>OY720455.1:20469460-21209460 GCA_963082715.1 Harpalus rubripes
CTGATGATATATGGTTCAAATAAATTTCGAAGAAATTTGATAAATGTTTATTGAGGATATTATCCTATAATAGATGGGAACGTAATTCATCATACGAAGGGAAATGAAATTTCTTGGTGTGGAACAGTCAGTCTAAGATATCTGCCTGTATAGAAGCGGCACAGGCTTTAACTGTGACCTTCGACCGCTGCGTACTCTGGAATCAAACCGATAACCGGATCATCATCGCAATTCGATTACACTCGCTACGTATTCGACACGAATCGTACTACTGTAACAAACTTCATTACATTGGTGCAAGATATTCTTTACTCAAAATGCTCGATTTAATTTTCAACTCATAAGATGAATTTTTTTAAGGTAACTGGTATAGGTAGTGTTTTTCACTTTATTTTCTTTATTTTTCAACTTCCCTATTTTGGATACCACTAAGTATTACGGCTTAGGTTGGTAACAAGTAATAATTAAAATTTGTTTCGAGGTTAGAAATTGGATTTGTTTTAAATATTAGAAAACTATAAAATATATTTAAATATTCAATACTAAACCTATAAATGTACATATTACAATGAGACCCTTAGCGCAAAGTTTAGCGTAGATGGCAGCATATGGATATTCTCCTAAGTACGTATTACAATGTACAGACTTTTGTAAGAATACACAGATATTGTGTGTAATCATGATTTTTCATGGTTGTGGCACATTATATAAACACAAAATATAGAATATAATAAAATACAATAGGTGCAATAAAATAAATGTTTTTAACAAATACGTAGTCTAAATTTATTATTTTTATTTTAATTAATAGTTATGTTTGACGCTCGTTTCAAAGACTTTTGAAGGTTAAAGTACTAGCCCAGTAGCGAACCTATCGGGAGAAATATTAGGCTAAGGCTCTCATTTATTAAGATTTATTTAAAAACTTAAGCTTTTTGATAGTTTACCAATGTGATAGGTATCAAAATTATCCTAAATTATTTATTTAATTATAAAATGGATTTTGTTCAGTACACAAAAAAAAATTGATACGAATCAAGCAGGCAGCTGCATTTATAGCTTCACTATAGTTCACGTGTTTCACTATCACTACCGTCCTAATGAAAAAGGTTATTTTATACAAATCTCGAAGTATTAGTTTAATTGCAGCCTCGATTGTAGCACTTCTTTTCACAAACTTAAATATTTATTTTAAATGAAAAAAAGTTAAAGTAATATTGTCATTCTTATTAATTAAATCCACAGACAATTTTTTATTTATTTATTATATTTCAGTAACGAGTAATTAAATTATTACTATAAAAAAATACTTTTTTTGTCCGTAATAAACAATGAGAATAAATTAAATATTATATTAAAAATGCAAATATAGACAAGGTGGCAATGTGGGATTAAAGTATAGAATATTAAAAAAAACTAGCGAACTTAATATTTTTTTTTTAAATCTTTAAACATTTAATGTTGATATTACGGTACTTAGTATTTATAAATCATGATAAACGAAAAATTTTAAACCGAAAAATGAAATGATTTATTTACATGATCATAAAGGAATTCCGCTACAAAATATCTATTGTAAACAAAAACTTTTTTCTGGTTACGCCCTTTTTATTAATTTTTTCGTGTCCCCATTCATCGCCCTAAAGTTCCTATATTTCTCTTAAATTTTGCGTCTTTTATTTATTGCATTTAGTGAAAATACCGTTTATTTATCTGTATATTTCTTTAGATTACTGTTTTTCTGATTCCCAACATTTTGGACTACGGTCCTGTGTCAGCAGTGACCAGTGTGTAGTCAATTTACCTACGAATAAATTCACTTGAAATTTTGATCGTATTTCTCTATTTTTATTTTCAAATTATTTAAAATTTGGATTGTAGTTTAATCGTTGCAGTGTGACTAAATGTTTCATTTACAACTTCTCTCAAATTTTTTATAAATTTAGTATGGGAAACTTGAGCGGTTCTTTTGTTTTGTCCAGCATTTCCTTGTGTTTGGTGAGTAATTTTTGTTTGTCTTTTTGGTTCATTTGCCTGGTCTTCCTTGACCTCCATTTTGTCTCATCCACGTGCGTTGGCGTGTAGTATCGTGGTTCTGGCTCGTGGTTAGATATTTTATGCTATGCAATTTTCAGCTCGGTTTTTATTGCCGCTTTTATAGTCGATTTTTTAGAGTTAAATGTATCTTTTTCTTGTAGCGGCGCATTACCGGTTTATCTTTTGTTTATTATTGTGGCGCTACACCCCGTGACTTGACGGAGTTATTGCTTGGTTATTATTTTTATTGGGCGGCGTATCTTTAAGAAGCCCGGATGGCTTATTTTAGCGGTGTTATTTCGTTGCGCAGTTAAGCGTACTTTCTAGCACGACTTACCACTCTTCGACCTCCATTCATATTCTGTTTCTATCTTCTTCTTTTACATATGGCCGTTCATCGTTCTTTGTTTTTACTAAATTTTGTATGGTTTAAATTTTTTTTTGTGTAAATTTTATAACTAGGAATTTTTTCTTATGGATATTCGCGTCTGGAGATCTTTTAGGGACCGACAATTATTTGTACAGTTTAAAGCGCTTCAGGTCGTTTGTAAATCTCGTTAGAGATCTTTGTACTGGCTAGGATTTTTTCAGGGACGTGGACTTGGAAGTGACTGGGCGAGGCTAGCTCTTGCTGAAGTTACTCTGTGGTCTACCCGAGACCTGCCGAAGTGGAACAATTTACCAACACCCCCAGAGGGAGACCAGTTTCTTCGTGGCTGCACCCTAATCCGCCTTGACGCCTTGGTGGAGTCGCTTCAAGGTTTAAGTACTATCAGACCGCCGGATAGGAGCAGTTACTCTAGCCCATCCGTTCTATACCGAGCTCGCCTGCGAGAAACCCAGGGATTAGACGTGACTACGTCCAACTCCGTCTTCAGGGGCAGGTATTGGCGACTAAAATTAACGTGAATCCCTCAAGCGGACGATATTTGCAACTCTTGAAAATGATATTGTTATTCAACTTTACAGTAAATAAATTTAGTGCACTGGATTCCTTGCCGGTCTTGTGTTTGTCTTTTTGTTTTAAAGTACATATAAATTACTTTGCAATATGAGCAAAGAACGAAAAAAGTATTATCAACGTCAATTGCTGCGTTTATGGCTGACATTCTCGGGGTAGTAAGAAATTATCTGTCCCAAAAATTGGTGAGAGGAAGAGTGACATCCAAAATAAATTTGGTAAAATGGAGTCTATCGACAAAAGAGAGGGCTGGATTAGGAAAATACGAACTGGAAAACAAGTGACGAATCATATGATAACAAAAATGAAAAGTGTTGTATTATTTCCTGACCAAAGTAAAATAATACACTTTTCACTTTATGTGTAGCATTCATAATATTTCTTACACTTGTAATTAAAACAATTTGAAAGATATTTGACATTAGTTCCATATTAATTTTCTTAACTAAGTAAAGTAAATACATATTTATTTAACATCCATGAATAATATATGGTATTCAGGACAGCTATAATGTGTTTGCACTGGCCACTATGATGGCCAGCTATACAAGAGCATTTTGTAAATAATAGAGCACTTGTTTAAACACAGCCCAATTTTTTTTAAGTCTGTAGCACTATGTTCATTAGCGCCACATAAAAATAACAACCCACGGTTCAACAATTCTCCCCATTTTATAAAACTTTGAGAAGAATTTGTTACCTCCAAATAAGTAAACACTTCCTTAGAAATAAGTCTAAGATAAATTTCTTCGAATGTCATTATAATTTACACAAAATTATTACTAACACTATTTATAAAAAGTTTAATGAATTTGGAATAAATAAAGTTTCGGACTAGCAGTCAATATTACAATTTATTCACGCCGACGTTTCGACTATACAACAGTGTTCTTCAGGGCTAGAATGGTCCAGTTGAAGGAAAAAGCACACGTGTGGATAAGCGTAGATACATATAAGTCGGACATTTAAAAAATATAAATAAATAAATAGTCTAAAAACACAGATCACAGAGTGAAAATCGTCAAATAATAAAAAATTCTCCTGGATGACTACAATAAACTAGGCTGAATATAAAAAAAAATATTTTAAAATGGTAACTGTACAGGTGTGTTTTACACCAATCTGAGATAGTTTATTGTAGTCATCCAGGACAATTTTTTATTATTTGACGATTTTCACTCTGTGATCTGTGTTTTTAAACTATTTATTTATTTATATTTTTTAAATGTCCGACTTGTATGTATCTACGCTTATCCACACGTGTGCTTTTTCCTTCAACTGGACCATTCTAGCCCTAAAGAAGACTATTGTATAGTCGAAACGTCGGCGTGAATAAATTGTAATATTGACTGCTAGTCCGAAACTTTATTTATTCCATCCCCAACACAGTCGAACATAATTTTTTGAATTTAATGAATTTGTTAGTATACTTCAAAACGAATGTTGGTTATACAATGTTTCTGTATGCGATCTTATAGCACAATACCATTTTCAGAGCACGTGTATGCTACAACACTAGCGCCGCCATCGGTAGTTTTAGTCGCCAATAGAGGTGTTACTTTTTTTCATCGTTGCCGGTGGCCGCCAGCAGGGGTGCCCGCCGACCACAGTCCTTTTCGGTTCGGGTCCCGGAGGGGCCGTGTGGTCTTCTCTTTTTTATTGTAACTATTCAATAGTTAGCTCAGCTCCAGCGTGAGTTTTTGTTGTTTTTTTTATTAAATTTTTCATCAAACTATACTTTTTAGAGCTGACCCTACTCTAAGCATTTTCTTATCATAAGGAATGGCGCCCACTAATTTCTTTCGAGACAAGCTCTTCTTGCCTTTTTCTAAATTGAGTTACTGTTTATTAAAGTTCATTTATCGCGAATACCTATATCTCGAAATAAATTACAAAATCCTAGACCAAGCCGCCGTCTTAACTTTTCAGCTAGCTGGTGCAAAGTTTATGAATGTAAACATACAAGTAGCAGGAACTTGTTTATTATTTTTTTTCTTTTGGACTTTAATTATCCTCTCGTGTCACACTATATTGCTATTTAATTTTTTTTGTGATGACATTGTAACTAAACAAATTAAAGTCGGAAGGTGAATCGCACATATTAATGTGTATTTTTTAAAACTAAAATCGACGTGTTTCAGCGTTTTTAAAAAAACCGGCAGAAAAAAATAAACACTATACAGACTGGATAATTCTATGTATATAGAGAATGGATAAATGCTATATACATATAGAAAGGATAAATGTAATATAGAATGCATAAACGTTTCGTATATAGAAATAAAATATAGTATCAATCATGTAAAAAAAGATAGTATAAAGTCCCATGAATTTGAGTTCCACAGGCTTAAGTTTTATTTTGAAAAGTCGCAAACCTAATTTAAACAGGCAGTATAACTGCCAGAGTTTTGTGAATTGGGGTATGTATTTTATTAACTTAAAAATGTCCAAATACTGACTAAATAGTCAAAATTAATAATCTGCAAATTTCTATTTATATAATAATAATAAAAATTCTTTGTTGTATTTAACTTATTATTATAATATTTGATGAGGGTGAATCTGTCTTTACCTTACATTTTTTGTAATATTTTGCGTTGCGTTGATAAAGATGAGATGATAGAACAGTCACAAACATCCAAGCCCCTGGTGGGAATTGTACCCACGACCCCAAGAACCGAGCGGTGATGGTCGCTTTGAGCGCTGCAGAAGTACGCTGCCTCAACTCACTTCGCTATTGAGGCGGCTTTTTAATTTATATAGCAAAGTTAATTTTCTGTATAGCAAATATCCTTTATTTTTATAGCAAATGTTCATTATTTTTATAGCATAAGATATACTATAGCAAATTTAATTATTTCATATAGCATTAACTATTTTTTATGTAGGTATCATTTGTTAATTTCCCATATATCATTTTATTCGCAGCCGTAAACAATCAATTTGTATACGGTAAACTCATTACACAACCAGTATTTTCACTTTACGAGCGATAGGGTAAAGAGTATGTGACAATATACGCTTTGTACACGCATATTATATGAAAGAAAATATTTAGATTTACGTTGTATCATAAAATCTATCTTGATTTTCCTGAAATTTGTGTATATTCGTCTGACATTTCCGTGAAGTCGGGAAGCCTTGCGGGTAGGAGGATGACATGGAGAATGACATACATGCTGACAACAGCAAACAACCGGATGAAGCGGAAGGCAGAAAATCACGCATATTTCTGTAACGTTCCATGCTAAAGTGCGACACACAATAAATTTCAATTTATGCTACACATACGCATTGATATGAATTTTAAATCTAATATCCATATTTTTTTCTATATGTAAAATACGAGACAAATAATTTTCTGACAGTGGGCGCGTTTAGCGAACACATCAGTTGTAACTCAACTTACAACACGTTTGCTACTGATTAGTATCAACACTTGCATATTCGCTGAACGGACTTATATTTATAAGGTGTTCGTGTGAAGATAAAGATAATTTTTTCATTATGGATGAAATAATAAATGACTATTTTTTTTAAAGATGATTTTAATATGAATAACATAATTCAAGTAGTTATTGCTGAAAATATTATTCCGGATAGAATAGTGCCAGTACATAATGAAGGATATTTGGAAAATATTGTACCTACCTAATTATAGTTTAGATGAATTTAAAAATCATTTTAGAATGACCCGCGCTAACGTAGAAGAATTATTATTTATTACAACCACATTTACTAGAGCGACATTTATATATTTCACTAGAAACAAAAGTTTTGTTTTCATTATGGGTTATATCGAAGCAAGAAAGTTTTTTGGTGGTAGTGATAGATTTGTATTTTCTAAAAGTACCGGCATTTTTATAAAAATTATATCTGCGATTGTAGAACTAAAAGATCAGTTTATTCAGTGGCCAAATCCAAGATCATTTAGTGAAATAGCCTCTAGGATTTTGCTCTATAATTATATTTTCGCCAAGTCCAGGTTCTTCTTCAGTCGCTTGATCTACATTTTAATTTACAAATTTAATAATTATGCATCAATTCAAAGCTTTATATAAAATAATATGTACTTATAGAATATGTAGAAATTAGTTGATTATTCATAAGAACATAATCTTTTAAAAATATTATGTTTGAATTATTCGATATATTTAGCTGTTAACTTCAAACTTTTTAAGTTATTAATATTACGCTGACTGCATACAGCGTAAAAATTCACTGCTTACAATGCTGACAAACAGCTGAGAAACAGCGTATACTCAGCGGTAACGTTCAGCGAAAAATCAGTTTCCGCTGTGACAACTGTTGCGTTCGCTAAACGCGCCCAATGTTTATTATGGATTCCTTTTACAAATGAAAATGGGAAAAACATTGAAATAAAAATTAAATTTTAAAGTTAAGAAGTAACAAGTACAGTAAATCATTATAAAAGTATCACACTAAGTTATTTACATTATTAGTAGCCTATTAATATATCCAGTAGACACTGAGAAGTGGTGTTATCACTACCCTAATATACAACCAATCCGGCAGTTTTTCTTTCCAGCCGTTTATATTTTAATCACTTAATTCTAGTTGGTGGAGTTGACATGATAAAAATTTAAAATATCAGGGCAGACCGAAAAGATCGCGGTCTAACACAGAGAGGGCAGCACTAGACAAACAATTAACAACCGTGCGAAATGTACGTACATTACAAACTGTTTACTGTACTACTTTACACACTTGTTGCATAAATAACTATTATATGGTTATGTGGATTGGCATTACTTACTAATGTATTTTCGGAGTTTTACCATATTACGTTAATTTAAAAACTGATTTTTTTTTAATAAACGTGGGCATTAATTATTGCAAGATGGCAAACCCCTATGCTTCCACTGTTTTCACTGTTGCTTTTATTCATGCTGATAGTGGTAAACTTATATGTCGTCAGTAGAAACAAATTTTTCCATGCATAACCATATCAGGATTAGCTACAGATGGAGCAGCGAATCAGATGTTGTCTGGAAACGTACACATTTTTGATCAATCGTTGACCGTATCGTGAATCATATGATCAGAAATATCGAAATATGAGTAAATGTTAATTAAACTGGGAAGTAGACAAAATTGTAACAGTATTTATTTAATATCCGACTGGTATGTTATTATTATAATAACAACCCTACTTTCAGGGTAATTATATTATAACAAATAACGCCCAAGGGCATTATGAGTTGTTGCTATGGTATTGCTGTTAATAAATTGATGTTCACAGTGGGGTAAACCTTAAAAACAAGCAGAAGCATTCACATCCTACCTGATTATTAAAAATTTATAGTCGGAAATTAAAGGGTGAAGACGTCACTGGAGTAAACGGACAATAATGCCATCCGTCAACGTATAAATCTCGGACCAGAGGCCCTCATATAGGCGTGCGCATGGTGGGTGCCATGGGTGCCACGGCACCCCCTAATATATTAATACGAGGGCTGTTCTCTTTCCACTGAGCCTATCTAGCAGGCTATGATAATTTGAAACTAATTTTGATTGACATTTTAATCTAGTTATTTACAAGGTTATTTATAGTGACGGTTGTTAAATATAATTGAATGTTGTTTAAATGTATAATTTTTAAATAATCCTTTCCCCAAGGAATCATGAATTGAGCAAAGAGCATTATTGAATTGTGATTTTTTACAATTTCAAGTGTGGATTAAGCCATCAAGAATATTTTGAGGAAATCCATCGAGTGTATGGTGACAAGTCGTGTTTCTTAGGTACCGTAAAGCGGTGGTACAATGAATTTCAGCGTGGCCGAAAAGAATTTGGTCTTGTTCAGAACATGATTAAAGAGGACCGGCATGTTACTGTCAGGAATATTCAAGCAACTTTAAAGATTGATGTGAAAGCAATTGAAACTATTTTAGACTAACATTTGATGGTACGTAAGCTTTGTTATCGTTGGATTCCCCACAATTTGACTCCAGTCAAAAGACAACCGTTTGAGATGGTGCAGATCTACACTAGATTGCTTTGACAATGGATCGTTTCATTTGCTGTAAAACTTCATTAGACTTGACGAAAGATAGGTATACTGCTATGATCTCGAAAAAAGCAACAGTCCGCAGTTTGGATCTTTGAGAATGACTCGCCACATTTTTTTGGAATTATTGGACATGTTTACACTGTATCACTGGAGGATCGTTGTACTATTAATGTTGAATAGTACACTACCGTTCTTGCCTCAAGTTCTCCAAAATGTCGGCGAAGAACGTCAGCGGGGAAGGATTATCTTGCATCAAGACAACGCTCGGCCGCACACTGCTGCTTGAATGACTGATTATTTGAATGCCCAAAACATTGAAATAATGGGTCATTCGTCTTATAGTCCAGACCTGGCACCTAATGATTTATTTTTATTTCTACGTGTAAAGGATATGTTACGGGGTTTACGTTTTACATCGGCAGAATGCAAAAATGTATTGATTATGGAGGAGAATGCCTTGAAATATTATAAATAAATGTGTTTTGCAAGTAAATTGTGTATTACTTTACTAGGCTCAGAGGAAAGAGAACAGCCCTCGTAATATGGAAAATATTAAGTTTTTATATTATTATTTTGTTCATGTTGCTCTAATATATATTTTATTTATTCTTATCTTATCTTATTACCTCGATATTTTGAAGTAATAATGGTAAAATAAATGACTCCATTTACATTACTTTATTTATAATAATAATTATACATATATTTTGGCGCCCACAAAATAAAGTTCTGCGCACGCCTATGGGCCCTCAGAATGTAAACTGTTGACCTCAGGCATTATTGTCCTTATAAAACCCTTGATACCCTAATTACACTATAAAATAGTTTTTAACGTAGGTATTTAAAACTTAGAGAACGGCCCGTTACCTTAAATAAAAAAGGAGCAATGTTGATTACCTGTGCTTATTCTACGAGTATGTTTCATTCAAAATATGAAAATAATTATATAGGAAAAAATTAAACATTTAACACATTAATAGAAAATCATAATACTTATGCCTCATTTCTAATGGTGTGGGCTTGGACTAATAGACCAAGATAAATGATGTATGCATATTATCGTGACCTTTTAATCATTTCAAAGGTTCTCCGAGGAGTGTTGTAGGCTAATTGTGAAATACACCAAGGCAGCATTAATTGTCATGTGTATTGCGGTTCACTGTTGGTTTCAAACACAAATGTATCCTCAGAGTTTCGAAATTGAATCCAAAATTAGTTTCTCGCTTTTTCGCTAACTGGGACTCAAGTTTTTTCGGTGTAACCTGATTTAATTTCCACACTGCTTACCACAAATATGAAAACAGAAATATTCATTCCTTCGCTTCGTGGTATACTATTTTATTATTCTTCGTTTATGTGTACGTGCAGATGTGCGTCCTTTACATAAGGTGAAAATAAGATGGTTATGTGCTTTTTTGTAAAGTTTAAAATTTATTACCGCCAAGCCCTATTTTTTTTTTTAGAAAAAAGTGAATATATCTTTTTATTAACGTCTAAATTAAACATTCTAACATAAAAAATATTTAAATGTTTATAACGTTTAAGATAATTGCACTTACATGCGCCTTTTTATTTTGTGTTTGAAAAGTTGTGGCTATATTTTGTCTAAAATTTAGTTAATCCAAAGTACCATCGTTCCTCCTTCCGGGACCATAATAGCTTTCTTCGTGGTAAATCAACGTATCCACTGTCTTTTTTTGTCCAATGTACACGATCTATTTTTCTGTGTAGCGTGTATTATGTTGCTTTTTTCAACCATAAATTGTAGAATATCATCGTTGAAAATTTGACAATATAATTGCAAGGATGTTGTATCGTTATTATTTATCGACATAGAAAAAACAAAGTGTTTTTCAATAACATTAGCGATTAGTGTCACAAAATTGGTAACGTCTTTTTTTCTTAGGGGCATATTTTCTCTCTCAATATAGATAGTAGTAAATTGTCAGCAGAATCACTTTCCTCATTTTGAATTGTATTTCTGCCTCAGTTTCTAAATGACCGTCATATTCATTATATTTTCTTCTCCCGAATCTTTATCGGTAACATCGCCACAGGAACTCATCGGTGGTAACATATTTATTTGTAAATTCCGATTTATAAGCCAAGAATCGTTTTACATGAGGTCCAAGGCTTCATTAAGAGATATCAGGCTGGAGTATAAAAATAAAATTTTAATATGTATGTGCCTGACATCCTATGGTTAGAACACCATTGTTTATATTATAATTATCGAACGTTAATAAACATTTTTTTAAATTTTAATAAGTAAACTGTAATACTCAGTCTTAGAAAATATGTAAAAAAAGATAATTTAGAAAAGTAATTAGTAAAAGAGAGAGTTTTTATTAATTTTTTTTATACAGGCTGTCTCACAACTCGCGCCCCAGATCGAATGAAGAAACACGACACTGCATTCGGATGTGTAATTTCGAAGAAAAAAAATCTAGCTTAAAAGATATTCGAGAAAAGACGTCTTAAAATTGACCAATAAGACCTACACCTTTAACGTGTGTTTGCCGTAATTTTACGTCACTAGGGTTTTATACAAATCAAATCTTCTTTAAAATGTGTGGGCGACTGTAGTTTTCGAAAAATGTCAGTGTCAAATTAAATTTGACAAGGTGAATAAAAAAGGCAAATTCTTACCATGTATTCAGCCGCTGATAACTTTGAAATGATTATAACTTTCGGAGAATGTGGACGTAACGCCAGAGAGGCAGCACGAGTCTATTCGGAACGTTTTCCAGATAGAAATCTTGTGGATCATAAAGTTATATTAAGAGCCATCGCAAGAACGCATGAGACCGGTCAAGTTATGCCAGATCAAATGACAATAATATTTTCGTTTAACACATTTTACACAGCTGCTACAACACGTTGCACTATACGATATAAATGATGATCTCGGATGACACCTTCGCTAACCTAAATTTCTTGACAGTGAAAAATCAACTCTAAAGTGTCAAAATTACAGTAAGTCAAACAAATTTTGTAACTCACTAGTATTATTTTTAAAACCTAGCAACCAGTTTTATTTTGTAATAATATCATCACACCTCAAGATATCCTTCCGGGATTGGTGAATTAAAAAGTCTTGTAACTCCGTTATGCAAGCAGCCGCAAATTATATTCTTCTATTTGTTAGCAACCTATTGTCGGCAAGTGTCAGTTTCGTCTGGGGCGCGAGTTGTGAGACACCCTGTATTATTTAACTAGATTATATGGGCGATAATACATGCATTAATCTACTATATATAATTCACATTCCTTTTGACCTGTTACCGGCGTCCTCTTTCACACACGCAAATTTGTCAGCAACGAACTGGTCATCTAGAATTTACAACAATTATCACAGGCGTGCATTATCATCTAATAAGCTAGGCAGGAAGGGGGGCAGGAATAAGGTTGCTCCCAAGTTCCATACTTATTGGGAAGGCGCCCCGCATATTAAATGCAGATTCCGGTACCCCTATCCGCAAAGGTATGCACCCAGTGCAGGGACGGATTGCTGCAAAACGGCTCTCGTGAATAATCATTTCTGAGCCACTAGCGGTACCGTAGCCACATACGCATGTCTCAGACATGTTGAGTTCTCAGAACTCGACATCTCAGAGGTCAAAGGGTCCCAGACCCATTATGAGAGCTTAGCTTACGATCACACGTATGTAGGTCCCAGCCATATTATGATAAACCCCAGGTTTATTCTTTACGTCCCAAACGTTCTCGTGTATCTCAGCCTCTCAGTTGGTGTTTCTCATACCTCAGATAACTCTTCGAATAATTAGGAAACTACTGCATATGTTTGTCGTCCCAAACTAATAACACAAATGTATATCTCACGTATATCATGCATATCAAATACACAAGCAGTGTATTACAAATCAATGAAGCATCTGGTGATCCGCACCACACTATACTTGTATAACAATTAGAATGACAGCGAGTTCTACCACTCACTTATAATTAATGAAAGCAGCTAATCTTTCTTATAAAAACTTTCACATGTGCACGACACTTTTTTTATAACACAACTAAGGGTTGGCCGGTCGGCGAAGGTTGAGGAATGTTCAAGTGTTTTATGCGTTAAGCTAGTGCTTCTAGACCAGTGGCGCGCAGTCGAAAAGTGAATCTTACATTAGCATAAAACGTACCTCTCCGCCATGATGTCACTGTATCATAAAACTGTTAAATTTGTATTACAAAAAAATATAACTACGCTCTCTTTCACTGTTTGAAACAAAATGATACATGAACTGGGCCTTCCTAAACACAATTAAATGAACACAATTGTAACAGTTGACTGGTCTAAACAAGAATAGACACAACAATAGATGTACTACATATAGGACGTGAGTACATCAGTGTTAAATATTATACGAAGGGTATAGTAGAATTATTGAACATAAGAAAATTGTTTATCTGCCATTTGAAATTAAGTTGCGGAAATAAGTTAGTTGGAAATGAGTTAATCAATTTTTTAAAGTATATTTGAGAGTGAAAACGAATTATTCAAACAGAATTTTCATCAGTTTCTGGCAAAAAGTACACCCGCCATAATCTCCGTATTTGGCAATATGCGAATTTTAGCTATTTTGAAGTTTTTTAAATTTACGGGATAGAAGGTTTACGTGTAAATAAAAGATTAATACTACAACATAAGTAGTTACAGAAGGTAAACTATTCAAGCACAAGTATGAATTACTTCGAATATAAGCGCTTGGCAGCGATTGCGCTAACGAACGAGTTCTCGAATAGCTTTGTGTAACGAGTGATTTATACTATTTTAACGAGGTTGGCAACAGTGTTTTGTGGTTTTATTATGCCCGTTACTAAATTATTTTGTGTATTAATGCAGTCATATCAATCCCAAATAACAAAATGTCACCAAAAATCGTTTAAGAATGAAGAATTGTTGCATTACTTTTTCGGCTGTCGTTCCATTTCGTTCAATCCCTTTGTTTAATTTTTATATCCTTCTATTCTATTTTCTTATTCATTCTATTATATTTATTTATTATATGTACTTGGCCAAACAGCGAGAGACCAATTACAGGACAGATATAAAATACAAAAAAAAAACATGTACATACGCATAAATAAAAATATAGAGAACAAAGATATGAAGAGAAATGTTCTTTATATAATGTTAAATAAGTATATCAGTATCTTTATATAACCTATCATATGCACTACACATCAAATAAATAGGTGTAGACATAAGTATATTAGTACGTGCATTAGGAGTTGCCCAACCCTTCTAACTTCGAACATAATAATCGACAATTATGAAATGAGTTCTTTATACTATTTTTTTTCTATTTTACGCCTTTTATGAGATTTTTAAATTAAAAATCGTAGTTTCAAAATTTAGAGAATTTTGTATCAGTTAGTGATTAATGTGAAGTTTGACTTTCCACAACCTTATTTTTGTAACATCATACATCTACGATATTTTCTATTTCTTTATAACGTTATTACACTATTTCTTCTCTTCATATTATTATTACTCTTAAATCCATAATTATATAAAAATAATATTCTTAACAATGATTTGTGTTCGTTTATTTAGCGAGATCTGACATTTGATATTTTTTGACATTCCTAGCCACCATAAAAAAATTGATTGTTCTAATCTATTACAGCACTCGAATGAGCTACAAACGAATTCTTTTGAGTGCTGTAATAGCCTTGTTACAGACAAAGAGATACATGCAATAATAAAATTTTATTACGTCTACTTATAAGGGTTTTAAATTTAAACATTACACAACATATACGTAATATTTACATCAGAGTAAAAGCCAAATTATTTAAAATATAGATATTTTAGCAATCTTTTTTGTACATTTTCAATACCCTTTGTGTAAGTATCATGTAAAGTGCTCCACATGATACAGCAATAATCCAGTTTAGATCTAATAAAAGCAAAATACATACACAGTGATTATAGGTTCTATAGTGGAAAAATTACGACAATTGGTAATAATGAATCCTAGCATATGATGTACAATTTTTAACGTGAGCTTTAAGTGACAATTTAGAATAAAAATTAATTCATAAGTCTTTTACATTGTTACTTAGAGAGAGATTTTCTTTAATATTATCGGGTTTGATTTCCTAGAATATGTTACAATATTACATTTTTTAAAGTTCAAATCATTTTTGTTGCACCAGACAATTACAAGTCAAATTATTTTGCAAAGATTGACAATTAGTAATGGAAGAAATAGTAGTAAATATTTTTAAATCATCTGCGAATAATAAACTTTTACTTTTTATGACAGATGTTATTTAATTTATAAAAATGAAGGATGACAGAGGGCACAAGTTAGAACCTTGAAGAATCGCGATGTTCCTCTATCTAAATCAGATTTTTGTCATAGGTATTGCTGCACGTAGTAATATCTATTTAGTAAATATGATTCTAGCAAGAGTATTAATGAGTTAGAAATGCCAAATGTGCTGAGCTTATCTATACAATAAAATGATTAATACGATCTAAAACCTTGGCAAAATCTATATATATATATACAGCATCAACTTGTCCCCGATTGCCAAGGGCTTGGGATATTAGTAGCTGTTGATCTACTTTGCCTGAAACCATGCTGCCTCTGTGATATCAAATTGCATATTTGCAAATAAATTGTACTATATATATATATATATATATATATATATATATATATATATATATATATATATATATATATATATATAGGGTGTCCCAGGACGACTTACGCTATCGTTATTTTAAAAACTATTCAATATTATTTTACGAAATTTGGTATCTAGGAATTTTCCGTTTTACTAAAAATCTATCAACTT
Source organism: Harpalus rubripes (assembly GCA_963082715.1). NCBI lineage: Eukaryota > Metazoa > Arthropoda > Insecta > Coleoptera > Carabidae > Harpalus > Harpalus rubripes. The sequence goes on from OY720455.1 coordinate 20,485,321, forward strand.
TAACATAGGACATACTACACAAACTACCCTTATTTTTTAACAAAGAATTCATTTACATAATAAAAAATCTGATGTGGCCAGCACGTAACCTCCCGTCAATTCCATGTTTAAAATAGCAATGAGCTTCTGATTGATCGTTTGTAAACAAAATCTAATATCTCGTTCCAATAAATAGAAAAGTCTGTAATACGAAATTTTGGATTATATTCTATTATGTTTTTCCTCGAAAATCTGTTAAGAGTTCCAAATTAAGTACCTACCAATTCCGGTTTATCATATAAGTATAGTCAAAATCAAGTTTTAAATATCAAATTTGATAAGTTTGTATCATGTTTTAATATATTTTTTCAAAAAAAATTGTTTATAGCTTTCTGTAAAATACTACTTCCGGTTTATCAATTTTAGAAAAAAATCTAATACGTTGGTCTCATTAATATAAAAGTCTTAAATACCAAATTTGAAAAGTTTTGGATTGTATCAATATATTTTTCAAGAAAATATAATAAGAACGGGAACTCGAGGCTCAAATGGTAGAGCGCCCGACTAGCGATTGGGAAGCTCTGGGTTCGAATCCCAGCGAGGTCCATGAATTTTTCACAATTCTTTCTTCGTTTAAATAAATTTCTCCTAGATCCTAAAGCCCATTTCTACGATGTTTACATTTAGGTTGGATCTCAAATAATTATTCTACGTGTGTGTGACGGCTAAAAGTTCACAATAATATATTATTTACTGCGCAGTGTTAGCGTTGAGTATTTATCTCTCAAATTGTGAGAGTGTACTCGTTACGATTTGTAAAAAGGCTTGTGAAAGATTCATGGACTTCAACGGGAACTCGTGGCTCAATTGGTAGAGCGCCCGACTAGTGATTGGGAGGCTCTGGGTTCGAATCCCAGCGAGGTCCATGAATTTTTCACAATTCTTTCTTCGTTTAAATAAATTTCTCCTAGATCCTAAAGCCCATACGATGTCTACATTTAGATTGGATCTCAAATAATTATTCTACGTGTGTGTGACGGCTTAAAGTTCACAATAATATATAATATTTACTGCGCAATGTTAGCGTTGAGTATTTACAGCGACTTTGAAATACTCCATATCCACAAGAATGGTAAAACCCTGGATTTCCTCGAAAATCTCGAAATAAGAAAGTCCATAGCCGCCAATAACAATTTGTGCCTGAACGACCAGATAAATCTCACACATAGTTCATTACTAGAGATCCTCCTATGACAAAATCCCTATTGTTTACTAGTCCTTACAAGTAAACAAGTATTTTCCTACACCCACATGTAGTTTTTTCATTCGTTTGGGCGTTGTCCCTTGGTTCAGTTGCCCTTTTACTCGTTTTCTAAAATAATAATTTTTATCAATTTTTTGATATTTTCATGATGAGATCTAGATCTACCGTTTTTTCGTTGTCTCCGGCTTGCTTCCTGTAGTTTGTTAGTGTGAGTATTATTCTGTATTTCATTTTATAATTAATACGATTTGTATTGCTTGTTTTTTTTATTTTTTTACTTATATGTTTTTGTATCCTTCGCTTTGTAGTCTTCTGGTTTTCCTTGAAGATGATTTTGTAAGAAATCGAAACCGGTCGAAATAAATGCTCATAAAGAACAGTGTGTTTAAGACAACCTTGCCATCTCCCTTACCATTTATTTCTCAAATTGTGAGAGTGTACTCGTGGCTCAATTGGTAGAGCACCCGACTAGCGATTGGGAGGTTCTGTGTTCGAATCCCAGCGAGGTCCATGAATTTTTCACAATTCTTTCTTCGTTTAAATAAATTTCTCCTAGACCCTAAAGCCCATTTCTACGATGTATACATTAGGTTGGATATCAAATAATTATTCTATATAAGAACTTCAAATAAAGTATCACTTCCGGTTTATAAATTTTAGTCAAAATCTAATATGTTGCTCCCCTTCATATAAAAGTCTTAAATACCAAATTTGACAAGTTTTGGAATATATCAATATATTTTTCGCGAAAATCTGTTCAGAGCCTCAAGTGAAGTATCACTTCCGGTTTATCAATTTTAGAAAAAGTGTAATATGTCCTTCTTATTAACATGCAAGTTTTAAATACCAAATTTGAAAAATTTTGGTATATATCATAAAATATTTTTCACGAAAATTTATTCACTGCTTTAAGTAAAATATCATTTCCGGTTTATCAATTTTAGAAAAAATCTAATATATCATTCTTATTAATCTAAAAGTCTTAAATACCAAATTTGACAAGTTTTGAAATATATCATAATATATTTTTCACGAAAATCTTTTTATAGATTCAAGTAAAGTATCACTTCTGGTTTATCAATTTTAGCCAAAATCTAATATGATGAGAAGAAAATATATTTCTGGACTTCAGTCAACTTTTATTTATCAGCCCGACCGGTTTCAACACCCCATGTGTTTTCCTCAGGGGCTATAGTTACAGATCAGAACATTTGTTTTAAACAAAAATACATTAAAATACATTGTGACTTAATTTAAATACTTAATTACTTACATGATTTTTAGTAAAAGTTTATGAAAAATGTTGCATACTATGAAAATGTTGAATGCAGTATAATTACAAAGCATGGAAAATTATTATTTGTATAAAAAATAACTTATAGTTAAATAAATTTAACAGTCGAAAAAATAAATAAATAAAACATAGAAATTCTACATTTATACAAAAGAATATTAAATGTGATAAAAATATATAAAAAATATGTCGAACACCCTTAACGGCTAGCCTTCAACTAAGTATAAAGTTTTGGCCTGTTTTGTGACTTAACTTCATTTATTTAAAAAGTTAAGTCATGTGTGTTAATGAGTAGTTTAACCGCCAATATTTAAAATGTTTTTAATTTATATTGAAAATTTAAGTCTGATTTTATTGTAATGATGAGTCCATTTTATTTATGGTTTTGTTTTATTTTATTTGTGTTATTTGTATTTTAAAATGTTTTTATATATCTTGCTCATACCCATTGTGGCTGTTTTCAAATTGACATTGTTTTTATCATTGTTTATATGCAGCATTTCTAGTGTTAGTCTCTTATGTAAATTTTTTTCCGTATCTAGTATCCTAGCGTTTTCGAATTCGAAATTGTGCTTTTGTGCACATTTATTTTGATTATTTGTTTGTTTTAAACAGTTTTTTCTGTGTTCTTTCAGTCTTGTGTGGAGATACCTTTTTGTCTGACCTGTATATTGGGATGGGCAATCGTGACATGGAATTTTGTATATAATATTAGACTTCATTTTGTTGTTTATTTTTTAATTTATATTACTAAATAAGGATCCTACTGTCTTCACTGGTTTAAAACTTATTCCTACGTTCAAATATTTCATGAAACATCTCTTGAGTTTTATACTAATGCCATCTATGTATGGTAAGGAGTAACTTTCCTTTGGAGTTTGTCTATTTGTTTTATTTTCCGTTCTCGTATTTATCCCCTGATCATTCATTTCTGCGTTGTTGTTTTTTTCCTTATTTCTTTTTGTTTTGTTTTTACAATGATTATTCAGGCCATTTATTATACGTTTTGGATAATTATTTATTTTAAATAGATTATTAGTGATATTGTAAACTTCTTCATGCAAATTTTCTGAGGTTAAGGTGATTGCTTTATTTATTAAGTTTTTTGCGTTATTTATTTTTTGAGTTGTAGGATGGTTCGAATTGTAATTAAGGTATCTAGTGCTGGCTTACCTTAATTGCAATTCGAATTTTCATGAAGTAACACTAGAAATGATAAAAACAATGTAAATTTGAAAACAGCCACAATGGGTATCAGCAAGATATATAAAAACATTTTAAAATACAAACAATACAAATAAAATAAAACAAAATCATAATTACATAAATAAAATGGACTCATCATTACAATAAAAACAGACTTAAATTTTTAATATAAATTAAAAATATTTTATCTTTTATTACTTTACATTTTAAATATTGGCGGTTAAACTACTCATTAAAACACATGACTCAACTTTTTTAAATAAATGAAGATAAGTCACAAAACAGGTCAAAACTTTACTTAGTTGAAGGCTAGCCGTTAAGGGTGTTCGACATATTTTTTATACATTTTTATCACATTTAATATTCTTATACTTGTATTTTATGACAGTACAATTTGTATAAATGTACAATTTCTATGTTTTATTTATTTATTTTTTCGACTGTTAAATTTATTTATGTCTCACTAAAGTATTATGAACTATTTATTGCTAGGATACGGTGTATATAAACATATCTATAACAACCGGGGCATAATGGGATTGCATAATATTTCATTAAGTCCTCATTATAATCCGATCATCGTTTATGGACTTTAAATTAAAAATAATATGAACGGTATATAATAAATTTATTTTCTTTTTAATTATAATTCATTACAATAATAATAAGGATTGATTACAACAATTAATACATTAATTGATTACAACAATTAATATAAGAAAACAGCTTTGAAAGCACAACACAGAAATCAATTTTAATTTAATTATAATTGATTATCAAAAAACCTTTAAAAGCCATTTACTTTCACCACACATGAAAATAGTAAGTCCGTCGAATTGCAGACTGTAATGTCAGATGACGGAACACTAATTTTTTGGGGACGATATTTTTCCACGTTTGAATTAATTTTTGATATTATTTACCGTCACATGTGACACATCCAAATCCGTACAAGCTCTCTAAAATGTAATAATATTAACAAATAAGTGTATAAGAAATAAATAACTGAGATCTGTCATGTGATAACGAATAATAATAATAATAAAATTTATTGATCATGTTATGAATACAATTCATTTATGATAGGTCAATATTGGATAATAATGAACATGTTTACAATGTAATCCTAAGAGATAAATATTCAAAAGCCTGGAGGAGTATCCATGTATTCCGTAATGCTGTAGAAGCAGAATTTTAACAGATACGCTTTAACTTTTGATTTAAATTGTTTAGTATTCAATTGTTTAATATCCGCAGGTAAGTGATTGTATAAATCTAAATTTGTCGAGTTTCTTTTAGAATTTAACGTTCTATATCTTTAATTTCTTAGCAAATTAGCAGAACGAGTATTGTAGCTGTGCACATCGCTATTTTTAGTAAGCTTTTCTTTGTTGTTATGGATTTCAATTAATGTTGCAAAAATATACAAACATGGTAGCGGCATTATTCCTAGATTAATAAAAAGTTTCTGACATGGTTCTCTATAATGAGCATTTGCTAACATTCTTATAATTTTCTTTTGTAATTTAAAGATTTTCGTTGCATCCGGTGAATTACCCCATAGGATGACCGCGTAATTGAGATGACTATGAAATAACGCAATACTGCATTCAACATTTTCATAGAATGCAACATTTTTCATAAACTTTTACTAAAAATCATGTAAGTAATTAAGTATTTAAATTAAGTTACAATGTATTTTAATGTATTTTTGTTTAAAACAAATGTTCTGATCTGTAATTATAGCCCCTGAGGAAGACACACGGGGTGTCGAAACCGGTCGGGTTGATAAATAAAAGTTGACTGAAGTCCAGAAATATATTTTCTTCTCATCATCCATTCCCAGTTAAGAAATTTTACCTAACTCCCAAAATCTAATATGTTGTTTCCTTTCATATAAAAGTCTTAAATAATGAATTTAAAAAGTTTTTGAATATATCATAATATATTTTTCACGAAAATCTGTTCAGAGCTTCAAGTAAACTACCACTTCTGGTTTATTATCCCCTTGGTATAAATACTAAAATTGAAAAGTTTTGGATGATATTTTAATATAATTTTTCATTAAAAACTGTTATGGGCTTCGAGTAAAGTAACACTTCCGGTTGTCCAATTTTACCCAAAATCTAATCAATGAATGTAGAAAGCTTAAATACGGAAAATAGAAATTTTCGGAAGTTTGTTGTAAGAGTTATCGTGGACGGAAAAAATGTTCACACACACATACACACACACACACACACACACACATACACACACACACACACACACACACACACACACACACACACACACAGACAGACATCATCGTAAAAATAGTAAAAACGTGTTGTGGGGACCCTAATTCGTGCTCATTTATTGAAAACTCACCATCGAATTTTTGGCACGATTACATTACCTCCCTTACCTACGGTATGACAGAAGGTAAAAATAGGGAAAAGCTTTCTTTATAAAACTGTTTTTACAGATTATAGAAATTCGATTCGTATTTCGAGATATAGAGTGATAAAGAAGTGGCCGTTTTTAGATGAAAAATCAAAAAAAGTTGAATTACGCCGGAAGTGATTGAGCATCAGTAAATTTTTTTTATGGTTTCATATGTAAAATTTTCTGCTGAATTCAACAGTAAAATAAAAAATATAGCATTCCATTTAAAATAAGAAATTTATGGTCTACTTCCGGTTAAACCGGAAATGCTACTGCTTTGAATATATATATATATATATATATATATATATATATATATATATATATATATATATATATATATATAAAGAGATAAATTTTAGTGGGTATATCAGTGGGATGTTTTCTGGGCTTAAATTTGTTTTAGTAGATTCTTTTAAAATCTGTCAAGCTTTCGTGTATTTGGATTGTACACTTCATCAGGACACTGAAGTTGAAATACAAATAATTTTACAATGTATAAAATAATTTGATTTAAAGGAACTTACGTTTTGTTGAAGTTATCATAATTAATATAAGTTCTATCTTTATGACATTGTAAACCAAGGGTACGTTCCGAATCATGCTATCATAGCTTACAGTGCTCAAACCGCTCACAGCTGGTCCGATTTGTTTGAACGCGCTGACGATTGTGAAGGCGTAGACGATTCGGACCGTTCGTAAACGCTCTTACTTCTTGCTTGTCATTTGTGAGTTTAAGTTTGATCAATTCATTAATTTCCTCTAAAAGAAATCCTTTACTACGTTAACAACTTCCATCCAACAAACAATTTCATTGTTTCAGCAAGCAATGGCGTAAAAAAAATAAAACGTGCTTACAGTGCTTACGCTGCCCATCCTCTTGGGCGTGAGCACTGTTAGCATGAAATGATGACGTCACCTCTGACGTCATACACATCACAGCGCAAACTGTGAGCGTTGTAAATATGATTCGGACCAACTGTTAGCGCGCTGTCGGTACTCAAAGCGTGATTCGGACCGCACCCCAAATGTATAGTTCAAATTCTTTTATTTTTAAGTAAATCAATGACTGTCAAATAACTTCAACAAAACGTAACTTCCTTTAAATCAAATTATTTTATACATTGTAAAATTATTTGTATTTCAACTTCAGTGTCCTGATGAAGTGTACAATCCAAATACACGAAAGCTTGACAGATTTTAAAAGAATCTACTAAAACAAATTTAACCCCAGAAAACATCCCACTGATATACCCACTAAAATTTATCTCTTTAACTAATCAACAGTGACGATTACACTACACACACACACACACACACACACACACACACACACACACACACACACACACACACACACATATATATATATATATATATATATATATATATATATATATATATATATATATATATATATATATATATATACTGGTGTGACCCGCGCAGTTTTCCATTTATAAGGAAAAGTTTTAGTTTTAAGTGATAAGTTGAATATGTGAAATAATGCAGTTTTGAATGGAAAAGAACAATCTCTAAGAAACCGGGAATCATAACGGCCACAAATCGTATTAGATTAATTTATTTAATAGCATTTCTAATTTTCTCTTCATTGATTTTTTCCATATGTACTGTAGTATTACGAAGTGCATTCAAGTTCTAAGGTCTCCTATTTTTTATCTCAAGACTGGAAACAGGTACAAAACATGCGGTTTGGTTTAAAATACGTGCGCACTCTTTGTGATTGAAGATTGCAGTACTGGACTGCACACAAATTTCTAGTTGTGGCGGAGAGAGTGAGGTGTGTTTTAGATACTTAAAATAGCGACGTTATCGTTATAAGAACAGCAAGAAATCGTTCGTTTTCTCCACTTGTGTGGTGTGACATCCACTGAAATTCACCGTCAGTTAAGTGAGACATGTGGTGACGGTGTCACAAATATGAAAAATGTGCGTTCGTGGGTGCGACAGTTCAAAGAAGGCCGAACGTCGTGTGACAACGAACCAAAATAATATTGGCCTCGAACCAGCCCGTCTGACATGGTCGAGTGAGTTGGAGTTGGAGGATCGCCGATTGAATATGGAATCTTCGCCTCCAAAGTTGGCATTTACGTGGGCTCTGTGCACACAATTCTGCATGAAGACCTGAAAATGCGGAAAGTGTCCTCCAGATCTTGATGTGGTTTCTTATGCTCCCTACTCACCTGACCTGACTCCTAGCGACTTTTGGTTTTTCCCAACGATGAAAAACACTCCGTGGTCGCACATACACTATTCATGCCGCTATTGCATCAGCGAATTTTCAGTGTTTAAAACAGACTCCTAAAGAAGTGTTCACAGCGGCCATGGAATCATGGCGTTGATATTGTGAAAAATATGTACGGCTGCAGGGAGATTACATTGAAATGTGACAGAAGTTTAAAATTTGTGTATGATTATTTTGTGAAAAAAAAAGTAACGGAGACCTTAGAATTTGAACGCACCTCCTATTGATGGAAACCGAAAAATTATTTGAACTATTGTTACGTGTTGAAGGAACAAAAGTCGCCCGTGAATAATTGAGCAGGTAAGCGCGAGTACGATTTCTTTGAATTAACAAAATTACAAAATTGTGTGAGTGATTGTCAATCGTGAAGTCGTGTTTTTGTTTTGCGCATTAATAGCTTACCCAATCTCGGATCGGAGATCATGCGGAATTATAAAAAATACGCACAACAAAAAACAAACACACTGGTGGAATAATAAAGTAAAAGAAGAAATAAAAAGGAAGAAAAAAAATATGGAAAAAATACCTCAACACAAAAAAGAAGAAAACTACGAGGAATACAGAAAACAAAGAAAAACAGCAAAAGAAGAAATAAAAAAATCAAAACAGAGAACCTGGGAAGAATTTGGAAGTACATACAAGAGAATTTCAAAGAAAATCAAAAATTGTTCTATAAAATACTAAAAAGCTGCAAGAAAGAAAAACAAGTAACATTAAAACAGCTATTTGACACACAAGGAAACATATTACAAGAAGACGAAGAAATAATGAAAAGGTGGAAAGAGCATTTTGAAGAGCTACTAGAAGAGAGCTATACCAACACTGAAAAAAGAGAAGATGAAAATACAGTATTAGTAGACACGGGAGCAGAAAGCAAAGAAAATATTTCCGAGGAAGAAATGAAGACAGTTCTCAAAAAACTAAGAAACGGCAAAGCACCGGGTCATGATGGATTAAGAACAGAACAGTTGAAATACATGGGCGAACAAGGAGAACAAATATTGCTAATAATATTAAACAAAATATGGGAAATGAGACAAATACCAAGAGACTGGGAAAAAGCTGTAATTTTTCCGACACACAAGAAGGGAGATCAAAGAGTTTGCAGTAACTACAGGGGCATTTCTTTATTATGTACAACAGCTAAAATTTACGAAGCAATCGTAGAAAACAAATTAAGGCAACAGAGGCAACTATAGAGAGTACACAAAGTGGTTTTAGAAAAGGGCACTCAACTCAAGACCACAAATTTACAATAGGAAAAATATAAGAAAACTCCCTAAGAAAAGACGGTAAACTATATTTAGCATTTCTAGACCTGGAAAAAGCTTTGGACAGGATACCGCGGAACAAGATGTGGAAAATATTGAAGGAAAGAAAGATCGATGCACATTTAATAGAGGCAATAAAAAATATATATATAGCATAACATCGAACTACATAAAAACAAAAACGAAACATCCAAAGAATTCATTATCACACAGGGACTGAGACAAGGAGGAGCCTTAAGCCCATTGCTATTTATAATATTTCTAGACAGCATATTGAAGAAAATAAAGGATGGAACCAGGAAAATGGAAGTAGAACATCATAAATTTAAAAGAATTACAATAGCAGAATGCGCTTTTGCAGACGACCTTGCATTATTAGCCAAAAATGAAGATCTTCAACACAATATTAACATATGGAACGAGGAATTAAACAAGAACAATATGACTATAAACATAGACAAAACAAAAATAATGGTGGTAGCAAAAGAAGAAGTGACAACAAACATAAAATAAATGGAAAAGAAATTGAACAGGTAGAAACGTGTACGTACTTAGGACACACATTGAACAACAAAAGAAACTTAGAACACGAAATAAATATTAGAATATTATCAGCAAATAAAAGTTACTACGCAATGAACAAAATAATTCTAAATAACAAGCAAGTAAGGAAAGAAACCAAAATGACACTGTAAAAACAATATATAGACCAATATTATTATATGGAAGTGAAACATGGATTATGAAGCAAAGGATAAAAAGCAATATACAAGCCGCAGAAATGAGATATCTGAGAAGAGTAGAAGGGGTAACAAGAATAGATAGAATAAGAAACGAAGAGATCAGAAAAAGATTACAAATAGAAAGTATACAAACTACAATAGAGAAGAAACAACTTGGTTGATACGGCCACCTCACAAGAATGGCAGAAGAGAATCAAACAAAAATGGTTTGGAACGCAAAAACAACAAAAAAGAAGAGTAGAGGAAGATCACACAAGACATGGGCGAATAACATCCAAGAAATATTGAGTAGGAACAACATCAGCTGGGAACAAACAAAAACAACGGCGATCAACAGGAAAAAAATGGAAAGAATTAATAAACACAATCGAATAACAAGACTAAACTAATCTCGACACCCGAAAGGGTACTAAAAAGGTTTAAAAAGATTATAAAAAAATAAATAAACAAAATAATATGTCGGTGAATTGGAGAATAGTGTATAGTGTCAGTGACGCTAAAGAACGGATCAAACTCAATATACAAAACTAGATAAAATCGTTTAAATACTAGTGTTTAAAGTTAGGTTAAGTGTAAAGTCAAAACGTGGGAGAAGTTCATGCGCTCGACGGCTCAATTCGCGCATGCACATCGCCAGTGTGACGCACCATACGAAGCGCAATAGTAGAACAGAGGCGTATTCAGGAACACGTATTTAGGAAAATTTGTGTGTATTTGTTTTGCGCACCAATAGTTTACTTAATCTCGGAAATTATTGTGTATATAATAGCTATTAACATACCTAGGAATGCTATGAGTATCATGACAGCCGCAGATGTCAGTTTGAGATCCGAGTTTGCAGAGCGAGGATTTTAAGACATTTAAGACCTGTTATGACTCACAACATCCGTGGTTTGTTCAATAGTTTATCGGTTTCAGAATATAAAGACGTTAATTTCATTAATAAATATTATTTTTGAAATTCTTCTATGAATAACGTCATTTTCTTCATTTTCGAAGGTGATCAAGTAAGTCTGTATGTTTTTATTTAATGCCATGGTTACAGTTGTTTTGTATCATATTTATAAATAATTTTTTATTTAAACGTTGTAACGTGGTCATAACGGCTAGATAAAAAATGGATTTTGACGATGCTGAATTGCCTGAAAATATTTTGAACGCAACGGGTGAAGCTCTGAACAGCTTAATTCCCGAAAAATCAAAATCTAGATATGAGAAAGCATAAATGCATTCAAGCAGTGGCAAGGCGGGAATCAAACTGAAATTGTCAATGAAAATGTCCTTTTGGCATAGTTCCAGCAACTGGTAAATTATTCCAAATGCTCGTTTGTGAGATTCTTTATTTTTTTTGTATAGTTTAAGAAACATAGCCCTTCGTCATTGTGGGTTTATTATTCGATGCTGCGAAGTACTATTGGAATAAATGAAAATATAGATATAAAAGCATAACAAAAGCTGTATGCATTTAAAAAGAGGCAGAATGTAGGTAACGAAGTGAAGAAAGCCAAAGTTCTCTCCGATGATGAGTTCAAAAAGTTTTTGATAAAGGCAAAAGACGAGGAATATATGCTGGCGAAGGTATGTTCAACACTATTGGAAGTTATTTTTAGGTTGTTGCAATTTTTGGATTATATGGAGCATGTCGATGCGATGAAATATATAACCTGACAATAAATGATATCAAAGAGGAAGGTTTCGTTTTAATCGTTACAATTAAGCACACTAATAATTACAAACCACGATTCTTTACCATTGTTTCTGAGGGCGATATAAATGCTATACTAATTATTAAAAAACATAAGTCTGCGACCAAAACACACTAAACACGAATATTTCTAAGTTTTTTTTACAATAGAGGAAAATGCACCGTGCAACGAGTTGGTATCCACAAGATTTCTTCTGTCCCTAAAATAATTGCTACTTTCCTGGGTCTACCCAACGTTGAGCAATGCACGGGTCATTGTTTGAGGCGAACTTCTGCCACAATCCTAGGCAACACAGGAGGAAACGTAACCGATCTGAAGAGGTTGGGAGGATGGAAGAGTTCGAGTGTAGTTGACGCATACGTAGAGGAATCAGTCGAGAATAAGATTAAAGTAGCAAAAAGAATGTTTGGCAATGGAGAATCTGGCACTTCCAGTTCAACAATACGAAGCGAAATTATTTATAATGAAAATACAACAGAACTGGTGAAAAATGCTTATTCACATGTGGAGATTTCGGAAATATCCTTCCCAGGAATTACCATCTGTAATATGAAAGACTGTATCATAAATATCTATTATGACAAGCAGGAAAAGTAGTTTTTCTATTATTGTTGTTTCGAGTTCCGTCTGTAATAATAAATAGCGTTATATTATCATTGTGTTTATTGACTGTTTTGACATGGCAGTATGAATAAATACTGATTGGACTTGCATTGTCTTTATTATATATATTTAAAATATAACGTTTCGACTGCTAAAGATCTACAGTCGTCATCAGGTTACAAAATAATAATACTGGCAGTATGGTAATATTACCATACAGAATACAGTTATTACTTACTTATCAACCTTCTTTTGTGCATGTAAACATAGGCGTAATATCCTGAAACCGGTAAACAAAATAAATATCAGTGCAGTACAGAATGGTGTACACTGTTAGCGCAGCTAAAGAACGGGATAAACTCAATATACAAACTTAGATAAAATCGTTTAAATAATAGTGTTTAAAGTTAGGTTAAGTGTAAAGTCAAAATGTGAGAGAGGTCCGTGCGCTCGTCGGCTCAATTCGCGCATGCGCATCGCCAGTTTGCCGTACCATACGAAGCGCAATAGTAGAACAGAGGCGTATTCAGGAACACGTATTTAGGAAAGTTTGTGATTTCGAGAGGAATAGCATATAAATAAAAAATAATGGGACATGAGCAACTCAAACTCAAAAAGAAGAAGCAGTGATAAAGAACAACAAGAGATATTCAAAAACAGTAAAATTTTAGAAATAACATTACCTAAGGAAAGAGAAAATATTCCAGACGCCAGCATCGAAATGGACGAAATAAGGAAATTAATAGAAAATCTATTTCAGGACCTCAACAAGAAATGAAAGCAAACAAAGAAGATCTGAAAGAACATATTAATAGGACTAGCGTCCTAGTTAAAAAAAATTACAGCTCGACATAACAGAAAAAGAGGAAAATGGGAAGAGTAAAAGAGACAAATTGATGAAAGACTTAAAAATCTCGAAGAGAAACAGAAAAAGAAAAATAAAATGGAAAAATAATGTTGTCATAAAAGGTTTCAGCCAGTGTTTAGATTTTCGAAGCGGTAACATTGTGTTCAGTGCGATTTAGTGTTGCCATTTAATCTTAACTTGGTGTCCGTGTCGCTCTGTCGCTTCATCGAATCCATTCAATCATCAGAATTAATTAATTATTTATATCACATTATTCTATCCTAACTGTCGAATAGTGAATACAATTTACAATAACAACGGAGCGTGATCGTTTCTAAGGTCGAGTATCGCTCAGCGGACCAGCGTTCTGACAGGTGAATATTACAGTCAGTCAAATCAATACAGTTTACCAGCTAATGAGGAAACTCTCCAATTTGGCGATGTTTCGGGCTTGTGCAGCATTCTATAAGAACTGTATCATCACGAATGTATTGTAACGATTGGCGAACGCTACGACATATAATAACCAATTACATTGTTGCGAAAGCAAACAATGCATCAAGAGGAAAAAAAAACAACATTGCAAGCTAGATATGCTAGTTCACAAAATGAACAAGCGCTTTAGGATGCGTTGAAAAAATCCGAAATGGGAAAAATGCCTTAAATAAGGTAGTCAAAGTACTTTACGATCAAATAATCGTTCTGCAAGAGGAAATTAAGAAGCTAACGAGACAAATGAACTGGGACAAAAATGAAGAGCCAGTTCAAACCGAGTATTGTACAGATGAGGAAGAGCTAGCGAAAGAAATGAAGTGGATTTTGAAGAAGGAGACGAGTAAAAATAAAAAACGAACAATGGACACTTCTCTAACTCCACCGCAACAGTCAAACTCCGCAGAAAAGCAACAGTCAAAACAGACAACTGCTAAAATTCATAAACCACCACCGATAATAATATATCAAGTACATGCTTATGAACAGGTTTATAAATACATAAATGAAAAGCTAGATCTCTGCTATAAAATAACACTTCTAAATAGTGGAGACTTAAAGCTTGATGTACAAATTGAAGACAACTATAGAATTTGAAATAAATTGTGAAAAATTGTCAGCTATCGGGATTCGAACCCGAGACACCTATCTTGTCGGGGCAGTGCTCTAACCAACTAAGCTATTGGCTGCTCTCCTCTCGATGCCTGAACAATCTTTCACTTTTAACGTCGTATAACTGCTGAGGATATTATTAATCGTCACATATGATTAGTTGTGGGGTTGCTAAGCTACCACTGCGTTTAAACATCTAGTGAACGAGTCACAATTTACTCAAGGCTCTACCAGACCAAATTCTAATATTAACAATGAGTTAACAGTTTGTAAATATGAAATAAATTGCGACGATTAATAATATCCTCAGCAGTTATACGACGTTAAAAGTAAAAGATTGTTCAGGCATTGAGAGGAGAGCAGCTAATAGCTTAGTTGGTTAGAGCACTGTCCCAGCAGGATAGGTGTCTCGGGTTCGAATCCCGATGGCTGACATTTTTTCACAATTTATTTCATATTTACAAACTGTTAACTCAATGTTAAAACTATAGAATTGCCACTCAGATATTAGATAAGACAGACCTCAAGTGGTCTTCTTATGAAAACAAACAGACAAAGCCTATAAGGGTAGTAGCTAAAAGACTTAATAAATCCTGTATGTCAGAACAAATTGTACAAAACCTGCTACAAAGAATATACAAAATTCTTGAAGCAATAAACAGATTGAAATGGAAAACCAAAGAATCATTGCCAATATTTATGTTGACAATTGACAGAACTGAAAACGTAGAAAAATTTTATAAAATTACAGATATATTGGGTATGAGAGTGGAAATAACTCCATACACGAATTCTAAACTATTACCACAATGTAAAACATGCCAATCTAGGACAAATACAAAAAAATATTGCCATAAGGAACCCAGGTGTGTTAAATGCGCAGGATAGCATTAAACAACGCAGTGTAAAAAACCAAAGGTACAATCAAAATGTTATAACTACGGAGAAAATCACCCTGCGAATTATAGAGGGTGCGTAATTGCGAAAGAATTGCAAGCCATCAGAAATAAGGCAACAAAACCTAAAAATCCAGCAATACAGAAATTGCAGGAGAACTCAAAAAATTGTACAAAAAATAATGAAAATATCACAAACAGCATAATAAATAGTTCAAAAAGCTATGCTGATAAAAACAAACCCTAACCAAACACACGATAAACCCAACTCAAACAAAAATAAAATAGGGGAGGAAAAAAATAAACCAGAAAAAGAAGAAATGACTATTACACAACAGTTTCAGCTGATCCTACAAAAATTAAATAAACAAAAAGAAACAAGTCAATAATCATCACACTAGATAGGTTAGAAAACGCTACATTCAAGGGAACGATATGTAAAAAACGTGATGGTCAGTAGCTTGAGAATTATGACATGGCAAGCAAATGGACTTCTACAGCACAAAGAAAATTTACTATTAACGCTAATCGAACATAAAATAGATATATGCCTCATCTGCGAGGTTTTAATGTGTACCACACTACACATCCCAGCAATAGTGCCAGAGGAGGTAGTGCAGTCATCATCAAACAAGAAATCTCCCATCATGAAGACATGAAAATTGAAAAAGAATAGGGTCCTATACCATGTTTTTCTTTTTTTCTCTGTAAGAACAGGATGAAATAAGAATTTTAGTGCAAACGCGACTTAAAAATTTTACGTAATAAGCGAGATATGAATTTTTAAAGTTAAGAATTTCTTGCGTGACGTAACTGGTACTGCCAGTTGTCGACAAACTGCTAATTCTACAGAGAACAGATTTTTTCATGTTGAAATATTTTTATATAAAAACTTATACGTTATATTTACGAAGAAATTATTATTATTATGCATAAATAACAATAATAATAAGCATTTTTATAAATTATAGAACATTGAAACAGTTTGACAATATTATAACACAAAGTATGACGGCGGATGGCGCTAGTGTTTGCTTGTTTTGATTAGTTAATATTATTTTTAATTTAATTAATACATATTACAAATTGATTTAATTATGAACACATTATTATTGTTAATATTACGAGATATTATAATTAAACAAATTTGTGAAACATAAAATTGTAATTTTTTTTGCTAGGTTATACAACAACGTGACAGTTCATAATCTTTCAAAGGTGACCGCAGCAGACGCGCGAATCTCGTTTTTAAAATCAGGCGACCAATCAAATTCTTAGGACCTAACGCGTCATATCTAATTAGTAATCAACTTTAATCGCTTATAGTTTGCGACTTAATCAATGTTGAAACATAATTTTTTCACTAATGCTCATTAATTTATGTATATTTTCGTCTTCTTATTTAAGATAGTTAAAATTTGACTATGGTATAGTACCCTATTCCAGGTAATATCTTTCAAAATAAAAACAAAAAACGGCCCAATTACTGTAGCAGCAATTTGCTCTCCACCTAGACATAAATTGAAAAGATGGGATTATCTTAATCTTCTACAGAATTTTTCTGGCAAGTTTATTCTTGGAGGAGATTACAATTCAAAAAACACCCATTGGGGGTCTCGTTTGACAATTGCAAAGGGAACTGAATTATACTTCGCTATTAGAAGATACAACTGTGAAGTAGATACCACAGGGAAGCCCACATACTGGCCAACAGACAGGCAAAAGATTCCAGATTTATTAGATTTTTTTATATCTAAAAATTTATCGTCAAATTTTGTTGATGAGTGAAAAGTCCGATTTAGACTCGGACCACTCGCCAATAGTGTTAACACTTAGTAAGACTATAATGAAAAAGGAACAAAAACCAATTCTCATTAATAATAGAACTGATTGGAACTTCTTTAGAGGAAAATTTGGAGAACAGAATTAACCTAGGAATATCGCTGAAAACGAATGAAGCGGTGTAACAGTTTAATATAGACATCCAACAGTCTGCTTGGGGATCAACGCCACTGACTTCAAAGAAAATCAAGGGAAACAATTATCCTTAAGAGATAAGAGAAATAATCTCCAGGAAGAGAAAACTAAGAAAAAAATGGCAATGAACAAGAGATCCAAAAACAAAAACAGAACAGAACAAAGCTGTACAAGAAATACGAAAAATGATACATGAAATCAAACAACAAACTTTTAGCTTTTATTTGAAATAATTGAGCAACGATGCGAATACAGACTACTGTCTGGAAAAGTACCAAAAGACTGAAAAAGCCGGTGACACAAGTTTCACCAATAAGAAAAGAAAATGGCGAGTGGGCTAGAAACAACCAAGAAAAAGCATATCTGTTTGCAGATCACTTGGAAAATACATTTCAACCGCACGAATTCAAGGATACAGAGAACAATTATTCTATATATTCACTAGATGAAGACAATTATATCCTACCAACATCACCAAAAGAAATAATTAAAAAAATAAAAAACATCAACACGAAAAAAGCTCAAGGTTTTGATCTAATAACAGGTGAAGTATTGAAACACCTTCCAAGAAAAGCCATAGTTAAGTTGACGCACTTATACAATGCTGCATTTCGACTAAGATATGTACCATGCCTTTTGAAAATTGCAGAGGTAATAATGACTCCGAAACAAGGAAAACCACCAAATGAAGTTACCTCTTACAGACCAATCTCACTATTACCAATATTGTCAAAGTTATTTGAAAAAATACTTCTCAAGAGATTAAAACCATACCATATCATCGCAGCAATTTGGTTTTAGAAGTAAGCACTCTACAATAGACCAAATTCATAGAATAACGAACCTAATAGAAAAAGCACTAGAAGAAAAAAAAAGTCTGCTCTGCGATATTTCTCGATGTTGCACAGGCTTTTGATAAAGTTTGGCATGAAGGTATCTATTGCAAAATGAATCAACTTTTATCACCACAATATAGTCAACTATTAAAGTCATATCTACATAAGCGACACTTCAGAATTAAGCAAGAGAATGAATACTCTTCACTAAGAAAAATAGAAGCTGGGTACCACAGGGTAGTGTACTGGGGCCAATCTTGTACCTGCTGTATACTTGTGACATTACAAAACACGAAGGAGTTATGATAGCAACTTTTGCGGATAATACGGCTATACTGTCAGTAGGAAAAGTTGTTGATCAAGCCACGAAAAAACTGCAAGATGCAGTAAATGAAATTAATACATGGTCAATAACATGGCCAATTAAATTAAATGAAAGTAAGTCGTCACATGTGAACTTTACGAACAAAAGAGTACAACATGTTTTCGTAACGATAAATGGTAACTTTTGGGAAAATTTAGGCTTTCAGGATCGAAATAATATTATATGAAATGTTTTGTCTCATTTCTTTATTAATGGACGTTCTAATGTTATAATAAAAGATTAACATTAGAATCATTATACATTAATTTAAATAAAAATAACAATATTAACTATCAAACCGATTACAAAAACAATTTAAAATACGCGCCCCCCTTCCTAAAACAACTAGTCAGTTTCCTCCACATACGTTTGCGCACAGCTGTATGGCTTGACCTACTGTTCAAGTTAAGGTTAACCTATACTGCGTGGGTCATCGTATGACCAAGGTGACAAAAATTTTCCTCTTCGCTGTTGAATAATATTTAGTACAAATAAGTACCATAATAACTTTATATTTTTGTGTATAAGAAAATTTGTTATATTAAAGATGTAAGTACTACCAATGTATCTTGTTTGGTTTAATTTTTTATTTCTTTGACACATGTTTGTAATAACTATAAAAAAATAATTTTAGGCTGATGATGGCAGCTTTGTTCTGCCGAAATGTTCAAATTTAATAAAGAAATGTAACAAAACATTTCGTATAATATTACTTTGATCCTGAAAGCCAAAATTTTCCCAAAACATATCATACAAGGATCTTCAACAAACCAAGAAAAAGATAAATGGTAAGGTTATTCCACACTCAAATACAGCTAAATACTTGGGTATGACGCTGGATGCAAAGCTTAAATGGCAGGCGCATGTAAAGAACAAACGAGAAGAACTCGGCCTAAAATTTAGAAAAATGTATTGGCTCATTGGCAGAACATCAGCCTTGTCAATATACAATAAACTTCTGCTATATAAGCAAGTTCTGAAACCAGTATGGACTTATGGCATCCAACTGTGGGGCTGTACAAAACAATGCAACATCAACATTATCCGTTTCCAGAATAAAGTATGTACTAAGGAACATTGTTGACGCACCGTGGTATGTTCGGAATACCAATCTTCATCGCGATCTCGGGGTGAAAAGGGTACATAAAGAAATCGAGGAAGCTGCCGAAAAAACACGAAGACAGGCTACACCAACACGACAACATTGAAGTGATCCAGCTGCTTGACAACAGTAGATTGGTGAGAAGGCTTAAAAGAACCGAACCGTTTGAATTTGTGAAATGTGAAAACAGAGTATAAAGCAAAGTGTAAGTTCTAAAAAGCAGAGCACAGTGCTAGTGAAGTGTATAAAGCAAAGTCACAATAATTAAGATGTGTGTGTCAAAAGCAGAGCATTGTGTTAGTGCAAATGAAGCCATCGTCACTACTAGAATGGCAGTGCGAAAGCAGGATAAAACAAAACAGGCTGAACCAATGGGCGACCTCTGTTCTTAAGAACTACTTAGTAATTTAATTTAGAATTAAGTAGCTTGATAGTCTTTGACTAGGTGCTATGTAAATAAATAATTAAAAAAATAAAAGGTTTAGAAAAAAATAGGAAACGAAATATAAAGGAGTAAAACAGTTTCCGGAAAGATGAATTATTATTAGAGCCGGATATAAAAAAAAATAATGCAAATACTGCGAAAGACGAACAAGTAATGATAATTACTAAATTAAATAACTAGGAAGACAAAATTAAAATTATGAAGAATAAAAATAATCTGGGAAACAAAAGAGTTTACATTGAAGACGACTTAACAAGAGAAGAGAGAAAATTTAGGCAATAGACAGCAAACCAAATAAGGAAATGCAGCAAAGGTCGGACACATGAAAATATTTATTAATGAAACTATGTAATCCCAAGCTAAACAGACCAAATTCGTCAAAAAAAAACTAATAAACAAAAATCTGATGGCAATACCGAAGACGACTATAGCAAAGAAATCAAAAATGATTACGGGAGACAATAGCATCAAGTCAAAACATCGAACAGAAGGCGAAATAATAAAAATTGACACATGAAATATCATAAACATAAAAGGAAAAGAAGCAGAGCTTATAGACGAATTTGAGAGGTCTAAAATCAATATACTTGGTATAACAGAAAAAAGGAAATGAAAAGGCATACAATCACTAAAAGGGTATATGGAGTACCGCTAGAAGAAAACGCAAAAGAAGGAGTAGGATGTCTAATAAGAGACTCGCTAGCAAGTAAAATACAACACTGGAACTTTTGTTCTGAACGCGTGCTATCTTGAACAATAAAAATAGAGGAAAGGAATACAACGATACTAGTGATATACGGGCCAAATAAAAACGAAACCAGCAGTAATAAAGACAAATTCTGGGAGGAGCTACAGTATATAATCGAACAAATAATAGAACCAGTTATCATAATTGAGCACATGATATCCCATTGACATAAGTTCATAAATGATTGCACAAACAGTGAAATACAGTTTATAGTCTAGTGATGCCTGTTTACAACGTGCGGGCAAGTTTTAATTACAGTGATTTATAACATAAATGTGTACAGACAGTGTGGGTTTACTCAGTCTGCGATACTTACTTTGAATTTACGTCGGATCATTGGTATGTATTCTTTCAAGTCTTACATTTATTATAAAATACTTTGCATTGCAGTTTGTGTCTGAATGATTACAACCCGGGCGACCTACAAACTAAGTTTCAGTGAATGCAAGTATATCATGATCTCCACAGGATCCCAAAGGGCACACAGCTCAAAGTTTATTTTTTAGATTACGGACATTTTGATAGTAGAGACAGATAATTTTTGTTGGGCAGAAGCGAATCTAGTTTTTTCCTCTAATTTCAGACAAGTGTGGTGTACCATTTCTATATATGATCCTTAAGTAAGATTCTCCGGCAGATTTTCTACGATTAAGTTCGGACCTTAAATTATGAGTGTTCTAGCTGAAGGGACGTTCTATCTGGATTTATATAAATGTTCGGAGAATCAGTGAGCTCGCAAACTTTTTAGGAATGCTTAATAATTTTCATTGAATCCTTGCTGAATGTGACTTTGATTATTATTATTATTATTATTATTATTATTATTATTATCTTCTTTATTTTCACTACAAATAGGTATGTACATAATTATGTTACAATATCGGCCTGTGAAGGCAAGAGAAGGTAACATTACATCAAGAGATAAATAAAAGAAGGTTGGTGTCACCGCTATCATTGTCCTCGGGCCATTGGGAGACTCTTGGATCAATGAGTTGTTGGGGGGCGTCATCATATTCTACTTCTCTTTGAAACGAAGCGTCAGTGGGGTCCCGATTCAGCACTTTACGTACTATATTGCAGGTATCTAAGGCGACAGATTTCTGCATTATACGGAAATAGCGATTGCTACTTTCATTTGTTTTGTTATTATTATCGTTTTTAATATATTTTAATAAAATATTAAAATTCATTATGATTTCATTGTCAAAAAACCGAACTCTGTCTCCACTAAGCTACCCGAGCCCTTTTGGCGTTCAAGCCACTCTTTTTAGCGACATTATAAGAGCGTCCTTCACCTCTTCTGTGCTGTGTTATCGAACGATCGACTGGCGCCCGAGAAACCCGTTTTGACAGCAAGGAGAACTTCAGAAAACGTCAAGTAAAGTTGACAGGTTGCCCGTTGTGGCCATTACAACTGTGAAAGTTGGTAAGTTATAAATCATAATTCGAATTGATATCTATGATTAGCTAAGTTCTTAACTTATTTTTAAATGCCAGATAAATAAATGTGTGAAATAATATTGCAAATTATGTTTTATACGGCGTACCTGATTTTATTCTCAATACTTCCAGCGTAAACCAAGTATGAATTTTTATAAACACAGAGGGAGGATCATTCGACTTTGAAATGAAAAAATATTTGTAAAATGTTGTTACGCGTCAGTAATCAAAGTTTTAATTTCGAGTTTATTAATGTATCCTAAAATTCAATAACAACTCCATCAATTATTATGGAAATGTTATTTTTCTGTCACGGACAAAGTGGTATAATCGTTGAGCTATAAACTCGCAGTAATAGGAGAATAGATGAATTTATACTTTTAATTTCGGGGAGATTAGTAACATAATAACATTTCCGCGCGGAATAAATCGAGCGCCACTCAATCGCGTAGCTGAAAGCAACAATGATTGACAAAATAGCCACTGAAATTGGCAACCATTCATCTCGATAATTTATTTTTAAATCCAATAGATTTTTCAACCCTTTTCTTATTTATTATAATTTTTGTTCTGTTTTTTTATAAACTATGATTCAAATTAAATGGACCATACACAGAATGAACAAGAAGAGAATAGAGAATTCGTGATATAGGCGTTTAACATAGGTGTAAAGGTCTATTGCACGGATTTTCGTGTTCACCCTGTATACGTATAAAGAAAAGAATAAGAGGGATATTAATTTTCTAAATCAATCGAATTAGTTATAAACCAAATTAAATTTGTCGGACATAAGAATTGCCAGAGGTGTTCAAAATTTTTGCAATACCACTTTATTTTTCCCTCCAGAACACATACTAAATTTTGACAAACGAGCGCACGCTGTGATCTGAAGGATAATTCAGCTAAAACGCTAGCCTTACCGATAAAATAAGCTCTAGTAATTATTAAAGGATTATAAATTAACTGTAAATTATTTTAGTTTTTATAATTTATTAATAAACAGGGTGATAGGGATTTAACATGGGATTTTAGTTTTTTTACAATTTCTTGCTCTTTTGTTCAATTTACGGTAAAAACAGTAGAGTGCAAAGTTGTTTAAAAGAAAATAACATTTTAAAAAATTAATGTATCATCACGGCATATTACCTACTACAGAATGTTGGCAACGTTGTTATCTCAAACTTCGGCTTTAAAAAGACTTAAGTTGACTCCAAATTCATTTGAAGTTTTATTATGAAAGTGGAGTAAATATTATACGAATATAGAAACTTTTCCGCGACTGTATCTTGTCTTATTCCTATTACCTTCTTCAAATTGACAGACAAATGAAAATAAGTTTTAACCATATTATAATTTAATTTCTTGAGATGAAATTACTTCCACGATAGCATGGCCAGAATAGCACTGAACTACTAAAGTGTTTATTTGATGCGTTTACTACTAAACAATAGAAGTGCAAAGCAAATAAAATTTATCTCAACCTGTATTGTCGCTTAGTATTATTCGTGAAGTTTGCTTTCTAAATACTGATACTGATGAACTAATTAAAAATCTGGTGTGGCCAACACAATACCTCCCGCTATTACAGCCCGAGTCACAAAAAAGATTAAGTCAATCCTTATTTTTGGATTAGCGAATTTTACTCTATTTTTGACAGTTTATATCTTAAAATGTAGTCTAATCTAATCCAAATTACTACCTTTTTTAAACCTCTCAACAGGATTAAATCCCAGTTACAGAGTGGGTTCACATTCACACACATCCATAGGCGATCTCGATTAAGATCGCAGCGCCGAAACGATGGGTTAAGGAAGCTGCCAGATAGACATACTCGAGGAACATACCTACTGACTGAGACAGTATTGCTGTTGAAAGTTCATGTTTCTTTCCTGTATTCCGTGTTTATTTCTATATATTTAATCAGTAAGTTTGTTGTCAAATTATTCTACATTTTATTATTATAATTTTTGTATTTAGTACCTAACAGTACTAACCTAACCTAACCTAACCTAACAGTACTATAATGTTGAAGTTTTTGTAGGTTATGATATTTAATACTTTCATTTTCGGTCGAGGAAGTTTTCAAAGCTTGGCATATTATTTTATGCGGTGTGGTAAATACAGAGACCACAACAATGCAAATGATATACCGATATATTCACTCTGTTTGCAAACAACTACTTTGCAGTCTGCTCTCATACTATTGAAGGAAACTTTAAATATATAGTAAAACTATAAAGAACACTATTTGTCGCACTTAAATCACTCAATGTTAAGAAATTCGGTGTGTTAACTTGTACTCCAAAGTCGCGAAAAGGTTTCTTATTTTGCGCATTTGGTTGCTCGTTAATTAAACCTAATAATGTATTTAGCTGCAATAATTTCGTTTTATGTTGCTTCATTTGTGTCCAAGAGTGCTGGTTCTGGATCATGCATCAATATATAATTCATTTAATTGTGCTTATTAAGCTCGTTTCCTAGCCCTTTCTTTCCTGTTTTTGGATGGAAAAGAAGATTATGGCAATTTACAAGTGGATGTTGCAGTTTTTTTCAAATATCTAAGTTACTTTCATTAGTAAATTTAAAAAATGAACCTTCGGTGAAATGAAGGCCGCAAACTTTCATGTAGGGACTTGGATTTTCTCAGATTATTTATCCAGATTTCCCGCTTATTAACTAATTCTCCACCTAACATTACTTTTTCTTTGTCTGTAATGGAAAAGAATGAAAATATAAATTCGGATCTTTCTTCATCCATGAATTACACTGTGAAATAAAGCACTAAAAATTTGATTTTGACATTATAACACAGAAATAAATTAATAAATACACGCAATTTGTACCGTAGCACTCATAAACGTTATGACATGTCTATCTGAGAGCTTCCAAAATCTGCCACAAGATGGTATATCGCTTAGAGAGTTGCCTATACCTTAGTGGGATTCGAACACAGAGCGCCGAGGGCACTCATGACTTGAGGCGTTGCTCTAACCATTGAGCCACCGGAGCTATAATAAAATGAAGATTAAATTTTAAATACCGGGATAGAATATAATTCACTTACCACTTATCCATAAAATATATCGAAAAAGTATGAATGCAAATCTATAGAAAATTTAATAATCTTTAATTTTTATAATAGCATTAATCTCGAAAAAATAACATTTAAAGGTATTTTGCGAAGAAAAACTATTTTGAGCTTCTAGTAAAGTGCCGTTTCCGGTTATCCAATTTTCACCAAAATCTAATAGGCTCTTTCCATTACAGAAAAAGTTCGAAATACAAGGTTTCAAAATTTTCTGAATGATAGTATTTGAGTTAGAGTGGAGGATCCACACACACATACACATCGTGAAAATGTTAAATTAAATTCTAGGGACCTTAAAATCGATATGCGATTTCTAGCACGATCCCTATACCTTCCTTATTAAGGGTAGCGGGAGGTAAAAACCAGTGAAAAATTAATTCAATATCTAATAATTTAAGTACGATTATCCTCGTATTTTAAGCATATAGAAAAATCAAAAATTGCACTGAAAAAGTGAAAACTAAAACAAAACACTATTATTTATACATGCATTAAAATATAATTTATATACGTACACATTAAACAATAACGTACATAAATGTGACCCGTGTGATATTCCAGAAGTGACATTGACAGCCAGGCCCGGATTAGCATTTCTTTACGCCCTAGGCCAAAATTTATGACTGCACCCCCCTCTCCCTCTCAATATGTACCGAGTTTTAATAATGCTTGATTTCATTAATTTCTTGTTCAATATCGGTGCCTTTATGAATCTATAAACGCTCTGAAAACATGTTAAGAAGATCTATAAACGTACTGTTTTCGGAGCTTTTAGTTTTCTATAGGTGATATGACTTACTGCTTTTAAAACTGATACATAAATGACATATCAACGTCAAATTACTGTCAGTCAACAAAGAATTTTCTTCCCTGAAGTTCAATTTGTTAGCGGGAAGTGCTACCAACGTAAGTGATTTTACAAGTCGCATTTATTAAAAATCTAATAGAATTATAGCATCACTCCAATAGAAAAAATTATATAAAAACATGTTTTATAAAAACTGTGATCGCAATTTGTTTTTCAATATACCTACTATTATCAGTCATCAAAGATACATTTACCATCTTCTTATAACTAGGTAAAGATTACAACTTTTATTTTGCTTCTCTATCTCTCAAATGAAATGCATGTAAACAATAATTTTGGACTTATTAGATGCAGTTTTTAATTCTGAACAGTTTTCGTATTTATGCTTTTAATCTAAAATTCATAGGGTAGAAATTACAGTCATAAAAATTTTACCATTTTATTTGCTAAGATTCATAAGTAGACACCCGGTATAGAAATATTAGAATTATTTTAAATCTTCGACAACTGTTATAGCTCAACAGGATTTACCAATCACTCTACTATACGGATTTTGTATAATTGAAGCAAATGTGACTGTTTACGTCGTCTAGTAGTGGTGCCAAATGTCATGAACTATGAAATGCGCAGATCAAGAAGACAATAGAGAGAGAAATATAGTTTTGCTTTCTGCGCAACATCTCTTCAAATTTCGCACGGCTATAACTGCAGGCACTTCTGTTTTTTCGTTTTCCCATTTATCCAACCACTCGATGTGCGCCTCCTCCGTGCCTGCGCCCTAGGCCACGGCCTTGGTTGGCCTTATGGGTAATCCGGGCCTGTTGACAGCACGTTATTTAAAGACATTTACAAATACTATCTCAGATAGATTTTTAATCCCATAACTTGTCTAATTTAATCGATTCGAATTTCTCTAGAATTAAATGCGACATCTTGGGCATTAGACAGGTTGGCACTCCCAGTAATGGGTAATATGTCGTGTTGGACATTAAATACATCTTTTTATAAGAAAAGTACTATATGATATTTATAAAATAAAAATTTAAATAAGATTGATAGAAAGTTATGTATTAACCATTCCGAAGTTTATATTTTATTATAATCGAGAGATTATTGTTTGGGTGATGATTTTCTAAATGCTAAACTCGATGAGTAGTGTGTGTGGGTGAATGGAAACACAAAACTAAACTATAACTATGTTTATTTAAAATGCAGACAATGTTTCTGAGCGCTGCGCTACTTCGCTTTACAAATGCTTATATTCGACTGCTACTGATCTGTTGCAAGCATCAACGCTATCCCCTCTCTCGGGCACCGCCCAGGTAGGTGCGTTCGTTCTCGAACTGCGTTTGTTGTTTGTGTACAGGGTTACAACTTAAATAATGATTATTATAAAAATAATAAGACATCTTAACATGCCCCCGCCCTTGAAGGTGGAGCCTTCAACTAATATAACTTAAGTTAATATTAAAAGTCTATAACTATTTGGATGTAGGTATTATGATGCCCTATAGTTTCACCTCAAATTTCACTAAGAAAGGCCTTTATTTTTCACATCACTGCACTCGTCACTGTCACTTGGTAGTGGGCATAGTTTAATGACTGGCCGTTTGAACAGTCCTTGGGCAGTCCGTACCGTGGCGACGCGACAAGTCCCGTCGTTTCCTGCGTGAAGTTTCGTGACGACTCCTATGGACCAACATAACGGAGGGACGCTGTCTTCCTTCAACAGGACGACTGTGTTGAGTTCTAAATTTTTGCAGTTTGTCTTCCACTTTGTGCGCTGCTGGAATTCTGAGACGTATTCTTTGGACCAACGAGCCCAAAAGTGTTGGTTTGTTTGTTGAATTCGTTGATATGTTGTCATTCTATTTTCTGACACATGCTTTAAGTCAGGAACTGGAGGTGACGTAGTGGCTCGGCCCAGCAAAAAATGTGAAGAGGTCAAAGGAATGGGATCTAGCGGGTCGGTAGACAAGTTTGACAATGGTCGGGAATTTAACACAGCATCTATTTGGCATAAGAGTGTTGAAAATTCCTCATATGTGAATGTGCTATTTCTTGCTACGCGCTTAATATGATGTTTAGCTGAACGTATCCCTGCTTCCCATAATCCTCCCATATGAGGAGATCGCGGGGGAATAAATTTCCATTTAATACCTTCTGAATTAAATTTTTCTTCGATGCTTTCTCTGTTACTAGTGATAAATTTACCCAATTCATTTAACTCATTTCTAGCTCCTATGAAACTAGTACCGTTGTCTGAATTTACTTCGGTAGGCAGACCACGACGCGCAACAAAACGACGGAACGCCGCTATAAAGGCATCCTTTGTCAAATCCGTCACTAGTTCTAAATGCACTGCTTTGCAAACAAAACATACGAATAAAGCTAAGTATGCTTTATATCGTTTAGATCTGCGCCCCTTTCGAGTTTTTAACGTAAAAGGTCCGCCATAGTCTACTCCACATACCGAGAATGGATGCATTTGGGTTATTCTATTGGACGGTAAATTTCCCATTATCGGTGTATATGCGGTTGGCTTAACTTTGAAACAGGTTACGCATTTTCTAATTACCTTTTTTGCCAAATTTTTACCGGATATTGGCCAAAAGCGTTCTCGTATAGAGTATAATACTTGTTGAGGACCGGCATGCAATAATCTAATATGTTCCGCTTTGAACAATAGTTCAGTGATATGATTTTGAGGAAGTATTATCGGATGTTTCTTCTCATAACTAAATTGAGAAGCTTCAAGCCTACCACCTACGCACATTACATTCTTTGAGTTAAGAAAAGGTTTCAAACTCAGTATGTTACTCGACTTTGGAATTTCTTTGTTTTTTCTAAGATATTCATATTCTAAGGGTAATAGTTTGATTTGAATTACTTTAATGATGTTACTAAAAGTTTCATTTAATTCAGTTAATGTCAAAGGTCCAAATTGTCGTTCGGTCTTCGGGTGCCTACAATTTTTAAAAAATCTGAAACAGTAAGCTATTACTCGTTTCATTCTATTTATGTTTGAAAATCTACTGAAAAGGTCTGTTTCATTTACATTTGTAATGGCTGCATTAATTATTCTAGTTTCGGGTACCGAAACTGCTTTTGTAAATTCATGTTTGGGCCATGAACTTTCATCCTTTGTAAGCCAATCTGGCCCATGCCACCAAATTGACGAATCTTGTATTTGCGAGGGACAAATTCCGCGTGACAATATGTTTGCTGGGTTTTCTTTTGTATTTACGTACCGCCAAGTTAATTCTTTTGTAAGGTCTTGAATTTCTGCTATTCTATTACTAACAAAGCATTTCAATAAATTTGGTGCAGTTTTAATCCATGATAATACAATGGTAGAATCGCTCCACAGTGTGCAGTTGTCAAAATTCTGTCGCGATACCTTTAATATTTTATTTACTAGACGAGCAGCTATCAGTGCGGCGCATAATAATTCTAAACGTGGTGTACTTAACGGCTTTAAAGGAGCGACCTTCGATTTTGCACACAAGAGGTTACTTACTATTTCTCCAGTATGACTGTTGATTGCCCGTATATATACGCAAGCTCCGTAAGCATCCTTTGACGCATCACAAAACGCGTGAATTTCTTTTTTATTGCTATCTTTCATAAAAGCATATCGCGGTATTTTTATAGTGTTTAGTGTTTGTAACTCAGTTTCAAATTTTCTCCACATATTTTGAACTACTTCTGGTACCGGATCATCCCATGTTAACTTTTCAAGCCATAATTTTTGGATAATTATTTTCGCGGTTACCGTACAAGCTGCTAAGAGACCTAGCGGGTCGAATATTTGGGATACCAATGACAAAAGAACTCGTTTAGTGATTACTTCCTTTTCTCTATTTATGTTTATATCGAAAACTAACTGATCGTCACTACAAGACCAAAAAACTCCAAGCGTTTTTGTTTTTTCGTTTTGTCCTAACTTCATGAATGTTTCATTTGATTCACTGGTAATTTGATCAAGTACCTCGGTTTCATTACTTTTCCATTTGCGTAAAATAAATCCACCTGACTGTAAAATATGTGTTATCGCGTTACAATTTTGTGCTAATTGATCTACATCATCATCCCCTGTTATTAGATCATCTACGTACATATCCTCTTTAATTATTACCGAAGCTCTTTCGTTACTTTTCACGTTGTCCTCTGCTAATTGAAATAAACAACGTATAGCGGGATAAGGAGCTGACGCTGTCCCATAAGTTACCGTGTTCAAGCTATACTCTTTTATTGGTTCATTAGATGAAAACCGCCAAAGTATTTTTTGTAATGGACGTTTTTCTGGTGTAACCAAAACTTGCCTATACATTTTCGATACTTCGGCGCATGCTACGTACGCGTGTTCGCGGAATCTAATTAAAATTGAGAATAAATCGCTCTGGATTGTAGGGCCGACCATCTGAAGGTCATTCAACGACGAACCCGATGTTGTGGCCGCGGACGCATTGAAAACTACTCTAAGTTTGGTTGTCAAGTTCTCTGCCTTTGCTACCCCGTGATGAGGCATAAAATACGATTTTGTGCTATCCGTACTATTTGTTGCACTCATGTGCCCTAACTCAAGATACTCTCGTATGAAGCGCCGTTTGGGTCATAATTAAATGTGGGAAATATTTATTTTTGCATCGTGAGAAATATATTTTTTTAAGAAATAAATAAATATACTGAGAAATAATTTTTATTTCTTAAATTATTTTTTATTTTGTGCGCTATAATGAAATGAGGGAAATATTTATTTTTTAAAATATTTCTCCCGGTCGACACAGGGCGTTTCGGGAAAAATATTTTTCAAAATATTTCTCCCGAACGATGCCGAGCTTTTCGGGAGAAATATTTTTTTAAATATTTTTTTCCCGGTCGACGCAGCGCATTGCAAGAGAAATATTTATTTAAATATTTCTCCCGGTCGACGCGGCGCAGTTCGGGAGAAATATTTTTTAAATATTTCTCCCAGTCGACGCGGCGCAGTTCGGGAGAAATATTTTACGCACAAAAATATTTCTTACAAAGTGCAATGCTTCGTCTGGGAGAAATAATTTTCATAACGGCCACGAGCACTCACTACTACGCACTCCGGTAAGAACAGCTAGCTCAGCGCCATCCAGCGGTAACTAGCTCTGTGCCATCTAACAGAAACTAGCACAAAAATATGTTTAGCACTTTGTGAGAAATATTTTTGTGCGTAAAATTTTTCTCCCGAACTGCGCCGCGTCGACCGGAAGAAATATTTAAATAAATATTTCTCCTGCAATGCGCTGCGTCGACCGGGAAAAAAATATTTAAAAAAATATTTCTCCCGAAAAGCTCGGCATCATTCGGGAGAAATATTTTGAAAAATATTTTTCCCGAAACGCCCTGTGTCGACCGGGAGAAATATTTAAAAAATAAATATTTCCCTCATTTCATTATAGCGCACAAAATAAAAAATAATTTAAGAAATAAAAATTATTTCTCAGTATATTTATAAATTTCTTAAAAAAATATATTTCTCACGATGCAAAAATATATATTTCCCACATTTAATTATGACCCAAACGGCGCTTCATACTCTCGTATGAATTCTGTGTATAATATCCTTAAAGGTTGGTTTTTATCTAATCTTTTTTCTAACATGTTAAATTGATTTAATGCCCCTTGTCTAGAATCCCCTAATTTATCTATTGAGTCTTTAAATGGAATTGAAACTATAAACCTACCGGTTTTATCTCGCCTTGTCGATTCCTTAAAATGTTCCTCGCACATTTTCTCTTCTATTGACCACGCTCGTTTAGGTAAACATTCTTCTATTTCCCAAAACTTACTAAGTTGTGCTTGAATGTCGTTATCGTTACTATAATTTATCTTTACGAAATTACAATAAATATTACTTGAAACCTGTGGTATTGGCCCTGTGACAATATACCCTAACTTTGTGTGCTGAAGAATTGGTAAATTCTTGCCTAATTTTACTTGATTCGTTTCGAGAATATCCCAAAATATAGATGCTCCTAACAACATGTCAATTTTGTTCGGAATTCCAAATTTTGGATCAGCTAGTATTATATTATCTGGGATGTCTATCTTTGAATCGTTTATTCTAAAATTTGGTAACTGATTACAAATGGATGACACTACCAAAAATGAAGTATTCCTGCAATAATCTGAGCATCTAGATTTAAGAATCGCAGAGCATTTAGAATTTAAGTTAGAGGTTACGGTTCCTATACTTGTTAATGAATCTGAACCGGTGTTTTTTTAAGACCTAACAAATTGCAAAATTTTGATGTTATTAAATTCGTCTGAGACCCTGAGTCTAGAAGTGCTCTTCCCTGTTGAATTTTACCATTTGCATCTAATACATTGACTATTACTGTTGCCAAAAGTGTCTGAGTGGCTTCGCTAGTATAACGAACCAAACTACACTGAGTTTGCAATTCTTTTGTTTCATTGTTTGTATCCGCATTTGAGCTATTTTCGCGAGTTTGATTAAATTTATCTATGTGCAAGAGTGTATTATGTTTATGGCCACATTTTCTACATAACCCTGATCGACAGTCTTTAATAAAATGCCCTAAACGCAAACAATTTATACACAAACCCTTCGCTTTTGCATTTTCTATTCGCTTCTCTACCTTTAACTTCAAGAATTCGTTGCATTCTATAATTCTGTGTTCTTTTTTACAAAAACAACATTTCTGCTCGCTATTTGTAGACAAATATACCCTTGTTGTATTTTTATAATGACTATCATTTTTACAATACCTACTTTGTGATTTATTAACCGCGTTGACATTCACATTTTCCAATGTATCGGCTTTTCCGTTTAGAAACTTAAATAATTGCTTTTTCGAGGGTAACTCATTGTCCTTTATAGAGCTTTCCCAATCGCGCATTGTGTCCGAATCTAGTTTACTAGTTATTAAATGTATAAGAACTGAGTCCCAAGAATCTACCGGTTGGTTCAACAATTCTAGAGCTCTAAGATGCTGTGATGCCTCATTTATGATGTTCCGAATTTCTTTTGCATTTTCCGAATTCGCGGGTTTTATATTAAATAATGCCTTTATGTGATTATTAACAAGAAGTCGCGGTTTATTGAACCTTTCGCACACTGATTTCCACGCGATGCCATAGTTTCCCGCAGAAGTTTCTAGAAAGTTTACTGTCTTTGCTGCGTCGCCTACCAAAGATGATTTCAGATATTGAAATTTAAGAATATCGTCTAAGCTATTGTTATTGTGTATGACCGATTCAAACGAGTCTCTATATTCTAACCATTTGTTATAATTACCGTCGAATTTGGGTAAGTCTATCACTGGTAACTTAACAGATTTCAAATTTACAGATCCAATTTGGTTAGAAACTATTGGAACTGGCGAGCTACAAGTTTTGGGTTTACTACTGTATAACATAAATTTTACTGTAGATTGAACATTGCAAAATTTATCTTCTAGTTCGCTACGAACTTTCAATTCTTTTTGTAAATTATCTAAAGAAGTTTGTGTCTCAATACTATCTTGTATACTATCAAATTTTGTATAAAGTTCATTGATTTTAGTTTGTCTGATATCTAGTTGAGCTATTTCTATTTCTTGTAATCCACGCTTATTAGTTTCTAATTCATTCCCCAACTTCTCGACATATGTAGTGAAACTATCTAATTTTGACTGAATTGACTGACGTTGTTTTTGTAAGTCTTCAAGCTTGACTTTAGCCATTGTAAATATCAAATAGAAGCTGGTTTTAAGGAAAAATGTGACAATAAGGATGTACTCACAAGTTTTGATTGACCTTGCCTTTACTGCCTTCTCACCCTTCTTCGCTTGACTTGGACTGTTCCGACTCCGCTTTCTGGAATGCTGGCGTCTTCACGTGCTCTTTGTTTGGTTGATTTTCTACTAATATTCGGCTAACGAAGGACCAATATGTTTGGGTGATGATTTTCTAAATGCTAAACTCGATGAGTAGTGTGTGTGGGTGAATGGAAACACAAAACTAAACTATAACTATGTTTATTTAAAATGCAGACAACGTTTCTGAGCGCTGCGCTACTTCGCTTTACAAATGCTTATATTCGACTGCTACTGATCTGTTGCAAGCAACAACGCTATCCCCTCTCTCGGGCACCGCCCAGGTAGGTGCGTTCGTTCTCGAACTGCGTTTGTTGTTTGTGTACAGGGTTACAACTTAAATAATGATTATTATAAAAATAATAAGACATCTTAACAATTATTTTAATGACCCCCACCCAGCCTGAGACCATTTAAAAAATGGGAAATAGGTAAATGGCAACACATTCATTCAAATTATGTTTCTGTCCTTATCTAATGTCGTAAAACTGACCTCCGAGATAGTAAAATCGACCTTGAAATTTTATTCTTGCACTTTGATTGGTACTTATATTGCTAATGAATATTCATACCATAACGTTCTAAAATGACTTTTAAAATTGATTGGTGTGAATTATGATGCTTGTAGAATAAACACAGTAGTTATTTTATGCACGCTTTATTTCTTACTTAATTACATTGCAAATCAACTATCAAAACATTCTACTTTTATATTAAAGGCTGTTTTTCAACAGTGAATTTTTGTAACGTAGTTCTCTATCTGGTAGGATGCTCTAGAAACCAACTGAGCTATGAAATCCCAATGAAGTCAGTGAATTTTTCATGTCTCCTTGTAGTCATATGAGTACAGTGTCCCACATACCTACTCGTACATGACAGCGCAACACCCTTGGTGGTGTTGTCGCGCTGTCCCCCTTAACCTCAGCGTCCGTATGAGAATATTTTTTTTAGTTTTATACTAGGTGACAGTACTGTGGTGCGAAATTGTCCTGTGACTTGTGACATTATTACATTACTCGTACTACGAAATACAAGGACAAATGCATTATTAATGAAGGTGTCTCTCTTTTACATATTCTTTAAATGGGTCGGAGGTTGCATTCGAATAAATAAGCTCTCTTTATTTTTAATTATATCGAAAAAGTCAAATTTACTAAGGCCCACTTTTACAATTGATGGATAAACTATGGTATAGCTATCGGAGGTATAACTTTATCCTAGCAATTATACCTTCGATAAACAAGACTGTCTTTTACAATGTATTTTTATCTGTCAGATAGTTATACCAGGAATTACGTTACATCACTTTAGGTTGGTATTGGCACAATAAAATTATCTTCTTGTTAGACTATTTTTATTCAATATTGTTATTATTTCTGCCGTCTAATTTGCATTTTTCACGATGTTAAATGATATAAATATTATTTTTGATTCGAACAGTGATGTTGAAATACTTGATTGACATCTGTCAAACGTATGAATAACAAAACATCGTTTGTGTTTACGTGGTATCCATAAGAACCAGGGATAAAGTTATCCGACGTTTATACGTCCGATTTCCATGGGATAAGAAATACTGGTGTTTATTCTATCTGAGGTTTATCCGAGGTTTGTAAAATACAATTTCCAATTTTATGCCTGGTATAGCGTTATACGAGGTTTATCTAATGATTGTAAAAGTGGCCCTAATTAAATTAATTGTACTTGAGTAAATAGAAGATAATGATAATAGTTAAATTATTAAGTTTTCTTCCACTTCAGTGTTATAGTGTAGTGTGCACTCGAAATGAAATTTAAAATGTATGAATTAAAAGAGTAAGTTTTAAACAAGTCTTTCCGTTTTGTAATAACGCGTTCCGTAGAAGTTTGGGTCTTTGAGGAAAATCAATTGCAAAAGCGACAATTATTAAAGTAGCACGTTATTTCCCCCCTTTCTTAATCTGAAAATGCATAATAATGACAACAAGCGAATCAGCTGTAAAATATTCACCGGCACGACCTCTTATGTGGTGCGTAATTTAAACAGAAACGGAACAATAATCAATTCTCATTCTGTAATTCTACGTTTAATTAAACCTCTTTTCATCCCTTCCTTTCACAACTTGGACACAATGAATGAATTTTTTAGTTGCGTTTGGTTTATAGTCAGAGGACAGGACTGATTTTAATTACAATTGTAGCATGTAGCATAAAAATTTAGCGAATTCCACCCCTTTTGATATTTAATGAATTAAAACCGTCGCAGTAATTTCCAACGTAGTTTCACAAAATTCTTCATCTACGAACACTATTAAAAGTAGGGTTAGAGTTTGTTTTTAGAGTTGAAAATGTCACGTCACATTTTTCACCACCGGGAGTAGCAATCGATATTTCTGACATCAAATTCATGACAGAAGTAAAATATTTTGCCTCTAGGGAAATAATATGTTAAAAATAAACCCTAGAACGGTGTTTCATTTTTTTCCGTTTTGTAAAATAGGTTAGTATTCTGGCCAATCAGAGTGCAGAAATTATCTCCATATCTAAATCAACGCTATTTCCATACGTGAAATGCTAGTACATTAGTTAATTAATGAAATACACTAGCACATTAAAATGTAATGTGTATACATTATTTTCACATCCTTGTATATTTTATGTACAGAAAGAAACATTTTGTTTCACATTCATTGTTAATTAACACAATGTGTTGGAATATTTAAATGAAAAAAAATATAATTTTGACACACACATACATACCTACATAAAATCACGCATTTCCCATTTAGTGGGTTAGCACAAACCCGAAACAACAATAATAATAATAATAGTAATAATAATAACATCAACCACAAAAATAATCACTTTCTCTTCTACAATATTCTCACTAACCTGACATCATACAACAAATATTCTTCACTCTTATAATTTTGACAAAGGTTAAAAACGTTATTACGCATGCATTAGTTGTAAAGTTATTAAAAATAACTCTTATTTGCATAATGAAAATATTTAGAGCACATTTAGAAATCTACAGAAAATAGTGCACTAGTTCAAATCTAATTTACACTATTAACCTCAGTAAGGTAATTCATGAACAAGATGCGGAACTAGGACCAATATCCTACCTATAAGGTCAGCTCTGGATGTAGCTGAGCCATATTTGCTATTTATTATGAAATAAAGAACAAATCCATCAGATTTGTGTGCAGATTTACATACCTATAGCTTTTTGGATATCTCTCGGGCATACGGAAACGCGCTTTGGATAAATTTTGCAGTCGGGGATCAGGAATACTGCAGTTATCTTGTTTTACCAATCACGATCATGACTGTTTAATTTATTTATACCTCTACGTGCGCTTAGGGAAAATTTACCACACTCCAAAGATAGAGTAAAGGTAAATATATTGTATACCGATAAATTTAATTTATATTAGTAAAAATATCGACCGAGGTGGTTTGGTGGTAGCGTTCTAGCCTCACGTGCCAGAGATTCTGGGTTCGAATCCTGGGTAAAAGTATGGATATCTGTGTGTCCTTCCATTATCTCATTTTTTCCATCTCTTACGTAAAAAATTGAACTGTTATAAAAATAATGTAAAAATTTACTCATCCCTATCTATATTACTAAAATTGTAATAACTGTATAGTTGAGATACAATACAGATTATTTATTTATATTAGTAAAAAAATCGCGCAAGCTTACCATGCACCGCCGTGGCTACTGCATATGACAGAATGACTGTGACCACGAAAACCTGAAGGTGCCAACTGCAAATCGCCAGGCGTAACCCAGTCATAGCGACATCTGTAACAAAACTTCAGATAAACTTCCTCTCACCCAGTCGTCGTTCATAGCAACATGACCGCTGTAATATATATTGCGTCTTGGATTCTGGATAGCAGTGTTTACATGGATTATAGATGTGTAGCGGGTCTGCAGTGCATATTCGCTATAACGTTGTACATGTGAATATAAAATAAGTAAATATATTTGAAGTCGAAACTGACTGACATATATATTTAATATAAAAATATATAACAACTGATTGAATATAATAAATAATAACAAAACATACACTGGTTGGGGTGATAACGTGGCGGGCTACTCGATCCGCCACATTACTCGCCTCCCAGTTAAGCTCAACCATAATTTTGTAGTAGTTATTGTTGTTGTTGTTGATATAGTGTATGTATTCTGTGTTCTTGAAAGTTTATCTAGACTTTTTGGGTCATGGACTTATCCATGAGGAACATGCCTATCAGAAAGAAAGATTTCCCACGGTCGTAACAAGTGAGTCTGCCGACCGAGGAAATGATGATGCTTGATTCCAAGGGAGGAGGAAGAATTTCAAGTCGTGTTTATGATTGATGTTTATAGTTTTTGATGTGTGACGTTTAATAATGCTGTTTGTGAAAATAGTGTAAAAATGGTTGAGCCACTGGATCTGTATTTGCTGGGAGTTGGTTCTTTCCGTGATGTCCTTTTGAGGGAGTATAGGCGGTTACAGAATGAGATGATGAAATGTTTTTGGAGAAGCGGAAATATGTTTGCTGAACACAGCTATAGTAAACGTATGCACTGAATTCCACATTTTATCAGCTGCGGTCACTGAAGACAGCCGCTTCTTAAGGCAGCGTCCTTTCCATAACTCCGGTGTAGGTTGCATGTCGTCAAAATGTTTACTTGCGTGTTCAATTCAATAAGAGTGGATTAAAAGTTCGCGACCTAATACAAAGAAAATAGCACTATAGGTTAAAATTTACTTTTTATGAGGTTATGTGAACTATCATTTACCAATCGATACATATTGTTTAATTAATGATTAGATGATTTTTATTCAACTGGGGTTTGTCTAATAGAAATCCTCGAGTTGTGTAGTTCTGTACACTATCTGCAATGGAAATGAATTTTCGTGATAACCAAGAGAATTGCAAGTTCACATAGTCAAGATGACATGCACACTCAAAGACATGTACGGTACGGTAATTATTGAAGACATATTTACTTTCATACTGAGATTTTGGAATCTATTGAAAGCTAAAACGTCAAATAGCAAAACTTATGTGCAAAGGCTTCATATTCGTTACGCAGAACGTTATAGTAGAAAGCAGAAAGTAAAGAATAATACGATTATGTTCATGTCACAGACACGAATTTACTTATACAAGGTGTTTAAAAGTATTGTGAAAAAAATAAAGGTATACAGGGTGTTTCAAAGAAAGTGTAAAAAAATTAAGGGCATATAGTCCTGACCAGAATGAGTAAAAAAAAGCTTAATCAATATAGGACTGATCTTCAATTGTTTCCAAGAAAAACTGACAAAGATAGTAATCGAACAAATTTTTATGTTAGTACATAGACTACAAAAAAACAATAAAATTGTATATGAAACATTTTTCTCAATTTCTAATAGTTACGAAGTTATTTGAAAATTAAATATTGGTCAAGATCGCCGCAACATTTAACTTAGTACAATTATTTGCTTAAAAAAAACTAAAGCATATCTAAGATTACATCTGAAAGGTAAACAAAAAATCTCGTTTAATCAAAGTCATAACTCTTATTGTTTTTGAGATACCAGAGGCAAACCACGTAAAATCTAATTTTTCATTGCCTTATATCTCGGAAACTATTGAAGATCGGACCCATGTTAATTAAACTTTTTTTGGTCATTTGGTACTATATGCCCTTAAATATATTGGGTTTGTGATAATACCCTATGGTACCGACGCCGGGTTAAAATCATTATTAACCAGATGTGCTCTAATAAATATATTTTCCTGTCTATCTGTACGAAAAGTGGAATTTTACGTACTTATTTTCTGACGAAAAATAAAGGTTATCGCTTTTCGTCCGAACCCCGTTTTCGTGCGCTAAGCCTACTACGATTAAATAATAATTGAAATTGTGCGTACTACCGTAATTGTAAATTTCAAATATCAAACGAGCAAATAAAAGTATATTAATCGGTAAATCGGTGCAAAGCTTAATTTATAAAATAATATTACTTCTGAATGAACAGTATCGAAGTAATATTAAACACAACTACAAAAAAATGAAAAATCAAAATAAATAATAAAGTTTGTTGCATTTAAAAATATATGTATTTATTTCCAGATCTATTATTAGTAAGGTAGATAGAAAAATGTAATATGCAATTTTTTGTCCTACAAGTACATAAAT
Organism: Harpalus rubripes; assembly: GCA_963082715.1. NCBI lineage: Eukaryota > Metazoa > Arthropoda > Insecta > Coleoptera > Carabidae > Harpalus > Harpalus rubripes. Next base: position 20,525,757 of record OY720455.1, read on the forward strand.
AATTATTTCGTTATCGTCTTTGTAATCTTATAGTTCTGATCATTCGTGTTTTCATTTTTGGGTTTATCAAACAAATATTATTATAATATTAATGGACACGTGTGTTGGCTCTCGTTGAAACATATTAAACAAATTTTATTATATTTTTTTATTATTTTATAATTTGTAGTTCATGTATTTAAATTCACGCTTTTGTACCCCTTGAATAGTTCATGTATTTAAATTCGCAATTCGCGCTCTTTTAACCAAATTTAAGTATGTTTATAAAGCATTCGTTGTTGAAGGAAGAATTGTCGAGACTACTAATGCATTATCAGTTTGAGTAACAGAGTGAAGAGAGGATAAAAAAATGGGGGTGAAGTTTTTATTCAAGAGATTATCCCTAGAGAGTGTTGACTCGAGATTGAATGACGAGGCGCGTATTTGATTCTGCTGGAGACAAGCCGGACCCGGGTCCAACTCAATAATCCTCTTCATGTTGTACGTTGTTTAATTTCCCATTGTCCAATGCTTGCTGCTGCATCTTCATATTTTAAAATCAGGATAAAGATTTTCTTTTTGCTCGTTAGTACTATGTCACATACGCAAACAACCCCCTAACTGCCTACTGTACTGTAATTATTAGTGCTGTCAAAAACTTGAAAAAGTAGTAGTTAATTAACAGTGATTTCTATCCGAAGTTAACCCTCTAACTATAGTTAACGGGTTCAAAACTGGCCAAAATCCCAGGCGGCGGAATATTATGCAGAAAGTTTGAAGAACTTCTTTCACAATATCAAAAGTTTCTGGAACGACATGGTGATTATGTAAAAGATAAAGTAAATATGTAAATTTTTGAAACCATTAACAAATTTGTAATTTTTTCAATTATTTTAATTTTTTTTACTGATCGGCCTTTAATTTTGAACTGGGTCTCATATATATCAATTTAGCTTGTAGCCGATACCAACATAAGCTGAAGTAACTTCCTACCAACACTAATGTTATTAAGCGTGAGGCGATGGACGGGTACGCTAGCAAAAGGATATATAACATAAATAATCAAATTTTATTAGATTATATTTGCCACCTCGGTGGCCGAACGTCTTGAGGCAGCGTGTTTTCTGACAACGCTCAAATCGACCTTCAGGGGCTAATAATGTAATATTGGAATGTAATAATAGCAAATAAAGTATTTGAATAGGGGCTATAACATAAAATGTTGAAAAGCCGACAGAAAAATATTATGTTATTAATAAAACGCGGGTGAAAGGCAGTTATATTGTCAAATCTTCGTTGACTTATCGATGTTTTACAATTTGATTTGTCGTCTAAGCGTTTTATAAAGAAACGAACAGTTTACTTAACTTATATATTTCTGTAATACCCGATTGCACCGCTGACATACATTTTAAGTGTTCCTTAAATTGACAATCTCGTTTCGAAACGAAACGTAAAATGAATAATTGAATAATGCTGTCAAAATATCGATTTGCAATTTGTTTGTTTAAGCCTACCTTAAAATTTAAGGGCCAGCGGTGCAACTAGGCATAAATGTAATCCAAAGTTTCTTACCTAATGCCCGATTTCTTCACATCCGTTTAAACTAAGAATATACTTAAACGTAGTTTAAACCTTGTAATCGGTTTTCTTCATATTCACGAAACTCCAGCTAAGATTTAATCGCCGACTAAAGTTAACCGGTAAATCTCGGCGGTTTATCTGCCGTTTATCTACACCAGCGCTAATATTTATGCAGTGGTGGTTGATGGAATGTTGATGTTAAACCAACTATACTAGTTTTACATACAGACAGTATTTTTCCTCATATTGAGACAAATCCAAATCATCTGGGAGACCCCCACCCGTTTTTAATTGTTCTGCCCTGAGTTTAGAGCATTTCTTTCTCAGTTCTTTTTTCACCGCATCATATTTCGTACGGATTGTCTTCGTAGTACGGTGAAAATTGCCGGTAGTACTATTAAATTCAGCGTCAATTACCTCCCACTTTTAATTTTTTTCATTAAAAGTTGTACCGTCGGTTTTTTTTTATTCTCGATTATATTCTTATATTTAAGAGCAATATCCACTAGACTGTTTATTACACTTTTCGTAAAATTTGCCCCTCTTTTTTCCATTTTACTGCAACCAAATATACAAATTATTTCATATACCCATTTTATTTAAATATGAATACTCACAATTTCAAATTTCTTGAACTACAGACCAAGAAACAAAGATAACCACAAACTCTCATACTCACAAACCGCCTTCGACAACGCTTATGACATTAGCTGCAATTTGATTTGCGACGATGCCAAATGTGTTTTCTAGGGTTTCGAATCTCAAATTAGTTAACCTTGAATGTGAGTGAAGAAAACCAACAAATATTCGCCGATTATCTCTAATCGGAGTCTGGATAATCGAAGTTTAAATAAGTAGCGAAGAAATCGGGCATAAGTCACGCTTGGAAAACTCTGGCCGGGTTTTGTGCGGGAGGTTAGGTCATTGTTGTTATATTTAGAGAAATGTAATGCGACTATATCTTCCGTCACAAATGAGACATTACAATTGAAAACGGGATTAGACTGCTTTTTGTCGGTACACTAAGCACACCGTTGTTTAGAAGAAAACATAAATAACAAAATCATGTCAGCGTAATGTTTAAAAAAATTCTACTAATCTTTCGTTCCCTACCTACGAAGACCTCTAGCTGAAGCCGGCTAATTGACGACGCTGCGTGCAGACATGGGATGACGCACTAACACACTTGGTTACGGATTACACTTAACTTACTTTTATTTACATACGTACAATTTACAATACATTAAACTATTATTAAAACTAAACAAAACATGACTAATGACTCTAAATGATACACAATTAACTTATTATGCAGATGCCGAACCTACAGCATTCTAATCTACGGCTACATACTGCCAGTCGCTTTAAAATCTCAAAACCCTAACTAACTATTCTTTTAACCGAGAATTTATGAAACACATATGTCCACCTCCTTTTCCTCGCTCTTCCTCGAGCGAGGGTACCACACTTTTCTATGGGACAACCATATTAATTTTGAAAGGTAGGGTGGACAAAGATACTACTAATTCTCGATAGGAATTTGACACCATCGTAGAACACGCGGCCTTTCATGTACTTGGAATGTGTGAGCGTTTACACGGTAAATTTTAATATATCACTGGCCTTAAGAAAACTCACCCAATGTCCAATCTAGCCATGTGTTTTCCACATGTTGGCAACCTACTGTTTGTTACAGTTCAGTCCTATTCGTTGAACTGAACTGAACTAGTGTGCTAGCACTTCGCTTACCCTCCTATGATATTTCAGCGTTTTGCTAACGTTAAAGCCTCATCTACACGTTGGCCGAAGTTAAGCGAATGAAAGACAATTCCGAGTTTACACCAACGTACCGAAAGGCTTTTTGTCTAACTTTGCAGCGACTCGAATTGTCCACTCGCTTTTTGTCGACGTTCGCCTCAGTATCGGTTTTTGATGCACGAGTCAAAGAAACGAGAAACGTCTGACACTGGCCTGATGGTTTGGGCCAAATATTTGCTAACGTGTATACACAAAATATTTGCGCCGACTCGCCTTGTTTTGCCTCGCCTGCATTTGTTTATATTGGTTTATTAGTGTTAGTTGGCCCAACGTGTAGATGAGGCCTAAGATTTATAGAAAATTACTCGGCGCTTCAACTTATATCGGTATCGGCTGCGAGCTGAATGGACCTATTGCACAGTAATTGTTTTGTGACGTCATATTGTTTGTTATCTAGCGATATTGTTTTAAAGTTTTGTATAGGTGATATTCCGCATCTCATTTACTAATTTTTTTTGCATATATTGTACTTAAAATCATTTAATAATTCTAAATTTTTGTCCAGTCTGTTGATGTTAACACTTACGTGATGGATATTTGAATTTTAAACTGAGTACTATTTCATATTGTTGTGCACAGAAAATTAACTGCGCATTGAAGACACCTCACTTTTTACTATCTTCCTCATTGTGTGCAATGGATCCATTGGTACAGTATCGGTAAATAAGCAATTTACTTAGACCCGTAATTTACACCTAAGAAGTTTATTTAGCTAATAAATAATAATTACATAGTTTCACTTTCTAACTGTTATTTAGTATAGGTTAAAAATATTTAAAAAAAATTATTAATTAGTTGAAATTCCCAATAAAATTTATTTACCTAATAAATAACTTGTCAAAAAATAATTATTAGATAGTTTAGTGGAAGATAGAAACAAATGAATGTCTTCATTAATTTCATTAAAAGTTTATTCTAGCAAAAACAGTAAACCAGTTATTTGCAGCTTACCCACCTAATCATAATAAACAACTGTCCAGTTATACACAATAATCGATTAATCCAAATAACCGGTTTAATCGACAAGCCGCACAACTGATTTTTATTGTAAACTGAGTTGTATTTTCCTCCACCAAATCAGACTTCGTTTCCAATCTAAGTTTGCTATATGTCGGATACTAGTTCCGTTCTAATGGAATGGTTGGGGGTATTTAATGGTAGATGCAAATACTTGAAACTAATTATGTAGTCTGACACTTGTAACGTTAATTCAAAATAATGTATCCAACATGCAAATCTCGAGTACGTACTGTAAGAAGACGATTAATTGGACAAAAGGTGCCCCACTAGGAGATCATTTTAGCGATGTAGTTCTCCACAAATAGGCAAAAATATATATTTTGTAGTTTTATATTTTTAGAAATAAGGTAACTTCCAAGTATGAAACAGTGCTGAATATTGGTTCGCATTTTTTCATTGTCTTTCGAAAGTTAATTTTTTATTATTGTTTTATGATGTCAAAGTTATAATTTTCATACGTACGTCACATATTATAAAAAAAACATATTTGGCTTTCCAACGATAATAAGGGCCGACTAATAAAAGTTGTATATTTTTACATGACACGTAAACTTAAATTCTTGATTTAGTCACTAGCAGGAGCAGATATTATAGGTGTATGAGATCAACTAATTTGAAAATCAGCGATATATAAAAAAATTAATAACCATATACATTTGGAAAGTAACAAATGTTAAAATTCATCATTTTATGCAATACTTCACCGAAAAAAATAGTTGCTAGATGAATATCGGACCACATTTTTGTTCATTTGTTTCAAACAACAAAAGTGAAATAATAATTAAAATTATTAGAGAATAATAACAATGGTTGTCGTAATAAAATAAATGGAAAACAAATTTATAGAATTTGTTTATTTTAAAGATATTTCATATCGAAAGTGCATTGAAAATCATTATTATATTCCTAGTAAAATTATTTGTCTTTGTTTACTACACTCGAAATAGGTACCGTTAAGAATATTCCATACAATTAAATTCATATTTTCCATGACCATGAGTAAAAGTCAATTTCTATGGTATCAAAATTGAAAGAGAAGTACCTACACCTCCAGAGATGAAATGTGGACATTTTTCCCTCAGGCAGATTTTATTATTTAACAGGTAAAGAAATTTAATGTTATATCGTACAATTCTTTGAATTTCAAACGTAACAACTTTGAAACTGGAGCACAAGTAACATGCGGTTCTTTGGTGATTTATATTTAGAGTTGAATTAAGTTACAATTTAATTATATAACTGTTTATAAATTTCTATTGTCTTTTGTAAGGATTCATAGGCTACTAAATGTGACAATAAAATTTCGAAAGTCTTTATTCTTGTAAAAATAATTTTTTTCCACCTCCCGATTATAGAAAATTAATATTATACACCTCTGGGGAAAATTATACATTTCTCTCCCTTCTTGCATAATATCTATGTACATTATGTAGATTATGCTTATGCTGCTAAAGAATTTACGACAAAGGTTATAGTATTTTTAAAAGACGATACCATTTAAATTTTACCTCGTTGTATCACTAAATTGTCGTAATTTTATATCATCATACTCGTATAATGTAGCATAAGCCATGCTTCTATAGAGAAGAGGTAAAGTTTTCCGCAAATTATATTTAATGGCTGGAGAATTAGTTACGTTTAGCCCGGATGACTTGATAGACACGAATTTATTTAGTCTATAAAACAAAAGAATTGACTTTGTGAAACAAGGTTAACTCGGAACATTAATTCGCATTAGACTTTTAGGGCATGCTTAACTTCGACGTTTATCTCGTAAAAAAATCTTAATTGATTTAAATTCCGTTCTAAATTTGACGCTAAACCTACCAATAGTACGTTCGGCTTTCAAGTTAACAAACTGCTCTGAGTTTTCGGGTTACATGAAAGTTTTCGCAGATGTCGAACATTTTTAGCTGTATAACTGGAAAAAGAGTTAAAAGTGACGCGCTGATTTTTCTAAATATACCTTAACATAAACAGCTAACATAACGGAATGCACAATTTTTTAAATTACACATCTATTATTTCACCGCCCAGTTGATCATTCCCCAGTCGGCCTAGCCCAATTGACTGTGCCCAATAATTCTTTATACATTGAATCTTATTTGGTGTAGTAGCTGCTTTGAAAGTTTAATGTAGGGTAATTCCGGGAGAGATGCAAAGATCGGAGAGATGATACATCTATAGTTTTTCTAACTGAAAGTAATTTATTGTTAAAAAACAGGATTAATATTTTGTGAAAAGAAAACGTTATATTTGTGGATTATTAACTATGTATTTATACACTTTACTAGTACTGCTGCAAAATTTGAAGGCGTGTCATCGTACTCACAAAATCAGGAGAGATGACACCGACACGAAGTTATTATTTACAGCAACACAGTTTTGTTTTAAATACTTTATATATCTGTGTTTAGAAAAAAATATTACTACAAATGTGATGTCTTTTGTTGTTTCTTTTTTTTATAAAATGATTTTATTAAAGGAGTAATTTATTCTGCATTTACATATTCCGGTATATTTTTCGAAACCTGTCAAAATATGATTGGCTATGACGAAATAGTTCTACCATTAAGAGCCGGAGTGCTAAATCCACTGCCAATAATATTGAATTTTTCTGTAATTTATGTTTTCGTTTCAGCGTTAATTGTTTAATGTACTCCTACAAACTATTGCTACCATTTACCTGCCAGAAAACGAAGATAGATGACTGATTGTTAGGTTTTATTACAGGTTGTTTTCTTTATAAAATTTTTTTTTTTATAATATTGCAGAAAATACATTGCACATATCCAATAAGCATTAACTGCATGTGCTGGAGTGGGAACTGCCAAAAACTTCAATGCTGTACATAGAACCAGGTTTGTTACCGAGAACTTCAAACTTCGTCATATTATGTCTAATTCTCGTGGTTCATTCTCTCACACTTATTCCCACTGCGCTTGCACAACAATGTAACTCTGTATAGTACTGGATAACATATTTGGGAATTGGATTTACTCACCCCCTACTAGCATATCATAAACAAACAAAGGATTATCTCTAAATTTATGGTACAGAAATGCAGAAACTCATTTTTTTTTTAATTTTCGACACTAACTCATATGCAGTAAGATTACAACGGAAGAAAAATATATATTAAAAGTATATTATAGTATAGATTATTTAATAGATGTGGTTTCTTTTGGAAACATTTCCCTATATTTGATTTGAGAGGAAACTGGCCCTTATGTATCCGTTACAGAAGAATAGCATTGTATGCAATACCAGGAGGCATTTAAAATGACCTTAGCAACAGAGTAATAAATTTATAATAATTTATTAAAGCAGCATGCTGTGCTATAACCATGGAAACATCTACTATATTAAAAAAATTCTGATTGACAAATGTCAGTGTCAAGTGCATTTGACAATATTTTTGTGTTATAATTTTTCTGGAAATATATAATCTCTTACAAAAAACTTTCTGTATGGAATTTGTACAAAATGCATAGAACTGAAGGTAATGTACTGGAAATATAGAATCTTTTACAAGAAAATCTCTGTGTGGAATTTTTACAATAGCTGTATTCTTTTTGGACAAAATCTCAGCTCATCTCAGATCACTTTAGATAAATTCAGGAAATCATTGTTCTTTTTGACACAACTGAGTTGTTATGAGTAAACTCTCTTCCCCCCTTTCCGATACTACACTACTATTTTAAAAAACTCAAAATGATTTGAGACACTCAGTTTGCATTTTAAGGTTATATAATAAAACAAATTTTATTTTCACATATACACATATACTTACAGTAATATATTTTCAACATTATCCATTTATAAAACAATATCATAGATCAGAAAATAAGTCAATAATTTTGACAGCTGCTACAGCAAATACTATCGGTAAAGAAGGAAGTGATTAAATGGAATTAAACTTGTTCTTTTTGCACACATCACAACTCACTTCATCTCAACTCAATTGTGTACTGAGCTGACTTACAATCGGGTCAAAAAGAATACAGCTAATAAACACAGATCTGACCACGATCTGACGTGATCTGACGATCTGACGGAAGGTAATGTGCTGGTCACATCAGATTTTTTTAAGTATTGTTTTGAGTGAAATTTTGAAATTAACAAAAGGATATATTCAAATCATGACTTATAAATAATTTGATAGTTATTAAGTCAAGCTGAAAGTAATTACACAATTTTAGCAGATTTAAAAAATGTACAGAGTGTTGATGGTCAGGTGTGAACATAGAGATATGGAATTTTAGTTTTTTGCAATTTCCTGCTATCCTGTTCATTTAACGGTAAAAACTGTACAGTGCGAAGTTGTTCAGAAGTAAAAGTTGTATACAAAACTGTTCTTACATTTTTTATTATGTTTCTAGTTTCTACACAATTTTAAAAAGAAATTTCAAAATTTGTTTTATTAGTAGCAAAAATATGACATTTGATTATTTTTTTCTAGTTTTGATAAATTATTTATAAATGTCGAACGTCAATTTTACATGTGGAGAATAAATACCATACTCTTTTGTAACTATATCCATCGTAATATTCCTTTAGATACTTTACTTATTTGAATAAACATTCGTTATTTGATTTATTTGTTTTTCATAAGTCAAATTGACGTTTAACGTTTATAGATAATTTATGAATACCAGAAAAAAAAATCTGATGTGGCCAGCACATTACCTTCCGTCAGTTCTATGTATTTTGTATAAATGTCATACAGAAAGTTCCTTGCAAAAGATTATATTTCTTGTACATTACCTTAAGGCAGTTGTATGTATTTTGTACTAATTCCACACAGAAAGTTTCTAACAAAAGATCCTATAATTCCAGTAAAATTATAACATAAACATACTGTCAACTGCACTTGACACTGACACCTTTCAATCAGAATTTTCTTAATGTATCGCAGCTGTTTCCAGAGTTATAGCAAAGCTGACTAATATATATGATATTTAATTTCTTTATAATTTTTTAACTCTATATCCATTTAATATGAAGTATAAAATGCATTCAAATCGTATAGAGAATAAATAATTCTTTAATATTTATAATAACATTAAATGTGAAAAAATGATATTTAACATCGTTTTTTCAAGAAAAACTGTTAAAATCTTCGAATGAGGGTACTTCCGGTTGACCAATTATAACCAAAATCTAATCAGCTCTTCACATGGATGTAACGAAGAGGAATACGAAAGAATTATAATTTTTGGAATTGTAGTATTAGAGTTATCGCATTAGAAAATTTTGTCACACACAGACACACACACACACACACACACACATACATACACACACACACACACATACAGACATCATCGTAAAAATAGTAAAATCGTATTCTAGGGACCCTAAAACGTGCTTATTCGTCAAAAACTAACCACCGAATTTTTTGACCAAAGACAATACCTTCCTTACCTAAAGGTGACGGAAGGTAAAAACAAGTGAAATGGCTACTAATAAACCGAAATTTTAAAATTGTAAAAAACTAGAAAAATATTAATAAATGTAAAAACAGTTTACAACTTTTATTTTTTTTTGAATCGTACTTAAATTATTTGATTTTGAATTCATTTTTCACTGGTTTGTAATTAATTCATCAGTATCAGTATTTAGGAAGCAAACATCACGGGTCATACTAAGCGACAAAACAGGTTGAAATAAATTTTATTTGCTTTGCACTTCTATTGTTTAGTAGTATCAAATAAACACTTCAGTAGTTCAGTGGTATTCTGGCCATGCTATCTTGGAAGTAATTTCAACTTAAGAAATTAAATTATAAGAACGTTAAAACTTATTTTCATTTGTCTGTTAATTTGAAGAAGGTAATAGGAATGAGACAAGAGATACAGTCGCGGAAAAGTTTCTATATTTGTATAATACTTACTCCACTTTCATAATGAAACTTCAAATTAATTTGGAGTCAACTTAAGTGAGTCTCTTTAAAGCCGAAGTTTGAGATAACGATGTTGCCAACATTCTGCAGTAGGTAATATGCCGTGATGATACATTCATTTTTTTAAATGTTATTTTCTTTTAAAATCAAATTATTACAAAATAATAATAATAATAATAATAATAATAATAATAATAATAATAATAATAATAATAATAATAATAATAATAATAATAATAATAATAATAATAATAATAATAATAATAATAATAATAATAATAATAATAATAATAATAATAATAATAATAATAATAATAATAATAATAATAATAATAATAATAATAATAATAATAATAATAATAATAATAATAATAATAATAATAATAATAATAATAATAATAATAATAATAATAATAATATAATAATAATAATTTACGAGGGTAGTGCCAGAATTATTGAGAATAAAAACTAAGATATAGGCTGTGGAAAATAAAATTTGCACTATTATTTTAAACAATAATTTGTCATTACAAATTAAGTTAAACGAAATTTAAATGAGCTACAACATATGAAGTTTTATTAATTTTTACCTTTCGTCACCTTTAGGTAAGGATATGATTGTCAATTGACACTGACATTTTTCAATCAGAATCAGAATGTTCTTAATATAGTAGCTGTTTCTAGCATAGCTTGCTAATTTATGAAATTTAATTTCTCTATAATTTTATAACTCTATATATCCATTTAATATAAAGTTTAAAATGCAGTTAAATCGTATAGAGAATACAATGTACTTTAATATTTTTTATATTTCGCTTTCATAATGAAGTCATTACGATACGCAATTTTTTGTTTTAGACGGTTGGTACTAGATGACGTTTCTTTAATCCATTTTTACCTAATTTATTTTTAGTTAATTAACAATTCATTTTAATAATATGTCGAAATTATTATTATTTTTTTTATTTAGGGAAGATTATTTACATGAAAATGTACAAATGGTTACAAATATAATCGCAAATTTTGTAGATTGAATCTTTGAACGATAGAAAATTATTTTTAATTAATTTTAAAGCAAGTTTTAGTTCAAATATAAGAAAAAATAAAAATTTCCTGTACACTAAAGCTGAACGGGTTACATTGTCAAACGTCAAACCTGGAAGATAAGAAATGTCAATATAACATCAAAATTTCTTTTAGTTTTTAGAAGGCGCAAAATATAAAAAATAGTATAAAGAACTCATTTTATAAGACTTTCTTTCGCACTTGACGCGTGCGGAAAAAACATGTCTTATAAAACACGTTCTTTAATATACTATATAATAACATTAAATGTGAAAAATGATATTTAACATCGTTTTTTCAAGGTAAAGTGTTGAAATCTTCACATGAGGATACTTCCGCTTGACCAATTTTAAACAAAATCTAATCAGCTCTTCATATGGATATAACGAAGAGGAATACGAAAGAATTATAATTTTTGGAATTGTAGTATTAGAGTTATCGTAGACTAAAATTTTGTTACACACACACACACACACACACACACACACACACACACACACACACACACACACACACACACACACACACACACACACACACACACACACACACACACACACACACACACACACACACACACACACACATCATCGTAAGAATAGTAAAATCGTGTTCTAGGGACCTTAAAACGTGCTCATTCATTAAAAACTCACCACCGAATTTTTTGACCAAAGACAATACCTTCTTTACCTGAAGGTATGACAGAAGGTAAAAAAAGGTAGTTTAAATTTTCAATTATTTTTATAGGTTATGGATCTACCCTGTTTACCACTTGCGTTCTTAAAATATCGATTCCGGTAGCTATAACCTGATAAACAGCTGTTTACTGGTAACAGTTCACCGGTAAAATTTTCGTAAATGCCTCATATAACTGACGGAAGGTAATGTGCTGGCCATATCAGATTTTTTTCACATTTAATGTTATTATAATTATTAAAGAATATTTTATTCTCTATAAGATTTGATTACATTTTATACTTCATATTCGGTGGATAGGATTCAGGGATGTATATAAAAAACTTAATACCGCAAATTCTAGTTCGTTCGTCTCAGGTGTAAGCAACTCTCGAATCGGAATTAGAGAAAATTAAAAATAATCCTATATCATAGAATTGCCAAACTAAATAATTTGAAGGTCAAAATATTTTGTTATAATAAACATAAACGAAAAATGTTTAAAATATTTTAAACGCACTCCTGTTTTGATATTCATTTACCCTAATCGGCCATCTATTTTCAGCCAGATATAGTAATGTATTTCTGTGCTTTACTAGTCCAGTATTTACATGGGTTCATGTAAAAATTTCATACCTGAATATTTCATGCAATTCCATAAAATAAATTTAAACGTCAACTTTCATTCGCTAGTCATACCATAATGTACCTGCTTCTTGAACATTCCGATGTGTATTTCTGCACCATTCAACATTAGTTATCGCAGTGAACTCAGCACTCCGGCTCAATTTCTTGAAAAATTACGTCGTAGCAATTATATATTGGCGGGTGCGTAAATGCACTATATACTATAATGTTTAAATGCCACCCGGACTTCTCATAAAATTTGATACTCCAGGACAAAACAGATTCATTACAACAAATGCAATACAACGAGGTATAAAACCCGACAGCTCTTCTTTCGTTTCCTTTGATATCGATTGTTTATTACCTCTCTTACGAACCTTGTTAAATATATATATTTTTTATTCATACGCACATTAAACGAAAGCTTATTTTCTCGCAGAAATGCATTTATACGGGTATGAAAATAAATCAAGCACAAGAGGAATAATTTACTAGTCTTTATTAAATTTGCATGATTTATAATTAAAATATTTTACTTTAATTAAATTTCGCTCTTTACTATATTTGACGTTCATTCGTTTATATGTTTGTTTATATTCGTTCACAAATATGGAATATACTCATATACATATTTCAAAATAAAATACATTTGATTACAAAATTGAGTACAATAATATGTAATTAACTTGATTTAACGTAACCCGTAAATAAACATGTAATATTTATTAGTAACTAATAGAATGTTACATAACAAGAATATACGAAAAAAATATACAGGTTGTTAATCAAAGCGGGCCATAGGTGCCTAATATGGTTTTTTCCTTTCCCAAAACTTCCCATTTAATTTTAGACAAAAATGTTTCAAATAAATATTGTAGAGAATTAAATACTACAGCTAAATCACTAATCAAAATTTATTTGACATGTTTAGTAACCTGTTAAATCTAATTTGAAATTTTATAAATACTTGTAGTGATAGCTTTGGAATTTAAACAAAATTACAAAGAAATGCACATCGTTTGAATTGTCAGAAATTTGATTTTCAAATAAAAATTACAGACAATTATATTCTATATTCAAGTCCCCAAAAATATTTTATTCATTAATCTGCATCTACATTACTGCACAAGTTTTATCTATTTTTATTTTGTAACATGCAAAATCGAATTTCTGTGCATACCTTTGTAATTTTGTATAAATTCCATGAATATCACTACAAATAAGCAATTATTATAAAATATTAAATTGGATTTTACACCTTATTAAAGATGTAACATAAAATTTAATTACACTACCGTATTTATTTGATTTTTTTATCTAAAATTATAGGGTGAGTTTTCTGTAAGGAAAAACTGATTTCCCATGTTAAACGCCTATGCTCTGTTTTTTTAATTACCACCCTGTAATGTACGAGCAGAAAATGCACTAATTTGTTTAATAAGCGCAACTTCGTATCTTTTATAGATTTCGGAACCCCCATGTAGGGACGAGTACGTTCCGTGCGGTCGAATTCCATGCGATCGAATTCCACGCGATCGAATTCCACGCGATCGAATTCCACGCGGTCGAAATCCCAGGCGGTCGAAATTCCACGGAATCGAAATCCCAGGCGGTCGAAATTGCACGCAATCGAAATCCCATGCGGTCAAAATCCCATGCGGTCGAAATGTACACCCATCACTTTGTCCATTCTACAGAAATTCAAATATTTCCATGCCGTCGAATCCCACCCGATCGAAATGTTATACGACACAAATCCCTCGCTCCCGTACCGTTCTCTTTATCGATCGTATTGCATTTTAACATTCTATGCTTCCTGGTAGTTCCGCTTCAAAGTTAATATATTAAAAAAAAAATTAAAACATATTATATTATTATACAACGAACTATTTAATGAGCGAAGCAGGAAAATAATTTACCTATACATTTTAAGCAAACCTGAGAGTTTACTAGTTATTTAATATTATAAAATAATTAAATTTATTTTTAAGTAAACAAGTATACATCAAGTTACCGTTATTGTCAAAATATGCCGAATGGAAGAAAATATATTTGGAAATAAAAGCAACATAAGATTAATAATAGATACTAATACATAATTTTACAACTGAAATAAAGAATGAACTGCTTGTTCACATAATATGACAGCTAATCCAAACTGACGGACCAGAAATATCAATAATTTTACTTTAAATGTATAGGTCAATTCCTTTCCTGCTTCATTCATTAAATAGTTTGTTGTTTAATAATATAATGTTTTAATTTTTTTTAAATATATTATCTTTGACGCGGAACTACCACGAAGCATAGATTGCTAGAATGCAATACGATCTATAAAGAGAGCGGTACGGGAGCGAGGGATTTGTATCGTGTAATATTTCGACCGGGTGGGATTCGACGGCGTGGAAATATTTGAATTTCTGTAGAACGGAGAAAGTGGTGGGGATACATTTCGACCGAGTGGGATTTCGACCGCGTGGAATTTCGACTGCGTGGAATTTCGACCGCGCGGAATTTCGACCGCGTGGGATTCAACCGCTTGGATTTCGACCGCGTGGAATTCGACCGCACGGGATGCTTCGTTTGGAGCACGGCAGAAATATTACATTAGCAATTTATTATTAAAAATCAAAATATTAATGCATCAATTAATTCTCAGTTGCAGGAACAATGCTTAAATTTTAAACGACCATTAAAAACAAGAAAATTGAAATTCTGGTAGCGCAATGTATAATAATTTATTTGTCTATTTTAAGAATGCTTAAATTTAAGTTACGTTGCCGTAACCGGCCATAAGAGTAATAAGTTATATAGTTAATTTCACTTGACATAATCTTCATCACTAATTAACAAAAGATAAGAAAAAATATCTCAGTTGCTAACGAAATCAACTAAACCCATCTCAGACTTAATTTTCCACCGGAATGTAAATTTAATGAAGTGTTTTGTTGTATTTCAAGACCACAATGCTACTTGAAATAAAATTAAATAAAATCTCATTCTACGTAGGTTTGTGTATTATGTTCTGTCTACAGACCCTTGTCACTGTACTGTGTTTGTATTTACATGGAATTAGTCTTTATATGGTGTCCGCTGTCCTGTACTTTGTATTATTGTTCCAAGTACTTTTCTTTTTCTGACCTTGTTTGTTTGGGTACGGTTTCATGTTAATTCGTTTAAATACCATAATCAAGTACAATTCTAACTTAGATATTTGCAAGGCTACGTGCAAAATTAAAATAAGGGCCAAATGTATTTTAAATACAAAAGTTGTGCGGAAATAAAAAAGAACAACTCAAATTTCTCTGTATCTCTTAAAAGTGCTAAATTATTTTAACAATTTTCAAGTATATTAGTTTTTAAAGCAAACTATTTTTTTTGCAACCGCGCATGAACTTTACATTTTGCAGACGCGAAATGCAATTTCGCGGCTGTTACTATAGTAACGTCCATTAAACTAAGTCACTTTGAAACTTTTCTTGGTTTGATTTTTAAAATAAATACAATATACATTGTAAAGTAGTTATTTTAGAAAGTATTTAACATCTTTTCAACATTTTCTTCTTCAAAACTAATTGTTTTGTTCATCAAATGTCAATCCCACGAAACCGGCCTTTCTATGTCAATGAATAAAACCTCAAATAAAACAGTTTAAAAATACACAAAACTGTAATTACATATTTTTTACGCTAGCACATAAAACATTGTGTATACCTCGTCCACGAAATATTTTAACGCCTTTGAGATTATCCCGGCTCGACCGCAGACGGCCCCGGTGACAGTTTTGTTTTCTCGGTACGCTAAATAAAGATTTCGCGGCTTTGATATACAAATAACTATTATTCACAATCGGTTAGTAAAATGTGCGTTTTTACTGTCCAAACTATCAAACAGGTGGGAAATAACTCATTGGGCGCATTCAGCAGGCATGTGGTCGCTGAATATGTTCAGCATTTTTCTGCTGTATGTACTGTTCACTAGAGACCGTTCACTGATCGGTCACCGACCAGCCGACCGTAAATAAAGTACGGTCAGATGGTCCTGGTCACTTGTTTACGCGCGCTAAAGCGAATATTATTTTCTTAATATGGCTTACAAAAACGATTATATTGTCGATAATTTTATATAATCTCTGCGTTAGAAGAACATAATTATTATTTTAACTGCATGTTAGAATTTCGCCATTATTATTATGCTGGTATGTTTTAAGGCTTAGTTTTTAGCACTATTGTACGTAATATTTTTAAAGCATAATTTAAATGATTATTTTTAGATCTTTTTGACTTTTGAACAGCATGACTCAGATTGATTGTGAAAAGTGTATTCAGCAGAAAACTACTTGTTCGGTGACTGTTCGGTCAGGTGTTTAGTGACCACAGAAATCTGCTGAATGCGCCCATTGTTTACTTCACTTTCCATTTAGCTGAATAATTTTTCTGTTTCGTTATTCTTCATTCTTAAACGATTTTCACTGATATTTTTTATTAGGGGTTGGTACGATTGCTTTAAATTTTAAAGACACAAAATATCTAGAAAATAAAAGACAAATCCCTGTTACCGACCTAATCTGCAAGAAAAAAATGAAAATTGTCAATTATTTTTATAAATAAATAATATAAATGCGAGCCGAAACATAGAAAATAGTATAAAACACTCGTTACACTTATCGTTCGTTAATGCACTTGCCGCTACGCGCTCGTATCCGAATTTCTAACTCGTATTAGAACAGCTTTCCTATTCCAGCTACATAAATGTCATTTTTCGACTGCTAAAATGTCATTATTTTGACAAGTTAAATTATATAATAAATATTCAGAATCAATAAACATTTTGTCGTGTTACATAATAAGATTGCTATACAGATCATAGATCGCTATTATTATACTTAGGGCCGGTACTTCAGTCTCTGGTAAAGTGTCAGTTAATTTAACTGCCAGATAAAATAAAAATATCGCATCAATATTAGAGCGTAAATTGACAAAATTATACACACAATTATATCATGCGAAATTTTTATTTTATCAGGCAGTTAAATTAACTTACACTTTACCAGGAGATTGACGTATCGGCCCTTGACCAATTATAATAACTCTGTCGAAATTATTAATAAAATTAAAGCTTAAAATTTAATGTTTACTATTTTATTGTGAATAAAGCCAGGTTTATGCAGCAATATCATAATCATTGTCATAGTGTTGCAGTCAGTCTTAAGAATTAAAATATGTTTTTATAATAGATCTGTTTATGCAACATTGTCATAATCATAGTCGGTATTATAAACATAAGCATAATCACAGAATTGGATTAATTTTAAGACTATGACTATGACGACTTTCAATCTGCGCATGCCCGAGAACTGTCAGAATCCGAAAATAACCTCTATTTTAATTGTGATGTTTTTTTATTATGAACAAAATAGCACCAACTGATTTTTCTATAGTATTTGTTAACATACATATCTATATTTAGTTATTCGGCAAATATAATATTTAAGTAATTGAGTAGAGAAAATAACAAATTAATAGTCACATCAAAAATACTGCATAAACAGCCAACTATATTAAGACTGTTCTTGACTATAGCTTAAGACTATGATTATGATAGTGACTGTGTTATTACTGCATAAACCCAGCTTAAAATAGTTTATGTCGTACACAGATGGAAAAATACCGCCAGATTGCGAAATTTCGCTGACTTACCGATTATTTACAATCTGGCTAGTCGTGTAGATATAGCTTGTATATTTCTGTACATATAAAAACAATAACCTAATCTAATCATAAAAGTAGACCCGAGTATTCCAAGAGTGACTTTTGTGCGTTAGGTAAGGTTATTAAAAATTAATAATAAATGGAGTCTAAGGTTAAATATAACTAAAACTAAAATAATTACCCCTTAACCTTAAAAATAAATTTAAGAAAAACTAAATACGTAGTTCGAGAACTAAGTTCTCATCATTAATAGTACAACAAGGGAAAGTTAAACAGAGTAGTCAAGATTACTCAACATGTCAACCATGCCAGAGGTCCTAACAACTCTGTTGTTAGGACCTCTGGCACCCGCTGCGTAAGTCGAGGTAGGTACGTTTGCAAATATCTTGAAACAAACTATAACACAGCGATCGGCGTTTTGGCTGTAATAAAGCATGTCCTGCCGCGTTCTTTTACTTATTAATATTAGAGCAAAAGTGAAATTATAAAAGTTATTCAGGATTAAAATTTGCATCTAGTGAGCTTAAAATTGTTGATCAAAAATTGTAACTCGTGAAAAATGCTGAATAATTTTACCAATTTTATATTATTTTCAGTATGGTAAAGTAAAACAAATTAAGATATTTGAGATTTTCAATTTAACAGTTACAAAATAATTGTTACAATAAACTTAAAAATTAGAAAATTGAGAGTTTTGACAGTAATAATGCGAATACTGTGTTTAAAATAAAACAATCGAAAGTTATTGTCTCAAAAAGCTTTGTTTTTAATGTAAACTAATTGTTCACTTTTTCATTTTTGTTGTACAGTCAAACGCATTTTACGTTTGAGCAGCATGAATATCATTTAATTCTTCATAACATTATAACAGTAGGGAATATAATAAAGAGTTTAAACCTTACCAAGCAGTGTACGTATCCCAAATTAATTCCATTTATAGAAACCGTTTCATTGATGAATAAGGTGTTTTATTCTTTACTCAGTAAACTCGCGCCACGACGCGAATCGTCAAAAAAAAAAACACAGCATGCAACACAGTTAGCGGTTCGGGCGATACTGGATTGGTGTTTGAACGCGACGCCGGCATCGCGATCTCGGCGTCGAGAGGACCGTGCGCATGCAGTGATCCTAGCTACCTAGCTATGACCGGTATTTGAACAATAAAGAAGATTCAAAAATCAAATCGGGCATTCATTAAAATCTCTTCCGCCATATACTTAATTGAACAGGTAAATGAAAAGAAAAAATTCTTATTTATATATTTACGATTATTTTAATTAGATAATAGAAATGAGATCAGTAACTTCAGACAATATGTCAATAGTTAAGCACTGGTGTATAAAAATAAGGCCTTGTCCTTCCAGTGGCGTATTTACGATTTTCTTCTGAAAGGGGTCTGTCGTTGGCCAAAGAAAGAAAGAACTACCAAAATATTTTATAAAAACTCAAAATATATATTCTTAAAGAAAGTTAATATTCTATTAATAAATAATAATCATTACTATATCATTATTATATGTACTCGTATTATAGTTTTAACCCAATACCGGTCATTGTCCCATTTTTGAAACGTTTTTTTAATCTAAGATATTTTTGAACCTATGCATTGGATTTAGTTTTTGTCCACTCTGTCAGGTTGTTATGATTTGAAATTATACATTTTTGCAACTAGTTGCGAAATTATATTTATAATCCAGTCAATAGAGGTTTTTACCCTGCAAAAGATGGTGTAGAAACGATTTTAACGTATGGTGTTTATGCTGGGGTGGGGATGAAAAATGTAAGTTTTTGACCTTATGGAGGCACGGCGTGAGCCGCCATCTTGGATCAAAGGTGCAAAAAATGAGTTTTTGGTCATATCAAAATTTTACAAGAATACCATATTAAAACCCTTAAATTTTTGGACAAAAAAGGGCTCTTACATTTTTTTTTACCTAAAATGAACTCTCATAGAGTTATGTTAAAAATAGTTAAGCAGAATAACAATTTAGGAGAAATATTATATTTCTCAAAAAATAAACAATATTAGTAAAACCTATTAGACTAAATATTAAAAACCTAATAGTGTTTATTCTTTGAGTAATATTTTTTTTTTCATAAATTTTTATTCTGGTTGACAATTTTTAACCGTAACTCTTTAAGAGTTTATCCTAGGTAAAAAATGTAAGAACCCTTTTTGTACAAAAATTTACGAGCTTTAATTTTACATCCTTGTAAAATTTTGATGCGGGCTACTGTTTTTATGAAAATGGCCAAAACCCTAAAAATACTCATTTCTTGTACCTTTCATTCAAGATAGCGGCTCGCGCCGAGCCTCCCCTAGATCAAAAACTTGAACTTTTCATCCCCGTCCCGACCCAAACAACATATGTAAAATTGTTTCTACGCCAACTTTTGTGAGGCTAAGGTCTTCTTTGGTCTCCATTGATTGGACTATTAACATAGGCGTGCGCAGAACTTTACTTTTGGGGATGCCAAAATGAATATGTATAATTATTATTATAAATAAAGTGATAAATGTAAATGGAGTCATTTATTTTACCATTATTACTTCAAAATATCGAGAAAAATAATGAATAAAATATATATTATAGCAACATGAACAAAATAATAATATAAAAACTTAATATTTTCAATATTACGAGGGCTGTTCTTTTTCGGCTGAGCGTAGTAAAGTAAACACAATTTACTTCCAAAAAACATTTATTTATAATTTTTGAAGGCATTCCTCTCCACAATCAATACATTTGCATCCGTGAAAACCAATCTCCAAAACATTTTCTCCAATCTTCCCGCGTTTGTTTCTTTATTTCATTTTAAAATGTGGCAACAGCTTTTTCGGCCGATGTAAGAAATCATTAGGTTCCAGGTCTGGACTATATGGCGAATGATCCATTATTTCAATGTTTTGGACATTCAAATAATCAGTCGTACCATTCAACATTAACAGTACGACGATCCTCCAGTGATACAGTGCAAACATGTCCAATAATTCCAACAAATATGGCGACCATCTTTTTGTTTCGGCTTTTTTCGCGACTCATTCACAAAAACCCAAATTGCGGACTGTTGCTTTTTTTGAGATCATAGCAGTATACCTATGTTTCGTCACCTCTAATGAAGTTGTACGCCAAATGAAACGATCTATTGTCAAAGCGATCTAATATAGATCTGCACTATCTCAAACGGTTGTCTTTTTGACTGAAGTCAAATTGTGGGGAATCCAATGAAAACAAAGGTTACGTACCATCAAATGTTGATCTAAAATGGTTTCAATTGCTTTCACACCAATCTTTAAAGTTGCTTGAATATTCCTGACAGTAACATGCCGGTCCTATTTAATCATAATCTGAACGGTAGGTACCTAATGAACATGACTTGTCACCAAACACTCGTTGAATTTCCTCAAAATATTTTTGATGGCTTTATCCACGCTTGAAATTGTAAAAAAATCACAGCTCAATAATGCTCTTTGCTCAATTCAATGATTTCTTCGCGAAAGTATTACTTAAAAATTATGTATTTAAACAACATTCAATTATATTTGACAACCGTCACTATAATTAACCTTGTGAACAACTAGATTGTGATACAATGATTTTTATCATGCATATTTTTTTATTTTGAATTTAAATATCGAATTCAATATATGTTAATTGTGTTGTACATTCTTGTGCAATATATAAATTAAATTTTCATTTGACAAAAATATCATTTTTTCTTAAATATCCTTTCTTTTTATTTACGTCCCAAAAATAAGACATTGGCAGGAAGCATTGGCAAATGGATTATTAGACTGACATGTGTATTTGAGGGTAGGTTTAGTGTGCTCTTTGTTTTATAGTGGAATTATTGAACATTTTTGCTAAAAATGAGTGAAAAACAATTTCTTAGTGTCTACGTCGTTTGAAAGTTAGGAGTTTTTCAAAGATTTGGAACAATGTAAACAAATGAAGTTGATATAACCATAATTTCATCTGGACCAGACGAACAAACTGATTCAGAATATTTTGATGAAAATAAAGATGATAAGGAGTCATACGGGATGTAGCAGTAACGCTTGAATTATTATTTATATCTTTTGTTGAAATAAAAGAAACATGCCACAATTCCAAGCTCAAATCTTACAAAGCAATACAATTTTTACATGGCCGGTGTTGATATGTTAGATAAACAAATATCGCTATACAGAACAACAATAAGATCGAAGAAATGGCGGTGGCCACTGTTTACGCTTTACACAACTATTATATATAGCAATAGTTATTGAAATTGTAAAACCAAACGAAAATGTTTCTTTATTGGACATTCGTAGAAAAATTGTCTTAGCGTACCTCTCCAACAGAACTTTTTTTTTGCTAAGAAAAGACTGGTGCCACAAAATTTCTAATTATTGAGAGGTCGTGTTTGCCTTGATGTGAGGTACGATGGGAAATACTCACTTCGTTATTCCAAAATCTATCCAGAGAAGATGTACACAATAGCACAATGCGGAAAGAAATCTATGAGAATCTGCGAAAAGTGATATATATATATATATACAAAACGTAGTCATTTACCTAAATCTCGATATGCGATTTTTAGCACGATCCCTATACCTCCCTTACCAAGGGTAGCGGGAGATAAAGATGAGAATTAGCTTAAACTTTTTTGCGAATCATTAATTTTTATTATTCTAAATACACATCTACATATTTACATATTCTGGAAACTGTATTGATTTCCTATTCCATTGTTCTATTTACTTTTTTCTTTTAAATTCGTTACTTTTATTAATTTAAAATGATTAGTTCTTTGACAGTAACATTAATCTGTCAGTTACATACATTTGAATAAGTGCGCAACCAAGGAGTATTGTTTGTTTAAAGCGTAGGCTCCAGGATTTAAATTATAGATAATTTTATAAATTTATCCATAAAATATATAAAAAAGTATTAATGCAAATCTATAGAAAATTTAATAATTTTTAATTTTTATAATCTCGAAAACATAGCATTTAAAGGTATTTTTCAAAGAAAAACTATTTTGAGCTTCTAGTAATGTGCCATTTCCGGTTATCCGGTTTACACCAAAATCTAATGGGCTCTTTTCATTACAGAAAAAGTTCGAAATACAAGGTTACAAATTTTTTTGAATGATAGTATTTGAGTTAGAGGGACCTTAAAACGTGGTCATTTACCAAAATCTCAATATGCGATTTTTAGCTCGATCCCTATACCTACCTTACCAAGGGTAGCGGGAGGTAAAAAGTGACTTTTACCTCAACAATAGAATTTCGTAGATAGGTGGTGCAGAAACAATTTAACATATGTTGTTTGGGTTGGGACATGAATGAAAAATTCAAGTTTTTGACCTTGGGGAGCCGCCATCATGGATAAAAGGTGCAAAAAATGATTGAAAAAGAGCGTTTTGACGCGTTTGAAATGTTTCAGTAAATAATTTTATTGCAGAGTATCAATGCATTCATTCCATTATTTGTTTTTTCTTCAATTTTCAGCAGTTTTTGATGCCATAGATATAATTCACATGTAACTATTTCCGCGCAATCCAAATCAATTTGGTATTTATTTATCAAATATTCAATAGATATTTCTTCATCATATGAAATATTAAGAGTTGATTTTGATTGTAAGAAGAGTATTTGAAATCTTTTAAAAAGCACTGACTGAATGTGATACAAACCGATCATTTAAATGTGTTATAAAAGTATCTAGCAGTGGGATAAACATATATTTTATAATATTCCTCAACAGAGTTGAAACTAATCTGAGGATTAAATCGTTTTTTTTTGTCTCGCCGCCAACCTAAGAATGTAAATTGTAATAACAAGTGTATCAGTCATGTCAATGGCCTTTTAAAAATTTCAAAAACATGTACTGTGTCTACAGCAAGACAAGCAGCTTGTTTTAAGTCTATCTCAGTACGATGAAATTGCTTACTTAAAGGTAAACATACACCAAACAGCTTTCAAAGAACTATTAAAGAAATAAGAAATTCAGTCCATCCTGCAATAGTACTCAAAGCATCGACAACACATTAATGGAATGATATCTTTCGATCCAATTAGTAGCACAAACTCTTTTCAGTATTTTTACACCTGTGTCAAATTCCATATTTTGAATACATTCTTGCAATATTTCTTTTCTTTTTGGAAAAATAGAAAGTCGTGAGCTTTACCTACAACTTCTAGACAATTTCTTATTGCTTGAATCTCACACGATTTTGAAACAACCAAATTTAAGTAGTGAGCTGAACAGTGCACATGCACATATTCGGTTAATGAATACGATGTTTTTATATTTGTTTGAACTCTATTCAGTCTACCAGCCATGGCGCTGGCTCCATCATATCCTTGTCCCCGCAGGTAACATGTCTTAATATCAATGTTTTTAAGCGTTTGAATGATAATTTTGGCTAAACCCTCACCGGAGAGATCAGTAGTTGGGACGAATTGTAAAAAATCTGCGTTCAATTTAAGTGTCTCCATATTAACATACCGTGCATAAAGTGACACTTGTCTCACTCCACTTATGTATGTAGTTTCATTCGCAAGGATAGTGAAGCATTTGGAATCCGGACCCATGCCCCTGTGTTTTTCCTTTTTTGATATTTGGGACTTCAATAAAAAATCCAAGTTTTCAACCTTGACAAATATTAATTAAATAAATTAATAATGGCAACAATAATGGAGTATGTGACCAATTTTTTTATTATAATTCCCTCTTTTTAGTATTTGAAATAATATACTTACCTATACTTTTTTTTGTTAATAAGTAATACTATTAAATATTATTTGTAAATTTTCAGTGTTTAGGGTAATAACTAAAGGTTATACATATTATAATTTTGAGTAAGACTTGTCATGTAAACTTATATATATACAGGATGGTGGCGGTTAGGGGTGAACATAGGGATTTAACATGAGATTTTAGTTTTTTGCAATTTCCTGCTCTCCTGTTCATTTTACGGCAAAAACTATAGAGTACAAAATTGTTCAGAATTAAAAATTGAACTTGGCGCGAGCAGAAGTACACCAAAATCGAAGAATGGATTTTTTATTAGAACTTTTAAATATAAAACAGATCCGAAAATAAAAATTTCCCGACCTTTTGCAAGGCACCCTACCCTATTACTGGACTAACAATGAGTCACAAAAAATTGTAGTATGGTCATTTCGCAAATGTTAAATATATGGCCTGCTAAAGAAAACGTAAAATACAATAAAATAAATTTGAAGACACTAATGAAAATGACTAAATTGGTGTGATTTAGATATTTTCATTAGTATCAATATAATTATTGTTTCGATATGTTTTTATTTTAATCGTATCCGTAATCACTAATCATTGAAGAAGAAATCACTACTAGTAAAATTTAATAATAAATTTAAGCTCAGGGCTTTATTTTTTTGTGGCCCTTAGATAACGCCGCATTCGCCTGTGCTCTGTATACATAAGTACAACCCTATTCTTCCCCTCACACTTTACTATTATCTTCTGAACTTACGGGCAACTATCTGCTAATTGGTTAATCCAATAATCGTACGCACACAGTTACCAACCAATTAGATTCAAAACAAATATAATCTGGTATCTGATTATAGCTCTGAAATTCTAATTAATTTAATGAAATGAATTTTAATTCATTATTATTATAACCATGTTTCAAATTTAAAATTGTTTTACCTTTTATAGCATGTTCCATGTGTAAAGAAAAGTGAAATTTTGACCTCGTATAAAATTAATGCAAAAGAGCATAGCGAGTGCATTAAGCTTTTATATTAGCTAAAACTTTTCTTTATTTAAATGTTAAATAAATTACTATTTACTATCCTCATCTTTTAAAGCCTTGCTTTAGTAAGAAGATTTCTATAGGTAAAATATCACTTTGAAAGTAGGTAATGTTTAAAATAAATATCTACGCAAATTCCGCTGACCAAAGCTGTTCACAAACTGAAACTAAATCCTGGATACTCCAGGCCTACCCCATTCTTTAAGAGTGTAATGGATAAAACACTAACAACCGGCCTTGTAACTCGCCACGGCGCGAACCAGAGTCGCCGTAGGCACACTAGTCTACAATTGCAAATATAAAACATAATAAAGACTTAACGTCCAGTGCACTTCATATCTTTATGCAAATCTATGTTGTGTGACTTTTTTAAGGTCGGATTCTACTCGTGTTGTATAGTATGACTAGCGAATGAAAGTTGACGTTTAGATTATTTAATAGATGTGGTTTCTTTTGAAAACATTTCCCTATATTTGATTTGAAAGGAAACTGACCCTTATGTATTCCGTTACAGACGATTAGAATTGTACTCAATACCAGGAGGCATTTAAAATGAGTTTAGCAACAGGATTCAGGGAAGTATGTAAAAAATTTAATACCGCAAATTCTAGTTCGTTCGTCACAGGTTTAAGCAACCCTTGAGTCGGAATTACTGTTAGAGGAAATTTAAATAATCTTTTTCATAGAATTGCTAAACTAAATAGATCAAAATATTTTGTTATAATCAACATAAACGAAAAATGTTTAAAATATTTTAAACGTACCTCTTTTTTGATATTCAGTTATCCTAGTCAGCTAGATATAGTAATGTATTTCTATGCTTTCCTAGTCCAGTATTTAAGTAGGTTCATGCCAAAATTCCATACCCGAATATTTCGTACAATTCTATTCTTCTCTAGGGTTTCAAAAGAAACCACATCTATAAAATCATTTAAAGGTCAACTTTCATTCGCTAGTCATACCATACCACTTGCATTTATTTTCTGTGAAGATGTTTTCATTACTCTTCCTAGAGCTTTCCGATTGTCTGTTAAACGCGCAGATGGGTACTCCGGTGCAAGCGCTTTGGGAATTGGTGTAGCCCACTGGAAAAATAGGGGCAGGTAGATAAATGAGGTTTTATTAGGGCGCCATTTAAATGTAATCGTCCTCTCAATTTATTGTGATTCAATACACTATAAAGAAATGAACGATGCGACAGGATGCAAAGAGTGTACGACAAATAGAGAAATCCAAAATTAACAAGAACAACCTTTTAATCTCAATCTCGTACGCACTACATAATAAGGCTTAGCGCAGTGCGTGGCGTTATTTAAATAATATAAAGCGATAATTGAATGATCTAAAATCACGCTCATACGAAGCGGTTGATAGCAGCGAACATTTACTGCAAAAATAAAATTCCTGCAAAGTGGCTATATATTCAATAACATCCGTGTTATGTAACTAATGTATTATAGTTCATGGTATGATAAGAGAACTAAAAGAAGTTATATTCTGAAATGAATTCAACACAATCTGTTAAGTTGTAAAAGTTGTAGAACTGTAAAGCCGACCAATTACGATCCAACGACTTCTTAATAAATTAAAATCTAAAACTCAAGTTGTTCCAACAAAAAATATTTGTTTGTTGTTATAAATGACGTTGAATTTGCAATAAGTTGTGTAGTACTCAGGTATTTAAAATGCCTGTTACTTTCATCAAGAATACACCGACATACATTTGGTTGACTGAGAAGTACACCAAAACAGTCGCCATTAATAAAAAGTATCTTATCCATGATCCGCCTCTGTTTTAAACCTTCAAAAATGAGGTTATTGTTTTTACTCGAACTACTGTGATTTTTAAATAATTCTTTATTCAAATAATTCATTGTTATTGGTCCATCTTGAAGAACTTTTACTATTGCAAGAAGCACATTAGAAAAGAATTATTGCGGATTACATTACATTGCAACCTTGTTTATTAAGTGGTATTGTATGGCACATTACTTACATAAAATTTTGTATATTGTTTGGATGCTAACTACATAACAGTAAGTTTGAGATATGACATGAACAATAATGACGGACGGGACAGAAGACACACGGGAAAACCGTTGCCTCAATAATAAAATAAGAAATAAGTGTGACTCTTATCTTGTCGTTGACTTCTGGGGGCGGTCAGAGAGGTAAATGCCCTGTCATTGCTCACAGCAACAGTTGACGGGTTGTGATGCTTTCAAATATTTACAGGAATCGCCAAATGAGGGATGGAGACGAAATATAACTATATGGGCGACAAAGATGGCTCCATTCTCCAAAAATGTACGCGCGTGTAGAGTGTGCGTAGTTTACGTTATTTGCAAACGTTGAGAATGACATTCTCCAGCACGGTACGAAAAAGGATTGTAGTCTACTTGTGAGTTAATTTACATCCTGTTACGGTCTAATTTTGCCCTATTGCATTTTTGCTCTGGATGCTTTTTCCTATCTTTTACGAACCTTTCTTTAACCTTAAATCTGGAATCCTCTTGTCGAATCTTTACTGTTATTCTGTCATTCCTTTATATCACTTTGTGTTTTTTAATTGTTATACCTTCTTTAGTTAGTTTTCTGTCCAATAAATCATCTTTGCAACTTTATTCTCCTTTTTATTAATTGTGTTTAGTGTTTCATTTGTTCCTACATTGCGTAACTATCATGTAAAATTTGTTTCACTTCTATTTAGTAACTTACTTGTATTCTTATCCCGATTAATTTTGCCCTATTGCTATTTTATGTAGTGCTTCTTCTAATTTTTCATTCTGTGGCGACTGTGTGATATGTTTACGATTTTGACATTATTTGAAAAATTCGAGCGTAGCGCTCAGATCTTCAGTGGCGTACACGGCTTTGTTTTTAAGTTTATATCTTCGTCATTCTATTATTTTTTCTTCTTATTTTTGTTTTACTGTAGCACTGTGGTGTTTCCAGTTTTTGGTGTTTTTCTGTGGTATTTGTATGAGTTCATAGGCACTAAATTTTTGTTGCTGGAAGTCATATGTCCGAGGGAGAATTTGGCCATTCTGCCGTCATCGTTCTATTATTGTTACCGTCTACTTCTGGGAGCCTTTCCGTCGTCAGCCGTCGCACTTCATCGTCCATACGTTCCCGTCCACGCTACTGAGTTAAGTAAAACTTTTGTTCTTATCACCGTTCTTCCTTTTTGTGTCAATTGTTGCGCGGAAGAACGACATCGTAAGTTAAAATTACTGTTGCCGAGAGGACTGTGGTCTTTGTGAGACTTTGACGCTTTATTGTGGTTAATAATTGTAATGATTTGTGATTATCGCATTAGGTAATTTTGGTACTATTATTATTGTTGTAAATTGTTTATAGCGTCATTTGTAGCATCATATTTCTCGTATTAGTGTATTACATTTTGATGCCTTCAGCACATTATTAATTATATTGTAACTGAGGTTTTACTTTATGTATGTTAGCACATATTTTTGATAAGTTTTATGCGATTACTTTATTGCCCGTTTGTTGCGACTTGTGATTCAGCGAGGACGTTCGTATCAGCTGGCATGTTAGCTTATGTTTGGTACCAATTCGAATAGTTGTAAGTGTAAATACGCAGCGTCCGAAACTGGGTTATGGGTTTAGGCTCCAACAATCAGTGTTTTAAGAATCTTTATTACTTTTTTACAACTTAGTTTCTTATATTAAATTTTTCATTGTTGTACAATCTCTTTGTATTCAATGTTTTACCGTGCGTTCTGCACGCTTCAATCTGCATTTTATTAAATTCTGTTTTAACAATTAATTCTTTTATTTATCGAACTTCAGTCGTTTGCAGGCAACAACGTTATGGTAGGTAGAGTAGCTTTTTATTTATTTCATTTTTGTGCCAACCTTTTGTAATTTTTAAATCATATTTGTGGTTTCAACCCGGTCCGTCTCCACTGTCTAAAAGCTGGCGGCGTCCCACAGAACATCCATATGGAGTGTTCGTGACTAAAAAAAAACCCTTTAGGGAAAAATTACGTCACAGTCCATAATATACCTTCAATGTGTAATTTATTATAAACTATAAGGTAAAAATAATATGTGAAAGTAAAACGTAAAAGTGAAATTAAAAGTAAAAGCCTGAAAATAACAATTAGAATTAGTCTAAGAGGCATTACAGTTATATGTAGCTAGGCAAGTTGCACGTGGAGATTCTCACCTGAGTTGACTTGCGGCTTTTAAAGTGTAAGACTTTTAGTTTACGGGACTGTGGGTTAAATCCTGAATTAACGGAGGAATAACACTGGTTCCACAAATAGTCGACGTATATAATACAAAATATACGATAAACTCTGCGCAAGATAAGGATTATATATCTGACTCCATTCACCGGGCGGGTTATTAGGCCATTAGCACCATATCGAAAACTACTGGAATGTAGTCCGGGTTGTCTAAAAGTGGGGCGCTTGAAAAACGTAGTGTAACATGTCCTTAAATGTGGATGCGAATTTTAAGATATCTAGTTTAATTCCGTATCTGGGATGCCCTTCTTAAAACAGACATTTTCTATTGGCGTGGTTAAATAAGTAGGCATATGAAGCATAATGGTCTCCTAATTACGAAATTATCTTTATTCACAAATTATTTTATAGTATGATTCTTATATCTCTGGTACCTCTAAAACATAACGCAGACACTGAATTTTATGTGCAACTTATTCATATATTTAGTTTATGCACTGCATACAAAAATAGTTTTACTAGAATAAAGATAAATAGTACATATCATTAGAAAAGCACAACTGAAATTCAATACTTCAGACTATTTACTGAAGAAGTACAAATTCTGGATAGAAATGAAGTCGCCGTGCGAAGCAACAAATTAAGCTGTTAAATCCGTGATTTATTGTTCTTTAAAAAGTTTGTTTCGGAAGATTTCTCATTAAAAATATAGCAAGTTATTTAATCCATAACTTACCAATAAAATTAGCCCCGCCAAAGTGAGGAAAAAGTATGAGAGCTTCTCGGGTAAAGTAGCGCAAATTATAACTTCATTTATTTTTCTACATTGAAAGTAATAGCGTATATTTCTAGGTTTATCTAACCTAGAAAATATTTTGTCTATATGTTTTCCTTCGAATTAACACTAGACATGTAAAATGATAACTATTTTCTCTGCTTAGAACATATTGTAAATGTAGGAAATTTATTCATATATTTTCAGGTTCTTTTTACCTCCCGTCATACCATAGGTAAGGGAGGTAATGTAATTGTGCCAAAAATTCGATGGTGAGTTTTCAGTAAATAAGCACGAATTAGGATTCCCACAACACGTTTTTACTATTTTTACGATGATGTGTGTGTGTGTGTGTGTGTGTGTGTGTGTGTGTGTGTGTGTGTGTGTGTGTGCGTGCGTGTGTGTGTGCGTGTGCGTGTGTATGTGTGTGTGTGTGTGTGACGATATTTCGTCCACGATAACTCTTATAACAAACTTCCAAATATATCTATTTTCCGTATTTAAGCTTTCTGCATTCATATAACGTGTTGATTAGATTGTGGATGAAATAGGGTATTCTCTTATATTTTTTTTATTTATTTTTCGTAAAGAACAGTTATATCTAAGAATATCTGTGAAAATCCGAGTAAAAAATTCCTTTTAATAAGCGAGATATTAATTTTTAAAATTTGATTTTCTTGTGTCACGTGATAGTGACGTACTAGTTGTACAGAACCAGCGGTGTGCTATCGGTGGTTCATGCGGCGTCTTATCACATTCGAACATGGAGTAGGGATTTCAAATGGTCTCCCATTGGAAGGTCATCTAGTACATCACCAAAACTTAAATGTGTTATATCTTTTGTAATAATTAATTTATATTATGATTTTTTGTTTTTTCTCTGTTTTTTACCTATCAACACTAATATTTTTAATAAATTTTTAATATTAGTAATCGTCAGAGAATACCCTATTGGATAAATGGAAGTGATACTTTACTTGAAGCCCATAACAGTTTTTATAAATAATTTTCACGTCCAAGAAGTATTAACTAGCATTGCTCTCTTGAACAGAGCGATACAGTTTGTCTTTCAGTACTAAATTTCGTGTTATGGTGCCGCAGTAACAATTTTTATATGGACGCCAAAGGGGAAAGTTACACTTACACTATTGAAAAGAGGATTTTTTTAGCTATCCGACGATTATTTATTTATATTTAATTGTTTAAAACAGAAAAATGTTACCCTTCAATTACAACTATTTTTTTAATCTATATTTGTTGCATTTTTGCTGTTTGAAACAATTGAACATAGATAAGTTAGACGTCGATGGGAAGCTAAATAAATCTCTTCTCAGTGGTGTAACTTTCCACTATGGCGTCAATAAAAATTGTAACTTTCGCATCATTTGAATATCACCATAAATCTTTAAAAAAGGGACCAGAATCCAATAAACAATACACTGCTAAATTTTTTGTCTGAATTAACCGACTTCGTATATCTTTTAATTATCGAGATCTCCATGTTATACACGGTATCCTGAACATCTGTATATCCGTAGCGCAGAAGAACATTGTGTTTAGTAAATAGTACTTCATAACAAATTAAAGTTTTGAAAACAACTCGAATCGGGCTTACTCAATTTACTTCATTTTTTACATTTACTTTATTTTATTTTTATTAAACAAGTTTAACTTTGTATATTAATAGCACATGTTATCATATCATCCTGCAGGTAGTGCAGCTTAAGGACAGATGTTTATTAAGCTTCTGGTGAGTTCAGAAACAGTCGGATGCAAATTATAACATTTCCCTTTATCCTTTACACGTCAGCATCAGAGTTATATTGCATAAACTTGTGAATAGGAAGTTGGTTCATAACAACCGCTCTAACGTAACAATGTCAATTTGAATGATATTTCACGAGCATATTCGAGAAGGTAAAGTTAGTTAAGCCAAGCTTTCATTAAAAAAGTTATATTGACACAAGCGTTCAAAGCGTTAAAATGTTACAATGTTAGTATATAGAGGAACATGTGCGTAGTTTAAGTTAAATAAGTCGCACTGCATATTTGTGCAAAATGAAACTGTTTGACTAAACTATACTACGTTAGAGCAAGATATGTCAGAATAGAGTTATATCACAGATCACAAATATACTATTAATTTGTGCTCTGTGGTTATATCACAATTTTAAAAAACCTGATGTGGCCAACACAGGACTTTCCGTCAATTCCATATTTGAAATAGCAATGAACTTTAAGTATCACTTCTGGTTGATCGTTCGTAAATAAATTCTAATTTTTTGTTCCAATAAATAGAAAAGTCTGTAATACCAAATTTTGGATTATGTTTTATTATATGTTTTTCCTCGAAAATCTGTTAAGAGCTCCAAATTAAGTACCAATTCCGGTTTATCATATAGGTAGAGTCAAAATCTAATAATGCTCCGAATTCTACACGTGTTTTAAATACCAAATTTGAAAAGTTTTGGATTGTATCACTTTATTTTTCATGAAAAACTGTTCAGAGCTTAAAATAAAAACTCACGTCCGGGTTATCAATTTTAGCTTAAATCTAATATGTTGCTTCCCGTTATATAAAAGTCTTAAACGCCCGCACGATTCAAATATGTCATCATAATTACCGATATCTGCTTTCAAAGCAGATTGGCACAACCAGCATTGGGTAATATGCCGTGATGATATATTTATTTATTTATTTAAATACTAAATTTGAAAAGTTTTGGAATATATCATAATATATTTTTCACAAAAATCTGTTCAAAGTTACAAGTAAAGTATCACTTCCGATTTATAAATTTTAGAAAAATCTAACATATCATTCTCATTAATATAAAAGTCTTAAATACCAAATTTGAAAAGTTTTCGATTGTATCTACATATTTTTCACGAAAACCTGTTCTGAGCTTCAAATAAAATATCACTTCAAGTTTATTAATTGTATCCAAAATTAAATATGATATTCCCCTTCATACAAAAGTCTTAAATACTAAATTTGACAAGTTTTGGAGTATATCATAATATATATTTCACGAAAATCTTTTCAGAGCTTCAAGTAAAGTATCACTTCTGGTTGATTCATTTTAGCCAAAATTTAATATGTTGTTTCCCATTATATAAAAGTATTAAATTCTAAAATTGAAAAGTTTTGGATTATATTTTAATATAGTTTTTCATTAAAAACTGTTATGGGCTTCAAGTAAAGTATCACTTCCATTTATCCAATTTCACCCACTATCTAATCAACTCGTTATATGAATGCTTAAATAAGGAAAATGGATATATTTGGAAGTTTGTTATAAGAGTTATCGTGGACGAAATACCGTCACGCACACACACACACACGCGCACACACACACACACACACACACACACACACACATGTATATATATATATATATATATATATATATATATATATATATATATATATATACATCATCGTAAAAATAGTAAAAACGTGTTGTGGGGATCCTAATTCGTGCTTATTTACTGAAAACTCACCATCAAATTTTTGGCACGATTACATTACCTCCCTTACCTATGGTATGACGGGAGGTAATAACAACCTGAAAATATATGGATAAATTTCCTATATTTACATGTTCTAAGCAGAGAAAATTGTTATGATTTTACCTGTCTAGTGTTATTTCGAAGGAAAACATATAGACAAAATATTTTCTAGGTTAAATAAACCTAGAAATATACGCTATTACTTTCAATGTAGAAAAATAAATGAAGTTATAATTTGCGCTACTTTACCCGAGGAGCTCTCATACTTTTTCCTCACTTTGGCGGGGCTAATTTTATTAGTAAGTTATGGATTAAATAACTTGCTATATTTTTAATGAGAAATCTTCCGAAACAAACTTTTTAAAGAACAATAAATCACGGATTTAACAGCTTAATTTGTTGCTTCGCACGGCGACTTCATTTCTATCCAGAATTTGTACTTCTTCAGTAAATAGTCTGAAGTATTGAATTTCAGTTGTGCTTTTCTAATGATATGTACTCTTTATCTTTATTCTAGTAAAACTATTTTTGTATACAGTGTCAATATAAGTGCATAAAATAAATATATGGATAAGTTGCACATAAAATTCAGTGTGTGCGTTATGTTAAGCTTTTTACCTCCCTCTACACGAGGTACCAGAGATATAAGAATCATACTATAAAATAATTTATGAATAAAGATAATTTCGAAATTAGGAGACCATTATGCTTCATATGCATACTTATTTAATCACGCCAATAGAAAATGTCTGATTTAAGAAGGGCATCCCACATATGGAATTAAACTAGATATCTTAAAATTCGCATCCACATTTAAGGACATGTTACACTACGCTTTTCAAGCGCCCCACTTTTAGACAACCCGGACTACATTCCAGTAGTTTTCGATATGGTGCTAATAGCCTAATAACCCACCCGGTGAGTAGAGTCAGATATATAATCCTTATCTTCTGCAGAGTTTATCGTGTTTTTTGTATTTTATCCTTAATTAAAGGAATTTATATACGTCGACTATTTGTGGAACAAGAGTTATTCCTCCGTTAATTTAGGATTTAACCCACAGTCCCGCAAACTAAAAGTCCTACACTTTAAAAGCCGCAAGTCAACTCAAGTGAGAATCTCCACGTGCAACTTACCTAGCTACATATAGCTGTAATGCCTCTTAGACTAATTCTAATTGAAATTTCAGGCTTTTACTTTTAATTTTACTTTTACGTTTTACTTTCACATATTATTTTTACCTTATAGTTTATAATAAATTACACATTGAAGGTATATTATGGATTGTGACGTAACTTTTCCCTAAATGGTTTTTTTAGTCACGAACACTCCATATGGATGTTCTGTTGGGACGCCGCCAGCTTTTCGACAGTGGAGACGGACCGGGTTGAAACCACAAATATGATTTATAAAGGGATAAGGGCGCCACGTAATTTTTATCCGGAAAATTACAAAAGGTTGGCACAAAAATGAAATAAATAAAAAGCTACTCTACCTACCATAACGTTGTTGCCTGCAAACGACCAAAGTTCTATAAATAAAAGAATTAATTGTTAAAACAGAATTTAATAAAATGCAGATTGAAGCGTGCAGAAGGCACGGTAAAACATTGAATACAAAGTGATTGTAGAACAATGAAAAATTTAATGTCAGAAACTAAGTTGTAAAAAAAGTAGTAAAAGATTCTAAACACACTGATTGTTGGAGCCTAATCCCATAACCCAGTTTCGGGCGCTGCGTATTTACACTTACAACTATTCGAATTGGTACCAAACGTAAGCTAACGAACGTCCTCGCTGAATCACAAGTAGAAATTATTTACAAAAATAAAAGAAAATGTGAAAATGTCTTGAAAAACTTTTGAAAAATTTATATATGTTTATGGAAGTTTGAATGTAGACCATCTTTTATTATTTTTTATTTGAGGTCCGGGAAACAGATGTTCTCATTACACGTATACAGAGTAATAAATAGTAAATATTTTTCACGCAGGTAGTAGGTAGCATATGGATTTGACCAGTGTTTTGTGTAATATTATTTAGTGTAATACTGTTCAAATTAGCTCTTGATGAGGTGATGAAAACCAACGGAGGGTAGAAACCGGTCGAGGTTGAAAATAACTATTGACTGAAATCTAATAATTTTATTGACGTACTTATAAGAAAATCACTCAAGAAACACTTCGAAGGAGTATTATTTGGTTTACTTTCTTTGTTTCGGTATTTTTTACATTCATTTACTTGAGAATAGATTCCGGATTTCAAGTAGGTGATAGCAGAATACTTGAAAATATGTGGTAAGGGCCTTTGGAAAAATTAGTGTTTTACTTTCCCAATTTACTTGATTTACGTTCCACTCGCGTCATATAAATGCGGCTTAATAAATTTAACGACAGATATATTTTTATCGGCCAGAACATTTTCGGACGGGAAGCGATATACTGTAATAAAGTAGTAATGTCGTTCGATAAAGTGGATTTGCGAATCATAAATCTAAAAGTCGGTCCATTACCCATTATCTGTGTCATTAGCGCAAAGGCTTGTAGATAGAACCTGCGGACTACGGACTAGATCTGCTGACAACACAACGATGTAGATAACTTCACACATCATCCTTCACCCTTGAAATAGTAGAGTAAAATATTACGTTTTTTATTTCCTCACTTTGTCAGAATGTTCGTGCGGACAAACAGCGAATATATCATAAACTGTACAATTATTATTTATTGTATTCTCCTAATTTATTTTAATGGCAGTATACTTTTATATTTAAATCTTAGCAATTAAATATAACATAATGTCGGACAATAAAAAAGTACATTCATAAATTTAAATTATTTTATAGACAACAAGCGTGTTCATAATGTTAGTAGGAGCTATCCGACGTATCTGTTCGATGACGTCACAGATATATCAGATCCATCCGAATATCGTAGCTTTGACGTATATAATTTTGACGTTTAAATATGAGGTTATAGAAGAAGTTTAACTTGTTAAAATGGATATGAAAATAGCGGTTGTTTCTGCAGTTGTGAGGCTAAAAGGACATTTGAATCATTTGTTTATTATTTCGATCATAAATTGTTTCATGTGGTCATTTATTTGATCGAAATAACTCATAAAGACTTCAAAAATGCTATATTTTCTTCAAAACTTGCTATAGTGCTGCAATGTTTATAATCAGAAACATTTATATAAATGCATTTAGGCTGCTTTCACACCATCCGACTTTTTGCCGTACGCCGTGCTTAGAAATTACCATGGTTCTGTATGGTTGTGTTCACACGATACGACCGACGGCAATTCGCCTTTCACGGCGCAAAAATACACGTAGTTAAATGCGTGCCTTCAGACTTGCTGGCATTTTGCCATCCACCGGACAAGTATTTCAATATTTTATTTATGTTATTTTAATGAAATACTGTATGAATGATATTCATATCATATTGAGTGATGTATGACACATTACATATATTTTGAAGTATGCACATGCGCGCTTTGGCAAACCAACCACAACTTTTTATAAAGCGCACACTAATAATAACGATGGAAAATTATGAAGTGGACGTAGAATAATTGATGACTCTAGTGTGACAGACCAATTCTTGTGGACAAAATCGTAGTAAAATAACGAAAATACCAGCAACTGCTAAGATGGACCAACTGCATGCATCGTGGATATTTAATTACATTTTTTAATTATAAATAATGGAAATACAATAATTACCATATTGGCATTGACAATAGTAAAACAGTTACTGGCGAAATTCCGCGCCGTGTACACTTTTGTTTTCGTTGTTTGTTTTACGGCGCGTTCTTAAATTTGCACGGCCGCAAAACGGTGCACGGCGAAACGTCGGATCGTGTGAAAGCGGCCTTACTGAAACACAAATATTTACAATTTTTAATTTGCGCGCGCAATCTGTTCTATCCTACACATGAATCAGGAATAGGATCGCTCGGTCTGATTGATCGGAATGAGTTTACGAACGCGTCAAATTGCATCGGATCAATCCGATCGACTTTACGAAAACGCCTAATATTATTCTATTCCGTGTAGAAAATTACCCTCCTCCCACCCTTCTTTGAAATAATGTGCTTTAATTCTTTTTCCCGCTAACTACATACTGGCACTCAAGTTTCGTAATAGGTCAACAACCGTTACTAGAATAATTACTGGCTCATTATTGCTAATTGGAACCATCAAAATTATTTTAATATTGTTTTTATATTTTGCGTTCATAATGAAGTCATTACGATACGCAATTGCGTATCGTAATGACTTCATTTCGATACGCAATTTTTTGTTTTAGACGGTTGGTACTAGATGACATTTCTTTAACCCATTTTTACCTAATTTATTTTTAGTTAATTGACAATTCATTGTAATAATATGTCGAAATTAATATTATTTTTTTATTTAGGGAAGATTATTTACATGAAAATGTACAAATGGTTACAAATATAATCACAAATTGAGTAAGTAAATGTTATTGTAGAAGGCGCAAAATATAAAAAATAGTATAAAGAACTCATTTTATAAGACTTTTTTTCGCACTTGTCAATTAGAAAACACGCTAACGCTCGTTGTCTAAATTTTAACGCATGCGAAAGAAACATGTCTTATAAAACACTTTCTTTAATATACTATTTTAACATATCAGTTTTTGTTATTGACAGGTAAAATATCATTAGTCAATATATTTGTTTGTGATTTTGTTTCAATGGGGATGATTTTAGAATTTTACTGTTGCCATCTACTGAGTAATCTTTTAGACAAAGGCTACAAGCTTGAAGAAATAGACAGCAAAGCACTACCATGACCTCTTAGATGGAATCTATAAATGTGTTGGATAATTTTGTGTTTTGGTATTATTATTTTTTTAGAATATATCATCAGCTAACACCACCGTAAAATTAAACCGCAAATATCAAATCAGATTAGGACAATACGTTGAGAATACAAGAGAGGACATGATAATACAAAACTATCTCTTTCTTCGAGCCTGCCGTCTACTTCTAAATACATGTAGTACTGGAGGGGAAAACGTGTGTTGTGTGACGTCAATTTCATAAGTCCCTATTCCATAACAGTACAGAGAAATACTTATAAAAATTTAAATTCAATGGCTGATAGCATGAACAAGTGATTAAGGGTGATTAGTGAAGAGATAACTAGCACTGATTTATCTGTGTCAATTGTTTATGAATTATTTTAGAGAAAAATACTCCAAATAACAATTATACCAAATTAATTGTACGCATCTTTTATTTGAGGTATTTTTCTCCAAAATAATCGATAAACAATTGACTGAGATAAAATAGTGTTTTTCATCTACTCGCTAATCACCCTTAGTCACTTCTTCATGCTCTCAGCCATTATGATAATTTGATTAGATACAGAATTTAATTCTCTACATTTTTACCTTCCGTCACCTTTAGGTAAAGAAGGTATTGTCTTTGGTCAAAAAATTCGATGATGAGTTTTTAATCAATAAGCACGTTTTAGAGTCCCTAGAATACGAATATACTATTTTTACGTTGATGTCTGTATGTGTGTGTGTGCGTGTGTGTGGATGTGTGTGTGTGTGGATGTGTGTGTGTGTGGATGTGTGTGTGTGTGGATGTGTGTGTGTGTGTGGATGTGTGTGTGTGTGTGTGTGTGTGTGTGTGTAACAAAATTTTCGTCTGCGATAACTTTAATACTACAGTTACAAAAATTATAATTTTTTCGTATACTTCTTCGTTACATCCATATGAAGAGCTGATTAGATTTTGGTTACAATTGGTCAACCGGAAGTACCATCATTTGAAGATTTTAATAGTTTTTCTTGAAAAAACTATGTTAAATATAATTTTTTCACATTTGATGTTATTATAAATATTAAAGAATATTTTATTCTCTATACGATTTGATTGCATTTTATACTTAATATTAAATGGATATAAAGAAATTAAATTTCATAAAGTAGCCATAGCTATGGAAACAGTTACTATATTAAGAAAATTCTGATTGAAAGATGTCAGTGTCAAGTGAAATTGACATAGTGTCTTATAATTTTACTGGAAATATAGGATCTTTTGCTTTCTGTATAGAATTTGTATAAAATACATACAACTGCTTTAAGGTAATGTACAAGAAATAATAATAATAAATCTTTTATTTCTGCAGATACATTACACTGTATATAGAAAACGTCACAAAATAATAATTTTCTGTATGAAATTTGCATAAAATACATGCAACTGCCGGAAGGTAATGTACAAGAAATAGAATATTTAATTTAGCAAGGAACTTTCCGTATGAAATTTGTACAAAATACATAGAACTGACGGAAGGTAATGTGCTGGCCACATCAGATTTTTTTAAATATTATTGTCAAAATTTATAGGGAACTTTTGAACAAGGAAAGCCTGTTTTCCCATGCTATCGACTATGGCCCACTTTTCCTGTTCCTCGTTTGATATTATTGGTACAAAATTTAGTTTTTATTAATTTGTTAAACATTTAATAATTTGTCACGTTATTAGATTATAAAACTTATTACTGAGAAAAGTTTCTAGAAGATTTTTAGATGTTGTAGACGTAAAGTTCTTCTCTATTTTTTTTATAGATGTCTTCGAGTACCCTCGTCGAGTGCATTAATCTCAGGACAGAGGATATGAAGTTGATGAATGATAGTGAGTTACGTGCACTGAATTGTCGAGGTCTTTTGTTTTCCACGGCTCGAGTGATTGCTGATATGAGTATGAATCGTTTCTTGCTCGCGGCCACATCTTGCTATGATGAACTGCTATTGTCTCCACAATAGCTCTTTCTGTCATATTGTGTTGTTGAGATCATCGTGTTTCGAGATTTTGCGTATCGTTTATTTTCTGCGGAAATAACTTCATACTTACTCAAAACATTTAATTTTTATTTTTTTTGTCACATTGTTACTTTAAAAGTAAATCATTATTAAATTTTATTGGTATATGGCGCTGAGATCCATAGAAGTTTTGTGGGAAATGTTCGGTTTTTCTATGATTTCTTCCTGAGCGTCCAACTGTAGTGATATTAATGGGGTATGCACACCGACCTTAAAACTTTAAAGCCCTCAAGGACACTATTCGCCAGGAAATCGTCGTTATTTCACCAGAAAGAATCCAGTGGGTCATGCAAACTTTTAGAAATCGTCTCGAAGAGTGTATCGCTAATGAGGACCACTGTGCCACTACCTGCAGGTATTATTTTTAAAAAGCGCTGAAATACTATATTATAGACCTTTTCTTACTTCAGAACGATTTTTTTTGTATCTTTTGCTGTTTCTGTTGAATTATAATTATAAGATTTCTCGACCTACGTTAACGGTGAGTCTCTGCCAAAAGCTGCTCTCCCACCTAACCGGTACAACATATTAAATGAAACGAATGTTAAACAAAAACGGTACAAAATTATATTTATAAAGTAACTAAACTTTAATGTGGTATATAAGTGAAATTGGTAAACCAGAGATATGTCAAATCATGTGGTTATGGTAGAATATTATAGAACATAAGTGGTTGATAAGAAAATTTTGCTTTTTTAATAGATACTACATAGTATAAGTTTTTAGTACCTACGCTAACCATATTCATAATGTTGAAGAATAAAGATTTGAAATATGGGACTGTATGAATATATGTATATTGTTTCGGGGTTTTCAACTCTTACAGGTTATATCTCTAGGATGGTTAGGCATACACAACATCTATTAATTTGTCTTTAGAATTGCTACGAAATTTCTTTCTTAGATGTCATGTGTGTTACCCACTCGGAACAAGCCCTTGTTACAACCACCATCCGGCACCCGATAGTTATTGCCAAGCTAATTGTATCCCAACTTGGAAAGTTAAGATACCGATTAAGACCAATTGAGAAAAATTTGACCTGGCACGGATTCAAACCCACGATCTCTGAGTCTAGAGGCTTACACTGTAATGTGCGACTTATTTTAGCTCACCTTACCATTATTAATTTGAAATATCACCGAACAGGGAAGCCAGTTTCCCCGGAAATATTTTCCTGAAAACTTGTATAGATCCCCGTGCCATATGAGCTGTTGCTTCGTCCTGCTGAAAGCAGGCATCTGACGGATTATTGGTCATTCATACGGCACAGAGGTGCATGCAAGTTCACTATAACTCTTACAACAACTTCCGAAAATTTCTATTT
Organism: Harpalus rubripes; assembly: GCA_963082715.1. NCBI lineage: Eukaryota > Metazoa > Arthropoda > Insecta > Coleoptera > Carabidae > Harpalus > Harpalus rubripes. The sequence continues at coordinate 20,568,627 of OY720455.1, forward strand.
TCCGTATTTAAGCTTTCAACATTCATATAAAGTGTTGATTAGATTATGGGTAAAATTGGACAACGGAAACTGATACTTTACTTGGAGCCCATAACAGTTTTTAATGAAAAATTATATTAAAATATAATCCAAAACTTTCCAGTTTTAGTATTTAAGACTTTCATATAAAGGGAATAACATTAGATTAATAAACCAGAAAAGATTCTTTACTTAAAGCTCTGAACAGATGTTCGTTAAAATATATTATGATATATTCAAAAACTTTTTAAATTTAGAAAGAAGAAAATACTGGATATCAGCTAAAAATCAATTTATTTTCTGCCTCTATCGGTTTCGACACCTCATATGTCTTCTTCAGAAGGTGAAAATGTAGTGTTTAAGTAAAGTTAATAAATACATATAAAGTTTAATAAATAACATAATTTACATACAATGGTCGTCAAAAATTTATGTACTTATTAGCTTTACTTAAACTCTACATTTTCACCTCCTGAAGAAGACACATGAGGTGTGGAAACCGGTAGAGGCAGAAAATAAATTGATTTTTGACTGATATCCAGTATTTTCTTCTTTCCAATCACCTTTCCAGTCAAAAATTATTGCAGCCATTTTTAAATTTAGTATTTAAAAACTTTATATGAAAGAAAACAACATATAGATTTTGGCTAAAATTGATAAACCGGAAGTGATACTTTACTTGAAGCTCTGAACAGGTTTCCGTGAAAAATATGATATATTCCAAAACTTGTCAAATTTGGTATTTAAGACTTTTATACGAAGAGGAGCAACGTATTAGATTGTAGATAAAATTGATAAACCGGAAGTGATACTTTATTTGAACCTCTGAACATATTTTCGTGAAAAATATATTGTGTATAATTTGAAACATCATATTACATTTTCACTATACTTATATGATAAATCGGAAGTTGTACTTAATTTGGAACTCTTAACAGATTTTCGAGGATAAACATAATACAATATTTGATATTAAAATTAGATTTTGTTTACAAACGATCGATCGGAAGTGATATTTTACTTTAAACTCATTGCTATTTTAAACATGGAATTGACGGGAGGTTATGTGCTGGCGATATCAGATTTTATTTTTATTTTTTGGGTACAGCTTTAGTCTAAAGCTGTTCCTTAATTTCATTTAGTTTTACTTTATACAAAATAGTTAATTCAATGCATTAAAAATTAATGGAAATTTAAGATCCTGTTTGTTTTTGTTTTCGTTGACCAACAAAAATGTCTTTCTGTAAAATAGCTTGAATGAAATTAGTTTTTTGTTGTGCATAAATTTAGGCCGTGATCTCTTATTAATGAAAGAAAAACAAGACAGAAAAAAGTTTGACGTTAATTGAAAATTGCTTATAGACTTTGAAACACTTTTAATACATTAATATTTTAAAGCAAATATAAAATATAACTAGCGTTCGATAAGCTGTGAAAATTTAAAACACTCATGTATGTATGTGGGTATACATTTAGATAATAAAGAGAAGGGTGAAACATATTTAAAATACAATAACCTTTATACTAATCGAAAGAATTAAAAAATAAGTATTTTCTTAAAGTAATAATCAAACATGGCTTCCATTTTAAAAAATGTAATTTTGTGTTATATCTCGAAAATTTGCCGATAGGAAAATTATTTTCGTACACCACTGGATAGACAATAAAATTATTTAATTTTTCTATTTGAAACATTTTTCTCGATTACTGATAGTTTAGGAATAATTTCAAAATGAAAAAATTCGACCTACTGCAGTACTCCCCCATTATTTAGTAACCTATGAGAATTTTTGGAAAAATAAAAGCACATCTAAGATGGCCTTCCAAAGGCGCACCACAAGTCCCATATAACTGAAATCGTATCTTTTATAGTTCCCGAGACCCCAATGGTGGCTTTCCAAATCCGGACATCCTGTATAAATAATTGAGTGCCCCAGCTGAAATGTGTCTGATTTTGAATAATTAAATATAACAAACATTTAAATGAAAAAATAATCAAGATCGGATCTGTTTTAGTGGGTTTAGAAGTTTTGACGATTTTTCCGCTTCATTGACTGGACTAATTGTAATGTTTTTATTTATGTGAAGTATAAAAAATCAAAGAATTATTATTATTACCTAATTAAAATAATGTTTGTTAAAACAATAAATAAATAACATAAGATAACAATGACGATTATTATACTTTAGTTAAACAAATATTAAATATTAATTAGGATTAAGAACATAATCAACTAGTTAAGCACTAATTCTATTTATTTATTTATTTATTTATTTATTAATACAATTTATTTCCACAATATTACTAATTATTTATTTCTACTATTTATGTCACTATTTATTTATATCATATCCAACTGTCCGACCTACCGACCTCCACAGCGTCTATATACTCAACTGACTCCTTTCACCTCATTGTCAGTTTATTTATATAACTAACTATCTAATTGTTCTTCTGACGGACTAACTCTGTAACTTCCACAGCCTCAGTATCATTACTGTCCCTGTATTCCCAATATTCCTGAAAACTACCGAGTATTCACTTCCACAGCTATCCCAGTATATCAGTAACTTGCCGATTACTCCACCAACCTGCATACACTCACCACGATACAGCTATGCCACTCAACTCACTGACTCCTCCTTACTCCTTACTATCCCTGTAACTGTCCCTCTGACCGCCCAACACTCTATGTGACTATCCCTTATACATATAGTTATTCTAATATTTTTTTAGAACAGTCTCGAACTATATAACAATAAGTGAGTAATTACGCTGCGCTATGTTATCGATCGCCTACCTAGGCTCCTTCTACCTACTAGAACGCATCTATTTATGGGTATCGGTTCGCACGCGCTGGCTGGGACACGTGGACCCTTTCACGTATTTCTTCAATTGGTTTATTATTGCTAAATAACTATTTGTACTTTGAATTTTCATATATAACAAAGTTGTCAAAATACGGTTATGCAGAGTAATCAAAAATGGTTGAAGGTCACGTGACAAATTTATTTCCAGAATATTGTCAAAATTATATTTCAATATTTCATAATTTATCAAAATTAAATTCCACATGTGACAGATGATGACAGGTGTATGACATTTGATTTGTATCATTGCCTTACGCTGATTTATTTGATATTTGTTTCGCATACCCCCCTGAAAAATCTTTCATTTCATTTAATTACGGCTTTCAATGAAGAGCGTGACAGATTTCTTCTTGAAGCATATTTTCGTTCGGGTGTACGTCAAGAAGACGGTTCTTGGAGTTATTCTTATGAGATAGCAAAATTCGAAAGATACGCCCATGAAAATAATAATGCTATATATTAAGTAAGCGGCAAATGTTAAAATCACATGGGCGGCACCGGCGGCACACTTCAGCTATTTATCATCACTCTGTATTACATGTAATACTATCAGTTGTCAATTTTGAATTGTATGAATACTTCGGAAATCATCCGATTTCACACGACAACATGACGTCATCAATTACCCTATCCCCCTGGCGATTTCAACCATATGTTTGCGATGGACGACGTGTGCATCGACTGGAGGAAACGGACTCTTTGTTCAAATATTCAGTTTTATAAGCAACGTACACAAATACATATGTTCGCTCTCAAAATCGATAACAGAATGTCTATGAATCCGCAAAATCTTACTTACCTTGACGAAAATATAAATGTAAACCGAAACGTCTGTTTTGTAAGAGTAAATGTTGTATGATTGAGATTTTGAGTGGTTTTTAGCATCTATACTTCCATTAATGATAGAGAGAGAATTTGGAACTTATTCTTGAACACGTCACTCTATTGGTTCGCCTCCAAAATTATCCTCTTTTGTTTAATAGAATGATTTGTCTCTGTCCAAGAATTAGTTAACAAAATACGGTTATGCAGAGTAATCAAAAATGGTTGAAGGTCACGTGACAAATTTATTTCCAGAATATTGTCAAAATTATATTTCAATATTTCATAATTCATCAAAATTAAATTCCACATGAGACAGATGATGACAGGTTTATGACATTTGATTTGTATCATTGCCTTATGCTGATTTATTTGATATTTGTTTCGCATACCCCCCTGAAAAATCTTTAATTTCATTTAATTACGGCTTTCAATGAAGAGCGTGACAGATTTCTTCTTGAAGCATATTTCGTTCGGGTGTACGTCAAGAAGACGGTTCTTGGAGTTATTCTTATGAGATAGCAAAATTCAAAAGATACGCCCATGAAAATAATAATGCTATATATTAAGTAAGCGGCAAATGTCAAAATCATATGGGCGGCACCGGCGGCACACTTCAGCCATTTTTCATCACTCTGTATTACATGTAATACTATCAGTTGTCAGTTTTGAACTGTATGAATACTTCGGAAATCACCCGATTTCACACGACATGACGTCATCAATTACCCTATCCCCCTGGTGATTTCAACCATATGTTTGCGATGGATGACGTGTATATCGACTGGAGGAAACGGACTCTATGTTTTCAAATATTCAGTTTTATAAGCAACGTACACAAATACATATGTTCGCTCTCAAAATCGATAACAGAATGTCTATGAATCCGCAAAATCTTACTTACCTTGACGAAAGTATAAATGTAAACCGAAACGTCTGTTTTGTAAGAGTAAATGTTGTATGATTGAGGTTTTGAGTGGTTTTTAGCATCTATACTTCCATTAATGATAGGGAGAGAATTTGGAACTTATTCTTGAATACGTCACTCTATTGGTTCGCCTCTAAAATTATCCTCTTTTGTCCAATAGAATGATTTGTCTCTGTCCAAGAATTAGTTCCAAATTCTCTCGCTATCGCGAATGGAGTACAATATGCCTCACACTCAAAAAATTTATACAAATCTACAACGTAAATACTACATAAATGCCAAAATACGATAACGGATACAGCCTAAAAATCAGGTATTGTAAATATTAGCGGATTTTTATTGTCCATAACATCGATTATCTTAATTTTTTAAACTTATCTATATTTTATAGATTCATAAGTCGTACAATAATGAACTATTTCAACAATTTCTCCAATTTTAATGACAATTTCTAGACATTTTAATGACAATTATATCCGGCGGTGCAAAACAATACAGAGTTTCAGTGTTACTGAAACACATAACCACTAATTAAAAGAAATAGATCAAAAACTATATCTTAAAACGAAGCTAGGAAAATTTTGTAACTCAATACGTGCAAATGGCGACAAGTACGTGTTATCACTGGAATGGAAGAGGAAAACTGTGGTTGCTTCTGTGGCGCTGTCGGAATGATGGATATCCGTGTGACGCCGCAGCGTCGTAGTATTAACCAGAACCCAGAACTCGTTGATCTGCGAAGATAACCTTCCGCCGGAAACAGCCACAGACTGATTACATGATTTTTTATACTGAATTCAGAAAGGAAAAATAAAAATCAATTTGTCAGTTTGTATCAGTGGATACTATACTTTTAAAATAAGTAGGTATTTTTTTATGTGCAACATGTAATATAAATCTAAAACATAATTTGAATCTCATAATAAAATCGTTTACGTTAACGGCTATAATTATTATTATTATTATTATTATTATTATTATTATTTTTCCAATAAATTTCGGTGAATATGTGAAATAGTACACATAAAATTACCGGAATCGATATTTTAAGAACGCAAGTGGTAAACAGGGTAGATCCATAATATATAAAAAAAATTGAAAATTTAAAACAGGTTAGATATAGTTAACAAACTTTTAACGCGCGCGCTTGCCAGCCTGGCCTGGTGGCAAAGAACAAAAACAAAGCACTGTCAAGAAACACTCGGCAAGGTACAAAGGCTAGCCTGCTTAGGGATAACAGGAGCTATGTCAACCACACTAACATCGGCAATGGAAACTCTGTTAAGCTTGCCCCCACTACACTTAGTGGTAAAATCTAGGGCAATTAGCGGAGCATATAGGATGAAAGTTTTCTCAAAAGAGGATAAATGCAGAAATGGACACTCTGAAATTTCTACAGAGATGAACAAGCACTCCACTTTACAGATGGTGTCTGATAGAATCAATAAGATGTATACCATTGACAAAACCTACGAGATAATAATTCCTGATAGGGATGCATGGGAACATTCTCAAAGTCCGGTTGAAAAAGATGACATCGTCATCTATACAGACGGCACCAAAACAACCAATGGAACCGGAGCTGGAATACATGGGGCAAAGGGACTAAGGCACAACCAAACGGTTGGACTAGGGACAAATGCAACAGTATTCCAAGCAGAAGTACACGTAATATTAACCAGCGTGCAATTACTATTGGAGAAGAACTACCACAATAGAAGAATCTCCATAGTAACAGACAGCCAGGCGGCACTCAAAGCTTTAAACTCGTGTGAGGTAGGCTCAGGATTAATTCTGAACTGCATCCACGGATTGAATGCCTTAGGAGCGAGTAACAAACTAAGACTGATATGGGTACCCGGGCACTCAGATATCGAAAGAAACCGGGTAGCCGACTGTCTTGCAAAAGACGGGACAAATGTACCTTTCATAGGACCCAAACCTGTCGGCGGAATAACTGCGGAAACAGTTAAGCAGGAAATTAATACATTGCTCTGGTAATGGCACAAACGGCACTGGACAGCCATATCAGGCCAGAGACACTCCAAGTTCTTCCTGAATGAGCCATCCAAGAAAATAACTGACAACTTACTCTTAATGAGCAAGCAAGATGTTAGATTAATAACAGGACTGGTAACAGGACACTGTCAATTAAATAAACATTTGCACAGGTTGGGCCTTATACAAGAACCAACATGCAGAGGATGTGGAGAAGAGTATAAAACTCCTCAACATTTAATATGTTACTGCGAAGCATTTATGGCAAGCAGACATAGTTTTTTGGAAAAATAATAATAATAATAATAATAATAATAATAATAATAATAATAATAACGCGCGCGCTTCGCTTTGCATCACTACCATTTTTTGGGATTAGATTCTTCATAAATCCGGTAGATGGATCTGGTAGATATTGTATAATTTTCGAACACGGTAACTTTTTACCACTCGTGTTTTCGAACACAGTCAGTAGAAGCGGTATCTACCGGTAGAATTTTCGTAAATGCCTATGTATTTTCTATAAAATCCATACAGTATGTTCCTTGCAAAAGATTCTAAGTTTTTTGTATGTACATTACCTTTCGACAGTTGTATGTATTTTATACAAATTCCATACAGAAAGTTTCGAGCAAAAATATCTTATATTTCGAGTAAAATTATAACACAAAAATACTACGAATATATCAATTGACACTGACATCTTTGAATCAGAATTTTCTTAAAATAATAGCTGATTCTATCAGAGCTAGCTTATTCATGAAATGTAATTTCTTTAAAATTTTATAACTCTATATACATTTAATATGAAGTATAAAATGTAATCAAATCGTATAGAGAATACAATGTTCTTTAATATTTATAATAACATTAACTGTGAAAAAATTATATTTAACATCGTTTTTTCAAGAAAAACTGTTAAAATCTTCAAATGAGGGTACTTTCGGTTGACCAATTATCACCAGAATTTAATCATCCCTTCATATGGATGTAACGAAGAGGAATACGAAAGAATTATAATTTTTGGAATTGTAGTATTAGAGTTATCGTAGATGACATACACACACACACACACACACACACACACACACACACACACACACACACACATACACACACAGACATCACCATAAAAATAGTAAAATCGTATTCTAGGGACCTTAAAATGTGCTTATTCATTAAAAACTCACCACCGAATTTTTTAACCAAAGACAATACCTTCCTTACCTAACGAAAGGTAATAAACGATCGAGATTAATATTTCAAGCCGCTTGAAAATGTCAAGTCAAGCTTATGTATAACAGGCTTGGACTTATGAAGCGGCTTGACTTCTGTCGAAATAAACAGCGAAGCTTGAAATAATGGAACTACGCATGCGCACATCCGCAATATGTTTAGAGTGTTAATAAATTCATATTATTTGTTGGATATTGTATTAAACTTAATAAAAATGCCCAAAAGCAAAATATTTCGAGTGATGAAGAAGAAAATATATTTTTAATGTTTTTAAAAGAGAAGACAAATAACAACATGACTATTTTTGAGGTTACATATCCAACATGATATTAGATCATAATACCTCTCCCTGTCTGTCTGTTTGCATAATCTAGTATTTAACTTTTTTTAATCGATACAAATTTAAAGAAGATTAAAAAAAACTCAATCCTAATTTCAATCCGCTGAGATAAACCAATATAATTTTTCAAGTCATAATATACTTGAAGCCGCTTGAATTGTCGAGATAAGCGTAGTCTATATAGGTATGTATTATTGAAAATTAAAGGGCGGGAGGTACTGTGCTATTCACATTAGATTTATTTTTTAATTTCCGCCGGAACATTATCTTGGGTTGTCGTGTCGAATCTGCTCCTACCCTATTTTAAATACCGGGAGATGTAATTAAAAAAGATAAATATAACACGCTGGACGCCGTCAAATTGAAATTGCAGTCGAATTTGAAGATGGAGAACTTGTCGTAAATCAGTTATAGCATCGTTATAGGGATACTGAAAGTGTACGTAACCAGCATCAAGGTAACACACGGATTACAACCGCAATACAAAACCGTTATGTCCAATTTAGTGATCGACGAAATCTAACCTATGCTGCACGCCAACCCTGTACGGTTTTGAGTAGTGTATCTTCAAGCTCAATACAATTTAACCTAACTTCCACAAATAATGCAACAAATTTGCTATTCCTCGTCCGTAGAGATGGAAAAAAGACGTTCTTTGCAAGACTTACTGTCCGGTTTATTGCAACGTTTTATAACCTCGTATTTGCCAACACGTAAACGAAATTCATATGTTTGTTATGTATATGTTCATGCACCAGAAACCTTTTAGTAAGAAATTCTTGAAAACAAATTTATGGTACACTTTATGTTTGAAATATATGCGCTACTACTGAGAAATGAATTATATATGTACTTTATGAGAATATTGTACGTTTCTACAAAATCCTTTTAGTTTTTATTTGTCACATAACATAATATGAGTGTGTTCATGGTTGAACAACAATACCTACAGCAAAATAGTTGAAAAATTGAGAAATTTATTTTTAAGTTGTGCATTAAATTGAAATTGAAAGTAAGCTTAAGTTTAAGCAGTAACTCAAAATTTAAGCATTAAGAGGTCCGTAGACCGAAATTACGCACTGCTAACAAATACATTTTTCAATTATTAATATTCACACAAACGTTGTATGTTATAAATGATATAAAACTGCCAAAGTATCGATCATGTATGATTATACAAGAGCAGAGTAGCGCAGTGGAAGCAGGGTGGGCTCATAACCCAGAGGTCCGTAGATCAAACATACAGTTCGGAAAATCGAGCAGCGCATTTCAAGGTTACATGCGCAGTGGTAGAAAGTTGAATTATATTGCTACATTATATAATATATATCACAAATAAGGTAGTTGCAGTATAATACATATTGTAACGCCCCTGCCGTCGCCGCTGCGCTGAACCAGTGCCTATGTTTAGCGATGACGTAATTTCCACGGGCGATCATGCGACGTAAATAGACATGTTCAGGCCTATTTAATTACTTAGGTGGCGGGCCCCTTTGTATTCGATGTTTATATCATGTAGAAGGTTCTCGAACAATGTCGCCGGAATATATAAACCCGTCAGGGAAAACAGCCGGGCATTCTGATATAAACAAGCGTCGTGAAATGAATAGTTGGTGATAAATGTAGTTATATAAATAAATGAAATAAATATTGTTTAAATAAATAATCTTAGTGTTTAAGTGTTTTATTCTTAGTCTTTAAATTATTGTTAATATTTGTTTATCATAGTGTTAGTTAAATGTGTTATTTTTTAATTATCTTTTTAATATTTATTTATCGTTTAATAAACTTTAATTTTAATTAATAATAATTCTTTGATTTTCTCATTTCACCAAAATAAATAAAACTTTACAATATGTATTTCTATTTCTAACATATCAGAGGGCCATTTAACTTGTTCTTGTGGCACGAACTGTACAAATGAACATTTATCCAGAATTTTTTTATTATATCCCTCTTGTCATCGTGCTATCGCATGTTATCTTTTGCGCAATTCAAATGCGTTGCTAAGGTGGACCAGCTGCTATCAAATACATTGCATATAAAATAAATCCGCCAAAGTGTACAACACTAGCATAATTTCTCAAACTTTTTGTAAATTCGGAATAATTTCTTTGGTATTTTACTGTTAACAGATTTTGGTAAATTATGTTGATTTATTTCATAATTTACGCTTTTACATCCCTGCTTATACTGATTCTTCTATAGCAAATTTAATAACTTGTAATACGACGGTCACACATTTTAAGCTGTTATTTAACTGTCATGTAAAGTTATGTTAGTTTAAATTTAGTTAATAATTTTTTTAAACTATCGCTGTGAGTGAAATATGGAATTAACCGAAGAGCATCTTCTTTATTTAAACAGGTAAGTATAAGTAAACTCGCAATACTCACCAGATTTGACAATATGCGACTTTTGGTTTCAGAAGGTATCAATGCTGAATTTCATTATTATTTTTAAAACATACCGCATTCCATATGATGATTGGTTGAGAGCCTTTAAAACGTGGAAGAAAAGAATGGTAATGTAATAGTCCGACTTAGCGACTATTACTTATTCTTTTTAGCTTTGGAATTTTCCGTTAGCTTTGTAGTTTGAGTTTTTCTTTAGCTTGAAATATTTACGTGATAGCTAGTGAATTTATGTTTCGGACCGGATGTTACAAAAAGTCTCAATGCTAGGGCTTTTGGCTGAACTATGAGTTCTCAGAAGTGTTTATGCGTTAAAAGGCACCCCAGTGAATACTAATAGTTTTTGTATGAAACTGGAAGCTATCTCGGAGTTTTCTTTATGAGAGAGCTGAAATTAAGGGTTTAAAAGTCACTGGTTTCTTCCCCTCGAGAGTATATGGGCAGAGTTTGACTCTGAGTCATGCTGGTTATTTGAACACTTGTTCATTTGTTATCTTAGTTACTACTTGTTTTTGTTTGACAATTCTTGTTGTTCATTTCTATGACTGAGTTTCTTAGACTGAGATTGGTATTTATGTGAGAAATAACCGATTAGATTTTATTGTGGGCTCTCTCTTGATGTGTTACTTTGTATAACTGTGTGCTATATTCATGTAAGTAATTTTGTATTATTCTTTGCGAATTGGAATTAAAAGATTGTAGATCGATGTAAAAGCCGATTGATTGGTATTGTTCATAAGAATTTACAGTTTATATAGAATCATTTGATCGCGTTGTAGTTTTATTTGGATTATATAATTTAGTTTGCCCGCGGAATGTTATTAAAGTTTATAGTTTTGTTATTGTTGGAAACACGTGTTTGTTTCTGCCTAATAACCATTTCTAGCGTGTGTCTTTGTGACCGATCCAATAACGCGTGAGTATGAAATATTATTAGTGACGCTACCAATTTTGAGTGATTGATTTGTTTAACCTCTCTTGTTCGGGTCCTTCTATCCGAGAACTTTTAAAACACGGGTAGTGGTGGCAGCGTTACCCTTGATCTAAATTAAATTTTTAAATTAATTAAATTATTGTTTTACTTTCGGATCAAGCAAATTTTTAAATATGTTCAAGTACTACGTATTATTACTGTTACAACTTTTTGGTATCTACCGGTGGCATATAAAAATTTAGCGTACCTGCTACAAATTTTGGTGGCAGCGGTGAGATATAAAACTATTATTTCGGTTACAACTTTAGGTGGCAGCGGTGGGATTTAAAAACTCCTGTTTTTATTATTGTTACAATACTTAATAGCCACCCGTGGGATTAAAAAAACTGTTTCTATTTTTGTTACAACTTTTGATAGCCACCGGTGGTATATAAAACTACCATTTCGGTTACAGTAATGTGTATTATTGTTGAAGGCTACTACTTTCCACATATTTAAAATAAAATTCTGAAAAATATGTACCACGTGTCTTACTCTCAATAATTTTAATGCGACTCTCGTATCTGAGATATTTTCCGGCTTAAAATTGGACGGATATGTACCATTGTATAACAAAATAAGAATATTAATTTTCACACAATGACGGTTAATAATTTATGCTCGGCGGAATAAATTTATACACAGAAATTCCATTTCTTCTGCGACTGACACAGAAAACATGAAATCAAGATTAGGAATGCAGAGTGTTGCTTGTTGGTCGATATTAACATATATACATGAATCTGCCACCAAGTCCGTATTCCCAAAGCAATAAAGAATACATCATTTTACGCACTTTTAAATCCTGTTGAACCTCCGGCAATTCATAAAATTCTGCCCTTCCGCCAGCAATAAATTGCCACTTTAATATTTCATTTTGGCCGCGAGCCATACGAAATGACGCTCAAGAACGTTTGTAACTAATTTAATTTTATTTAAATCTTATAAATATTTCAGGCTAACTTCACTGCTAAATAATTAAATTAATATCAATTTATTAGCAATCAAGATGAAGACTTTATTAAATACAGTAGTCCCTTTAATACGAATTGCTAAATGTAAGGGGGTCTTTGGATTACTGAATTTGTATGGATAAGTGTAAATAACGTCAATTTACATATAGAAAGTTTTGAAACATATATTACGATACTTCAGGCAACAAATAACGCTGAAATTAAGAAATAGAAACAATACGCACAACTATCTTTTTTATTCTTTTTCTTGTACATATTATGTATTTACATTTTCTCTTCATATTTATACGTAATATTATTCTGTAATAGGGATGTAAGTATACTGTTGAATACCTAAATTAATTCTGAAAAAATAGTATTTTTTGTTTGTTTACGGGCATTCATTCCGGCTGTATTTGTCAGTAGGAGAAATATGAAATATTATGTATTATTACTTATTAAACAATTTATGTACATACATCCACCAGTTGCAATCTCGAAATGAAATTAAATCACTTCCCGCCACTTTAGAGGTGGAAACTGAAGCTAAATTGTATAGTCTTTTTTAGAATCACACGTGCTTATTGTTTCGTTCGGAAAAAAATTATTCCGCAATTCGGAGTAAACACTGTTTGTTCCGATTACCTTTTTTTACCCGATGTTCGGATGAACGCAGGATTTACTTTTCAAAAAAAGTGAGATGTTTCAGACTCGTATCCTTTAAATCCTAAAGGGTCATATACCGAGTGTCCACAAAAAGTGGGGCAGCCCTATTAACATCTTTATTTATGAAGATATCTAATTGGAAATTTATACTCATAAACTTGACGTACGTAGCACATTATTCTTATGAGAATGAGAAACATATACAGAATGTTCCGCGATTTGACAGACAAACTTATACCATATATTTCGGGGGTCATCACGATCAAAAAATGTTATATGACTTATAGGTGAATTCCTCTTTGTTTCGAAGATATCGAGGGAATTAAAAAAAAAATGATAATTGAGTTAACCTCCCTTTTTACGGATGAGGCCCAATTTAAAATTCTCACATCTGGACGGATCAAAACCCACACGAAACAATCGTGGTTAATCATCAATATCGTTTTTCCGTCAACGTGTGGTGCGGAATTACATGGAAGATATTCCTCTGGAAGCACGTTGTGCAATTTGGTACCAGCAAGATGGGGCACCACTACATCTTGGGAGATATGTGACGGAGTTTCTTAATGAAAATTTTTGGGAAAGGTGGATAGGACGAGGTGGTCCTGTACATTGGCCAGCTCGGTCAGCTGACTTATCGCCTTTAGATTTCTTTTATGTAGGGTTGCCTCAAATCTCGTGTGTGTAGTAATGGTAAACCAGATACACGCTAAGGGTTGACTGATAGTTGAAGCTACACAATTCTCTAAAGAATGACTTGACAGTAATTAACTGGCAACATTCTATGATTCTATGGATAGCTGTATGTTTTCAAAATGAAGCCGGCTTTGCCTGGCGCTTTGTTTGCTTGATTTTGTCATCTCAACTGCCTTAACTGTCAAATTATAAAAGAAATGTTTACAAAATCTAATTATATGCCTTATTTTACGCGTTTTGAAGCTTTTACATGGTAAGTTAAATAAAAAGTTATTGCTTTTGTAACATACGAATAATATTTTATTATTTTTAGAAAAAATTGTCAAATGATGAGCATAATATATTTTTCAAATAGTGTTAGAGAAAGTATAGTCTAAAACTCGTATGGAATAATATTTCCGCCATTCGCGAAACCGTTGATCTCGCTTACGGCTTGGCCTACAAACTTCTCGATCGCGCGAAAATGATCTATTCTGTACTAGTTATAGAGTATACTATTCTTTTATATATATATTTTAAATTCCTTCCATATCTCCGAAACAAAAAGGAATTAACCTATAGGTCAAATAATATTTTTTGATCGTAATGACCTCGGGCATATATAGTATAAGTTTTTCGGTTGAGTCGCGGAACATCCTGTATAGTTTCGGTTTAACAGAAAGTGGCATCAACTTTCATATTTTTAATGGAACATTCTTTATATTTTTACATTTTTGAATTCTATGTTAAATTCTGAATTATAATGTCCAACAAATGATATTTTCAGCAAAAAATAATACAAAAAAATCAAGTAAAACAACAAAAGTTGGGTGAAATATAAACTGTATCCACATTATCCGGAAAATGTACATACTACACCGTAATTTCACTGCTTTGGAAAATGTAAAATTAATGGAGGGAAAATGATCAATTATATGCTTAGAATCTACCTATATAAATAATAATGAGAAAAATAGTGATGATTAAACGTCTTTAAATAATTTTTATCAATTCTCAAAACCACACATCGGGAATCAACTTTGACAGGTGTCGGAAATAGTAATAAAATATTTACTAGGGTTTCGTGGCTGCGTGCCTGAGTGTTTGGTCGCGAATCTGGGGAACCGGGTTCGATCCCGACCGACACCAAATATTTCATCATTACCGATATCTGTACAAAGCAGATTGGCACACCCAGCAATGGGTAATAAGCCATGATGATAATTTTTGTGTACCAATAAATAGACCATATTAATATCTCAATGCGCATGCTCAGAATGCACCAATCATATGCTTGGGAGTACATCGGAAATGAAACCAATGTCATCTTATGGGAAAAATTGTATTTTTAAAGCAGGCAAAATATTATTTTATGTAGACGTAAATGAACGATAATTATTTTCTTTTTTTTATTATTCATGTTAAGTATTGGATTCTGCCTCTATAATATAAAAATAATCAATAATATAAACATTAAAATTTAAAAATTTTTAGCTCCTGTTTACACTTCTGTCACTGACAGATAACCACAAACTAATGTCTTGTTGTTGTGATTCTTTTGTAAAGTGCAAAATATATATATTTTAATTATGCTTGTTTACTATTGTTGCTTTCCGGATTGTGATTTGAATCCATTAATTAAAAAGGAATATCTGTTCCTTTTCTTCCTAAGAATAGTACAGTACAATAGTAATTAAAAAATAGTTTGTCACCCTGGCACGCTTTTTTCATTTCATAAATCTGCCAGTAGAGGCGCTATTTATAATAAATAATATGGTCTATTTCACCCCCTTATTCATCACAGTTAAAACCACTGTTAAAGTAGTTCTTGCCGTCCCTGAAAAGTTAGGGATGTTATCATAGGCATCGTGGTTGGCTTCCAGTGGATCGCCAGTGTAGCGGTTAAGTTTTCCGGTCCATACGGTTGAAATATATGAAACTAATTACAAAATAAACACTAAATATAATGATGAATGTAATGTAATGGATTTCTCGGTGGTTGTAGGGCGGAGGTTTTATAGAAAAGACAAAACTCTCATTGATGTTAATTTTATTTTAATTCCAATATTTCGTGGTTATTTTACCACTTCATCAGGGAAACTACAACGTACAAAATTTGTTATTCTACAGAATAGGTTATTACATTCACATTTTTAGAAAAGTACTTACAAACAGTTTTAACTTGAATGAAATTTTCTAACATCGAGAAACATCCTATATCTCTACTAAATGCACGTTAATTTTATAAAAATACACATATTATTTTCTACACAAGATAATTAAATACAATTGTTCATGTTCCATGTGCAAATGGAGACAAATATTCTTGGTTAAAATTTAGTTACATTTGTTTCCGGGCAACAGGTGAAGAAGAGAAAATGACCAATAGTGGCGCCAAAATATGAATTGTTAAAACGAACGAAGAAGGTACGTATAGATCGCACTTAAATTTTGTGTGTCGGTTTTATAATTGATAGTATTATTATGATTTATGTTAATATGACACATTTCTAAGAAGATACGTTTTTTGTAATTATTTTCGTGTTCAGTAATAGATGTTTGATCATATTGTACAAAATGATTAGTTTCTTGAACGTGATGTGCTAGCGCGCACTGGTTCTTACTGTTGGTTTTTTTCTCTCCCTGTCTGTGCTGGGATATTCTAGATTTAAGTTTTTGAGAGGTTTGACCTATATAAATTTTCCCACAACTGCATGGTATTTTATAGATAACATTTGACTGATTTAACAATGGTGTCTTATCTTTAACATTTGAATAAAGGTTATTTATAGTCTTCAAGTTTTTTTGAGCAAAAATTAGATGTTTTTCGTCTTTAAATAAACCAATTAGATTCGGTGTAAGGGAAGGTACATTAGGAAGGGCAATAAATATTTTTCTTTCATTGTTATCATTAGCTACGTGACCAAGATGGCGGTCGGCGTTACTAGTATTATATAATAAACGTTTTAGCAGTTGTCTAGGGAAAGAGTTCTCAACCAGTATCTCCTCCAATCTCGATAATGCCGATCCAACTAACGTAGGATGACAGATCTTCAGAATTCTATATTTTAGACCTAGAATTAGGTTGATTTTTGTTTTGTAGCTGTGGTTAGAGTGATAGTTGATATATTTACCAGACGATGTTAGTTTTTGGTACCAGTCAAGTATAATCTTTTGATCTGGTTGCCTTATTACCTTAGTATCGAGGAAAGGCACGCTGTTATCAGTTTCTGTTTCAACAGTAAACTGTATATTCGTATTTATACTGTTAAAAATCTGTAACGTAGTATCAATTTTATCACTCGGGACCGCACAGATTAGGTCGTCGACGTATTTGTAGATAAAAGGCATTTCAAAAGGTAGTAGAGGTAGACACCGATCCAGAACCCAATCCATAACCAACCTACTAATAATAGGGCTGATTTTACTACCCATTGGACAACCGAATATTTGCTGATAGTGCTGAACATTGTAAATAAAAAAAGTATTGTTGAAAATGAAGGTAATGATCTCAATGAATTCTGTTTTAGGTATATCACAATGACATGTTATATCTTCCCATTTTAAGTTTATTATTTCGATAACTAAATCAATTGGAATATTAGTAAAGAGACTAACAACATCTAAACTTATAAGAACAAAATTGTTTGGTAATTGAAAATTTTGAATGAGTTCAGCGAAATGAAAACTATCTTTAATAAAGTAACGGGTTTCACCCTCAATAGAAAGAGTCAGTAATTTTGTTAAGAAACCGCATATCTGAGATGTAGGAGATAATACAGACGAAATGATTGGTCTAATTTTTAGTTCTTGTTTGTGGATTTTAGGAAGTCCATAAAATTTGGCGCTTTGTGCGTTGTAGGTTGTTAAAGATTTAGCTTGTGTTTCTGAGATATAGTTATTTGATTTTAAATTGCTAATTAGTTTATTACACTTATTTTGTGTAGACAAAGTCGGATCTTTATTTATAGTCTTATAATATTTTTTATCATCCAGCGCATCTAGACATAATTGATTATAATGTTCTTTATTTAATGCACAAGTTACGTTACCTTTGTCCGAATTAATTATTACAAGTTCAGGGTGATCTTTTAGAAATTTCTTAGTGGTCTTATACAAGGTGTTTGGAAAGTCTCCTGTAGGTAAGTCTTTTTTAAAAAAATTTGTTATCATATTGGTAGCTCTAGCTCTAAGACAATTGTGGTCGTTTTTACAACTATTGATTACTAGTTCTATGTCAGCAAGTAAGTTTTTTGCTTTTATATCCTGTTTTTCTGGTGCAAAACTAAATTTTTTGCCCATGGCAAGAACTTTCTTAACATCTTCAGGAAAATTAACTGTTGATAGATTTTTAAACCAATTTTCTTTAACTTTAAAAGTATTATTAGTTTGAGTTGTTTTTAATTTATCTAATTTCGAAATGTTACTGGTTTTTATTTTTTTAAAAGTACATTATAACATTTTTGCTGTCTTCGCTTAAAATCGTGAAAAATATTACCAGGTAGAGAGTTAATATTAGACAAAATTGATTCTATCTTAACCTGTTCTCTTTCTATTGAAAATAAAGTCTCGTTAGTTCTCTTAATTTCTAGTTTAATAATTTTATCAGTCAACCTGTTGTTGAAATGTAGTATCTTTCTCGTGGTTGGTGTGTGTTTCGAGGAAATTAAGCTGTGGATTCCGTGCACTCCATTTGTGATATGGTTTGGTTTGATGTTATGTTTCTTGCAGTTTAGTAGAAATATTCGCCTGTTTCTCAATTTAGCCAATTTGGTGTTGTTGGAAGCCCATTTCTTGAAATGTTGGCAGATTGTTTCGCCTTGGGTACGTCGTAAGTATTCAAAAAATCCCATCCTGTAAATTGATGTTGGAAAGACGTAACACCGACTTGTTGAATGATGAATGTAATGTAATGGATTTCTCGGTGGTTGTAGGGCGGAGGTTTTATAGAAAAGACAAAACTCTCATTGATGTTAATTTTATTTTAATTCCAATATTTCGTGGTTATTTTACCACTTCATCAGGGAAACTACAACGTACAAAATTTGTTATTCTACAGAATAGGTTATTACATTCACATTTTTAGAAAAGTACTTACAAACAGTTTTAACTTGAATGAAATTTTCTAACATCGAGAAACATCCTATATCTCTACTAAATGCACGTTAATTTTATAAAAATACACATATTATTTTCTACACAAGATAATTAAATACAATTGTTCATGTTCCATGTGCAAATGGAGACAAATATTCTTGGTTAAAATTTAGTTATATTTGTTTCCGGGCAACAGGTGAAGAAGAGAAAATGACCAATAGTGGCGCCAAAATATGAATTGTTAAAACGAACGAAGAAGGTACGTATAGATCGCACTTAAATTTTGTGTGTCGGTTTTATAATTGATAGTATTATTATGATTTATGTTAATATGACACATTTCTAAGAAGATACGTTTTTTGTAATTATTTTCGTGTTCAGTAATAGATGTTTGATCATATTGTACAAAATGATTAGTTTCTTGAACGTGATGTGCTAGCGCGCACTGGTTCTTACTGTTGGTTTTTTTCTCTCCCTGTCTGTGCTGGGATATTCTAGATTTAAGTTTTTGAGAGGTTTGACCTATATAAATTTTCCCACAACTGCATGGTATTTCAGCACTATCAGCAAATATTCGGTTGTCCAATGGGTAGTAAAATCAGCCCTATTATTAGTAGGTTGGTTATGGATTGGGTTCTGGATCGGTGTCTACCTCTACTACCTTTTGAAATGCCTTTTATCTACAAATACGTCGACGACCTAATCTGTGCGGTCCCGAGTGATAAAATTGATACTACGTTACAGATTTTTAACAGTATAAATACGAATATACAGTTTACTGTTGAAACAGAAACTGATAACAGCGTGCCTTTCCTCGATACTAAGGTAATAAGGCAACCAGATCAAAAGATTATACTTGACTGGTACCAAAAACTAACATCGTCTGGTAAATATATCAACTATCACTCTAACCACAGCTACAAAACAAAAATCAACCTAATTCTAGGTCTAAAATATAGAATTCTGAAGATCTGTCATCCTACGTTAGTTGGATCGGCATTATCGAGATTGGAGGAGATACTGGTTGAGAACTCTTTCCCTAGACAACTGCTAAAACGTTTATTATATAATACTAGTAACGCCGACCGCCATCTTGGTCACGTAGCTAATGATAACAATGAAAGAAAAATATTTATTGCCCTTCCTAATGTACCTTCCCTTACACCGAATCTAATTGGTTTATTTAAAGACGAAAAACATCTAATTTTTGCTCAAAAAAACTTGAAGACTATAAATAACCTTTATTCAAATGTTAAAGATAAGACACCATTGTTAAATCAGTCAAATGTTATCTATAAAATACCATGCAGTTGTGGGAAAATTTATATAGGTCAAACCTCTCAAAAACTTAAATCTAGAATATCCCAGCACAGACAGGGAGAGAAAAAAACCAACAGTAAGAACCAGTGCGCGCTAGCACATCACGTTCAAGAAACTAATCATTTTGTACAATATGATCAAACATCTATTACTGAACACGAAAATAATTACAAAAAACGTATCTTCTTAGAAATGTGTCATATTAACATAAATCATAATAATACTATCAATTATAAAACCGACACACAAAATTTAAGTGCGATCTATACGTACCTTCTTCGTTCGTTTTAACAATTCATATTTTGGCGCCACTATTGGTCATTTTCTCTTCTTCACCTGTTGCCCGGAAACAAATGTAACTAAATTTTAACCAAGAATATTTGTCTCCATTTGCACATGGAACATGAACAATTGTATTTAATTATCTTGTGTAGAAAATAATATGTGTATTTTTATAAAATTAACGTGCATTTAGTAGAGATATAGGATGTTTCTCGATGTTAGAAAATTTCATTCAAGTTAAAACTGTTTGTAAGTACTTTTCTAAAAATGTGAATGTAATAACCTATTCTGTAGAATAACAAATTTTGTACGTTGTAGTTTCCCTGATGAAGTGGTAAAATAACCACGAAATATTGGAATTAAAATAAAATTAACATCAATGAGAGTTTTGTCTTTTCTATAAAACCTCCGCCCTACAACCACCGAGAAATCCATTACATTACATTCATCATTCAACAAGTCGGTGTTACGTCTTTCCAACACTAAATATAATGTATTATATTTACTTATAATGCTTACTTTAAAGAAGGAACCTAAAATACGTGACAAGTTCATATAAGCAAAGTCTCGCAAATACATCGTTCCAGAGTTAATTACATATATTAATGTTATGGCGCCTGTAAGCAGTGGTAGTACTACGTCGATCTGTGAAATTTGTAAGAAAAAAGTATCTAGATCAGATACAAAAATCAAGTGTTACAGCGTATGTGGTAGATATTTTCATCTACAATGTGCTGGTGTAATCAATGAGGAGAAAAAGAAGATTGAAGAAGAAAAATCTTGGAAATGTCCCGAATATTTACAAGGTCCGACCTTGAGCGTAAGTCAACTTGACTTAAGTAAAAAGATGGAATTAGAAAATTATTATTTAAAGCGTGAAGTTGATAATCTAAGAAAACTTATTGAGGAAATGGAGAAAGTCAACGAATTACAAAATTTTAAAATAATGGAATTAGAAGAAAAATTAAATATTAAATATAACATCAATTCATCGAATAACAACATTGTCATGCCATCTGCTGACATCCAAGCTAATAAAGTGTTGTATAGTTCTGCTTTAAAGACGAAATCTGCGAATAAAATATTAGTAATCAATCCAAACGAAACTCAACAAAAATCAACAACAACTACGGAAGAAATTAAACAGATAATTGACCCCGTCGTCTTGGCCTTGGGAATAAATAGAATTAAAAATGCTAAACAGGGCGGTATTATAATAAATTGTACATCTGATGAATCCCTCAACAAATTAAAAAATAACTTGGAATCAGCTACTAGCACCTACAATATTTATGAGCCTAAAAAACTTATGCCTAGATTAATAATATATGGAGTAGACAAAAATGAATTAAATGACAATGAGAAATTTATAAATAATATTGCGCAGCAAAATGATATCAAGGATGTAACTCAAGAGAAAATCAAACTAATAAAAATTATAACAAGGGAAAATATAAAAACAGCCAACATTATAATACAAGTATCTCCACAAATTCGAAATCAGTTACTTAAATATAATTCTGTATGCTTAAACTGGAGGAGCTATCACTGTTTTGATCATTTTTCAGTAGTTAGATGCTACCGTTGCTCTGCTTTCGGTCATATCGCTAAAGATAATAAATGTAAAGAAAATGTATGCGTGAAATGTGCGGAAAATCATGAGACCAAAGACTGTACCTCGCTAACAATGAAGTGCACTAATTGCGTAAACTTCAATAAGAAAAATCCGAAGAAAACGATATTTGATACTAATATAAGTTTAATTCAGTCAAAAACGAATTATGACATACAATAGCAACTACAGAATGACACAGAATGTACAAAGAAGGAAGAGAAATTGAATATAAATGAAGTAGTAGCACCAAGTTCTAATTTAACGCTATTTTCTCAAAATATGCAAGGACTTCGTAATAAGAACTTTGAGTTGGAGGCATCATTAAATGCTCATAACATCAACCCGGATATTATTCTTATGAGCGAACATTGGTTTAGATCAGACGAATTTAACTTTGTTAATCTTCCTTCATATTCAACAGCATCCTCATTCTGTAGAACTACCTACGAAAGAGGCGGCACAGCAATATTCCTGAAGAGTCATCTAAAATATGAAGATATTAATTCACATAATGATCTTTTGGTTGAGAAAAATTTAGAATTTTCAATTATTAAACTCACCAACGTCAAGCAACCTATAATCGTGTTAGTAATATATCGTTCTCCCAGTGGTGATATTAACCAATTCCTAACCATCCTCGAAACGCTACTATCTCGTATCTGTAACGTGAAAAACAAAATTTTCTTGTGTGGTGATTTTAATGTCAACTTTCTAAAAGATTCCACTCACAAATTAAGACTGGCTTCAATGCTTAAATCATTTGATTTAATAACAAACGTAAATGAACCAACTCGTGTGACTGCAACAACTTCCTCTTGTATTGATAACATCATAACGTCGTCGGATGTACGTGCTCACTTTCAAGTCATACAAAATGGTATTTCGGACCATGATGCTATATGGTGTACATCTGTAAAACTTGGAAAAGAGGATGACAAAGGAATCATGCTCAAAAGAACCTATTCCATCAAAAATCACAATTACTTCTTAGCACTATTACAACAATTATCATGGAATGATGTAACTGATGACCATAACACCAATAGTAGTACAGATACTTTCCTAAGCAAATTTGAAGGTATATTTGAAATAGCTTATCCACTTAAAAATGTCAAATGCAAAACAAACCATACCAATCAATGGATCACCAATGGTATACGCATATCGTGCCGTACCAAAGCCAAACTTCGTCTTCATCTTCGGGAAGATAATTCACCCGTCCTTCGTTATCACTTCAAAAAGTATTGCACGACATTAACATCTGTAATTAAATTAGCTAAAAAAAAGTATCTCTCAAAATACATCGCTACTTCCACCAACATTGCACGGTCCACATGGAAAGTTGTAAAAGATTTAACCAACCGCAATACCGGGGTTCATAGTTTGCCTGATATAACTGTTGCCGGTGCAAATAAGTATAACAACTTCCTCCTGCAACAAAATGATTCCTCAATAAGTAATGACCAATACAACCCAATCATCGAACAAATACAGCACTCAATTTTTCTTACCCCAGTAACAGAAGAAGAGATCATGTCGCTCATTAATTCTCTGAAGAACAACTATTCCTGCGGATATGATCACATACCTAGCAATGTGATTAAAATTTGTGGTACTGTCATAGCTAAGCCGCTAACCCACATTTTTAATCTATCGTTATCGATGGGCGAATTTCCGAGTGCCTTTAAGCACGCGACCGTCACGCCTGTTTTCAAGAAAGGAGATACAAAATTACTGGAAAATTTCAGACCTATTTCTTTACTTACAAATTTTTCGAAAATGCTGGAAAAGTTAATGCACAAAAGATTAATGGCATTTCTAATAAGAAACAATACCATCTCTAACTCTCAACATGGATATCTGGAGAAAAAGTCAACTATAACTGCAATCACATGTGTCGTAAACAATATAATTAATAACCTTGATAAAAACAATACTGTCTTCGGTATTTCAAGCGACCTGTCGAAAGCATTCGATACTGTTTGCCATGATATACTATTACTAAAACTTGAGTGCGTGGGTGTACGAGGCATTGCATTATCATGGTTCAGATCCTATCTATTTGGAAGAACTCAGTGTGTCAAATTGAAGACAAAAGACACTTGCACCCCTATACTGTCAGATAAGGGCTTCATTCATCGCGGCGTACCACAGGGGTCAGTGCTTGGACCCCTTCTTTTCTTAGTGTATATAAACGATCTTCCTTCTTCAGTGAAAAACACATACTGCGTATTATATGCAGATGATGCATACTTTTTAGTATCTTGCAAGAAAAGTGACTTTTCAAGTGAACTCATAAATAATGCTGTGAGCGACATCATCCGGTGGTGCGACAATAATAAGTTATCCCTAAATCTAACTAAAACATCATGTTCTCAATTCTTCTTGAATGTCTCCAGCAAAGTGGATGTAACTCCTGCTGAACTACGGATTTCCCAAGTTGGTTCTACTAGATGTCTCGGCGTTTTCTTAGACGAGGATACCAAGTGGAACACGCAAATTTCCTACGTAATAAACAAACTTAATAAGAGTTGTTATTGTTTCCGAACACTCACCTCTATATTTGACACACCCAGTCTTCTAACTATTTATTACGGATACTTCTACGCAATTGTCACATTCGGCATCAGCATATGGGGCACTCCATCATCAATATACGAAGTATTTATTGTACAAAAAAGAGTAATCCGTATTATTTCAAAACTACATCCTTTGAGTTCTTGCAGAGGACAATTTAAAAAATTAGGCCTTCTAACGGTACCTTCTATTTATATTTTAGAAATAATCAAGTTTGTATTAAAAAATTTCAGCAATTTCACCACCTTCAATTCACAGTATTCCACTAGACAAACTAATACAACTCTACGCGTTCCCAAACATAGAACTTTTGCGTATGAAAATACGTGTGAATATGTTGGCATCAAAATATACAATGCTTTACCTGTAAATTTAAAAAACGGATCTCACAATTCTATAATAAAAGCTGTAAAACTGATATTGATTACCAAAGAATATTATAATATTCAAGATTTCTTTGCAGACTGTGCTAATAACCTCTTTTCTTAATAAACAATAAATTGACACTCGACTAATAATAAGAGTGAAGCTTGTCTGATCTGCACGACTGCTTGTTTCTTTGTTTAAAAAATCTTATTCGTGGTGTGTTATTTTTTTCGTTATTCTCATCTATATTAATTTATCACTATATATTATATTACAACGTACTGTATAAGTAAACTATTTATCAATATCTTATGTAATTTGTTTTGAGTATTTATTTTGCCAAATTGTTGTGCCAAATGTTTGTAATAATATTTTATTGTATTTCATTTTATTGTGTTACTCACTTCAGGGTTTGCTTGAAAATCAGCTGAAGCTGAAACAAATCCCTTTGTACTTTTTATGTGCAATAAACATTATTATTATTATTATTATTATTATTATTATTATTATTATGAATAAATTACGGTAAATTCTATTAATCCGGTGATTATGCATAATTACCGGATATTATGTATAGTCGCCCCCAATATTGGGGAATTTAATAAATATATAACTACTTTTAGTTTGGAATCGCTACAAACTCGTCGCACTTGTCATCAAATTATGTTTTTGTACAAAATTATAAACAACTTAGTTGATGACACCATTCTCTTAGAAAGCTTAAATTTCTATTTAAATTCATTTAATGTTCGAAATACATCAAATTTTTTTTGTAAATTTGCTAGAACTGCTTCACCTCTTAATTCAATGTGTCGTGCATTTAACCTTGCAAGCGCTGAATTAGATTTTTCGGACACTCTGTATACATATAAAAACAAACTTTACTCATATATTAATAATTTGTAATATTATAATGGCTTATTTCAGATTTTGTGTCTTTTTACTGTTTAATTATTTAATTATTTTTCTTTGTTTATTATTAAGCATTATGTAAATTATGTAGTGGCCTCGCCCCCATTTCATAACAATAGAAACTATTTCATCAGCCTATTTTAGCAAACTCAACAACTTTGGGTGAAAAACATGTTTTTCACCAAAAGGCACGTTACACTGATAATCTTTGTATATAAAATAGAGGTATGTTAGAATTAAGGTATTCCTGTTGTATTCCTGCTGTGTCGCTGTTGCGACTAGTTAGTACAAGTAGTATTGTATAACTTTGTATAAGTTCAAATAAAACTTTTTAAAAACATATTTTCGACCACCGAAAATATAATTGGCGCAGTCTTGGTGGATAGTTAAAGCCTTTTGAATCGAAAACCAAAAAGGTTCAATTCGTTAATATTCAAAAGACATCGATTTCAATCGTTAAAAGTGTTATCCAAGAATCTACGTGTCGACAAGTCAATCTTGAAGAAATCAACGAAACCTCTGTCCGACAACAATTCATCTACTTCGTACACATACCAGCACCAGCATCAAGGAGTCCTTCTCCAGCTTCCGAACGAGAGCCGTAGAAGTAAAACCACACCCGACTTCGAGCATCGAGGGCACATCGAGCCGAGTCAACCCAACTAGCTGCCATACCCACATCTAGGGAACATCGAGTGGAAACAGCAAGCAAATACATCCATGATTAAAGAACTAGTACTCCTATTGTAAGTACATTTAAAATCTTTACTCTGGAAGAATTATTAAGAGATCTCAACAATCTCACTATTAACATGGCTACCCCACCCGTAGCGGCCGTAGCGACAAGTATATTCACTGGTGTGAATAACAAAATAATCAGACTATTAGAACTAGTCCCATGTTTCGACGGTGATGTCAAATCATTACCTAACTTTATAAACACAGTCGATGATATAACTTTGTTATTCAGACAAACTAACCCGACTGAAATCACGAGAAAACTTGTAATTCTCACTTTAAAAAATAAAATAAAAGGCAAAGCTGCACAATGTCTGAGTATTACCGCAATCAATACGTGGAAAGAACTCAAAGAACATTTAATGCAAAATTACCCTGACACACGATCAGAATATACAATCATGTACGAAATATCTCAACTTAAACATACAAAAGAAAGTATCTTAGAATACTATGCAAAATTTAATGAATTATTTTTAATATACAAAGCAAAAATTGAGTGCAAATATGAAGGCAATGTGAGCAAAACATTAGTAGATAATGCTATAAGATATTTTACACAATGTTTCATTAATAATTGTAAAGACCCGTTTCGCTCACAACTATCAGCCAGAAATCCACAAAAACTGACAGAGATACTAGATCTCATCACAAACGATCTACAATATATACACAACCAAAACACTTCATCATTCCAAAAACCACCTCCACCTAAAAATCAAATCCATCTTAATACAAATAAACATCAATCTCCTATGCACAAATTTCCACAAAATCCGCAAAATCAACAAGCATTTGCACCAAGCGCAAATTTACGGAATGCACAAGCACAAAAAAGACCCACTAACATGAGTATCTCATATTCACAACTCCCTAAAAGAAATTATACTCCGAGACAGGAACAATTATTCAATCAAAATTTAGAAAATTCACAAACAGAGAATTTAAATACTGAGGAAATTGAACATGAAGACGAATCAAACGACGACACTTCTTTTTTAGATCTAGACAACGACCCACCCGAATCGAATCCTTAACTAATAATTTTAGCAAACTACCCTTCATAAAAATTTCAAATTACAAAATTTTACTAGACACCGGTTCTACTCAAAATTATATCAATCCAAAATTACTCAAACCAAGTCTTACCAAATTTTCCGAACCATTCACTGTACACACATGTAACGGCAAATCATCCGGTGAAGAATTTACATTTTTCAAATTTAAGAACAATAATATAAAAAGTTATATTTTTAATTTTCATAAAGATTTTGATATATTACTTGGATTACCAGGAATAAAATTGTTAAAAACCAAATTTGATTTTACTAAAGAAGAAATCACATTTTTAAATAAATACAAATTTAAACTTCAATACTTAAACTCTGCAAAAAATGAAAATTTTAATATGGAAATTAAAAATCAAATAATTCGCGATGAACATTTAAATCCCGAAGAGAAACGAGGATTATATAAAGTAATTAATAAATATAAATCACTAATATTACAAGATAATGAAAAACTGTCATTCACTAATAGAATTAAACACCAAATAAAAACAACAGATAATATACCAATACATACGAAACAGTATAAATACCCTGAAATTTACAAACAGGAAGTACAAGAACAAGTAGACAAAATGTTAAAAGACGATATTATTCAAAAATTTTATTCCCCATGGTCAGCACCAATTTGGATCGTACCAAAAAAAATGGATGCTTCCGGTAAGAAAAAATTTAGAATGGTCATAGACTATAGAAAACTAAACGAAAAAACGATAGACGATAAATTTCCCATACCCGACATTACAGACATTTTGGATAAATTAGGCAAATCTAATTACTTTACAACAATCGACTTAACATCAGGTTTTCATCAGATTGAAGTAGACCCAAACGATATACCAAAAACAGCCTTTTCAACAAATTCAGGACATTACGAATTCAAAAGAATGCCCTTTGGCTTAAAAAACGCTCCTTCTACATTTCAGAGATTAATGAACTTCGTTCTTAAAGATTTAATAAATAAAATATGCTTCGTTTACTTAGACGATATCATAATATTAGGCACATCCCTTCAGGAACATTTAAGCAATATTGAAAAAGTTTTTCAAAAATTACAATAAGCAAATTTAAAAATACAACTCGATAAAAGCGAATTCTTACGAAAAGAAGTAGCATACCTGGGCCATATAATTACAACAGAAGGAATCAAACCAAACCCGGATAAAATTCAAGCTATTAAAAATTTTCCTATACCCAAAACAGTTAAAGAAATTCAATCTTTTCTTGGCTTATTAGGATACTACAGACGCTTCATAGACAATTTTTCAAAAATCACAAAACCACTAACATTATGTCTAAAGAAAGGACAAAAAATTGACATAAACAATCCAGACTACAAAAAATGTTTCGAAAAATGCAAAACACTTTTATCAAATAACCCAATTTTACAATATCCAGACTTTTCAAAATCATTCATATTATCTACTGACGCGAGTAACTATGCCATCGGAGCCGTACTATCACAGAAAGGTGAAAACAATAAAGATCTTCCTATCGCATATATTTCTAGAACCCTGAACGATCATGAAATAAATTACTCTGTAATAGAAAAAGAACTGTTAGCAATAATCTGGGCAACAAAACAATTCCGACCATATCTATTAGGTCATAAATTTAAAATTATAACTGATCATAGACCACTAGTTTGGTTAAACTCTTTAAAAGAAACAAATTCCAAATTAATACGTTGGCGCTTAAAATTAGAAGAATTCAATTACACAGTAGAATATAAAAAAGGATGTCAAAATTTCGTAGCAGATGCATTGTCCCGCATTAAACCCGAATTCAAAATTGAATATAAAAATTCAAATATTTTCGAATCCAAAAATACTCTTGTTCACTGTGTCTCAAAAGACATGAAAATGAGTAAAGGCTTCGCACGAGAAGTTAAAGAAAAATACCCTTGCGACAAATTTTATAATATAGACAATAAATTAATGATACAAAAAGATCCTAAACTTATATTACATTTAATTACAAAAGAAAATTATTTCGACAAACCAACATTTAGAAACATAAAAATATGTTTAGAAAAATTATTGGATTACTGTATACAAAATGAAATAAATGAACTAGACATGCCAAAAATATGCTCAGGACTAGATAAACAAAATTGGAACAAAATAGAAAACCTAATAAAAGAAATTTTCCAAAATTCTAACATAAAAATTTATATATACGAAAGCCCCAAATATGAGGAACTTAATCTAAATTCAGACACAGACTCAGTTATCGTAGAAACAGGTAGTGACAGTGAAACTAACACAGCACACTCCGACGACGAAAACCCTATAAATGGCCTTACGTACTTAGATACCCCAATAAATACTTGCATTAACCAAATAGTTGTTAAAGAAACAAAAAATAAAAATGAAGTGAAAATTAGTAAACTTTTCAATAATAAAATACAACGCCTATATCTCTATATGAACAAAATTGAAAGCAACAAAACTATTTTAAATTTTATAAAGAAATACCTTCGACCCGGCATAACATACTACTGCCTTATACCAGACTATTTTTAACCACACTTTAATTCCGTATTACAAACTTACTTCGACTCAAACAGTTACAAATTAGTATCATGTAAAACAATGAATACAGATGTTGAAGATAAAGAGGACCAACAAATTACTATTAGAAACTATCATGAAGGAAAAACGAACCAAAGAGGTATAACAGAAACATATAATAAATTAAAACAAACATACTATTGGCCTAACATGCAAAAAGATATTCAAAATCTCATAAACAGATGTGAAATCTGCCTCGTTACAAAATACGAAAGAAATCCCATTCAAATCCCAATAATCAAAACACCTACGGCAGATAAACCTTTTGAAAAAATCCATATAGACATTCTGTCCTTAGAACAAAATAAAATATTAACTATAGTAGACTCATTTTCAAAACTCGCTATTGCATATACCATAAAGGATAAAAATGCAATCACAATATTAAACAAATTAATAAAATACTTTACACATTACATAATACCAAAAGAAATAGTATCAGATAATGGCTTGGAATTTAATAATAAAATAATTCAAAATTATTTAAAAATAAGAAAAATAAACATACACTATATTTCTATAGACAATCCTAAAAGCAATGGAATAGTTGAAAGATTCCATTCTTCCCTCGTAGAGCATATGAGAATCATTAATCAAAACCCAATAATAAAAACCTTATCACTTAAAGAAAGATTAAATTACGCTTTAATAGCTTACAATAACAGTATTCACTCTACTACTAAAAGAACACCTTTAGAAATCGTATTTGGACCAATTTCAGAACAAAATTTAAAACCAGAAGAAATACAAATTGACGAATATCTGCAAAAGCATACTGAAATCTTAAAACAAATCAACGAACAAGTAAAAAATAATATAGAAAACAACAAAGTAAAATTTTAAGAACACCTTAACGAACAATATGAAATCCCCGAACAAGCCTATGTAAAAATAAACAAAAGAAACTCAGGAAAAATAGAAAAACCAAAATTCAAAATTCTTGATGTTAAAACAATACAACCTGAAAGAGGACAAATAACAGACGATAAAAATAAGAAACATAAAATATCAAATCTAAAAACACCGTGCATTGTTTCAGATTAATTCCATTTGGAATTACCCAAATTATTCAAGATGATACCAATACCGGGCTAAATGTACTCGATCTAGGAACAGCCTATATACAGGTAAACACCCAAATCATATCATTTCAAATCTCCTTAACCAACATCCTGCAACAATACCATATCTTAGAAGATAATGTCAACATTTTAAACAAAAAACTACAAAATTATAAATTTGCAGATAGTATAACAAATAATAAAAATATATTAACAAGCATTATGTTACACCTGAACGAAAAAATGGAACTCCTAAATAATAAAAGACCTAAACGCGGCTTAATTAACGGTCTCGGTTCAATCATAAAAAGCATCACAAGAAATTTAGATTCAGCCGACAAAGAACGTTACGATCAAATAATAGAAAATATTAATAACAATGAAATTAAATTAACAAATCAAATGAATTCAATAGTAAAAATAAATAACAACATCACTGCACAATTTAACGATAAAATTAAATTAATAAATGAAAACAACGCAATTTTAAATAAACAACTAAATAGTTTAGAAAAAACACTAGGAAAATTTTTAGATGACATGGACATTATAAAAACTCAAAATTTAATAAACGAATTAATTCAAACAGGCCAAGAATTATATTTTTCATTAATATTATTAGAAGAAACAATAACTTTCTGCCAATTGAACATTTTATACTTTGGAATAATAAACCATAAAGAACTATTACAAGAAATTAATAAAATAGAAGACACCTTTATAAAAACAATCGTCACTAACAATATTCAAAATAATAACCTACTCAAAACCTATTGCTCTATTAAAAATGATAACCTGATCATACTCATCGAAATCCCTTCAATGGTCCTCAAGGAAGAACTCCTACAAGCCACCCCAGTACCCACACATATACATGACACATACGAAACCATAAATATACCAACTGGTCTTTACACGAAAAATAATTGTAGAATTAAGCCTGTAGATAAGTGCACTAAAATTAGTAATAGAGAATATTACTGCCTCTCTCAAAGTAACGAATATGAAAAATGCCTAGAAAATGTTGTCTGTTACAAAGACTTCCAATTTTGTGAATACCACAAAATCCCATTAATAAACTCCATCATTGATATACAAAATTCAGAAACAAAGTACCTATATTTCCCACATAAGAAACAAGTTAAATTTTATTGCAATAATGAACTAAAAATACAAGAATTAAAAGGCATATATTATACTAATAATTATAAAACAAATACTCAAATTGAAATAAAAAATAATTTTGGAGATTTAATAGAAATTCACTTAAATACCACAAAAAACCAAATTTCACACATTAAAGAAGAAATAAAAAATATCTCTTCAATTAAACACAAACTAGAGGGCAGTATCCAATTAGAATCCCCATATAATAATGTTAATCCACATCATCATTATATTTCAATTTATGTTATAATTATTATAATTATACTTATATTATTAATCTGTAAATACAAAGATTGTCTTAAAAGAAAATTTAAGAAATCAAAAGATGTAGAATTAAAGACATTTCATAGAAGTTCCAACAATGTAACTTCCATTCTTGAGGAGGGAGGAATTATGTAGTGGCCTCGCCCCCATTTCATAACAATAGAAACTATTTCATCAGCCTATTTTAGCAAACTCAACAACTTTGGGTGAAAAACATGTTTTTCACCAAAAGGCACGTTACACTGATAATCTTTGTATATAAAATAGAGGTATGTTAGAATTAAGGTATTCCTGTTGTATTCCTGCTGTGTCGCTGTTGCGACTAGTTAGTACAAGTAGTATTGTATAACTTTGTATAAGTTCAAATAAAACTTTTTAAAAACATATATAAGATATATTTTCAAACTCGAAAATTACGTTTTTAAAAAGTTTTATTTGACATTGAAGCGATACAAAGCACGTACAAGGAATACACACTCTAAACATGTTACATATGTCTTATATAGGGTTTGCAGCGATTATCTCTGTGGGAAGGTGTCCATTTGCACCTTTCCACGCTTGAATTTTGTTATATTTGCAGTTTATGGGGCGACGTCTCTACTTAACTCTTCCCCCCTTAAGTGGAAAAACGAAATCGTCAAGAGTTGAGTTTTTGCTACAATTTGGCTGTGGCTCTAATGTGTTCATTTCGATGTCTTTAGAATTATTCCCGGAATTATTTCTTTTATTTTTCTTTGAGAGATAATCCTTGCATTTCTTAAAGCTATAAAATATTAACAATAAACTTAAAATAATTAATACTATATAAATGATTGTATAATGAATAAAACTGTTCGATTCGTTTGTATAAATTGGTTTTAAGAAAATATTATTTTCTTTATTAATTTGGAATTCAGATAAATTTTTAATTTCGTTTCCCAAATGAACAATCTGTGTATTTGTAATATTATTATTTAAATCTATGAGATGTCCGAAATTATTTATTAGTTCAATTTGATTATTAATTACACAATTTTCGGTATGATATATTCCTTCTAGCTCTTGAATTTCCATGTTATTATTGCAGAGATATTTTGCTTGTTTCTTGTTTGGGAAGTATAAATAATTTAATTTTGAATTTTTTATTTGAATGATTGAATTGATTTTTGATATTTTATTATATTCGCAGAATTGAAAGTCTTTATAACAAATAATATTCTCTAAGCATTTTTCGTATTCATTAGTTTGTAATAAACAGTAATATTCATTATTATTTAATTGAGTACATTTATCTAACATCTTAATCTTACAATTATTCTTAGAATATAATCCATTAGCTACGTTTAGTGTTTCATAAATATTATGTAATTTTGTGGGAATAGAAGTGACTTGTATTATTTCTTCAACTCGGGTGTTAGAAGGGATTTCAATAAGGATTATTAGATTGGGATTTTTATAAGAACAGTATGTCTTTATGATGTCATTGTTTAATAAGTTATTTATAAGGGCGGATTGTAGGTATTTGTCATCGATTTTATTTATTTCTACCAGAAGTTGTGCATGATTAATTACGCCAAAATGTAGGGTATTTAGTTTACAAAATGTAAGAGTTTCTTCCAATTGAATGAGAGAGAGATATATGTCTTGCCCGACTTGTATAAATTCATTTATAAGATTTTGTACTTTGATAGTATCTACTTCTTCCAGAACAACTCCAATTTCTTTTTGAATATTATTTAATTTTTCGTTCAATAAATTATTGTTTTCATTTATTATACTAATTTTGTCATTAAACTGTGCCGTGATATTATTATTAATTTTTATTATAGTATTAATTTTGTTTGAAATTAATTTTTGGTTGCTATCGATATTTTCTATTATCTGGTCATATCTATCTTTGTCGGACTGATCAAGATTACCCGTTATGCTCTTAATGATAGAGCCTAAGCCATTGAGAATTCCTCGTTTAGCCCTTTTCATATTTAATAGTTGAATTTTTTCTTTTATATGCAACATTAAATTGTTTAGGATATTCCGGTAAGTTGCTAATTTACTGTAATTATTATAATTTTCTAAATTTTGGAATAGTTTAACGGTATTTTTTTCTAGTATGTCATATTGTTGGAATAAATTTTCGAGGGAAATTTTAAGGGTAATTATTTGTGTGTTTACCTGGATATGAACTGTTCCGAGGTCGAGGATATTGATTCCGGGGTTTTGTTCATCTCGTATAATTTGTAATATTCCATATGGAATTAATCTGTAACAATACGAGGCTTTTTTAATTGTGACAATTTATGTTTTTTATTCTGTTCGTCTAAAATTTGGCCTCTTTCGTTTATGATTTGTTTAACATTTACTTGTTTAAATTTTGGTTTCTCGATTTTTCCCGAATTTCGTTTATGAATTTTGACGTGGGCTTGTTTGGGAATGTCGAAGTGTTTTTCTTGGGGTCTAGCGTATTTTAATTTACTCTTTTCTATATTACTCTTTACTTGTCGATTTACTTCTTTAAGAACTTCCGCATGTTTTTGTATGTAGTCTTCGACCATTATTTCTTCAGGTTGTAAATTTGATTCGAAGTTTTGTCCATATATTATTTCCAGCGGTGTTCGTTTTGTAACGGAATGAATGCTATTGTTGTAGGCTAACAATGCATAATTTAGTCGTTCTTTCATTTTTAGTGATTTAAGAAGTGGATTTTGGTTTATTATTCTCATTTGCTCAATTAATGAAGAGTGGAAACGTTCGACAATGCCATTACTGTTAGGGTTATCTACGGAGATATAGTGGATATTAATTTTTCTTAAAGTTAAGTAGTTTTGAATTATTTTATTATTAAACTCCAACCCGTTGTCGGATACAATTTCTTTTGGAATAATAAAATGGGTGAAATATTTTATTAGTTTATTTAATATCGTGACAGCATTTTTATCTTTTATTGTGTAGGCCATGGCGAATTTTGAAAAAGAATCTACGATAGTAAGGATTTTTACTTGTTCAAGTGATAAGATATCAATGTGTAATTTTTCAAATGGTTTTTCAGCGGTGGGTGTTAGAATCGGTGGAATTTGAATGGGTTTCCGTTCATATTTTGTGATTAGACAAATATTGCATTTATTTATATAATTCTGGATATCTTTTAACATATTGGGCCAGTAATATGATAATTTTAATTTATTGTAAGTCTCCGTTATCCCTCTATGATTTGTCTTGCTCTCATGATAGTTTTGAATTGTTAATTGTTGTTCTTCTTTGTCTTCTAAGTCTTTAGTCATTGTTTTGCACGATACGAGTTTATAACTTCCGCTGTCAAAGTAGGTTTGAAGTATAGCATTAAAATGTAGTTTGAAATTTTCAGGAATAATACAATAATAGGTTATGCCGGGTTGTAGATAATTTTTTATAAAATTTTTGATTGTTTCGTTACAATTTATTTTATTTAAGTATACGTAAAAGCGTTGAGTTGAATGTCCGAAAAGTTTGGATATTTTGATATCGTTTTTACCTGTTGTCTCTTTAACAACAATTTGATTTTTGGAAGTGTTTATGGAAGTGTCTAAATAGGTTAATCCGTTAACAGGCGTTTCGTCATCCGAGTGACATGTTTCTGTAGTTTCGGAATGGCCGGTAAGAGTTGTTTCATTTTCTGAACCTGTTTCAACTATAACGGAATCATTGTCTGTATTTAAATTTAGTTCTAAATTTGAGGGTTTTTCATAAATGTGAAAAATGATTGAAGAATTTCCGAAAATTTCTTTTATATAGTTCTCGATTTCGGGCCAGGGAATTTTATCACAACCGGAACAAATACGTGGTAAATCTAATTCCGTGATTTCGTTTTGAATGCAGTATTCCAACAATTTTTCTAGACATGTTTTAATATTTTCAGATGTTGGTTTTTCATAATATAAATTTTTCGTGATAAGATGTAGTATTAACCTTGGGTGTTTTTGAATAAAAATTTTGTTATCTAAATTAAAAAGATTTTGTAGGGGGTAATGTGATTTAACTTGTTCTGCGAATCCCTTAGATAGTTTTTTATCTTTGGAGATGCAGTGCACTAACGGATTATTTGATTTAAAAATATCAGAGTTTTTATACCGAATTTCAAATTGTGGTCTAATTCTAGAAAGAGCATCGGCTACGTAATTTTGGCAACCCTTTTTATATTCTATAGTATAGTTGAACTCTTCAAGTTTTAGTCGCCATCGTATTAATTTCTGATTTGGCTCCTTTAAGGAATTTAACCAAATAAGTGGGCGATGATCGGTGATAATTTTGAAATTACGGCCTA
The DNA here is from genome assembly GCA_963082715.1 of Harpalus rubripes. Lineage (NCBI taxonomy): Eukaryota > Metazoa > Arthropoda > Insecta > Coleoptera > Carabidae > Harpalus > Harpalus rubripes. The sequence goes on from OY720455.1 coordinate 20,605,836, forward strand.
AAAGATAATTGCGAAATTGTTTAGTAGCCCATACGATAGCTAATAGTTCCTTTTCTACCGTACTGTAGTTAATTTCATGATTGTTGAGTGTACGTGATATATACGCGATTGGCAGGTCTTTATTATTTTTATCTCGCTGTGATAAGACAGCTCCGATTGCGTAATTGCTCGCATCGGTAGTGAGGAGGAAATCTTTTGATAAATCAGGATATTGGAGTATGGGGTCGTTGGATAGGAGGGTTTTGCATTTCTCAAAACAATCTTTATATTCTTTATTATTTATGTCGATTTTACTATGTTTCTTTAAACAGGTTGTGAGAGGTTTTGTAATTTTGGAAAAATCATTAATAAATCGTCTGTAGTAGCCAAGTAAGCCTAAAAATGATTTTATTTCTGGTTTTGTTTTCGGGATTGGGAAGTTTTTGATAGCTTGAATTTTGCTTGGATTTGGTTTAACGCCCTCTGTAGTGATAACGTGTCCAAGATAAGCGACTTCTTTACGGAGAAATTCGCACTTGTCTAATTGAATTTTCAGATTGGCTTCACGTAACCTTTTTAAAACTTTCTCAATGTTTTCCAAATGTTCCTGAAGGGATGTTCCTAAAATTATAATATCGTCGAGGTAGACGAAACAAATTTTGTTAACTAAGTCTTTTAACACAAAGTTCATCAATCTCTGGAATGTCGAAGGGGCATTTTTGAGACCGAAGGGCATTCGTTTAAATTCATAATGGCCAAAATCTGTTGAGAATGCAGTTTTAGAGATGTCATCGGGATGGACTTCGATTTGATGGAAGCCGGAAGTAAGGTCTAGGGTGGTAAAATAGTTTGATTTGCCAAGTTTATCGAGGATATCGGTTATGTCTGGTATAGGGAATTTGTCGTCTACTGTCTTTTCATTTAGTTTGCGATAGTCTATGACAACGCGATATTTTTGTTTTCCGGAGGCATCTTGCTTTTTGGGTACGACCCATATGGGCGACGACCACGGTGAATAGGAATGTTGAATGATGTCGTCTTCTAACATTTTGTCAATCTGAGATTGCACCTCTTGTTTGTAGATTTCCGGGTATTTATACTGTTTTGCGTGAACGGGGATGTTATCAGTTGTTTTGATCATATGTTTTATTTTGCTCGTAAATGATAATTTTTCATGTTCATTTAATATTAAGTCTTTATACTTGTTAAGAGTATTAGATAATGAGCGTTTTTCCTTATCTGTTAAATGCTCGTCTCGTATTTCTTGCCGGTTTATCTCTATATTATTATTGTTAAACTTGCGCTGGTCTAAATATTGAAATTCATATTTATATTTATTAAGAAAATATACTTCTCCTTTTATAAAATCAAATTTTGTTTCTAATAATGTAATTCCAGGTATGCCTAAAAGTATATCGAAATCTTTGTGGAAATCAAATATGTAGCTTTTTATATTTAAATCTTTAAACTTGAAAAATGTAAATTCAGAACCGGTTGACTTTCCATTACATGTGTGTATAGTAAAATTTTCGGGAAATGTAGTAGTATTTTGTTTAATTAATTTGGGATGGATATAATTTTGTGTTGAGCCTGTATCTAAAAGAATTTTGTAATCTGATACCTGGATAAAAGGTAGTTTGCTAAAATTGTTTGTTAAGGATTCGATGTTTGTGACTCGATTTGCGGAAAATTTTGGGTGTCAATATTTTCAATGTATTCATCCTCGGCTTCAAGTATTTGTTCGTTCCCGATTTGTTCCGCTTGTTCTTGATATTCATCGAAATTTTCTAAATTTTGAGTGTATAATTCTTGGAAGTTAGGGTTTCGAACAGCGGTTTGTCTAGTTTGAATACTCATAGGAGTAGGATTTCGAAATGATGCGTTGCGAGCATTTGCTTGTGGTGCGAATCTTTGTTGGGATTGGGGTGGAGGGTGTGCTCGGCTAGCAGGTTGTTGTGGTGGATGATGCATTCGGCTAGTAGATGGAGCAGGATATTTATGCATGGGTGACTGATATTTGGGGTAATTAAATTGTATTTGATGTTTAGGCGGTGGTGGCAAGGTTTGTTGCTGTGTTTTTTGTTGTGTATGAATATACTGCAAGTCGTTAGTTACCAGATTTAGTATGTCTGTAAGTTTTCGAGGATTACGGGCAGCTAGTTGACTTCTAAAGGGTTCTCTACAGTTATTTATAAAACATTGAACAAAGTATTCAATTGAATTTTCTACGATAAATTTGCTGACAGCCGCCACGAATTTACATTCAATTTTGCTTTTGTAAATGAGATATAAATCATTAAATTTGTTAAAATAATCTAAAATGTTTTCTTTTGTTTGTTTGTAATGACTTGCCTCGTACATAAGTGTGTGTTCAGACCGTGTGTCAGAAAAATTTTGTTGCAAGTGTTCTTTTAATTCTGACCATTTAGTGAAACTTGACATGTTTAAACTTTGTGCGGCTACTCCGCGAATTTTATTTTTCAATGTTAACATTACAATTTTTTTTGTAATTTGTGAAGGGTTTGTTTGCTCTATGAGCGTGTTCATATCATCTATTGTATTAATAAAATTTGATAGAGACTTTACGTCTCCATCGAATGTTGGTGCTAAGTCTAGCATTTTTAATATTTCATTATTTAAGTTTTGGAAAATATTTCCTACTTCCTCAGGCATGTTGATTAAGGTTAAATTTGAAAGTGCTTGTGTGAGAGAATCCAGGCTTAGATAAGAAAATATAAATTTTTTATATAACTTACAATAGTAGAATTATTGCTCTTATCATAATTTGGTGCCTTCTCTCTGTTGATGGGTGAGTGTTGACGGTGTGTCGACGTCTCGGCGATGATCGGCTGCTGGCTCGATGCGGCTGCTGGGCTCGCTGTACCTGCTGGGCTCGCTGTGGCTATGGGCTCGGTGCGGCTGCTAGGCTCGCTGCGGCTGCTGGGCTCGCTGCTGGCTGTGGGCTCGATCTCGGAGATGTAGCGACTCTGGTGATCCTTGACGTGAAGAGACTGGAGTACTGACTGTTTCGACGACTCAGTCTACTTCTTCGGCTGTTTCTTCGTTGAATTTTGGGATGTTTGTGTCGACTCGCGATCACAAATAGTTAAGTTCTCAGTGAATTAACCGTTAAAACGGACGATTGCGGATTTTAAACGGATTGAATTTTTAGGAAATTTCCGAATACGCAAACTTTCACTAATCCTACAGCGACTGCGCCAGATATATTTTCAAACTCGAAAATTACGTTTTTAAAAAGTTTTATTTGACATTGAAGCGATACAAAGCACGTACAAGGAATACACACTCTAAACATGTTACATATGTCTTATATAGGGTTTGCAGCGATTATCTCTGTGGGAAGGTGTCCATTTGCACCTTTCCACGCTTGAATTTTGTTATATTTGCAGTTTATGGGGCGACGTCTCTACTTAACTTATATTTTCGACCACCGAAAATATAATTTGTATGTACGTTGTTTATCTGAGTATAATAATATTTATAACTTACTAGTACATATTTACAACTTGTATATCTGTTTGTAATATTATATTATGTAAAATTATTCTGTTATTGGGATTCATCCTGTAGAATAGTAAATAATAAATAAATAAAAATAAATAAATATTCTGAAGCGCTCGCTGGCGTCTTTGATAAATAAGACAGAGAAAGAATTTAACATAACAAACAGTTTTCTACTGAAAATGTTATAGTGATTATGTAGAGACGAGAAATTTCTCGATTCTCGTCTCGTATTCGAGATTTCTCGACGAGACGAGATAATATTTTTCGATGCGAAATATATTTGCTGAGATCTCGGTTTTCTTATTTTTCTCATTAATTATATTTGTAAGCGTGTGAAATTAAACATATTTTCAGTGATATCTGTCTCTATTTATCTTTGTATATTACATAGTTGATATCTTAATATTTACACGTTTAAAGTTTGTTAATTTATAATTTGAATTAGTATATAACTAGACCAGTAATATTAAAAAAATATATTAAGCATTTCTTAAAACGCGCTAAAATCGATGTTATTTTGACACTATGTTGTCATATTTAATATATTAATTAATTTAAATAAAATAAACAAAAATATATCATCACGGCATATTATCCACTTCTGGATGTGCTACAATCTGCATTTTAAGTAGATGTCGGTAATGACGATATATTTTACCATGCAGGTGCTTATCAGGCGTGGATCAATATCCACTATTCCTGATCGCAGGAATCAATTCCTGTGCCATTGAAAAATTTACATTAAATTTGCGTCTAGATATCTCGGCGAGAATCTAGGCTTGGACAAGACATAATTTTATGAATTTGAGACAAGACGGCACGAGACAATGAATTTCTTTTCTTGTCTCGAAAATTAGAAAATAATTATGAGTAAAACTTATTTTGAGCAGCCCATTTTTCAGTGTCATCCTATTGTAGACCCATGAAGCCATCTTTACGAGACCCGTATTTTAAACTGGACAAATAGATTTGCTGGATGCTCGAAACCTCTCATGACTTGAACCCAGGATCGACCACACTTACACTGTACATGAAGTAGTCAGCAAGATGTTTAAGTTGAACATTCGTATACGATTTTTATATAGAGATTGGTACTTCCTAGGTAAGTTAATTCCCCGTATCACGTTGGCTGACAGCCCAGAGATGAAGTAGGTGCACGATGATTAACAGCCGCCCCGAACACTCTCATCCAATAATGAACTCCTGTTATAAATGAATTATTTATCTTTCGCCTTGAAACTAAGTCTATGAAATTTTTACGTAGAGACAAAAACCAAAGAATAAGAATGTAGCATCGAAAATTTTCGCAAAATTTAAAAATAAAAAATGAATTACTGGAAAATTGGGTTTTATTGTTAAATATTCATACTTTAACTCTATACACTTATTCATCTTCATCCGATGCAATCAGTCATTAAAATAATAAATCCACCATTCTTGAGTCACCTCAGAAACGAGCTTTTCGAATGAAGAAACATGGCATCTTTTGCATTCGAATAGCGCACACCACGCATTTTATATTTATTTATTTCAGTTTAGGGAAAAGAAAAAAAGTAAGAAGGTCGAGACTGTAAGATGAATGATCCAATAGTTTTACTGTTTGTTTGCTGCGCTGTGTGAAAGTTTTGTATGGTGCAAAATAATTTTGCTTCGTGGAGGTTGCGATCGAGCTTTCTCAAAAACTTTGGACAAATGGTATATCATTGTGCATTAATTGATTTTCTAAAGCAACAGTGGCAACTGGCCCGCTCTTTCCAAAAAACAAGCAATCTTTTTTTTTGGCAACACTTCTGGACTGCCTTACTTTTACTGGATTTGTGGGAAAATGTGTGATTAAAAGATTATAAACAAATATATACAGAGTGTACTACAATTTCAGGTACAAACTTTAAGGGTAGGTATATAGTATTGACCAAAATAAGTAAAAAAGCTTAATCAACATAGGTCCGATCTTCAGTACTTTCCTAGATAGAAGGCAGTGAAAATGAGGTTTTGGAGGATTTACCGCTGCTATCCCGAAAACTATAAGAGTTACGACTTCGGTTAAACTTTCTGTTTATCTTGAGACATCATCTCAGATTTGTTTTGTTTTAAAAAGAATCCAATAATTGTACTTGGTAAAATGTTGTGGCGACCTTGGCCAGTATTTAATCTTCAAATAACTTCGTAACTACGAATTAGAAATTGAAAAAAATATTTCATATAAAATTTCATTGTTTTTTATAGTCTATCTACTGACACTGATATAGACAAAATTTTGTTCGATCGCTATCTTTGTCAGTATTTCTTCGAGTCTAATACAAAATGGGTTCTTTCTCGAAAACTTGAAAATATTTTTTACTCATTTTGACCAGTACTATGTGTATATACCATTAAATTTTGTATCTGAAGTAATGAAGTTATGATACTTGGTACACCCATGCTAACTTTTAGTTTATTAAATATTATTGCGAAATGCGAGTAGTTGTAAAATATACCAGTCTGAGTTTAAGGAGATACGAAGACTGACCCTATACATTGATGCAGCTCACTTCCTTTTTCATGATGGACGTGTTCTGGTATATGTAGCAACCACGGTCCGTCTCTTGAAGTTGACGGATGCGAAGCTGCTACGTACGCAGATTATCGTGAGCTAGGGGATGAGTGAGTTGTGAATCACTACACGCGTGTGTAGGCTTAAGAAGGTCTGGTCCTCAGCCTTCATCCACCAGACTTTGAAACAAAATGTACATTTCTCTTCGTTACTTCTTGCGTATAATATTTTCATTTCTTCAAAATTATAACTACTAGAGTAAAACGAAAAGATTACGGCCTAACACAAAAATGGAAGCACTAGACGCACATTATTTTTTGTGAGGTTATGTGAACATTTATAAAAAATAGTATATAACTCGCTACAATGACCATAGTTGAGTCATAATTACTTGGCGAATGCGACCAACTTAGAATTTATCTATGGTTATTGGTATAGCACTAAAAACCACAGGCGTACTAGAAAAAGTCCAAGTTCATAAATATACAAACATAGCAGGAAATAATAATAATTTATTTATTATATGTCCACCAAAAAATACAAAAATATCAGGTACAAAAATGGAGGTCAAAAATAGTATACAAGAATATAGGCGCGGGTAAAATTAAAATGTAAAAAGTAAAAAAATTGTACTTACACACATGTGTAAACACAACTGTTTCAGCGGAATTGTATCTGAGTATTGAACCGAACTGTATTATTTTTAATTGTCAATTATATTGTGCGCACAATATTAATATTATTAATAATAATAATTTAGATAGTGTTACATTTATAATAAATAGTATACAGGACATATAATAAAGTCGTTAAGAGAATAAAAAACATACGAACTGGGGCACCAAATCACAAATTGGAACTAAGAAAGTTGTTTGTTTTAATGAAATCTAACTACCGTTTTCCGGTGTAATGACAGTATTAACACCCTGTAATTATTGTAGAAACGATTTCTGTTAGGTTCTTGCAGCCGTTTACATATATATTTATTACAAATAAAATACACCTACAAATACATGAAAGTATAATAATTAAATATACCTCTATCCACTATCCATGCAATATAAATCCCGAAATAATTGGCAAGAAAAAACACGTGTGTGTTGGTTTCAAACATTTTAGCTATTATAAGTGGACGAGTAAACTTAGCAAAGCAAAGAACAATAAAAAATTTACTAATGACAGTGTTACCAACTATATTGCAAATAAAAGATTTTTAATAAAACTAAAGTTATTATTTCACTACTTAAACTAACAATACAACAGTTTACATTTTCTGCAAATGCTGAGGCGTTGTTCAGCACACACATGTTCAATAGTTCATTACATTTAGGGCAGAATAATATTTGCGCAGCTACCTGAACTCGTCTAAACACTCATCACTGATAGCACAACAGATACTGAGAAACTTTGACCTTGGCATAAATTAGTGTAAGTACAAACAGCAATTTAGATTTTCGACGGTCGCGGGCGGCTCCACGTTGCGGTACCAGGGCTAAGATTGTATCAGTATTACATTTTTGTATTAAGTTGTTTTCAATTTATATTTCACTATGTAGTAAATTTTTATTTTTTAATTGAACAAGATTTGTTTTGGAATGATTTAGTACAAAATGCATTTTAATACACCAACTAATTATAGTAAGAATAATGATCATTAATTTAATGTAATACATTGTCTTTGATTTTTTCTGATAGAATTACTGAGACATCATCTGCAAACAGCATACAGTGCCTGTATTTAAAATATCTATAAATATGTTTGAAACATCACATTTTCGCTTGTATTTAGTAGCCTACGCATTACTTTTTGGACACCTGCGTGAAAATGTTGGTTTGCGTAATGTTGCTGTGAACTGGTTAAGGGAAAACTGTCTGTTTCCTGCGGAAGGTTATCTTTCCGGATCAACGTGTGCCGGTTATTACTACGCCAGTGCAAATAGATGCGTTCACTGTTCACATATCTCAATTTCCATTTTAGTGACACGGATTTGTTGTTATTTGCACGTATTGCGTTACAGCGTTTCCCGAGCTTACAAATTTCAGCAAAACTGAAACAACGTATCTACAAAAACCTTTCTTCATATTCTTTTATACTTTTGTAATCTAAATTGTCAAATATTCGATAAGGAACGTATTAAATAACAATGAAGTATTGCAAGTATTGTTTATTAAATATCGATGGTGTATTGCACAAATGTTGTAAGTGACAAAATTAAACTATCGAGAAAACGCAATTTAAAAGTTTATATTTCTATATCAAATCAGCATAAATCAGATATTTATATAGCGCTAGTGGCTTTAAATTAGAATACGCAGTTACCACATTTGTACCTACACATTGGTTTATTATGTAAAAATATAGATCTTTCTGCACACTTTCATCCAAAAGTGTACTTACAACATTTATGAACTACATAGTCGATATGGTTTTCTGTTCAAATTTCTGTATATCTTAATCGCAGTAGCAGTTTAAAAGTATGGTTTTTGAATTGGCGCCAAATTACACTCCTTATGAACTGCTACTAACCAAGAACAGACTAGAAAAATGATGAATAAAGAGTAATACGAAAAAAAAAAATTGGGATAAAATAATATTTTCAAATTCTTACGATTAAAACAAAGAAAAAAAATCGTGCAACACCTCACTGAAAATTAAGATAATGAATATTTCTTAGATCTGATATTATTAAAAAATATCAAACAGTTTTTTTTTAAAAAAAAAGGAATAGAAGCATAATCCTCCACATTCTTTATAGCGATGGAGTAGAGCAGTAAGGGAGAAGTATACGCTTATAAAACACTCATAAAAATTTATAGATAAGATGGCGTTTCTCTGAAACTCACGAACGAACAAAAGCTTGCGTCGAAAAGTGGGGCTCGTATATGGATATTGCCGCTGGCCATTCATTACAGGCTGATCCGCTATAAACGATATCCACAATATCCAATACTCTTGTGTATATAACAGAACTATTCTCTCTTCTGTCTGCCTCAACGTACATGAACATATTATGCGATTTTTTTCCTGGTATAGATCAATTTTCTCAATTCATACACAATTATATACGCAGCCAGATTTAAAGGGTGGAGTAAAATAATAATATGCTCAATGAAATAAAATGAGAGAAAACAAATTACAGACAAAAGTATGTACTGTACTAGTAAACAAATAAGCAATTACTTAAAATTGTATTAATAAAATGGGATTGATTCTTACAGCATTAAGTATTTAGTTATAAATTTGTAAGTATGATATTTGTTACGCTTATAGGGTTTTATCTAAAACAGTGAGGAGCAGAACACCTAATTGCATTTTCCGCGAGATGTTCTAAATATACATCAATTAAATTGAAAGCCATGTGTTCATTTAATCCAAATTTCTAACTTGGAAGCCGCGCACATAAAAGGAAATGAAATTACGTCAGAAATCAGTGGAGCAATCGTAGCAATATAGGCCGAAAGTCGTCTGACAAACATTCTAACACCTTTGCCAACTCTCATTTATTCTGATATTCCTCACCATAGGCGCCGACTTTTAGATTTTCGTGGATGGGCTAAAAAGAAGTAACAGAAAATTCACCAAATAAAAACTTTATTTCTTAAAATTGATACATAAATAAACAGATTGTACAAAAGATGCGAATTTATTGTATGACTTAAAATATCTACCTAATTAAAAAAAATATTGATTTTTTTTAAATTTATGTCGAAACTCAACGTACAAAGGATAGAATATAAATTTTAATTGTATATATGTTGAAAATATATACAGAGTAATCAAAAATGATAAAAGTGTGCCGTTTCATACAATTTTGACATTTGCCGCTTAGATAGTATGACAGCATTACTATTTCCATGGGCGTACTTTTCCAATTTGGAAGCAGTCATAAGAATAACCTCAAGAGCTGTCTTCTTTATGTTCACTCGAATGAAAATATGCTTCAAGAAGAAATCTGTCACGCTCTTCAGTAAAAGCATAATTAAATGAATTGTTGTTGTTGACTCATGTACTTAGTCATAGTTGATGCAAGAGCATTACAAATATTACACCTAGTTTCAGTAGTTAATGTCTGAATAGGGTTTTCCAAGCCAACGGCATTAGAAGAAATAAATATTGCATATAAATTTTAGTATAAAGTATATTAACATAAAATAAAAATAATGATAAATTAAATAGCATTTATAAACGAATTTTTAAATTGAAAAATACAATACTCAAAACGGTCGCCATATGACGGCGCAACCCTAACGTGTTTGCGCTCATGCCTGGATTTTACCGCGAATTATTTTTGTTAACGTTCAGTAACCGCCCAGTTGACGTGGATCACACGTGGATGCAAGTTAATGCAGGTTATGTGCAGGTTACGTTTAATTTTCCCGCGCTACATTTTTGTAGTTAAATTGATATAACTGTTTCTATCTCATAGTTCATCAAGTTTGATTTCTTGCTGGGGTTGTAATGTCACGGCAGATTAAAAAATTATTTTGCATTTTTCTCCCGTACTATAATTTTTTATCCAAAATAAAACATAATGGGTCTAATATTTTTATCTCTACATTAACATAAAAAAAATCGTGGAAAACCTTAGTATAATTTTATTGCATGCAACCGTGCTTAACTACAGTAAAAAAACCCAGTTTAATGGCCGGTTTTATAAATATCCACTTAAATTTACTTCCATAGTAAAATTAGATACATGAACAAATTCGAGGGTCTGTCTAGAATAAGAAAATCAGATGGGTGTTGGAAAGCAATATATGCATTTTTAAACAGTCATTATTATGCTTTCAATTATGTAGCATTCTTTAATTTAGTTGCAATTAGTTAATTTTTTTTAAATATTGTTGTGAGTAGAAATATAAAACTAACTAGAGAGAATTTTGAAATGATAATTTCAAAAAAGTGCTTATGAGTGCAAAAAAAGTTTTGATTCAGATTTTGCTGAACAAGCGCCTTGTATGGTAACAATTTACCGGTGATCTCGCCGCTGATATAAGAACACGGAATGAAAAAGGAATTTTGGTCAGCACCAAAAAAGGAGCAGGGTGCTCTCCTACAGCTGTTATCGAACATTGCTGCTGTAATAAAATATTCGAACAAGATCAAGCCAATTATTCGGTAATAGAGAATAGAGCATCAATTGAAGATTAGATTTTCAGATATTAATAGAATCATACAAATCACCTGCATTAAAAAAGGTTATAAATCATTTTAAGGCACATCAGCTTTTTGATTTATAAAAAACGGATCTAGGCTTATTTTAAAAATGGCAGCAAAATTTTTTTTACGTGAAACTAATTTTCAAATCTTATTTATTTTAATTTTGTGCGACGATTGTGCAGAAAACTTAATAAGCATTGCGATCATTAAGTGCTCTTCTACCGGTATAGGATGTATTGGAAATTTCAACTTTGCTTCGATCTCTAAAATCATTCCCAACAGATAATATGCACTTATTGACCTTAATACTTAAATAACTATTTTTCGACGTGAATTTACTCGCAAAGAGAGTTATGTATGGATACATGAAGATGGGAAAAGACCAACAATAACCAAGAAACAGAGAGCCGTGGAAAAAAGTATTGTATGTAGTATTCTTAAGTACCTAAAAAAGGAAAATAAATATCTTAACACGCTTACGTCAGACGATTCGGATTTATTTTAAGAAAATAATTCAATATATGCGACCCACAGCTCCCACTTGTTTGCCCCTTACTTTCAACAACACTTAACAAATGCTGCGCATTGGGTTACTTTGCTGTACGCCCAAACTTATATTTTAAACAAACATAAAAACCACAAATTTTTTGAAATTTCTGAAAAAAAAAAACTTTAGGACAAACGATGTAATAATCGAGGTGATAATAATTCATCCGGTATTTTCAGGGTCATCTGCTAATCCAGACTTAGTTTCTACTGAGTCCCTTTACTTTTACCACAATGAAAATCAACTTCGTAAAAATTCAGTGCGTATAATAAAACCTACATTCCAAGATATATGGCATATATTCTTAGGAAAATTTGCAGAGCTTAGGGATACAATGCCAAATATAATTAAAGCTGGTATTACTAATAAAGGCGATGTAACCCAATATTAAATGACGGGATACTTAAATAACATATTTAGTTTTTGTAAGTTTATAGCTATTTGGCTTGATTTATATTAGCGGTACAATGACGGTACGGATACTTGCTCCAATGTATTTTAATGGACCCATTTACATCTACGTTGACGACCCTTTGATATTTACTGATTTACATACCGTCACTGTACCGTTATTGTACCGTCATTGTACTGCTAATTTAAATCAAGCCTTAATATACTTAGGATTGTGATGAGTATCATAACTTCCGCAGGTGTCGGTTTGTAATAAATATTATTTTTTGAAATTCTCTCATTAATGTCACTTTCAGAATGCTATGATTAACAGAACAATTATTTTGACATATGTCAATATGACAATTATTCAAACAGACCTTTTCAATTTAAAGAGATAAAAGATATGCGTAATGGGGATCTGCACATAGCAAGAACAACTGAGATCTATGGCGCTTGTTTCTAAAAAATTCATACGTAAAATGTGAGAAAAATCTTTTGATAACTTCAAAATACATCTCGGTAGACTTTACAAAAGCTATTACTGGATCTAAAATGCCTAACGATGCAAATTTTCGCCAAGAATAAAAATTTTGTTTCACAGCCCAACTGGCAGTTGTTCGCGCCATTTTACTTACTATTTGTAGTGATAAAAGGGATAGTCGATAAATTGAAAAAGTCTATTATGTGCTTTATTTCTCATGTTTATTATTTTAGAATAAAGTAAACCGAGTTTAGGACGATACACTAACGTTATCTGTATGTATTAGAAGAGCATTACATTTTCATTTTATTTTCATTTTGTAGACTGTTGTTGACATGTCAGTAAGGTAATAAAATTACCTTACAGATACAGTTATTACCTAGTTATCAGCCTACCTTTATACATGTAAACAGTGGATTAATATCCTGAAACCGGTAAAAAACTATATTTTAAACTAATCGAAAGAAATTTGTAGAAATTTTTCACCATTTGCGTAGGTTTTATAATTAGTTGAAAATGTAAACCGGCCGAAATATTATGGGTTCGGGTTCGTACCAAGTCGATGGATCCAGATTAAAGCTGGGGGTAACATGGCAGGACGTGGTTGCACCGCGTGTCATCTGACTAATTAATGTGCGATAATAGTAATGCTGCCGGCCTCTGGGCGAACCAACTGCCACCACTTCAACCACTCGACTGTTGGGCATTAGGCAGGTCGCCGGTTATTGTTTTTTTTACTTTTCACTGTGTGATAAACAATAATTAATTATGTATATTATTTGGAGTAGAAAAAATTTTGAATAAGAAGAACATCGGTAATTTATAAAAATAAGAATTTGTTTTAAATATTTTTTTCTACAAATCCTCTATGACACCAGTCATAAAAAGTGACAGATCATTGTTAGCTTTAATTTTATATTTAAAAATAAATCTGGTGACAGGGCTACCCTTTCGAGTAAACATTCGTAAATCTAATTTGATAAAAACGCGATATTATTTTTTTTTTGCATAAAATAGCAAGCCTGTTACAACTATTTACTTTTACTAATTAATTATTTATGCTAAATATATAAAAAACGTGAGAACACTATGTTTTATGCATATTTTTAATGCAAAACATGGTTTTCTAGATCACTGAACATATTCAATACTTAATTATGTTTGATTTATTACTATTCGTTATAATAAAGATTATATAAACAAAGTTAAGCATAAATTACTATCTATGTATATTATAAATACTGTTCCAGATAACGTGCCCTGTATGGGGGGAACCTTGAGAACAATAAGAATAATAAAGTCGGAGACTGTACAATAAATCGTAATTATAATTCTCTGAAGTTATGTGATAATACAGTGTATAAATATCGCAGCAAACTAGGACACTCGAGTTGTTTAATATTAGGAAGGGACCATCTTGCCATCTATGACTAAGAACTTTATTTAATACAGTTTGTACTTGGGCCAATGTAATTTGTTTCATTCACAGCGTCGGAAAATTAAAATACCTGGTTCTTTTCACGATTCTTGTAAAAATCTCCGAAACTATAGGTCCTAGCGAAAAATACTTTATATACAATATTAAAGTAGATAATTTTTTTTAAAAAATGACCTTATTAATTTTTTTGTAAGATTAATAGTGTCGACGATTCAAGACGGACAAAATAACGATTTTTTCAATAGCTCTTTATTGGTGATTTTTTGTCACAATACATAGCAAACGGCTTAGCGAACAATACTTTCTACAAAATACATGCTATATTTATGTTTATATAACGAGTGTAACACGAAAAGCGGGCCATAGGCGTTTAACATTGGAAAACAGTTTATCTTTGCGCAAAAGTGACCTATCAATTTTAGACAATAACGCGTCAAATGAATGTTTTAGAGAATAAATTTCTGCATTTAAGTCAGTAATCCTATTTTATTTTGCACGTTCCGTAATTGAGCCCAGTGGAAAAGGGCTGGGTAGAAGGATTATAAAAGGGTTTGACCATTTATTCATGTCTGTTTCATTTAAATAATGCCGTGAACTGCTCTAAAACTATTCTTTGTAATGCGTACGATATTAAATGTTTGTTATTGTTAATTTTTAGTAGGTTAAGGTTGATATTCGTTCTGGGGGATTTAACGATACCATGTAGTTATTTCCACCTAAAACCCAGAAGATTACGAAAAATCTCTAATAAATAACTTTCGAAAAAATCGTTATGTTGTCCGCCTTGAATCTTCGAAACTATTAATCCTACAATAAAATGAACAGTCTTGTTTTTCTAGGAAATTTTATCGACTTTAATTTTGTATATAAGGTTTTGTCTTAGACCTATAGTTTCGGATATTTTTGCAAAAATCGTAAAAAGAACACCTTCAAATGGGTCCCCCACTCCCCGGTCACCCTTTACCCACGGGGGCTTTTACTTTGTTATACAGTAGACATCAAGGAATAACTGTGCCAAATTTCAAATATCCGGTATTTTTTCCTTTGAAAAAATTAATTTTATTGGGCTACTGTTCCTACATCTAAATTAACTGTTGTTAACGATTCAGCCTATGTAATTCTTGATTGCAAGCTACAGGTCCTAGGTCCTGCAAATTAAATTATTCTTGCGTAGTACTGCTGTTACCAACTCATCACGTGCTTGTATTACAAAGTAGCCCCGAGTCGATGCGCTACCCTCTTAGTAACTAATAGCAAAATTGGCATACCTGACTAAATATGACTGATGTAATTGTATCTGGGGATTCCCCAGTGGGGAAAATTTGAGCACGAACCGGAATGAGGCAATCCGCGGCAGAAAGTGTGGTATTTGAACGGTGTGCGAGGCGCTTTTTTGGTAGATAAAAATTATCCGAACCCGTTAAATCGTTGCCTGCATAATTTGGATCGTAATACAAATTATAATTTACGACAAATTAAACATATTTATTTTCATTTTCAAGAAAAACATAAACATTGCAACCGGCCGACCTCACCCGCATGTCCGGGTTAGACCGACCACCGACTGGAGGTGAGACCATAGACATATAATATATACTACTAGACTGAGTTTGCAATGTTAAACGTTTGTGCCGAATTGAACCGGTGAATGCCATAACGAGACGCTAATTGATAGGCGCGAAATTTAAACGTAGAAAAGATATGTTTTCTGAAACTACAAAATATAACCATTATGTACACTGTAAAAGCTGAAGACAATCAAATTCAATAATAAAACAAATTTATACATGAAACCAATAGCGAAACAAGCTTTCTAACCAAATACTAAACAAAGAAATAAACTTGAAGGATGCTGGCTAATAGAAATGACAGGTTGCTGGGCATCCAATATAAATTGAGTAAAATTCCCTACAACTAAAGAAAATATTTATTATAATTATTGAAAAAATAATGTAAATTAAATATTGGTCGTATTTTTTATTGTACAACTGAGTTTTGTTATTGTGAAATACAGAAATTATATAAAATGCATTTATCAAGTTACTCTATAGTTATTTTCTTGTAGTTATGTTGTATAATTTACACTAAATGTGCGCGTGCAATTAGCGTCTCGTTATGGTGCCCATCTGTTCAATTCGGCTCATAGCTGGACATTGTTGCCTTGACGGATGCTCGGTTTAGTACCTATATATCTTTCCTTGTCTATGGGTGAGACCGACCATAAGAAAATAACAAAATATTTAGCTTTTAAGTATAATATTAAATTACTAACTAATCAACGAATAACGTTAAAGAACAAAAAAAATATTTGGAACGGTTTTGCTTCATCAGTTTAACAGATAAATCGCATAAACCGTCGTACTTGGAACAATCATCATGAAACCAACGACTGCAGTTTACACATCTAATCCATTCGTCACTTTTAGAGGTTTTGAAATAGTTTTCTTCACACCCCACGCATTCATTTTCATTCCACTCTTCTAATGACACATCGCTCTCTTGAAAAATTGAAATTTCGCTCTTCGAATCTGAAGACTGTTGCAACTGCTTTTTATTCACTGTAGTCACAGTTTTTTTCTTTTGATTTGGGGACCTTGTTATACTTTTCTTCTTTATTTCCTTGTCCTTCTGAATCGCAATGCTATTTAGAATGTCGTCCAACAATTTTCCTGGTGTGGGGTCATTTTCAACTATTGGTTTATGAGGCCAGTGTGAGCAACCTGGCTGAGGTGAAGGAGAGTTGGGCGCATGAGTTACATGTAGCTGAGTTGAAGAAGATTAAGAAGGGTAACGTTTTTTAGGCGTTGTGTTTGAATCATGACATGATACAGTTTCTGCACTTTGTTCTAGATCAATGGCAACATAAGCGTAATCTGGAATGGCGTCTGGATTGAAAGGTACAATGCCTACGGCCTTAAAACCAGACATTCCTTTTTCCACAGTTGCAGATTTACCCCAGGCAGACCACAAAGTTTTCCTAAATTGCAACCTCGTTAATTTTCTAGTTGGGTTGGTTTTCATGAAAGTGTTACAAGTCGTGTAATAATGGTTTCTTCAATTACTTAAAAAATGACCTATCAAGTGGTTGTAGATAATGAGTAATGTGACTCGGCAAACAAAATAGGATTACGTTGTGCTCTTCACAAAATTCCAGTACTTCTAACGAATTGGTGTAGGAAGTGAGGCCATCAACAACTAGCAACACTGTTCCAGCGGATTTTCGGGGCAAAAAATGTGTCTTTAACTAGTCTTTAAAAATGGAAGCATTGACATACGCCGATTTTTCTAAGATGGCAATTTGGGAACCAGGTGGCATTCCATCTAGAAATTCTTCATTTCTATTTTTTTCCTTTGAACATCCCCTCTGTATTGCATCACGCAATAACTGAAATAGTATCGCATTTTTCGCCTGATGTTAACGATGTTACATTTTTCGACCCTTTTGCAGCCAAAACTTGAATTAGTCTATTATTCAATTGTGAATTAGTTTCGTCCATGTTAAAAACATTGGAAGGTTTGTCATGGAGTTCATTATCGGTGATAATTTTTATAACAGTGCAAAATAGTGGTTTACAGTCTCAAGGTTCATTCCACTGGCACGAGCGATAGAAATTCCTCCAGTTTTTCTAATCGATATATTAGGATGTCGTCGCAAAAATTAGTGCGGCCAATCATAGCCGGCTTTGCCTTTTTTTTTATTAAACTTGTGCTTCAGTTTCAGTTGTTCAGCTAGTTGAAAGGTCCAAGTTCTGACTGACTCTCTATCTGGTGCAAATCCAAAGTTTTGCAATTTTTGGATGTGTCGCACCAATTTTAGTTCTGCGTCATTTCCTAAGCATGACGACGGACCAAGTCTTTCTTTTGTTGCATCGGACTTTCTAATCCTATCCTTCAAAGTTGATTAAGGAATTCCAAATTCTAGAGCAGCCTGATTTACACCCATTGTCCGAATTTGTACACATTTAATTGCATTTTTTAAGGAAACACAACTCCATTTCTCCCTTTCCTGATTTTTTCCTTTATACGTCGTATGCATTTTTGGATATTCTGCAACAGTTTTATTTTACAGTATGTTAAATTATTTATATTATCATAAAATCAGTTATTTCTGTCTAAATTCTTCCACAGTTTTCATCATTTCTTTATTCTTTTGGTTGCCGGTCTTTCCCAGATTAATGTCGTCGGACATTACCAAAGTTACGGGACAGATCGACCACCTAGTCATCATGAAGTAAAAACGAATATGCACACATTTTTAAGTATCATACATGATCTATCACCTAAAATCGAAATAGCTTAAACTTAATTTATGACTGGAAAACGGCTTAATGGCCGTTGTCAGTGCAGTGGTTGTAATAAGAGCAACTAATTTAATGGTTCATATTAGAGTACCTCTATACAAGATAGTATGGACATGAGCGTTTCCTGATCTATTGTGATATAAAGTTGAAAATAGCTTGAGAGTGGAGGACAAATGGACTTCTTAAGTGACAGTTGTGTATAATGCGGTAGAGTTGTTCTTGAGTGTTTGTTGGGGTATATTAAGTGTTTTCTTTCGTGCTATGTAATTTTAATTAACATTGGGCTTCATATTAAGTGTGTCTACTATCCAGAACGCATTTGGTGTGTATATAAGGTACGTAGTTTTTGAGATGTAAATGCTCGAAATTGTGCGGCTAGTGTGTTTTAAACTATAGCTTCATGTTTTTTTGTTGTTTAAAATTTATGGAATATCTTTGGAAAAGGTTGGCTGTTTGAATTGAGGAAAACAAGGGCTTCTCATGAAATATTTTCCAAAAAATCTTCAACGATGGAAGGACTGGCAAATAAAAATGAAACGAGTTAATTAGACACCAGCTGACCGTGCAGTTCTTAGTGATTTAATTTTTAAATAATTTCAAAAAAATATTCTATAGAATTTAAACAACAATAAAACATGAAGTTATAATTTGAAACACACTAGCCGAACATTTTAGAGCATTTCAATCTCAAAAACTACGTACCTTATAAACACCAAATACGTTTTGGATACTAGACACACTGAATATGTAGTCCAAAGTTAATTCAAATTATATTACACGGAAGAAAACAATTAATAAATCGCAACAAAACACTCATGTACAACTCTACCGCATTATACACAACTGTTAGTTAAGACGTCGGCCATTTGTCCTCCACTGACAAACGATTTTCGACCTTATTAGTAGAGCGGAAACCACTCATGTCCATACTCTCTTGTATAGAGGTACTCTAGTTTAAACCAACATTTCGAGAGGTTATTAGGTATGGAGCCAGCTGAAGTTGCACTTTTATTTTTGTGGGCCCATTACAAGTAATTATTAGCCGCATTCATTTTTCTGCGTGGTGGAAATTTCTATTTTTGGGATTAAAGTTTTCGGTCAGTTTTCTTTTAGTGTCGGAATTGATTTAAATTTTTGGACGATTATTTTTATAGTATTCCAGTTGCACTCTTTTGGTTTAACAATTTTTTTTTGGAATCTTTGAGTAACGGGTTCATTTCCTAACCTTCTCTTCCCAGTCCTGTTCCCACGAGCCCGTGTGATTGATGACGGGTTTGGACGTTGTTGCGCCGGGATTTTTGCAGCTTTGGGACTGTGTTTCTTTTGTTTTGAGCTGGACGTTTGCGTGGTTCATTTTTGGTTTTTGCGTTTTTTAGGGAGAGTTAGTTTTGTCCCTCGACGGGTTTGTAGAGACGTGATCATAAATTTCGGGGTTTAGTAATTTCTTATAGCTTCTTTTTGTTTGCGGGTTTAGCCTTTTGTGAAGCTGTATATTGTCCCTCGACGCTTTTGTGGACGCTTGATCATAAATCTCGGGGTTTAGAATTTTTTTACAGCTTTTTTTGTTTGAGGGTTTAGATTTTTGTGAAGCTGTATTAATTCACTGTCGCCCAGTTATTCACTCCAACCGTGATTCCCTAATTTACTCCGTTCTCCCAATGCAGTATTCCTACTAATATGTAAAATTTTAAAATTGTTTCAAGTTTGGTGCTTTATTGTTGTATATTTTTTGTTATTAGTAATTTTTTGGTATTGAAGTTCAGAGTTCTAAATTTTATTAATATTTACTTTGGCATCCGCTGAACATCGTCGTGACTTTGTAGAGTAACTAGGCCCGTCAGGCCCGCATTGTAAAGTGCCAAGGCAGGATTGCTGTTCATTAATTTTTCTAGGGCATAGTAGGAGTACTGGCGGACCTGGGACTCGCCGCTCGGTTGAATTGCGGCCATTGGTCAAGTCCAGCTTTCCCAGCGCCACAAGAAGTACACGAATAGCCCGAGTTAACACCGAAAAGCCGCCAGGTCGAAGATTTAACTAGCCTACGATCTAGTAGTAGGCAAAGTCGGTGACAACTGCCAAGGTTGGCCATCTACCAGCTACTTTTTTTGTGAGTAATTTTTTTACATTTTCTGTTTCTTATTAATAAACTCTGCTTCAATTTTTAGTTTTCATTTTCAATTTTTGCTTTGCTGGAGCGCCTTACCCACCTCATCTCGTTAGTAATTTTAAAACATTTGTTTGATGTAATTTTTTTCTTTTTAGACTTTTAAAATCGGGCGTAAGATCTGGCCACGTTTGTTACTTTCGAACCCACTCCCTTGCTCCCGTTACCCGTCAGAGCTGCCGGCGTTTTTGTCTGATAAACGGTACGTAATGTTACCACGATTTTTGTCACAATATAAACGAAGAATATTATTTCAAACTTATTTATTATACAAGTATACGAAAACAGAGAGTACATTGCTATAATAATTAATATAATTTATAAATAAAAACAGAATAGAAATTAATTGTTTTCCTCTTTGACACAGAAAGATATATCGTCGTAAATCTTCTTCATTTCGGCTGGTAAGACTTGGGTCAGTTCCTGTAGATGATCATATTTCTGCTCAGATATTAAAACTCTTTGTTTATATAAAGGTTGTTTGATGAAGTGTGCAGTTGAATTTGATTTTTGTGGAAGTGGTATATATATTTCCAACAAGAAGTCTGTTCTATAATAAATAATGCCAGCTGGTGCATACTGCAAACATTTCAGATGATTAAGGATCGCCCAATTTCATCCAGGACGAATAGATTGGTATGTGAAACTGTCTTTGATATCAAAGTTGATAAAAAATCGTGGGTATTCTGAACAAAATGCTAATCTATGTATCGTTACATTAGCGATGTAAAACTTCAGTCGATAAAATTTGTTGGTGTATTTCTTACATCATAGTGACTAGTGACTGACAATATTTTTGTGATTTTAAGTGTCAGAATACATAAAAATGGCTAATGCTAATAACAATATTCCTCTTTTTATTTATTTGCTATTAGAAGATTACCTAGGGTAGGTATATTATTTGTTAAATAAATTTGTATAAAATTAACATAACCAAATTATTACTAGAAATCATTGCGAATACAAAAACGAATTTTAAGAAATACAGATAATCCTTACGAAATTCCAGAAGAACTTCTTATAAAATATTATAGACTATCAAAACAGACGCTTTTTAATGTAAGAAATATATTAAGACCTCACGCAGTTGCCGCAAGAATTGCAAACATAATATCATTTGATTTAAAAGTTATTTCTTTTGACTTTATACTATATCGTACAATTAATATTTCATCAATCTGTTATAGATGTTAGCACCATTATTTTTTTCCAATGGTTCTTATCAAACACCAATTGGTAATTGTAGCTTCAACTGTATGAAAGTCTTGCATAAGTAGTATGAAGTACATGAAGTTTGCAAATTGGTAACTGTGCACTTAATGCCACAATATATAAAATTTCCGATAACTGCTGAAGAAGAAAATGAAATAAAGAGCGGGTAAATACGAGTATAACTTAAATGTAACAGACAGTCACACAAATTGGTGTACAGTACAGTTTTTTTCGAAAATGGAGAATGCGAGGAATAATTGGTGCAATTGACGGTACACGTGTGCGAATAATTGCACTACCTGAAACAGATTTACAACATACTCCTTTTGTATATATTAACAGAAAAGGCCATCACTCTGTCAATGTTATGCTAGTAAGTTTTATTTTTTTAATTAAGTACACAATGTTAAATAAAGTGTTTTATATTCAGATTTATGATTCAAATTGTTAAATACTAGCGGCAGATGCTAGATTTCCTGGGTCGGTTTATCATGCCGCTTTTTGGCAAATGTCAAATATTAGACAACATTTGGCAGAAAAATACGGAAATGAGAACAATAATTCAATTTTGATTCGTAAGAAAAAAATGTATATATTACTCTAATTTTACGTTTCAATGTATATTAACATATTAGGAGACAGTGGGTATGGTTTAGAACCATGGCTTCTAAAGCCATACCTGAACTTTAAAGATAATATACCCGAATCTCAATATAATATTATTCTAAAATCTGTAAGGAACATAATTGAACGAACTAATGGGGTACTTAAAAGCAGATTCAGATGTTTATTGCAACATTGAGTTCTTCATTAGAATCACGAAACTGCTGCGGACATCATTTACTTTTTCTGCGTATTGCATAATATTGCCCTTGTAATGAGAAATACCTTTGAGAATGGAGGTTTAATTTTTCATGAACAGGGTAAAGATTTAAATATGAATTGAATAGAATGACATTATGTGAAAACATAACAACATATACAAAAACAAATTAAATACGTTAACTATGATATTAGAAACTATCATAACACTGTTCCTCTCTCTATTTCTTGACGTAGTCTTTGAATATTATTTGGAATAGTCTTTCTCTTGATGATCGTTTCTGGGTATTGTCTTCTAATTGGCGAGTTGTAACAGGTTCAGAGTTAGGTATGGTAGGAGTAGTAGAAGTTGGTTCTGCGTTTTCTGCTCCTGTGTTGAAAATTACTTATTGGTTCTTCTGAAATAACTGTTTTGAAATTAGGTGTGTTATCTGGCGCTAAATGCTCCAAGGACTCTGGTTTTTCTGTCTCTAGTGTGGAATCCCGTCTTGGCGTTAAATGCTTCAAGGACACTATTGTTTTTCTGCCGTCTGCAAGTTTGACTCGGGCGTATTGCGGGTTCGCGTCAATAAGCTCTGCTTCTTCTACCAGTGGATCAAATTTGCTCACAAGTACGTGTTTCTTCACGAACACTTTAGCAGAAGGTATTAACCATGAAGTAGAGAACATCCATTTGAAGATTTTCGATGATGTTTGAACATTCTTTCATGAGGAGTTTCATCGGTTGCTGTACATAATAAAGATCGAATTAAATGAACTGTATCTGCTAGTTTCAGTTCCCAGGCATAAATATTCATAGTGTCATTTTTAAGGCAAGGGATATTGTTCGCCAAATTGTTTCATTTTCTCGCTAAACTTGTCCGTATCCAGAAGGATTGTATGAAATGGACATTGATTGAGAAAGGATTGTACCTCTTTATATATGAATGAAATACCTCTATCCGAGTGAACATATGATGGCACCACAAAAACTGAGTATAAATCTACATGACGGTCGATTATTGTAGTAGAGGTTATGTCCGGGCATGGGTATGCGAATGGAAACCTAGAATATTTCTCAATTATTGAGTAGAGGTATGCAGTAATGTATTACATGTAATGCCATTTTGTAATTTCATTACATTTTATAATAATAATAAATTTTGTAATGCTTCATTACATTTATATCTTAGTAATTTGTAATTTATTGCATTACTTTTTGACAGTAATTTGTAATTTTACATTAAAATTACTAAAAATGCGCATGCCCATATATTAGATAAGAAATAACTTGTTCGACTTGTCCGATTGTGAACGTTATTGTACGAACAAGAACTTAGAAGAAGTATAATAATTGCTAGGTACTGTCCAAGTCACCGCCATCCATCCATGTTTTTATTTTGTTTTTCTTCTGTTGTGTTGTTTTGACCATTATTTATCTACTTAAGTATTAACAAACATCTATTACGGATATAACGTGAGTTTTTGAATAATATTACATTTTAAATGATAAATAAATCGCCTAATATTCTTTGCATATTTTACTTCTAACTTTCATCTTATTGCGCTTAACACATGTTAAAAATATATCGAATACTATTAAAATCACAAGAAATTTTATAACTCATTTAAAGGTAATATTTTATTTCTTTTTTAATCTTATAGCAAATATTATATCCACCATTATATTTTAAATTTATAGATATTCACAGTACTATCATCATTTGAAGCAACTAATTGTTACTTTGTAAAGCAATGGTTTTATGTTTTAATACTTTAATTAAGTATAATAAATACTCAAACAAAATCAAATGTGGGAAATTTCTCGACTGTGATATGGATAAGAGACTATGACTCGAAATAGAAGAAATGCTGTTTGACTAAAATTTGGTGTAATTGTTAACATCTTAATAAAATCAAATTCCATTCATATGTAATGTGTAATGTCATTACAAATATATTGAAATGGTAATTACATTACTTTTATCATATTTTGAAAAAGTAATGTGTAATTCTGAGCATTTTTCATAAAAATAATGTAATGGTAATGCAATTACATTTTGCAAGTAATGTGCCCAGCTCTGTAATCGTGAGCAAATATTTATTTTTAGACTTTGATGGCAGTGGCCTTTTAAAATCCATACTGAGCCGTTCAAAAGGATGTGTAGCCTTGATTAGAGAAGCATGATTATTTTTGTAAAATTTTGGTTTTACAACTGCACAGGAAGTGCAAGATGCTGTCATCGTACGTACATCCCCCACAGAAAACGAAAGATTGTGTGTTCAGATTCAATAAACCATACGAGTTACGCCGGGATAACACAAATCACAGTTAAGTGAATATAATTTCTTAGGCTGAATGAGAATGTATTAGCTATTTGATTTTGTTTTTCAGGCCTATATAAAATTTCATAGCTTTGACATGATAGTTCTAGTCTCCATCGCTGGATTTTTTCGTTTTTAATTTTGTTTTTGTGATCCTTATCGCAAATGAAAGATACTGAGCGTTGATCAGTTATAATTTTGAAATGTCGACCCAACAAACAGTGTCTATTTCTTTAAGAAACAACGATAGCGTAAGCTTCCTTTTCTACTGTAGAATGCTTACGATCACTGTCGTTTAGTATCTGCGAAAAGAATGCTACAGGCCGACCCGATAAGAGAATACCGCTAAAGTTGAAAAGTCTAAAGCATTGTTTCAACTGCAAATGGCACCTTATCATCTATGGTGCTTACCATGGATTTGAATATCTCTGTTTTTAGGTTTCCGAAATTTGATTTTACCTCTGCGGATATAGGATCAGTTTTGTATGTAGAAGGCTCCTTATTTCATCGGAGTAATTTGGTATCCAACGCAAATATTGTGCGCACATTCCTATCGTTCGTTCCAATTCTTTTAATGTTTTTGGAGCAGGTAAATTTTATAATGGTTTTAAACGGTCTGGATCAGGTGAGATTGTATCATTTTCTATTTTATAACCCAGCAAAGTTATTGATGTAAGCGCGTATTTACTTTTTTCTTGATTGATCTGTTTTATCTTTGCCGCAAACAGTTACATCATTTAGATATGCGTATGTTTTTTGAATTTTTTTAAATATGTCATCGATTACTCATTGAAAAGTAGGGACTCCGTCTGTTAGACCGAATATTAGACTACAAAACTGGTATAATCTACCACAAGCCTCAAAAGTAGGAAAAGGTCGATCGTTTTCTCTTAAAGGAATTTGATAATAGGCGCTTTTGAAATCAATGGTGCTAAAATAAGAGTTTTTTGAGACTTTAGATAATATTTGTTCCAAATTTGGTATAGAGTAAGCATCTGGGACAATACAACGATTAATGGTTCGAGAATAATCTATTACCATTCTTTTCTTGTGATTTTTGTTTTTCACAACGAATGCTTGAGCTCTCTATGGTGATCTAATTTCTTGAATAATACCATCGGCTAGCAATATCTGAATTTTATTTTGTATAAACTCGTTATCTTCATTAGAATGTTTTCTAGATTTTGTGGAGATCGGTTTGATATCCTTTTTAGTAAGATATTAAAATAGTGGAGGTGGTTTGATTTTAACGGGAGCCAAGTAACATAATGTCAAAGGTGGTGTGGAACCTTCAAGTGAGAAATTCAGTTCCAAGTGTTGTCTTAGTAAATCATGGTCAATTATGACAGCACACAGATCAGGTAACATGTTCAGTTTCACAATGTTCAAATGTCCAATAATTTAAAATTTTGGAATTAAGAGTCGTAGATGCCATAGAAACAGAAGTACCTTGTTTAAAATGGCAGTCCTCGATGAATTTCTTTGATACAAAAGTGTCAGAATTCCCAGTATCAATTAGAGCATAAGTGGGTACATCATTTACCTGAATAGCAACAGTTGCCTTATCTAAAGAAGATAAGGAAGCTGCAATTAGAGCTGCGCACTTTTGTTTCTTCTTTTCTGATGTGCACATTACTGCAAAATGTCCCAGCTTGTCACATTTGTTAAAAATAGCGGCCTTTGCAGGACATTGCAGGAGAGATTTATGCTAACTTAGTAGAGTCTTGAGAAGAATCATCGTGCAATGCAGTGGAAGTTGCATTGAGGCCTACATTGACTGCTGAAGTGTAATTGCAATGAGACCTACACTGACTTCTGAATAAGAGACATATTGATCTTACGCTGATTCTAAAGCAGGAGCTTTCTCTACAGCTTCATCCAATGTCAGTGTAATAAATTCTAGGAGTCTGAATGTATACCGCGGATAAACGTATCACGGACGTAGCTATTTCGGTGATTTTCGGCATCCACAGCTTTAAATTCACAATTTTGGCTTAGCAACTGTAGTGCTTGATGACACTGATGAATCGATTCTTCAAATACTTGCTTTCGTGTAGCTAATTAATGTCTAGAAAAGATCTCGTTCGTAGGTTTCACATAGATCACTTTCAATATCGCTACTGCTGTTTCATAAGTAGCGCTTTCTGCAATATAAAATAATTCTATCATATCTTGTTTGTAATATTACTTATGGATATTAATAAAAATATTTTGAAACGAAACGAGAACTCATAGTTACCCACAATTGAAATATATATAATACAATTTCATATCATTATAAAACAAATTTTAAACAGAAACGTGAACAATTAATGTTATATTATAAAACTACAAATCAAACTGAAACGAAGGGATTTGAAATTTATTTTCTTATTTTAAAGTCTAATTTATTTTTTCCTAATCCCAATTTATTATTCTTCGTTTCTGCATAATATATATATATATATATATATATATATATATATATATATATATATATATATATATATATATATATGCGCAAGGAAAAACTGTTTTCCCATGTTAAACGCCTATGGCCTGCTTTTTAATTAACACCCTGTATATATATATATATATATATATATACAGGGTGTTAATTAAAAAGCAGGCCATAGGCGTTTAACATGGGAAAACAGTTTTTCCTTGCGCAAAAGTTCCCAATTAATTTTAAGTAAAGTGTTTCAAATAAAAGTTGTAGATAATTAAATTATACACCAGAATCACTAAACAGATTTTATTTTGCATGTTTAGTAACCTGTAAAATCCAAATTGAAATTCTATAAATATTGCTCATTTGTAGTGAGAGCCATGGAATTTAAACAAAATTACAAAGAAATGCATATCGTTTGAACTGTCAGAAATTCAATTTTCAAATAAAAAATTACTGATAATTATACTCTATCCTAAGTCCTTAAAAATATTTTGTTTCTATAATCTACATCTAAATTATTGCTTAGATTTTATTTATTTTTATTTTGTAACCTGCAAAATCGAAATTCTGACAATTCAAACGATATGCATTTCTTTGTAATTTTGTTTAAATTTCGTTCGGTTCGTAGTTATTGGACTTCTATTGTTTTTCGAAAAATCGTCATAAATGCCTCATTTTAAGGGCTATCGTGTAAAACATTTGCAGTTACAATTATTTTTTTATTTTTTCAAATGACAAAATAGCGATCGATAAAAAATTTCAATGCAAAATTTTTTGGTAACCACTCTATAGATTTTCAAAAGCAAAACATTTATAAAATTTTTAAACTATCTACTACAACATTTGTTCTAAACATTTTTTTCAATTTATCCAACAAATGTCTTTATGCATTTACTTCAATTACAATGCAAACCCGGCAGCGTGTTTCTGCCATTTATACGTACAAATTATGCTAAATGCGCACACAAATGATTAACTTTAATGCAAGTATATAAATTTGAATAAAGACTTTGTACTACGAATCAAGGCACGAAATCAAAAATTTGAACCGAGAATTTTTTTTGTTTTAATGAGTTCTAACTACCATTTTTGGGTGTGACGACTTAGTATTAAGACCCTGTATACACTTTTAAAGAATAAAAATTTTCATCTTTTAAGATTAAAATTAATAAAAGATTAATTATAAAATACTCTTCCAAGAACAAATTTGGTTTAATCCTAAAAGAGTAAAAAAGTACTTACTACGAGCGATGCATGTTCGACTCGAGTTGAAAATTCACTCATTGTTGGGAAAAATTCTCATCGTTTGTTTTGAAGGTGTATCTTTTCTAATTTCCGCACATTATAATTTCTAACAATATGGTATGTGAAAGATTATTTCAGCCACCGAAATAGAGCAGCCATAGCTTAGATGGTTAGAACGTTACTGTGGCAAAGTAAAGATTTGGGTTCAAATCCTGGTATCTGAAATGTTTTTTTTTCGCAATTTACTTCGTTTATAGATAGGTGTATTAAAACTTTGTTATTATATTTTCGTAATAGCATACCGTTACCGTGATTTACCAAAACTAAAAACAAAAGTGAAACGGACGCCTGTACTAAACTAAATGTGAAAAGGTGTTTACTTATAACGAACGCCCGAAATTAAGGATAAAGCGTTTTTTTTTTAAAAAAAAGATCAGAGTATCCTCGAGAGCTTAATAGTATTACGAAAAATCGTGAACACCAAGCGGCTGATAAGTTAATAACGAAATTCGTTGATAATGAACTTCATCCGCGTCCATTATTTACTTTATATCGGCCTAACAGTTCTATTCTAAAGGCATCCCGTTAAACGTTAAAATTTCAACGGAACCCGTTTAAAAATTATATTTTAACAAATCCGTTAAAATTTCATATTCCAAAGAAATGAATAAACGGATACGTTAAAATTTAACTACACAACGGAATCCGTTACATACATATGTGAACATAGATACACATAATGCTCCGTTTGTTTTTTCAAATAAGCCGTGTTGACAACTATAGAATATCCAATAAACATTTCTATGTATATCGTCAACTAATTTAAAAACTGTAAAGGAATGAAACACTATTTTTAATACAGATTTATATTATACACGTAGTTATTCTATTATTATTGTTCGAAATGTATTTACATCAATAAATATAGTGTTATTAGTAATATGAATAGTTTCTTAAATTTCATGCACTGTTCGTAAAATGCCATGGGAACATAACCGTCAAAAAATAAATAATTTGTTGCAAATATATTATTTTGTCAAAAAATAAACCAATTTAAATATTATTATGAAAAAAAAAATAGACAAGAACGATCTTAAATTATTTACAAAAAAATCTGATGTGGCCAGCACATTACCTTCCGTCAGTTCTGTGTATTTTGTACAAATTTCATACGGAAAGTTCCTTGCTAAATTAAATATTCTATTTCTTGTACATTACCTTCCGGCAGTTGCATGTATTTTATGCAAATTTCATACAGAAAATTATTATTTTGTGACGTTTTCTATATACAGTGTAATGTATCTGCAGAAATTAAAGATTTATTATTATTATTTCTTGTACATTACCTTAAAGCAGTTGTATGTATTTTATACAAATTCCATACAGAAAGCAAAAGATCCTATATTTCCAATAAAATTATAAGGCAAACACACTATGTCAATTTCACTTGACACTGACATCTTTCAATCAGAATTTTCTTAATATAGTAGCTGTTTCCATAGCTATGGCTACTTTATGAAATTTAATTTCTTTATAATTTTTTAACTCTATATCCATTTAATATTAAGTATAAAATGCAGTCAAATCGTATAGAGAATAAAATATTCTTTAATATTTATAATAACATCAAATGTGAAAAAATTATATTTAACATAGTTTTTTCAAGTTGACCAATTGTAACCAAAATCTAATCAGCTCTTCATATGGATGTAACGAGGAAGTATACGAAAAAATTATAATTTTTGTAACTGTAGTATTAGAGTTATCGCAGACGAAAATTTTGTTACACACACACACACACACACACACACACACACACACACACACACACACACACACACATCCACACACACACACACACACACACACATACAGACATCGTAAAAATAGTAAATTCGTATTCTAGGGACCCTAAAACGTGCTTATTGATTAAAAACTCATCATCGATTTTTTTGACCAAAGACAATACCTTCCTTACCTAAAGGTGACGGAAGGTAAAAATAAGGATTTATTTGCGTTCAACAAAAGTGCGGAGACATTTATTAAACTTTTAATTAAATTATACATTTATGGCTTAATCCAAAATTATAACAACCACCAATATTTAATTAATAACTTTCCATAAAAGTATAGTTACAAGATATTAAATATATATATATCTTGTTGCTTCTTTATTAAATCGGAATAAATTTATAAAAGGCAATGTCACAGAATATCCATGCATTTGTTCATATTTTAAGTTTTTAATAGACATATTCATGTAAAGAAAAACATATTTATTGGAAAACGTATTTTTATTTTCAAAATTACTATTTTGATAAATTTGAGAAAACAACTCTTCTTCGTTATTATTTCTTTTCATACACCACGCGAACTTAGCAAACGTTCTCGCGACTCCATTTGGGGTGGAGATCCCTAGTTAGAATGTCACTGCCTTAAAAATCCATGTTGACGACGTAAACATACCTATCCCAAAATTCAAATATTATGTTTCAATAAAATGTAATTATTCATAGAAGTATACGCAATATTACCTCTGTTATCTTTCTCTTCTTTAATTACAAACTATAGGTTAGAAATGATTAAAGGAGCCATATATATGACAATAAATAATAAATAATGTCAAACACAAGCACCAAATTATCCGTTTATGACATAAACAGGACCTTTTGACAGATAAATTGTTTTAAATTAACGGGTCCAATAAACGGAATTCCGTTCAGTATCAAAACGGATAAGTCTTTCTGAATACCGAATTTGTTAATTTTGTCCGTTTATTTTTAACGGTCCGTTTTAAATTAACGGAATACGTTTAGAATACACCTGTAATGACGTTATTAACTATTTAATTTATGGACTGTGATATTAAATTGGGTTATAAAGGTCATTGTTGAGATATTCAGACTACTCAAAAGATACAATAAGGCAAAGAGCAGATAAGCGAAAAGAAAAATGAAATATCGTAAAGATCGTCTGACTCAGTTAGAATTCCATCATGCACAGGATAATTCTATTATATGAAACCATCTGAGCGGAATATAGCAATACAATAAATCAAATCGTTTTCAATATGCCTTTATATGCAACTCTACTTATTGATACTCTTCAATATCTACAACAAAGACTATATTCCATTTTATTTCAAATTCTTGTACTTTGTTCGACAAAGAATTTCCGAATGCCCTTGTAAACCGTAAACTATTTCCAAATAAATAACCTTGAAGTAGAAAGCAGGATTAAGTACATGTTGATAGAAGTCAAATGATTGGCTTAAACTTAAAGTTAGTTGGATATATTGTAAATTATGGTCAATTGTAAATGCATTCATTAATCATTATTGTCTATTACCAGAACATCAGGATATAATTAAATTTAAAAGATTGAAATCCAGAAAACCTTCAATAAAAACTACTGAACACTTGGTTAATGAGAATTTCAACGGGTCAGATGCGTGGCGTATTGAGTAACAGAATCAGATTGATGCTACCTGGTATTCAATTTTAAATACACAGATACGTCCGGATGGCTTTGATCTACTACGAAAAATTTGGGATTCATTAAACTAGGTTAAAATTGGGCATGATAGGTGTGGATCTTCATTTTACAAATGGGATTTGCGGTCAGATCTAAAATGTGATTGCGGCGTTGAAGAACAAACAATCTAACACATTTTAAATAAATGTCCACTTCGAGCATTCCAGGGAACAATGGAAGACTTTTGTCAAGTTACTCCACAAGCAATAATTGGCAATCAATGCTAAGCGATATTCTATCTGGCGGATTAAAATGAATCTAACGATGCTGTGATCCGCGGCGCCATTACTTATTGAAAATTATTTGCTGCATATTTTCGTTAAATAATTATTGTAATTTGGTGACTTTCAGAAGAAAGGTGAAGTAATGGTTAAAATTGAGAAAAAAATTGGAACAACCCAAAACATAGACAAATAAAAGCTTGGATATTGAAACTTAATATTGGAAAACCAGTTTAATGTTTGTTCTCTTCAATTCAAGAATGATGATAATTTTCCAGAGGTTAATATATGTTTTCTGTATTTTATTGGTGTTCAGACAATAATTGTTATAATTTATAAATATTCTAAAATTTCATATTAAATTTGAAGAAACGCAAGTTAGAGTGAAAACTTTTAAAATTGCGTTTACAAACATTCGTTCAAGGAACCATCTACTGTCCTTATTACTATATTTATTTATTTATTCAGCATCAACTACCTAGGTTATTGCCCTACAAAAAATTCTCAACAATATAATAATAAAAATAATAATATTAATAACAATAATAATAATAATAATAATAGAAATAATAATATTAAT
Organism: Harpalus rubripes; assembly: GCA_963082715.1. Classification (NCBI taxonomy): domain Eukaryota; kingdom Metazoa; phylum Arthropoda; class Insecta; order Coleoptera; family Carabidae; genus Harpalus; species Harpalus rubripes. Next base: position 20,638,707 of record OY720455.1, read on the forward strand.
AATAATAGTAATAATAATAATAATAATAATTATTATTATTATTATAATAATAATAATAATAATAATAATAATAATAATAATAATACTACAGTAAAGAAATACAAGAATATCAAACAACAATAACCACATATAAGAATAAATAACACAATATTTTAATGCAACAATATCAAATTAAAAATAAAACACATATACAATATAATAATTATTCAAATTAGTAAATTTCAACTTTAATTTTGTATCCATTCTGAAATCAAAATATCATAGGTTATGGTTAGGTTAGGTAATTAAAGAATTAACTATATAAAAACATGCATATTCTTTTTAATTTAATCCAATTTCATAAAAGATATGTCCAAACTTACCTGATGTTTAACAATTTGTCACATCTCCGTTAGTTTAAAATTAATCGCCAATGGTTGGACAACCTTGACTTGGACCTATACTGGATAAATTCAATCAATTAATAAATTTTCTTTAAATTTTGTTATTATGTATTTACATTTTTAGTGTATGTATGTAATGTCATAAGCTAATAATAACATTATTGTCTACTTAACTAATTTTTTTAACTCCATCTTCGGCTAAACTTCTCTGGTAAAACAGCTCTAAGTGACTGAAATATGCAGTAATTTACAAAATTGATTTCGTCTTTTCAGTTAAAAGTAATTGTATTTAGTTTCATAATTTGTATATTTTAATTCTGGACATGTTTTGTATAATAACTTTGCTCTAAATTTAATAAGTTGGTAAGTAATTACAGAAAAAAATAACATTATATTGCCTATATTACAGATTTCAGGTAGATATCTGGTATACGGAAGCATGAGTAATGTTGTACTTGGTTAATTCATTTACTAATAGAAGCAACATTTAATTATTTGTTCAACAAGTTTCATTATAAAGTTCGTATGGTCTTCGGATCGGTACATGCCCTTAGGTATGTATCCGGTCCCATTAATTATATTATATAATGCATGTCAACATGTATTTGTACTGTCATAATGTATATCATAATTTATAATTTACATACTCGTATAATGGAATATACAAGGATACCATATTTTGGAATATTAATTTTGTCTTTCTAGTTTACATACATATTTCATTTAAACTTGCATAATTAGATTATTTTAATATATATATATATATATATATATATATATATATATATATATATATATATATAATAATTGTATGCTTGAAGAAGTACTAAGTTACTATATACAGGGTGCTTCACACCAACCATCCCAGGCTTTTTTCAGAACTAGGGCGTCCTATAGGTTTAGGAAAAAATAAGCATAACATAATCTTATCTGCAGAATTTAATAGTAGTAGTTTCCATTTTCGGGATTTTTCTGGAAGTGGGTGTAACTACACTCAGATTCAGAATTTTAAATAGGAACCTGGGTCATGGGTGGTATCGCTGGTTGTGTATTCTAAAACAAACAACTTTTGTGAAGCCACCTCGGTTGGTATTTTGTTAAATATCAATAAAAGTTTGAAAACATTTTTAGAAGTAAAATTTAAAGCAGCTAGCTAGCTTGATTAAGCTCTGCTTAGAGATGAGGATAGTCTTCCACAACCAAGTACAGTCTTACACAAAAACATAATTTAAATTCTGGCTACACATTTATAAAAGATAAATGTGTAGCCAGAATTTGAATTATATTTTTGTGTAATAACTAACAAGTTTTCTTCCTTTTCATTTCCAAAAAATTTTTAAAAAACTTCTAAATCGTTATTAATTAAAGTTGCATTGTTTGTAACTTCTGTAATTATTTATTCATTACAACAACGATACAACTTCAATATTTAAAAATAAAACTATACATGTTGATACTGTTTGCTTTTGGTGGCAAGAACAAATGGGTAGCGAGTGTGAAACTTCATTCCTTCGTATCACACATACTTTACCCGTCATAACCGGCAGGTAAGTAAGAGGCACTCAATAAATAACCTCGGTCGCTATACACTGACAGTTTGAGTGGTGGAGTTTGCAGGTGTGTATTGCAAGTGCCTGAACACGTTATTCAATTTCCTTCTCTGAAATGAGATATTGTTGGACAGAAGATATTTCAGGCAGTGGTAGTTATTGAAAAAGAGATGTTCGCGATCAAAGAAAAAAGACAAGATATTCTATTGTTGGATTTGAATAATTTGCGATTGCGAGCCGAACTAATGGAACGACTTGTCCCCGTGAGTTAAATATTCTCCCGTTAACGTGAATGAAGAATAGTTTAAGAAAAGATCTAAAATCACGGCGTTATTTTAAAAATAATTTCGTGTATACTATAAAAATAAACCAATACGATTAAATACAGATGTAGATATTTTTATAAAGTCAAGTTTACAAAATACGAATATCAACTTTTATTTTTTAAATAGCAACCTATAATTATATTACTAGAATATAAACCGATTTTTTTTCTCTTTTCATCTATGTATTAGTTTTCATTAATGAATTTGAAAAAATTCAAGAAAAAATGATAATTGAGAGATATGGGAAATAATTTTTATTCCAATAATCTACGTGGCTATGTGAAAATAAACAAAGTACAACAATAGGAAACAACAAAATTAAATAGACATTTAATTGTTACTTGTTTCTTATTGTTTTCGAATTTTATCAATTACATTGATAAACTAATACATCGTTGAAAAGAGAAAAAATGGCTGTTTATATTTTAGTAAAATAATTATTGGTTACTATTTGAAAAATAAGTTTGTAGTTATATTTTTCAAAGCTGACTTTATAAAAAATATCTACATCTGTTATCAAACAGTAAATTTAAAATAAAACTTGTATATAAACCTTCTTTCTATTGCTGGTAATAAAATGTTAGGGGGGGGGGGATAGGTCCTAGCCGGCGGCCGATAGCTAGAGGTTGACAAGTTAATTGTATCCCAACCCCCACAGTTACGAGAGTGGATACCGATCAAGGCCAGAGGAGAGAAAAATCAAGAGAAAAATTCCCGACCTGACCCTGATTCAAACCCGTGAGCTCTTAGTCTAGAGTCTAGCATTCTACCACTGTGCTCTGCGAATCCGCTGTTACAAGTTTTCGAAATTCCTGATTTCATGTATTTGGAAATTTCGCAACGTCTTGATTCAAAATTTCCGCAATTCAATATTTCTTTTCGTTCTTAAGATATTTACGTTTTAAATCTTTACGCATTAGTGAAGTTTGTACAAACAACTAAATATCTACCCAAAATTATGAAAATCACAAGGGCTTTGATTTTTTGTGATTTTTTGATCATTTTCATTTGTTTACTCTTGAAATACGTAGATAATAGTATATTATGTTATTAGGAGTAGAAAGTGGTCTTTTTGTGTTGAACCCAGATATTGCGGCCGAGGCGCTAGCCGAGGCTAGGCAAGCTGGGTAAAACACAAAAAGGGCGTTCTACTCCGAATGCCGTATACTATTTTTTCTTCAAGTGTTTCAAACATTTTTTTTACATTCTTTTTTTGAATTTCTTATTTGTAGTGTTTGCAATTTCAGCGAAAGCTGGCTGTGTACACTAAAAACCAAAAACGATACAACTGTCAAATAACAATTTTCAATATAATCTTTGTTGCTGTGACGACTGCCGCCGCCAGCGGTGAACTATGATACTAACATTTTTTTACTAGTACAACAATAACAACATTTTTGTACTAGTAAGACAATGAATAACTTCTATAGTGTGTATACAGTAGCATAATATGAATATTATAATACGCTTGAAGAAAAAATATATTATATTGTGAAAATTTATATACGATTACATTATATATATATATATATATATATATATATATATATATATATATATATATATATATATATATAATATTTCTCGTAGAATAGAATAACAAAGTGGCCACGCATGTATCTAAAGGTTAGTGGTTTGAATACCCGTAAATACGAACACAAAGGCCGTGTAATAGATAGGTACGTACATAATTGCATGTTTCCTTTTTTAATATTTTAGATAATATATATATATATATATATATATATATATATATATATATATATATATATATAAACATGTTCTGCCGTTTGAGAACCACTAGTCGAATTTTCGGTTTGTTATTATTAATAAATTAGCCCCTTATTCTTGATCATTTCTTGTATATAACATTTTTTTCTAAAGTTATTAGTTCACCCAAAAAAAGGTTATTTTAAAGGAAATATATATATATATATATATATATAACGTAATTAAAATTTCAATATAGGTAATTTTAATTTTAACATATTCTGAGGAAAAATACAGATTATAAAAGATAATAAATTACTCAGTAAATTAAGATCATATTAATGATAACACCAAATTAACGACGATGACATTCTATAATGTACTAGTAATTAGTATTAATAAATTCTAAAATGGCTATTCCATTATTCTTTAAAAATATGTCAGCTCTCAATGAGAACTACTTATGTAATTGCAGATCTGTTAAGTATAATGTAGTTTTAAAAACAGTTTTTGCCACACTCCACATTTGCCATCTTATTAATATTACTATTTTGCAATTCATAAGTGATGACAAAATAATGCCTAGCAATAAATAAAACGAAATCGAAAGTTTCCAAAATTTATGTAGGCAGTTTATAATGTCTGATGGTTCTATTCGGAACTGGTAGTCGTTTACGTTTAAAACGTCAATAGCCAATTTAAATTCAAGTCATAAGGCTTGAAAAGCAATAAAGCCGGCATTTTTTATTCTGAAGATTTTGAACTGCTAGGTTGTAATACGTACGCATAAAACCGTTATTGTCCCTTTAATATTCATGGCTTATCATAAGCTAACTATAGCATTTCAAAGGACAAAGAAAAATTGTCTAATTCGCATATAGGATTGTTATATGCATTCATCATATAATACTTGTATAAACCTACCTACACAGGCGACGCTAGCTGACAGTACACTACAAACTACATATGTTTTCATATATATTTAAGTTATTCATCGATTAAAGAAGAGTTAATTGTGTAACTAGGATAGCAACAGATAGAAGGAGGAAGAGGGAAATATTCAAATTTAGTCCAAGTTGTTAATAATATAATTATATATACCGTGTGTCTGTCTTAAAGGTGTACATAGGAGATAACATGGGAAATCAGTTTTTTGCAATTACCTGCTCACCTAATTATTTTAAGCAAAAAAAGCGTCAAATAAAAGTTGTAAAGCATAAAATTCTATATCTAAATCAATAAACAGAATTACCTTTACATGCTTTGTGACGACAGAAATTAAATATGAAAATGTCGAAAAATACGTTGAAAATATCGACAGCCATGGAATTGAACAAAAAATAAATAAATGCCTGACGTTTTATCTGTCACAACGTAAGTTAACTTATTTGACGTTTCTGACAATTTGATAAAACGTCTAGGATTTATTTATTTTTTGTTAAATTCCAAGGCTGTCGATATTTTTAACGTAATTTTCGAAATTTTCATATTTAATTTCTGTCGTTACAAAGCATATAAAGATAATTCTATTTATTGATTTAGATGCAGAATTTTATGCCCTAAAACTTTTATTTGACGCATTTTTGCTTAAAATAAATAGGCGAGCAGGAAATTGTAAAATAACTGATTTCCCAATTTAATCTCCTATGTACACCTTTACGACAGACACACGGTATATATATATATATATATATATATATATATATATATATATATATATATATATATATAAATTGGCTAAATGTTCGCTTGTGATATTAATACTGGCTGACACTTCAAAACGGGCCACTCTTGATCTATCTGTAGTAGGGTTAAAAATTTTCAAATCATGGTATTTGGCATGATGGTAGCGCTTCTGATTTAACCGGACGTGACATTAATTTTCATCTTTCAAATGCAATACATTGCATATATTTTTATATATTTTAAATCTACGCGAAATTACGAATTCAACGATATATTGAAGAAATAAATTACAAAAACGTGAGCAAATTATGTATAATTAACCTGGTAAGCCATATCTGGTAGGCTGTGATAACAAATTGGATCCTTTTTGTGCAACAAAATATATAATCTTACAAAAACAGTTTAATGTTTACACAATTAACTTAAATATAACTCAATATTATCTAAACTGTTTTCACAATCTGCCTGATATCCTGGCCTACCAGGTTAATTATTTATCTCTTACGTTTTTGTAACTTATTTCATTAACAAAAATGAACTTCAAACACATCGTTTTATTCGTAATTTAACGTAGATTTCAAACATATAATAGTATTTGACAAAATGGTTTTAGAGAACTCGCTGTTGTTCGTGCTTTAAACGGCTCACTCATGAAAAAGCACCATTTAGTCTCGAGTTATTTACATAATATTTTGCAAAACCACAATTTTGAGTTAAACAAATTTAAAATGAATTTTAAAAGAAAAATGACATTTTATTGAAAATGTAAAGATACTTCAATGTATTCACTATTTATACTTTATTTACTCAATAATACAATTTAACACTTACAACTTATTAAACTACAACCTTGAATACAACAATAAACTTAGCAACTAGAAAAACATGTGGTCTAAAATGACATTGTGGCGACAGATGTCAATAATGTTGTTATTTCAACATACAATACAAGATCACAGTTGTGGTTTGTTTTGTTCTTTTGTTAGTGGTTATTACCAACATTTATTTTCATATTTTTTGCTATTATTTAGTTCTTCAAAAAGATAGAAAATGAGCATTAATGAGAGTATTGCTGATACTGGTTATTTTTTATTTCATAGTTATTTTTTATTTTACAGTTATTTCTTTATTTCACACTTTTCTATAATGACACATTTTAGCCATTAAAAAGAGTGGTGAAACTTAGAAAGTGGTGTTGCAGAAAATATATGTGTCCCATTTGAAATATGAAAGTTAACGTCACTTCCGGTTAAACCGAAAGCGCTACCACATATAAATACCATGGTTTGTAAGTCCCCAAGTCTACTTTACAAATATATAAAAAAATAAAAAATATTTATAAATAAAAAAGTTATTTCGAGTGTCCCATTTTTCAGTGTCACCTGTATACATCATAAACCAATGATTTCACCACCTGACGGAATTTTCACGATTTTAACAGCATATCTTCTGAAAAACTAAATATTTTGAACATGCGCGTCAGAATAAGTATTTTTGTTTTGTTGATTTCCACCGGTCGGTGGTGGGTTCATTTGCAACATAGAAATTCCGCCATAAACATAACCTAGTTAATTGTTTAAGAGGACTCATGATGTGGAAATCTTAATCCTCTAAATCAAGGAAAGAAAAGAATGCTAGCCGTCGGGATTTGAATCCACGACCTCAACATCTGTACTGTTGCGTGCTATCAATTACATCACGGCTAGGCTGCAAATCCGCTAGTCTATACAATCTTTTCTTAAGTTATATTATCATATACTTGCATATGAGACCCGCATCACATGTTAGGTGTGGGGTATATCTAAACTACCACTACGTGCAAACACCTGTGAATTGTCTGACATTCGCACAACCTTATCAGGAATGTATTGCAAATAGTAGATTAAGATGAGTGTAAGTGATATTTTTGTAAATGATTTAAATCAAGGAAAGAAACATGTGATGCGGGTCTCATATACAAGTATATGAGAATATAACTCAAGAAAATATTGTATGGACATGTTATAATTATAATTATTAGTTAGTGTTAGAATATGTCATTCTAATTTCGTAACAGAGAATAGTATAGTCCATAACTAATATGAAATAAATAAATTTCGCGTGAGCAAAAAGTTTTTAGGCCGAGCCGTAGGCGAGGTCTACGGTTTCACGAGTGGCGAAAATACTATTCCATACGAGCTTTAGACTATACTTTCTCTAACACTATTTTTAACTAAGTATTCTACTCATCACTTCACATTTTTGCTAAAAATAATAAAATATTAATTTTTATTTAACTTGCCCTGTCAAAGCTTCGAAACGCGTAAAACAAGGCATATAATCATTTCTTTTATAATTTGATGTGTTCTCAATCTGTAACAATTTTCAGTTACAGAATATGTGAATTCTATGGTAGTGTTACAGAAATTAATTTATACAACTAAATTTGTGTTTAATGAGATTAATGGAATAGGGTGAGGTTGAGAAACGTTCAGTCGCTTAATTGAACGTACCGCGAGTTACAAAAAACGTTGCTGAAATTGGCCACCAGTCACCGTAATAATTTGTTTTTAAAGCGTATGGACTTTTAATTTTTTTGTTATTTATCATATCTTTTGTTTTGTTTTCATAAAAGCTATTCAAAACAACTTCGAAACAGTTCCTCTCATTTATATTTTTTTTTGTGAAAAAATGTTTCAGTGTAGGAAAACTAAAATGAGTACAAATTACTGTAGTTATTTCTAGCAGAACAAAAATTATTATGTAATCGTTTAGAAATAATGCTCTATAAAAACTGTATCAATCTTTTCTCAAGCTTATTAAAATAAACCCGTCGAAGTAAGCTAAGTACTGTTCGTGTGTCATAAATATCTTAGCCCGTAAAAGTTAGAAATTTTGATAGCATATACAGATGCCTCTACGAGAAGATAGCTTAACCTTTTGTCTCAGAATTAGACGATTTAATTAAACTTACCTTTCGAAAATTCACTGTTTAGCTAATATTCTGTTTCAAAGTTATGTTAAAATATAATAATAAAAATTGACTGACCAATGGGTCATATATGTCCCGGATTAGTGTTGAAGATGCGCAGTGATAAATAAATGTATTATAAATACGTTCAACTTTTTTCATAGTCAGGTTATATTCCTGGCCCTCAGAATCCATATAAACATATTTTCACCAAAATCTTTTTAAAAATTTGATATTACAAATTTAACATTCCAAATAAACCGCGGATCGACATATTTCTCCGTTTTCGAAATATTTACATTTAAGACTAACTATTTGTTAGTTATAACAAAAAAAAATGGGTTAAGATATGACCCTGACTACTCCGCCATTCGATTATGTACAAAACTACATAATTTTATGAATTTTCTCAAAAAATCGCATTAGTTCAATTTCCACGACCAAAAAACTGAAATTCCTGAAAATTGTCAAAATCACGATTTTTGATCATTTTCAGTTATTTTGATCTAGAAATTGCGCCCATTGTTGAAAAGATTTGATGATTTATGTAATTTTTAATTGCATATTTATAGGGTTTAAATCTGAATGAAAATATCGCAAGAACTTATTAATTTGCAGTGCAAATTTTTTACCAAATAGTGGGTAAGTTTTGGGGTAAAACTAAAAAATATGTAGAGATATAGATTTGTGGGTATCAGCCATTTATTTAAAGGAAAGAGGACACGTCTACTACCATAAATCTGCCTCTGGCAAACAAGACGAAATAGAATGCAAAGGGTTAAAGAAAATAGTTGAATTTGAAGCAGTTTATATACCTACCAATTATTACAAGAAAGTTTTTTTTTAATAAATGTAGTGTATCAGGGTAAATAAAATATAGTGGTAATGAGCAAATTACTAGAAACGATTTCTTCTACTTCAATGTACGAACAAATAAAAATATAAATATGCTCTATAGTTACTGTAGATTACAAAGGATCAAAAATGTCTAGGTATTAGGGCCTCAGGAAAGTCTGCATTTAAAATAAAATTATACATTGCCTTGATTGCTCGTAAAACAAGACAAAACAAGTAATTCCGCTTCCGGCTTCTAATTACGTGTTCTGAATCCGCTTGGGCCTTTTACAGAAAATCAATTACAACACTGGCAATTATGAAAGTAGCAGTTTATATCCCTCATTTCTTTATCGGAAACTGCAGAATAATGAGAATAAAGAGACGAGTTGTAAAATATTCGCCGGCATACGAACCCTCTTGTGTGGGGTCTAATTTAAACAAAAACGAGACAATAACGATTCTTATTCTGCAATTCTACCGCTGATTAAACCTCTTTTCATCTCTTGCTTTCTCTCGTCGAATGTGGAGAGGGAGAAACCGGACATACTTGGCGACAGCTCCCGATGTTTTTGCTTGCCTGTGGATTTTGGTCAAGGGACTGGTTTTAATTACAAACATTGTGCAAATTTAATGAATCCCACTTCTAATTACTTGAAATTTTATTCAATTCAGGTAAGAAGATTAGAATTTAAAGTTAGCCTTATAACGGAGTTTTCAGGCTACGGAAATTAGATTTAATAAAGAGGACTGTAACGTTCATATTTACGAGTATATATCAGATAGATGATGTGGCACAAAACAATTGACAACTTTTTAAAATGCAAGTAATTGTGTATGGTTCTATTTTCTATTAATAGCGGCTGATCAATCAATCATCGGTCATGCTCTATTTTCAAGTGGATCTATTTCTTCGTTGATTATTATCTTAATAAAAGAATAGTAGATTATGTTATTAGGAGTAGAAAGCGATCTTTTTGTGTTGAACCCAGCTATTGCGGCCGAGGCGTTAGCCGAGGCTAAGCAAGCTGGGTAAAACACAAAAAGGGCGTTCTACTCGGAATGACATATACTATTTTTTCTTCAAGTGTTTCAAAGATTTTTTGACATTTTTTTGGATTTTTTTAATTGTAGTGTTTGCAATTTCAGCCAAAGCTGGCTGTGTACACTAAAAAACAATGCAACTGTCAATTAACAATTTTCAATATGATCTGTGTTGCTTTGACGCCAGCGGTTAATTATGACACTAACATTTTTTTACTAGTACAACAATAACAACATTTTTGTACTAGTAAGACAATGAATATCTTCTATAGTGTGTATACAGTAGCATAATATGAATATTATAATACGATTGAAGAAAAACGTTCTTTTTTTGTGTCAATAACTTTGTAATGATTGATTGATATGCAATCATGCAGTTTATTAGAACTCTCTTACTTAAAATAACGTCAAGAACATAATACTAAAACTATGCGCATCCTATTTAGGGACATTCTGTATTGTGACATAACCAAAATTTAGTTTTGTTATTGTGAGTACATCGTATATTTTTTCAAGGTCAAATTTTATTTAGTTTTAATCTGAAGTAACGCTATTTATAAACTTCGAATTATTAAATTAACATAAATATATTGGGAATTCCGTTGCCTACGCCTATGAATACTGGAATGAAGGGTGACGCAGGTGCCGAGCGACGGGAAGCAGTCAGTCAGTTGTGTGTGTTCAAGAGAAGCGGACCGTGCACAAGTGGAGAGAAGACTGAAGAGACTAACATTCATAAATAGTATATGTGTTCTATATTTTGTGTATTCCTATGTGTATAATCTGTCAAACTAAAGTGTAATCCATTTGTTTCAATATAAAAATATCCACAAATATTGGGGGCTCAACCAAAATCAAGACAAACAGCTAATCAAAGTGTAAAACGGAAGCTTAGTGAACAAAGTGTTGAGAACTAGATAAGACTATAGTGTCCGCAAAACTGACTCCTAGTGCATAGACAAAAGAGAAAAGTGTGTGTGTACTAGTACAAAATAAGAATTAAACGGCGAAGTTGTTCTTTCGCTGGACGCTTACGGTCAGGTGAAGCGCGGGGGTTACGCTCGCCGTTCTCGCAAAGAAGTAGTGCCTAGAGCGTATCGCTCGGTGTATTACTACGCGCCAGCGGCGTACCGAGTTGTTTTTACATCGTAATCTATAAAAGAGAACTAAAAACAATGAGTGCGTTAAGTGATATACCTACGATAGATTACAACATAACAAATGGCAAAGTGAAACAGCTCAAAGCCTTGTATACAGTTGTAACAGCTGATGAACACTTGCGTTTAAATACAAATAAACTAAAGAAGTTCCGCGGGTTTCCGTTTGAAGAGGACTCAAGGGAATACTTAGAGGAGATCGAAGAAGTCAAAGCGAAACTAAATTTAACAGATTTAGTATCTGTGTGTCACATCCTTGATCTGGCATACACTGGTACCGAGGACGCCATTATAAGAAGAATCGTGTCATTTCTATGTCATCTAAAAACAAAAGAAGAAGAAGAGGATGATGAAGAAGAGAAGAATAAAGAAGATGGTTTCGAAGACGTTTACCGTCCACATAGGGCAGACACGGACGAAGCCGACGCATCCGTATTTGCACCAAGAAGAAGCAGTCAAGCTGAAGAGATTTCCGATGTGACGGCGGCTATGAGAATTAAACAAGACACGTTTACTTTAAGTTTTAGGGACGTAGAAGACACAATACGCCGCTTTAATGGGAAAGACGGTCATCCCATACGAAAGTGGCTCGATAATTTTGAAGAAGTTGCACAGGTTATGAATTAGAACAATTTACAAAAATTAGTTTCGCAAAAAAGTCACTTGATGGGCTTGCAAAAGTATTAGTTCAGTCCGAAAAAGGAGTAACGAGTTGGAAAAAACTAAAAGTACTATTAAATAAAGAATTTGAAACTAAAGTAAATAGCGCCGAAATTCATAAGTTAATGATGAACCGTAAAAAGAAGAAAGAAGAAACGGTGCAACAGTACATCATCGTTAGCGTGAAATAGGTAGTCGGGCAAACATAGAACCCGAGGCAGTCATTCAATATGTAATTGACGGGCTACCTGACGACCAGAACAATAAACTAGTACTCTATGGTGCCGAAAATTATGACGATTTGAAGAAAAGAGTAAAGTTATACGAATCGATTAGGTCGAAAAGCTCTCTTTAAGGGAAGGCTGAAAGAAGAGTGATGCCATCAAAGGAGAATACGAAGGCTGCTGTACCAAAGATCAATAACGAACAAAAGAGACAAAAGATTATTGTACGTTGTTTTGCATGTGGAGAGAAAGGACATCGTTCAAACGACTGTCCAAACAGAGAAAAAGGCGTAAAATGCTTTAAGTGCAATAAATATGGTCACAAAGCTATTAATTGCAATACGACTAAAGAAGACGATTTCAAAGCAGCAAACGTACATAATATCTCAAGTAATCCACTTGACAAGATATATAAAAATATCACAATCAATGGTATACAATTTAGTGCACTTATTGACACGGGAAGCCAATTGTGTCTAATTAAACAATCTACATACGTAAAGATTGGATCACCATCGTTGCATAAATCAACCGTGGCCCTTACTAGTTTTGCGAAAGGGAGTTCCAGCACCAAGGGTTATACCGAATGAAATCTAAGGATGAACGATGACGACTTTCCTACGAATCTACATGTCCCGAATGAGACAATGAATTGTGACGACATAGTTGGCGCCGAATTGCTGACTAAAGCGGAAGTAACTATAATTCAAGACACGATACGGATAAGAAGAGTTACAGAAGACGCTAATATTTTTAGTATAACCATCGGAAATGAAGATGCCGAACCAGACGTGGGAGAAGACGCGACGAAAGAAACAAGAGAAGAGATAAAAGAAATACGGACATCGTTTAAACCGGATAAAACAAGAAGTACGAAGATAGAAATGAAAATTATCCTAAAAGACGATGAACCCATTTCGAGTACACCGCGAGGACTGTCATTCCTAGAAAGAGATGTCGTCGACAAACAGGTGAACGATTGGATCCGATATGACATTGAATTAAGCTCCTCCGAGTATTCAAGTCCAGTGGTATTGGCTAAAAAGAAAGGAGGGGATTACAGATCATGCATAGATTACCGAAAAATAAACAAAATCATAGTAAAGAACCGATACCCCCTTCCTCTAATAGAAGACATCTTAGACAAGCTGCAAGAAGCTATAATATTTAGTAGCATTGACCTGAAGAATGAATTTTTCCACGTAGATGTTGCAGAGAAAAGTAGGCCATACACTACATTTGCTACTCATTGAAATTTGTACCAGTTTAAAAAGATGCCTTTCGGGCTCTGCAATTCACCGGCAGTCTTCCAGAAATTCATTAATACCATTTTTCGAGATTTAATAAATGAAAATATCGCTGTGCCTTATATGGATGACCTAATCATCTTGTCTAAAGACGAAGAAGAATCAATAAGACGATTGAGGGTGGTGCTAAAAACAGCAAGCGAAAACGGACTTCAAATAAATAAAAAGAAGTGCCATTTCATTATGCGCAGAATCGAGTTCCTGGGGCATGTAATCGAAAACGGAAGAGTATTGCCATCCCCAAATAAGACGAAGGCCGTAATGCAGTTTCCACAACCCAAAGATGTCAAACAAGTTCAAAGTTGCCTGGGGCTAACAGGGTATTTTCTTAAGTTCATACCCTCATATTCCCTTATTGCCAAACCCCTAAGCGATCTAATGAAAAAAGGAGCAGATTTTAAGTTCGAAGAACCGCAAAAACTAGCATTTGAAGAATTGCGGAAAATATTATCCCAAGGACCAGTTTGAAGATATTTCACGAGGAAGGTGATCTTGAGCTGCATACAGACGCCAGTGCTGACGGATTTCATCCGGTCCACTATTATAGCAAAAAGACGACGCCTGCCTAGAGCAAATATATAAGCTACGAACTAGAAATCTTAGCAGTGGTCAACGCTCTAGAGAAGTTTCGAGTTTATCTCTTGGGACGTAAGTTTAAAATTCTCACGGATTGTTCTGCGTTCCAGCAGACTATGAAGAAGTCCAAACTTTCACCACGAATAGCAAGATGGGCACTATTTTTAGAGCAGTTTGATTATAATATCGAACATAGAGCGGGATGTAGAATGCGTCATGCCGATGCATTAAATAGATATCCAGTAAATATTATCCAATCTAATAACTGTTTATCACAAATCAGAGAAAATTAAGATCGAGAGAAGGATATAAAAACCCTGAAAGAGTTAGTGAAGAATGGACCATTTAAGGACTACCTAATGAAGGATGGTATCTTGTATAAACACATGAAAAAGATTTTCTTTGCATACCAAAAACTATGCAGATGCAACTGATAGAAAGCGCACATGGTGAAGGCCGTCTAAGCAAGAAGAAGGTAGAACAGCTGATACAGAAAGACTACTATATACCGAAGCTAAGAGAGAAGGTAGGAACATATGTTTTAAATTGCATTCCATGTATCTTAAATAGTAAAAAGAGAGGGAAACAGGAGGGATTTTTGCATCCACTACATAAAGAAGGATCTCCGCTTTCAACCTATCATATAGATCATGTAGGCCAACTACAGACTACAAACAAAAATTACAATCACCTATTAGTGGTTACCGATTCATTTACGAAATTTATATTATTATTATTTTATTATTATTTATAGATGTGAGTTGAGGATTAAAAATCCTATAAACTCATGTGTAGAGTGTATACAACAATAAATAACAATAAAGTAAAATACACATAACAAAGCATTATACATAGAAGTTGAAAAAGAAACGAACGAAAAAAAAAATAAAAAACGCAGCTGTTGTTTGTATTAGTTTGCTAGACATCACAGACCGCACTAGTGAGAACAGGCCATTCGCGCACAAAAACAACAAAACATCACTTATCACTGAGCTGTCAAAGTGAGAACATGCACTTGTCAATTATGTTTTTAAAACTGTTTGTTGATTCGGCATTTACTGCAATCTCTGGAAGAGTGTTCCATGCGTGGAAGACGCGGTTAGTTAAGAAATGTTGCCTGCAGGTGGTGTGAAATGTGGATCTGTGGAGTTTGAAGTTGTGGCCACGGAGTCGTGCGTCGGTGTTGAGATCATACATGTCGTGCATGGCAATGCTGAATGTATGGTGCAGAGCGCGGTGTGTGAATATCAGGTCCCCTCGGATGTGTCGATTCGTGATTGAGATTATGCCTAGGCGACTTAGCCTAGTCTCATAAGGTAGATTTCGCAGTTCAAGCGGTATTTTAGTGGCGCGTCGTAGAACTTGGTCTAGTAAGTTTCTGTCTTTAAGCAGTCTGGGTGACCACACAGTGGCGGCATATTCCAGGTGTGGGCGTATATATGCATTGAAAAGTTTTAGGAAGGAATTTGAATCTAAATGACAGAAAGCCGATTTGATGAGGTGCAATGCAAAGTTACCCTTCTTTACTGCGTATGCTGTTTGTCTGGACCAGGAGAGGTCGCGCGTGATGATGACGCCCAGGTCGGTATGGTCGAGAGTGTGTTGTAGAGTGTTGTTGTTTATTTTATAAGTTTTGACAGGATTTTTCTTACCGATGTGGAGGACTGTGCACTTGGAGATGTTGAGGTCAAGAAGCCATCTCTCACACCATTCATGGATACTGTGTAGATCTGCCTGTAGGTCGCCGTGATGTTGAGAAGGGTTTGCGTACAGTTTAACATCATCCGCATAGAAGGAGCACGAAGATTTTATGTGGTAACGCAGATCTGCTATGTAGACAAGGAAAAGAAGAGGTCCCAGCACTGATCCTTGGACTACGCCGCTGACAACTGGTTCAGTGCGTGAGTGACTGTCGCTAATGCGTACCGAGAAGGTTCTGTTACTGAGGGATGCCCTTATCCAGTCAAGCAGTTTACCTTTTATGCCGCAGTGCTCTAGTTTGTGTAGTAACCGGTTGTGAGGAACCCTGTCAAAGGCCTTACTGAAGTCAAGGTACACCACGTCAACAGATTCACCAGCGTCGACAGCGGAGGTCCAGTCATTTAGACACTGAAGAAGATTCGTTGTCACAGATCTACCTGGCACGAAACCATGTTGTTCGGGCGGAATTATACCGTTGGAGATGAGAAAAGGTCTCATGGTTGACACTATGATGGCTTCCATAATTTTAATTACTGTGGAGGTGAGACTTATTGGTCTGTAGTTGTTTGGGAGTAATTTGTCGCCTTTTTTGAATATGGGTGTTACAGATGCAGATTTCCATGCTTGGGGGAGGCACGATGATGCGAAGGACTGAGTCATGAGTTGGGAGAGTGGTTCGCATAGTTGGGAAGCACAGTTTTTTAACAGCATAGGGGTGATATTATCAGGACCGGGGGCGGAAGTTGCTGATAAGGATTGTAAGTGTTTATAAACTGTCTCAGGGTCGAAGACAATGTCAGTGAGCAAATTGTTGTTTCTAGGTAGGTATTCGACCTCACGGAGCGGACCAAAAGGTTCTGTGATGTAGGCGGATGAGAAGCTGGTGACGAAGATATCGGCGACATCTTGATTGGACGAAGTAATTTCTCCAGATTGTTTGCGCAAAACAGGTGTGCTTACTTTGGTTGCTGAGTTGGCACGTA
Organism: Harpalus rubripes; assembly: GCA_963082715.1. Lineage (NCBI taxonomy): Eukaryota > Metazoa > Arthropoda > Insecta > Coleoptera > Carabidae > Harpalus > Harpalus rubripes. Next base: position 20,655,798 of record OY720455.1, read on the forward strand.
TGTATTTAAAAATTTGTTTAGGATTACCGTTGTGCACGATTCTAGCTTCGTATTCCTTGCGACAATTCCAGATTTCTGTACTTAATTTGTTTGAAAAATCCCGGTGAGTACGAAAATGTTCTGCAGAGCGAGTACGAGTATAGCGTTGCCAGAGATTTCTCTTGCGAGCCAGTTTGGCACGGAGAGCATTGGTTATCCAAGGCTTTGTTGGATTGTGATAGACTCGCCTCGTGTGGGAATTGGCAGCAGTGGAGTTCGTGAGAATAGAGGCGAAGTTTGACCATGATTTCTCTATATCTGGTGCTAGTGAGTAAGTTTTAGAGTCTAGATCGTTTGCTAACTCAGTAAAATTAGTTCTTGTTATGTTTTTGAAGTTTGAAGCTGCCGTGTTCTTCGGAGTTTTGAGCTGTAGACTGAGGGAGATGATGGCGTGGTCAGATTTACCGATGGGAGAAAGGAATTCAGGATTGGAAATAAGGGCTGTGTCCGAAACTAGTACAAGGTCCAGGGTGGAAGGTTGATTACCAATCCTGAAGCGGGTGGGTTCGTTGATGACTTGATGAACGTGGTTGGTAAAATACATGTCCAGGAATAAGTATTCTGCGTTTTGATTGGCCGGAAGAACAGGGTTAGGCCATTTAATATCAGGTAAGTTAAAATCGCCACAGATTAGTACGTTACTGAAAGAGTTTAATGTAGTTGACAGGGTGTCGTAGAGAAGCACGTCATCAGCTAGAGGACATTTGGGAGGACGGTAGATGCAGCTTACGAGGATGGTGAGATCTTGCTTGCACATTTTGAGCCAAATCGACTCGGTGCCTCGAGTACAGAAGTTTAGTTGCTCGACCGAGAACTCGAGCAGTAGTGTGTTCTGCAGGTAGGCACACACACCTCCACCTTTTTTATTCGAACGGTCTGATCTGTACAATGTATAATTGGGGAGCGAGATAGAGGCGTCCGGCACATTGTCATGAAGCCACGATTCTGACACGAGTATGATGCTTGGATTTTGAAGACTGACTACTACTGTAAGTTCATTAAATTTAGCACGTATGGAGTCAATATTAGTGAAAAGAACTGAGTAGGTGGAAATGGGACTTAATCCTTTTTTGCCGGCGGTAGGGAGGAGGTAATAATTGTTGGTGTCCCTCTGATATATTTGATTGTTAAGTCTAGTTCACCTGCCTCGGTTCGACGTTTCATTTCTTGCCTCAAGCTATTTAGATATTCCTTCTGTTTAGGGGTCTGGTCGTCGTAGATGCTAGCGTGCTTCAAGGAGGAATTTGACAGCTTCTTCTTGTTGCGGAGAACAGTGAGGGCGGAGGATGGACATGAGAAACGTACCTTGAGGGGTCGGTTTTTGCCTGGTGTTGGTTTGCCGAGGCGTACGATGTTAGTTGGCAAGGGAGCTGGCAGAGAAGTATCCTTTAAAACGGTTTCTAACAACTGCGAAATCACTTGGGCGTCGGACTCTTTACGGGCGTCGAACGATCCAAGTGGTTCGACGATGCCCGTGACAATAATATTGTTCTTCCGCTCAAGACGATCGCATGCCTCTTGTATTATATCCTCCTGCGTGGCGGGATTATAGGCGGGAGCATTGAGTGCAAGCTTAGCTTCCAGTTCATGCAACTTCGTGTTGAAAGACTCTTGCATGCTATGCATGAGATCTTGCAGTTCGCTTAACTGCTCTATGTGTGTCAGGCAAGTGTCGCAATAGCATTTGAAAGACCTGGATCTAGTTCTAGTGATTCGCTCATCGGTATCGGCTATCCCAATGCATTTAAGATGAAGGTCACCTTTGCATTTGTCACATTGCGTTTTTTTCTCCTTTTTATCAATGGGCACGTGACAGTTACGACAGGCACTCATTTTTGCGTTCGCGGTCTTTTCGAAATGACTTAACTGGTTTTCGCTGGTGAAATGTTGCTGACTTAAGTAAAGCTGGGAGGTCAATGTACTGGATTGCAGATTTTTTCACGGGCAAACCAGTAAATTTGTCAAACAGAACCGATTGCAAGCAAAAGTGCATTTAAACGGGGCCAAATGAAAAGACCGCGGCACGCATACACCTAAATACAACGCGCGCGAAAACGAACACGCGGGTACCACACTTGTAAAAATCGAGCAAAAAAAAACCACTTAAAAACTTTATTAACAACGGAGCACAAATAACACATGTATACACATCAACTGCCAATATATATGGATGTAGCCAACCAAGAGTACATCCGCCCAAGAAGTTATCAACAAATTGGAATTACAAAAACAGACATTTGGAAATTCTGCTAACATCATAAGTAACCGAGGTACCGCCTTTACCGCGAAAGTTTTTAACGAGTATTGTAACCAAGAGTCCATAAAACACTTTTGTGTCACAACGGGGTTACCGCGCGCGAATGGGCAAGTCGAGCGAGTTAATTCTGTGATCATATCCGTCTTGTCGAAACTTACGATTGAAGATCCATCGAATTGGTATAAGCATGTGGGAAGACTACAACGGATATTAAACTCTACCTACCACAGGAGCATCCAAATGACACCATTCTAATTGCTCACAGGAACCCCAATGAGAAGTAAGGAAGATCTCGAATTAAAAGCGTTAATCGAAGAAGAGACGACAAACAGTTTTGATGCTAATAGAGAAGATTTAAGAAAAAGGGTCTAGGAACAAATTGCGAAAGTGCAGATAGATAATCAGCAGACCTACAACAAGAAAAGAAAGCCGGCGATTCGATATGGAATCAACGATCTGGTTGCTAGCAAAAGGACGCAGGTCGGCCCATTCAAAACAAACACATGCGCCGAATTCTTAAAACCATGCAGGAAGATAAGTGTCGTATCGGATTCCGATGATGACCACTCTCCCGGGTCGGTCGAGACGCAGGACGGCCGAGATGTGGGAATTCCGTTGCCTACGTCTATGAATACTGAAATGAAGAGTGACGCAGGTGCCGAGCGACGGAAAGCAATCAGTCAGTTGTGTGTGCTCAAGAGAAGCGGGCCGTGCAAGAGTGGAGAGAAGACTGAAGAGACTAACATTCATAAATAGAATATGTGTTCTATATTTTGTGTATTCCTATGAGTATAATCTGTCAAACTAAAGTGTAATCTATTTGTTTCAATATATAAATATCCACATATATGAAATAAATACAAATATCATACAAATATCGTGTATAGCACAAGCAATTCACGTAACCTATCTCGTCAATAAACCAGCTCTGAAAACACGGAGAACACGTACAAAACAAAATACTAAAAGATCTTACTTACCGTAACGAGGTTTGTAAAATAAAATAATTAATTGTAAAACAAAATGTAATAACTTTCAGGTTGAAGAGTGCAGAAGGCACTGTTAAAAATTATAAAATTATAAAAAAACTTGTACAACAATGTAACAAAATGATAAACGCAAAACTAAGATTGTAATAAAAGTAAGAAATTACTAACTGCAACAGATTGTTTAACCATGAACCCATAACCCAGTTTCGGGCGCTGTGTATTTTCAGCTACAGTGGTACCTGTTCTAAAGTGAGCTACATACCAGTTGATACGGGCGTCCTCGCTAAATTTTGTAGCTGCAACGAATGGGCAACTATTCACACGACTAAAATATCGAGCACTGCTACAGTACAAAAAATAGTACTGCAACAAATTAACTAACGATGAGCTTAAGGCTCCACAGTACACAAGAATAAATTTATAACATCAAATTACACAAAATGTTAATTAACACTCAAACTTTAACAATGAAGCACCAAAATAAACTTTACAGTTACGACACTGTAACGACAGTCTCCTTAGGTAACAATAAAAGTACTATTGGGGTCTAGTCACAACAAATAGGAAAGAACGAAACAAAAGGTTAATCAGCTAATGTGGTGGGTGCAGGGCGAAAAAGGGCTACCTAGTAAGGCAATGTCGACGGATGGAACTCAAGATCGCAAATGTCCCAACAGCGAGGATGTAGAGACTTGTAGAGTGGCCCAATCCTTTCTCCGAGATGGACTCCTAGAACGAAAATGTGATGCTCGTGAATCCACACGACGCACCACCTTAAAAACCAACACTGAACAGTAGAAGAAGGCACCTCGACGTTGTCAAATTTGCAACAATAGCGAAACCAAAAATATTGATTCAAAACGATAACAACCGAACATTATTTTTGCATCGACACAAAAAAACTGCACTAAAACCTACGTCGAACAACAGCAATGTGCCAAAATACGACGGTTAAAAAAATACGTGCACCACGCACTACGTGAGGAACTAGTGACGCCGAGATCTGAAACCTCCTTACGGAACTGAAATATGGCCGCCGAAAACAGCGCCACAGTAAAGTAAAACAAAAAACATAAAGAAGAAATAATAGAACGAAGGAGAAATATTCTTAAAAAGGAAGAAAGATTTACATTAAAAAAAATAATAATGGCCTCAGCGCGTAATAGAACCGTTTTTACGGAGCACACTCATAAGAATATAATATAAAAGTGCGCTCCATAATAGTACTTTTATTATAAAAGTGCGCTCATAATACGGGCCAATAAATCACGATTTGAAAATGTACTAGCAGCGTTATTTAATAATTTAAAGTTAATTTTCACATTTACATGCCATGTAAATAAATAAATAAAAGTTTAAAATAATAATTCTAGTACAATCCTTGTATTTTAAGCTCACGTTGTTAAAGACAACTTGTACCAGTACGAATAATGTTAAGAAAACTTACCATGGCATGCACGCTTACGAACGATGAGCTTGTCACTGGCCCCAGGATTCCAAGCACGTCCTAGTCATAGCCGCATCTGCAACTAATCATAACTTATGAACACTCTAACATTCACCATTCGTCATAAATAATGTGAGTATAGTTGGGTTCATAAAACAGGTCCGGTCGCGAATTTGGGGAACCGGGTTCGATCCCGACCGACGCCAAATATTTCGAATTCTAACTGGCACAAAAATTAATGCCTGTGATGCACTCTACACGCCAGCAATGAGTGCTCGTGAGGTGACGCCTGGTAAGCGCCCGCACGGTGAAAATATTTCATCATTGCCGATATCAAAGCAGATTTGCACACCCAGTAATGGCTAATATTTATAATATATAAAATTTCCTGTAATTTCGTACCACCAAGTTGTATTCGGCATGACAATTCACCGAAAAAAATTTTAATTAAAAAGAATGAATAGTAGCTTATGCTAAAAACATTGCGTTGTTGTTGTAACTGTAAACAATCATATAAATTTACAAATACGTTTATATTTGGCATGTCTACATCGTTTCTGCATTTTTCTGGCGTTGTGTCGCGATGGATAGAAGATTTGGGAACGCACGAAGTATAGAAATATACATGGCCATCAGAAATTTAGTACTACTCAATACCCGGAAAATACATAACTCGTGTTGGTTACAGTTCGAGATATTTTGTTCCGAAAGGGACTGTTCGCCGGATCAAGTTTTGCCGATCGAAGAACTTAATAATATTCTAAAGGACTATGGTTTTAATATGAAAAGATGGGAAGGAGAGGACTACAAAGAGACAGTAGTGAAAGTATTATAGAACATGACAGCCAAACTTTTACAAGAAATGTATTATGATAAGTTTAAAGTTAAATTTGATCCATTAAAGATCCAGCGTTTAGAGAAGCAAGAAATGCAAGGTACTCTAAAAGAAGAATTTTGCAGCGTTAACAAATGAAACATATTTGAAGATGGTAAAACTGTGATATGAAAAAACCCCCTAGGGTTTGCAATATAAATTTATATTAATTGTTGCATAGCTTGCTAGCATATTGTCAAGTACAATCTGATCTTTTCAAAAACCTACCAAGGAGGTAGTAAATCCTTGAGTAATAGTAAATAATTGGCCTCAAAAACGGAATCACCTGACATTAGTCCAGTATGGTAATTTTACTTAAAAACTAAAGTTTATATTAAAAATTAATAGGTAAATCATTTACAGATTGTTTATGAACCTATTATCCATAAAAATGGCCTCATAAAAAGAGACCGCTTGTTTCTTACTGTAAATCGTGGCTGGACTTTGAATAATAATGCCGCTTGGTTTAAAATTTGCCCGTAGGAGTCAATGAGTGGAGAAAATAATTGAAACTTTGTGTTTAGAAAGCAAAGCTGGATAATGCAAGGTTGAAAATCACTGATCACACATATTCAAGCGCTGTAATAAAGTTGACAAAATCTGGCATTGGTGAGCAAGAACTAATTAAAATAACAGGTTTCGATGACGTGTTTTCAAGAAAGCCTAGTGTTGCATATATCGCAGGTTTTGGATTGTTCTCGAGCCGTTAAGTGTCCATGTGTGAGTCTGGTGTGGCGTATACGGAGTCGATTTAGTATTATTTGTTCGGATTTTGTTCCATCTGTTTTCCATATAGTCGTATCTGTTTTTATTGTTTTTAATTTATTGTTTATTAGGTAGGGGGTGTGGGGCTGGTTTTGGTTTATATATGCTAGGACTTGATGTATTGCGTATAGTTCTGTAGAGTACTTGACAGTGTTGGAAGTCGGTATTTAAATATTTCGTTTTTATAACGAATGCTGCTCCAATTTTGTTGTTTAGGTGTGAGCCGTCGGTGTAGATAACTTCTCGGTATTTATTATTTTAAAGTATTTAATTAAGAATTTCAACGTATTTTTCTCCACTAGTGCTCTTTTTCAGATAGTTGGTTAGTGTTGCGTTAAATGAGTGTCTAACTGGTTGCCAATGTGGGGTTTTAGGGGATTTTCGGATGTACCGATTGTAGGTATGTTGATATCCAGAAGGGTTAGTGTCTTTTTACTGTGTGAATGTAAACGGGTGTACGAATTATCTTAGCTATTTGTGATTATGTGTTTATGTATTGGATGCTTAGGGTTTTTTGTCATTTTAGCTGTATAATTTGCGGTTATTTGGGCTCTCCGTGTTTCTAGTGAAGGTTCTTCTGCTATATTCAATATGCTTTCTGTGGGACTAGTACGGAAAGCTCCTATTATTAGTTGTATTGCGCTAGACTGTACTGAGTCAAGGTGTTTTAAATAAGTTTTCTTTGCTGTTCCATCTCCTTCTTTAGAAACACTTAAAAACATAATTATTTAAAATGCATATTATATTTTTAGGAAATGGTTCTGTTGCGTTATATCCTAATTTTAGGTTTTTTAATGGCTGAGAAAGGTAAATTAATACGAAAAATGTGAAACTATTATTAAAACAACTATTAACAAGACAAGTTCTTGTTCATAAACCGTTTAATTCACCTTTTAAATAAAAAAAAACTCATAAAAAATTACCAGCATAAAGTTCTGTCATATTCAACATTTATTCCAACCTAGATAATTAAATCCCTAAAATCCAACGTCATTAACTGAGACTACATGTTTGGGGGCAAGTCTTTAAAATGAAGTAGAATCGGTTTCCTGAACTGTGTAACTAAGGAGTTGTGTTTGTTTATAGCGTAGGCTCTGGGATTTAATTATTGATAATTATATAAATTTATCCATAAAATATATAGAAAAAGTATTAATGCGAACCTGTAGAATATTTCATAATCTGTAATTTTCAAAATAACACAAATCTTTAAAAAATCATATTTAAAGGTATTTTTCGAAGAAAAACTATTTTGAGCTTCAAGTAAAGTGCCATTTCCGGTTATCTGATTTACACCAAAATCTAAAGGCTTCTTTCCATATTATAATAAGGTAGAAATACAAGGTTTAAAATTTTTCAGCATGATAGTATTTGAGTTAGAGCGCACACATACACACAGACATCATCGTGAAAATGTTAAATTAGAATGTAGGGGCCTTAAAACTTGGTTATTTACCAAAATCTCGATATGCTACTAAGATCTAATTTCAAATTTAAAAATCCGGTTTATAACGAGACTTTTGGTTTGAAAATTATAAGATCAAACTGTAAACTACTTTGCGTTTCATGTTTCAAAGTTACAGGATTCAAAAGCCTGACCAAGATAATGAAATACATATATTTGTATTACTACTGAAAGACGCAGAAACTGAAAATGGATGAAAAGTGAAGCAATGAGGACTGGGAAAAAGGTAAAATAAGTTGAAGAGAAACTGCAGAAAGTAGAAGAAAATAAAGTAAAAACAATTGGTATTGGAAGAACAAACCGAATTCTACAAATAAATGTTATTTTCAATTAAAGTTTTATATATTTGTTCTATCCAATAAATGTGTTTAATCCTATTCAATAACTGCAAAAGTGTTTCACTTTTTTTTTTTGAGAAAAATGAAATACCCGGGTACATTTCAGAAATTTAAGATGTGCCTTAGTTAAAGAAATGATAACGGATTTAAACAGTTTTGCTGTCTTTTAAAATAATTTTTATATTTTATTTTTTTAATTTTGTGCGTCAATCGTGCTAAAAATATAATAAGCATATCGGTCAGGAAGTGCTCTTCTACCGGTATCGGATGTATTGGAGATGTCGACTTCGTTGCGATCTCCAAAATTATACTCAACCGGTAGGAAGCACTGATCTTAATACTTAACCTATAAGACAATAGTCGTATTTATAAATTATTTTTATTTTTTGAGTGCTTAAAACCAGTAGGTACATTAATTTTAAACAAATCAACAGTTTGTGTTTCAACATATTATTTTGAACTACTGTTTAAAGTTTTTTTTTTTATATTCTTACTGCAACAAATAGGCGCTGGTTGTTTGAACTTTCTTTGCACTCATAAGCAATTGAAACTTTTTAAAATTAAATTATTTTTCGAAAATGTTGTAACTTGTTTTCTATAATTCAAGTACCACCCTCGTACTGTTGCATTCAGAAAAGTTATTTGCAAAGATCATTTTTAGCAAAATAATTTATTTCGGAAGTTTCTAATGGCAATATCTACATATACAGAACTAAAATGGCCTTGGGCTGGTTTATGATGAATATAATTTATAAATAAAAATTTTGAAATTTTGTTTAAAAATTATAATTTTCTGTTTGGTTTATGTTCGATTTTGATATTCTGAATATGACCAATCATCCGTGACCTTGTCACTGCTTGTCATATTTTGACATTTCGCCAGTTCAAATTTTAGGTTACAAATTTATTCATAGTCATCTTAAATGAAAAGATGATTTTGTTAATAATATCGGGAAATTATTTTCATTGTTGATTTGTATAATGAAGAAAGAAACAAACGCAAACGTAAAAAATCTGATGTGGCCAGCACATTACCTTCCGTCAGTTCTATGGTTCTATGTATTTTGTACAAATTTCATACGGAAAGTTCCTTGCTAAATATTCTATTTCTTGTACATTACCTTCCGGCAGCTGCATGTATTTTATGCAAATTTCATACAGAAAATTTATGTCTTAAATTATTATTTTGTGACGTTTTCTATATACAGTGTAATGTATTTGCGGAAATAAAAGATTTATTATTATTATTTCTTGTACATTACCTTAAAGCAGTTGTATGTATTTTATACAAATTCCATACAGAAAGCAAAAGATCCTATATTTCAGTAAAATTATGTCAAACACACTATGTTAATTTCACTTGACACTGACATCTTTCAATCAGAATTTTCTTAATATAGTAGCTGTTTTCATAGCTATAGCTACTTTATGAAATTTAATTTCTTTATAATTTTTTAACTCTATATCCATTTAATATTAAGTATAAAATGCAGTCAAATCGTATAGAGAATAAAATATTCTTTAATATTTATAATAACATTAAATGTGAAAAAATGATATTTAACATAGTTTTTTCAAGAAAAACTGTTAAAATCTTCAAATGATGGTACTTCCGGTTGACCAATTGTAACCAAAATCTAATCAGCTCTTCATATGGATGTAACGAAGAAGTATACGAAAAAATTATAATTTTTGAAACTGTAGTATTAGAGTTATCGCAAACGAAAATTTTGTTACACACACACACACACACACACACACACACATACAGACATCATCGTAAAAATAGTAAATTCGTATTCTAGGGACCCTAAAACGTGCTTATTGATTAAAAACTCATCATCGAATTTTTTGACCAAAGACAATACCTTCCTCACCTAAAGGTGACGGAAGGTAAAAACGAAAATGGGCTGTTGGGCTTATGAAAAGATTAATATTTGTCAACGGGTAAAATCATAGTTACTGCTTATTAATACAATATCGATTTGTTTCTGTGTATCTATCCTAAAAATTCACAATATTAACTTACAGACTCACGCCACAAACAGAACAGACAGCTGACGGATGCAGAAAAGTTATACCGCCATGTTTAATGGTGCTTTGTTGTATTTGGTAGAATTTGAAATCTACATTTGGAAATACATGTAAAATATAGTTATATTTCAAATTTATAAATTTGTAAATCATCATATATCATCGTGTGCGTTATATATATATATATATATATATATATATATATATTTTAAAATCTAAATTATAAATTAAATATTAGTAATTTAAATTAATCATAAACCAGCTCTAATATGGCAACGTTCACAGGGCCGGATTATGACTTTTTTCGCCCGTAGGCAACTATATTATGCCCCCCCCCCCCCACAACAAAACTTTTAAAATGCTATTGAATTTTTTATATAATATACTACAATATAATATAAAAATCTGACGTGACCAACAAAATACCTCCCGCTATTTAATTTTATTAATTTAAATATACATACATCTTTAGTTATGCTGGAAACTGTATTAAGATCCATTCCATATAACTATGGTTCTATTTATATATTTTTCATAATCTGGCCCAGGCCCGACTCATGGGTCGTGCCGGGCCTTTTTCCGTGGACCTAGTCGGGACCCGTGTGGACCTCTACTAGGAAGTTATGAAATTGGTAGGTCGTAGCATTAGGATTTTAGCGAATTCAATGTTTCATATCTATCTACCTGACTGTTCTGCGTTCTTTTTTGATAATAATTGTAAAATATATAGTAGATATATTCCCAAAGAACATTAAAAAAATTCGAATAATTTTATTGACAAAAATATAAGCAAAAGCCAATTTTAAAACTGTTTAAATAAAAATTATTATATACTTTAAACTGTACATTTAACTCTGACGACACGCTATCGGTAGTTGTAACCCTAGAAATGTGGTTCGTGAGTAAATAAGCATTTGATGACTGGAAAATTCGCTGCGTTTAGCCTGAGAAGAGTTTTCTTTGATAGGCAGCGTTTATTTAAGCGGTAAAACAAAACAAAATTGAACCCTTGTAACAAAGTTAACTCCGATCCTGAAAATATGAAGTTTGTATCAGAGTTTTGGGAATTTATTCAGTCTAATGTTTATCTTCTAAATTTCCTTAATTGAATTAAATAATTTTCTAAAATTAACGCTGCGCGTTCTAGGGATACTTTCCACATATAATAAAATGTTAGGGTTTTCGAGTTAAGGTACGGTTTCGCTAATGCAGTAGTGTAGTGGCCAATCACAATGATTCACTATATTGCTAGGGTGTTTTCTTTAAACACGGCTGCTGCAAATTGAACTTCAACGAAGTAAATAATTACAATAAAAATATATTCTAATTTACTTACTGGCCTCGTATCAAAACTGATTCTTATTTAAGAGAGCTCAATACTTCGTTTCTTTCAAATAAAATTAATAAATTACTCTGGCCTCTTAAAATAAGCATCGAAGTAAAAACTAAGGTAATCAAATAACTATTACACAAAAGCCTTCAGTAAATTTTTTTTAATTATCGTTCTGTTCCTCTAATACAAATAGTGTTTACACAAAAAATGCCTTAAAAGTTTCTAGATTTTTTTATATTTAATGTACGCAGAAATGTAATCGCTTTTCATTTAAATAGAGCATCAAAAAAGTCATGGTTTATTGCCAGTGCCCTATTTTTCTTTGGTTGTACAGTGAAACTCGATTTTCCAAAATAAAACAAAAAATGTATTGTGTGCGTACTCACTCGTACATCAAGCGAAGTTTGTGCTAGATTTCCTAGATGCAACAGAATTTGTTATATTATCTTTCAAAAATTTGTTATAGTTTTAACAAAAGTCCTTGTTAAAATTTAATAATTTTGAGTAAGTGTTAATTTGACAAATATTTCAAAGAGCTCTATATAAACTGATTTTTTAAATTTTTGTGTTAAATTAACACTAATTTTTTTTGAATGCGTAGTACTTTGTGCTTTTTTTGGAAAAATTTTTGGCTTCCTTAGCCGATTTCGCAAGAACGCTACGTTATACCGGCAAATAATCCTAATAAAAATTCTAGACCGTTCAAAGAGCTATAGATAAAGAGCTCATCGTCGTATCTGCGGGCCCTTCGACATGGAAGTTTTTAAAGGGACGCGTAAGTGCGCCGAGCCGCCCTGCGTGAGTGAGACCATTGTAACGTCAATTGGAGCAAATTGTTTAGCTTGTATGCTAATAGGACAATAATCTTCCCATTAAAAATAAAATTGGCTCTGTAGATTCAATGTTTTGCGCACCATTGCGATTTTAAGAAAACCGCACCAATGAAGTATACAAACCGCAATAATTCGTGCATGCGGGGCATTTCCGGGTGGCTACATCTATTAATCGCTAGGCCATTGTCCTAATCACATGTGAACCAAACAGTTTGCTTGCATCACAAAATGAAAAGTGGAGGCAAATTTTCGCCCCTAACATCCGGACTACATCAATATTTCTGCGATAGGCGTGTTTTGTCATTTCCCAAAAATTCTGATACGTTTACTGCGCTGTAGTTCCATAAGTATAGCCTATAGAAAAAAATCGTAATACAAAAGATGTAGCAAATTTTGTGTTCTATAATATTGATGCTAACAACTTTTATTATTTATTTTTCGATATACAGAAACATATAAATTGAGAATAACCCAAAAAAGACCGAAAATTGCGAATTTTTTTCGGTGTCGGTCGGGATCGAACCCAGTTTTTACCCTACAAAAGATGGTGTAGCAACGATATTAACATATATTGTTTAGGTCAGGACGGGGATGAAAAATTTAAGTTTTTGGTTCTGTGGAGGCTCGGTGCGAGCCGCTATTTTGCATCAAAGGTACAAAAAATGAGTTTATTTGGGTGTTTGGCTATTTTTTCAAGCTCGTTTAAAATTTTTACAAGAATACAAAATTAGAGCTCGAAAATATTTGTACATAAAACGGTTCTTACATATTTTACCTAGGATGAACTATCAAAGAGTTATGTTAAAAATTAATAGTTAACCATTTTTAGGTTTAACTATTTAAAACAGTTTACAGTCATCGTGGCATCGAAAGAAGTAAATTTTCGATAATTTTAAAATATTTTTTTCAACACTTTTTTACAAATTCATACACCACTCTCACCCGGTTAAAGATATTAAATGCGGTTTGAAAACTTGAATTCAGCATGAAATTCTACATTATGTCATGTGTGAACGATGTTTGCCGATGAGCGGTCCGAGAGTTACTAACAATTTACAATTATAAGAAATCCCTCTTAAAATATTAAACATCTGCACATCGGCTTAGATCTCATTTTTTCATTTGAAATTTTGATACGATTAATATATTAAAATGTAACATCCCTTTTTTACACAAAAATTTACGAGTTTTAATTTTGTATTCTTGTTAAATTTTGATACGGGTTACTGCTTTTTGAGAAAATAGCCAGAAACCCAAATAAAAAATAAACTCATTTTTGCACCTTTGATCCAAGATAGAGGCTCGCGCCAAGCCTCCCTAAGGTCAATAACTTAAATTTTTCATCCCCATCCCGACTAAAACAACATATGTTAAAATCGTTGCTACACCATCTTTTGTAGGGTAAAAACCGGGTTCAATCCCGACCGACGCCAAATATTTCGAATTTTAAATAGCAGAAAATTGATCTCTGTGATGCACTCTCTACGCCAACAATGAGTGCCCGTGAGGTGACGCCTGGTAAACGCCCACACGGTACGAATATGTAATAATCATTACCGAGATCTGTGTACGAAGCAGTTTGGCACACTCAGTAATGAGTAATATGCCGCGGTGATATATTTATTTTATTTTAGTAAAGATCTAACATTTTAATAATATATCTTCAAAATAATAATTTTTCTACTGTAGGGGTAGGCAAACTTTAGAGAAAAGGGAACCAAACATTCTCTTTGCAACGTTTATTTTTTCCTGTAGCTACAGTTATATTTTTATAATTCTGTTTTATAAGATCAAATTTTAAACTAAAGCATTCACCTGTCACTTTAAAGCATTAGTGCGTTAAAGTTACCAAAAGCAGGTCCTTGGAAAGCTCGGGAACCCCATTAGTAGACGATTTTAGTGATGTATCGTCATTTGAGAAAAAATACATGAATCACTAGACAAATTTGTTGTACTTTTGCTGTTTGAAACAATGAACTAAGCTAAAAACAATCTCTTTTCAATGCTTAACTTTTCAATATGGAGTTAATAAAAAATAAACGTTGACATCTACAATGATAAAAATTTAATACCGCCATTCGAAAGAAATAAAAAAAAACTGTTAAAGGTTGCAAACCATAGTCCAGTATTATTGCACCCTTGGAACTTATTCTCAAAAACAAAATATTACAAAATTTACATTTTCACCTATATATAAAGTGATATACGCATTTTATCTAAAATAATGATACACTACTAAAATAATTTCCTAATAGGGCACTTTTTATTTAAATTAACTGACTTCTTATCTTTTATATTTCTCGAGATCCCCACGTTAAACAAATTATCTTGGAAGACCAGTATACAGATTGATTCGAGAATCCGTGATATAAGCATTTATCTGTCTCGTAAAACTTAATCCAATTCTCTATATATAGAGATTTAGAGAATAAAATTACAAAATTTTTGGGTGTCAAAATTCCGAGTAAACTTAATTTAAAGTCGTAGTAAAATATTAAAACAAGTTTGATGTTTAGAAAACGAGCCGCATTGCTGTGAGTTTACAAAGGGCGAGTGCGATAATAGGCCTTATAAAACATGTTTTATTATACTATGCATTTTTCTATTGAGGGAAATTAATAATTCTATTACATTTTTCAAAATACAACTTGGAGTTTTTTATCAGTTATGTGGTAGGGTTTCCTGCTAAAAATAACTTCACACATGAAATTCATTGATGAATGACAGCAATTTAAGGTTAAGGTAGTTCCCACTTTGTTAGACAAAATTTTCAAATTCGATTTCTGTTTCTGTTTGGCTTACGTAGACAAGTTTACAACCTTATATGTCGGACTCTTGTTTTGCTCGCGCGCGCCTATTTTCTTTTATTATTATTTTTTCTCATAATTAGTACTGCAACCCTATATTTTAAAAAAATACTATAATTATAATCAATAACCGATGTATTCACACAAAAATCAACATACTTTTTTAAATGTTATTTCTGTCACAAAAAGTTAATTTAGGTTAACGGAAATACATTTTTCTCCTAAGAATACATGTTACATTTTTACTAATTGTCTCGGTTCAAAATTTATGAATTTCATATTTGAAGTATCTGCGTAGGTACATGATTTATGTGGGTTTGTATTTACTGACAAATATGCCAGAAGTAAACAATTTTAATTGAGTATATATGAAATTAATTTGATATAAGCCGTGAATGTAATCAAGATGTGATATATTTGATATTAAATACTTGTATTTATTGTGCTTATAATATAGCCTGATTTTCAATACATTTTAAAGATAGGTACGTTGTAAATGTAACTAGTTATTTGGATTCATGCAAATGATAAATAAAGTTATAAAAAAAATATCCTCTTCATTTTCTTGACATGTTATGGTTATTTTATAAAGTACATGAAATAATTAAATAAAAAATAAATAAACTTTAAAATAATGTTAGTAAAATATTTTAATTTAATTTGGAATCATAAATTTCTTTATTTGGCCTCAAAAACGGGCGCAATTAAGCTTTTATCGCCAGAGGGCCTATAATGTTACCAAGCAACAACTATTCAAACATCAAATCGTGGTTTATACTTAAATGTCAGACAACATATTAAATTCGATAAATTACATTTTTTGAACACCGCTGCTCGTAAAACTATTCTTCTCTTTTGACTTCTGTGAAACCAACTAGCTCTGTGTGCAGCCTCAAATTTATCCAATATTTCTTTTGAATAATTGATATCTTTCATGTTCATTTGACACTAAATTAAAGTTGGTTATAAACAAACAATATATCTAGATACCACAGCATACGTATAATTCACAAGGCCAGCACAACAATACCCACTATATACATATTGAATCCTTAAATTTCGAGATCCAAAATAAAATAAAACGTTGTATGTATCACGGTCGTAATCAAGGTTATAGAACTCGGGAAAATTAAAGCTCTATGCTATGCGTCGAGCTTTAAACATTCCCTCGTGCTACAATCTGTTGATTATGCTTTTAATACATAAATAACTATTTAGAACTCATAATGAAATAAATAAACAACCTTTTAGTTGTAGTTCTGTGTGGCGTTTTATAAAAACACGAATTGTACAATCTGGTTACGACATCGTACATTATGAGTATTTTCAATAATACAATTTAGAGCTATGCGCAGATCCTTCATCACGTGCTTCATAGGCTTTAATTACATTTTAACTGTAATGCTCTGACTAATGGCGCTAAATACAGAACCTCGTATACAGAACTATTAATTCCAGAATTTATTGTATAAAATGAAATGCTTTTTTATCTTCTTCTTCCTGAAATAAGAATTTAAATTAATTTATTCATTCAGAAGCAAATTTGCAAGCCAAAAGTTCAGATGAAAATTAATTCAACAAGAAAAAGTTTTCTGCTGAATACATTAAAATTTTATTTTTTTACAAATTGTTAAAATTACTAAATAAACTGGTTATAAACGAAATTGAGTTTTTATTAATATATGAAAGTCAGAATTAAAATGAATATCTTATGGTTTTAATTATTTTCCGCACTCACTTTAATATAAGAATACTTATTTTCAGCTAATACTCGAATCGTTCACAGTTCTCGTAGTTACTAATAATTATAAGATGTAGTTCCTTTACCACAAGTGTGTCGCACTGACAAATGAGTATTCACTGCTCTGGATAGGAAGGTATACTAGTCTAAATCTAGCACAAAATGTTAGATTATTAACAGCAGTGAGAAACAACCTCGTTCATCTAAATGAGAAAATTTTATTTATTAAGGGTTCAAGTCTGGGTGTAGTCCATGAATTTTTCACAAAAATCTTTCGCCTAAAGAGCTAGCCATGCAATAAAAACTAGACGGTCTTGTCAAGTACGACTAAAACTGATTAAAACTATTATACAGTATACGTTCAATAAGCCCAGCAAAACAAGCAAACGGAAGTAAAATTTGTTGAACGACTTTGCTAGCCTAGCATTTACTTGATTTGCTCGCAAGCAATCCAAGCCACAATTTTCTCGCTTGTCTTGCTAAGTGTCAAATATAATAGCGGGAAATACAAATTTTACATACATGAAGTTAACTTGAACTGATTCTATTACTTTATATGGTGTATGTCTATCAACCACATGTATAAAAGGCTTTGAGAGTTTTGTGATGGATGTTTATAACATTATTAAATTTCAAATATTTTTTTATAGTCAATATAGCTTCTTCTAAATTAATCCCACTACCTGAAAATAAATATATAAATTCATTTTCCATATGTTCGCAGACCAAGAAAAGAGATACGACAGATACACAATTACAGAATGTTATATTTGACATCTATATACATTTCTCGATGACAGTTGTGGATGACAGTTCGTCAAACGGCTAGCAAATCGTTCAGCGAACTAAGCAACAAGTCTCGTTTGCTTACCTAGCATTTGCTAGATTTGCTTACTTCATTGAACGCACCTAGTAGTAACTTATGACAATACATATTACAATCTTCAACGGTGCTCTCCATCTTCTGGACCAAATCAGTCTGTTCAGGTGTAGCACCGACCTCGGTGACCCCATCCCAACAAGCGTTAATTCCAAATGTGACCTCGTGAAACAAATTATTTTTCACCTCCCTCATACCGTAGGTAAGGGAGCAACGTATTAGATTTTGGTTAAAATTGATAAACCGGAATTGATATTTTATTTGAAGCTCTGAACATATTTTCGTGAAAAATATATTGATACAGTACAAAACGACATATTAATTAATTTTACTACCAACTGCGTATGCAAATATCTTTGAAATCAATACTTCAAGCATCTTAAATTCTCACATTTTTTATACAACTGTACAGGGTGTCTCATTTTCGATATTTTTTTAAGGTATCTCCGGTAATATTAAAGATTAAGCAAAACAGTTTGCACATTCCAGGGTCAACTTTTCCAGAAAAGTTTAATAGTCACCACATGGAATTTTGATCTCCTTTTGTTTCTGAGCTACAGGCAAAAACTCGTTTTTCGCTCATTTCGAAATTATCTCATATCTTATTTATTATGTTAGTAAGAGAAAAATTGTTTTAACAAACTTTTAACTGTTTTTTAGGTAGAATGAAATGGCGTAATTATATTTTTTGATAACTTAATAATTCTCGAGATAACACAAACTTATGATTTTTTAAATGGGAACCTATATTGAAAATAGTCTCATCGTTTTGCTTATTTTATAAGCTTTTCAATGATGTATAACAAGTCTATATTCTTTTATTTTAAACATGAATAAAAGATAAATTATTAATTTTTTTGGGTGAAAAAATTGAAAATTGATTGATTCAAAAATTCTTCAGTATTTATTTTCACTTTTAACCACAAATATCACCATAATATGCTAAATTTAAAGAAAACATGTTATTGCAAATACACATTTTATAAAAATAACTACGTAGTATAAAATGTTATCATTTAATACGCAGCATTGTTGATTCAAGTCTAATATTTCATAAAATTATTATTACCTATATTTTATTCACATGTCGTTTTTTGAAATACTTTCCTAGTATACACTTTACCTCTCTTCTTTGTCTTGAAAACAACAACAAAATTGCGTTCGACATTTTCAAATTTCAAAATTAACAATTGTTAAATGCAAATCGGTCATATTTTTTTAAGAACTTACTATACTACAACCTTATTTCATACCAAAATTTATTAGAAAAGAGTCATTCAACCTTGTGTCTGGCCTATATGTCTTGTTAATTCAAGAAATTTGTTACATTTTATTAGAAATTTCTTACGAGTATTTATGTCTTTAATAGTTATTTAAGTATTAAGGACAGTAAGTGTACCCTACTGGTTGACGATTAGTTTGGAGATCGAGACGAAGTCGATATCTCCAATATACATTCGATACCGGTAGGAAGCACTTACTGGCCGCAATGCTTATTATATTTTTAGCACGATCGGCTCAATAATAATAAAAAAATTAAAATTTAGAATTATTTAAAAATTAGTTTGACATTTAAAAAAAATTGTTGTCATTTTTAAGTAAGCTTTGATAGTTGTTTTGTTATCGTTGTAATGTTAAGGCCTTATCACACTAGAATCCATGACTTTGGTTCATATCGCTAACTTACTTCAACTCCAGTGTGATAGCAACAAGGCAGTCATGGATCCGGTTGTCAGATGAAATGGAATCGGTTTCATTTCCTCTGACTATTTATCGCTGAGTTCTCTACTGTGCATGCGCAACTGTCTCTGAAGTACAGGAATGTAACTTTTCGGAGTAAAATATAACTGCAGAAACGTCAGAAGTTGATATTTTTTTGTTTGGTGAACATGAAATTAGTATACTTGCCCACAATTGCAATATTTTTTCATCGTTTTCAATCCTTTTACTTGAAATAATTTGATATGTCAAATAAATTTGAAATATTTTGTCATTAAAGACACCAAATCATAACCAACTTCAAGTATGAAAATCCACTAAAAGTCGGAGAAACGGTTTTTCGAAATTGCAGTGTGATAGATCGAGTTGGTCATACAAAATAAGTCAGCGAAAAAGAGTCAGAGATATGATTGTAGTGTGATAAGGCCTTTATATGAACAACTGTAAACATTACGACCGGTAGTATTTACTCAAAATTTTAGTCACCCTAACTAATTACTATGACTACCATTTAGAAATAATTGGGGTGATTAAAAAACAACTGAATTTGTTACTTTAGTCAACGCTTAATCACCCCTGTTTAAGAATAAATACTACCGGTCTAATTATTTATTTCGTTTGAGATTAAATTAGCTATCTGTCAAATAATTTCATCCTAAAATAAAGATTATTTGTGAAAAATAGAAGGAAGTGACGATTCGGATCTAGAAAATGCATCGAATATAGGATGTTCCTCAATTATACCACAAAAATCTAAAGAAAGGTATGAAAATACCTTTAAAACCTTCAAAGCGTGATGCAGTGAGAATTTAAAAATTTAAAAATAGAAATTCCGTATTTTTTGTTTTCTTGAAATTACACTTAATAACGCCTAAAATAATTATTAAAGTTTTTGCGCAAAAGTTCTGACGTTAGCGTCACTCTGTCTTAAGTAGAAAGAACCGAAATACGTTACAATTAATATGGCAATATACAATAAATATTGCATGAATAAAAATACGTATCCATTACAAACTGTGATCAAAAATCTTTAGAGCTAACGGTAATAAAGTAAACCAGATAGTTATTATATCATTTCAAAATATATATTTGTTTGATTTACCTACATGAATATGTATAGAAGTGTTAAATGTTAATTTATGTAAAACATCGAAAGTACATATTATACATAAATAAAAATCAGGTAAGTAAAATTAATAATTTTTGCTCGTTTTCATAATCAAATTAATTATTCGCTTTAATTAATGTGACTTTAAGACTTTCTTTAATATAATATTAAAAATTTTATACTCACCAAGTGCCATTATTATATTTAAAATAGTATTTAACCGATTTTCTATTTATAATTAAATACAACAAAGACAGTATTGATTACAATAATCAATGCATAATTCATAATAAAAAGTAATCCAACATTTACATTACTATTTACTAAATGATTACAACAATGACAAGTATTGAGATTACAATAATTAAATCATAAATTATAATATAAATTTATTTAAAAAGTAAATTTTCATTTGATCTTAATAAAAAAATTACTCGGATATATTAACTGTGTTTGTTAGAGTATGTGTAAAGCCAATCGCGAATTTATGAGCAAAATATGCATGGATCACTTTATAGTGACATTTTCACAGAGAAACTGGACTACTGTAATGACGCTGACGTCACAACATGGCGTCCATTTTACGCTAAAAACTTTAATTGTATTATTATAGGTATTTATTTATATATTCAAAATTCATATGCGACATGTAATTTTTAAAAGGCCGAAGACTTGGACGGGCCCATTGTATGTATAACATGAAAGTAGAACATATTCAGGATAATGGGTCGCTTATTATAATCCATATTCCCAATACAAAAACCAACGTATAACGCGAACCTTCACGATTATCACAGAAAAGGAAACTATTAATTATTTGGATATGTACAGAAAATATTTGACGTTACGACCAAAAAATTCAAAGTCTTCTGATTTTTTCTTGGCTATGCGCAATAGAAAAGTCACCATTCAAATAGTAGGTAAGAATACAATACGAAGTTGGCCTGCCAAAATCGCAAAATTCCTGAATTTATCAGATCCTCTTTCTTATACCGGACATGCGTTTAGAAGAAATTCGGCTACCTTTCTAGCGAACCAAATTATCAACATTTGAAGCCTTTATAAGTCATGGTGGGTGGCGCTCGTCTTATGTTGCCGAAGGATATGTGGAGGATTCAGTGCAGAACAAAATAGTTTAAAAAAAAAAAAATTACATGAAAATTCCACCGCTTCACAATATCCAAGTACTTCGACTGAAGATGTAGTATCCAACACTGAAAATATTGTACTGGCGAAGAAGACTATTGCAGAAAACATTGTAATAACGTTCAATAATTGTTTGAATTGCAATTTTAGGTTTATTTTTAATAAAAAAGATTAATTTAAAAGTTTAGAAATTGTACATTATTATTTTATATTTATGTAATTTCACCGCCTCTAGATCGGTAGGTAATCACATCACTTACCGGTCAGGCACAGCACTTACCGAGCTGTAATGCCTTGGAAACCCTATCGGTAGGGTTAAAAAAACTCGATCGTGTAAAAAAATATGTGAAATATATTTTATATGAACTTCACAATTATAGGACGAGGTTTTGTGCGTTGAATAAAGGAAGGCAAAACAGAAGTTATGTTACCTGTACCTGTGCGGTGTTTGTGATCTGGAGACATAGTGAGGGATAGTTTTTCTTTGAAAATATTGGACACAACTTTACCGATGTTTTCATTCAAGGCCTCAGGAACTTACAGGAAGATACGTATGCTCTTGATTTTTAATTTTGGAGGTCAATACTATAATTTTATCTGTTTAAAGGTTGTAGACAATGTTAAATTATTAAAGAATACTGGTTGGACTTGCATTGTCTTTACTATTTTTATAATAAAGACAATGCAAGTCCAACCAGTATTCTTTAATAATTTAATCCTCGTGTTTTTTCAGCTCCTCTAATTTAGTAGTAGAACTTTTTCATGTAGTTCTTCTGTAAAGATGTTCTTACTAAGAATATCTGTTACGACTTCTTCCGCAAATGTAAGAATGTGTGTGTGTGTGTGTGTGTGTGTGTGTGTGTGTGTGTGTGCGTGCGAGCGTGCGTGCGTGTGCGTGCGTGCGCGTTTGTGTGTGTGTGTGTGTGTGTGTGTGTGTGCGTGCGTGCGTGCGTGCGTGCGTGCGTGCGTGCGTGCGTGCCTGCTCTCCCTGCCTACGAACATGGAAAGAAGCCATTAGATTTTGGTGTAAATCAGATAATCGAAAATGGCACTTTACTTGAAGCTCAAAATAATTTTTCTCCGAACAATACCTTTAAATGTTATTTTTTCGAAATTTATGTTATTACGTTTGAAACAAACAGCAAGCACAACTCCTTGGTTACACAGATTATATCTTAAAAGCATGTCAAAGAACTAATTATTTCAAATTAATGATAGTAATGTTTTAAAAAAAATTAGTAAATAGAACCATAGTTATATGGAATGGGACATAATACAGTTTTCAATATAAGTAAATATGTAAGTATGTATACTTAAATTAATAAAAATTAAATGGCGGGAGGTATTGTGTTGGCCACATCAGATTTTTTATAATTCTAAAAGACACATTTTTGCTTGTAATTTTTCTGTACATACCTTAATATTACTTAACCGATTAAAAAAAAACTTACACCTGCGAAATTCTGGCTGAAATTGCTGCGTTAGGTTACGTTAAGTATGTTTTTACATTCTGCCTACGATTACATATATTTATACTGAAAAGATTTAAGATAATAATAAACATTAAATATATTATTTTAGAAGTAATAGTAAAGCCATCTATACCATATTAACTTGCGATATGACAGTATAAAATTTCACTTTTCTGGAAATAGAATTTTCGAAGTAAGTTAAATGTTGGGACTGGATAAGGAAGAAACGCAACCTGTTTGGAATATAGAGTTGAGATGAGAATGTGAAATCGATATTTTATAAACGTATTTAAAGACTGACAGGCCGCCAGTTGAGAACTGCAACAAGTATATATATATATATATATATATATATATATATATATATATATATATATATATATATATATATATATATACGTGTCTTTTCACTTTAACTCATGTACTAAATATCAGATTTTATTTACTAGTAGTATATTCCGAAACTGAACCAAGTTAACCGCGGTTACTTTTTCAGTAACCGGTTGTGTTTACGGAACACGGTTACTGAAAGCTGGTAACTTTTCTGTAACCACACTAATCACGTTAGATCGGCGGTTGTGATGCGGTTACATTTTGATGCATGACAAATGAACTTTTAACTATTTTAGTTTGCCAAAATGAGGTTAGCTGTTAGCTGGTCCGTTTTTCTAGTCCGATGTCGGTAACATTGTAACCGCGGTGAAACCGTAACCATTTTCAGTGGTTACCGTTGTGTAATTTTGGAATACACTATAAGGCCCGCTCCTACACAAGCGTCTAGTCGCTACCGGTAACAAATCATTCTGAGCCGAGCGATGCCGAATTTTTTTAAATCCTGATTAAAACAATTCATAATGCATAAAACTCGAGTCCTTATACTTGTTTTTTAAACTTATTTAAAAAAAATAAAGGGTTTTTGCGGGCACCTGAATCATACATGGATCTCCTTCGGCATAGTTCGGCTCTCATAATGATTTGTTACCGGTAACGACTAGATGTTTTACCCTCCCATTATCTCTAGCGCGCGCTGGTGCAAATGTGCTGCCAGTATCAATAAGAAAGATGTTGGGGGCTCATAGAGTCGATATCGTACCGTACGCTCTGCGTTGTGCGTTTATTAGCTATTGCCGAATGTGTATTAGGTGTAATTGTTTCAAGGAATGGCTCTCCCTGCCTACTATATATGAAGCGACAATTCAAATAAATTTTTCATGTAATAGAACTATTAACATTTTGAAAAATTCAACATTAGACGAACACACTTCTGATAAGAATCTGCATTTAAAAAAAGTATTATTAAAATCTATTAGTATTTGACTTTGATTTTATAGGAAAAACGAGAAATGCCGTTTTATTCATAAAATCAAAGTCAAATACTAATATATTTCAATAATATTTTTTTTAACACCTAATTATATCCAAACTGAACAAATTATCTAGAAAAATGTTATGTAACTTTAGGAATATTTACATGACACAGGGTTTGAATATGCGTACTTGCATTCCTTTGTAAAGCAATACAGACAGTGAAATTGGTATCATTAAAAGTAACGTGTCACGTGGGGTGGCAATACTATAAAGTAGCAGCGTAAATTTGTATTGCCCAGTTGTCGCCAACTGTTATCAGCTCGGGGCAGCCATTGTAGAGGAAACCACATCACAAAATTTACATGAAACCTACATCCCCATCGCTGCATCTACGAGCATAATCCATGATCACTTGTTAGAATTCTGCTGGATTTTTATGCATGGCGAAAATTAATGATTGGGTGAAATATTCGTTTCATTATCGAAGAAAGAAAATATTAATTTGATATTAACGTAGGTTCAAATGTCGTTTCAAATAACAAGCAATTTTATTTTATTTTATCATGTGAGTATGCATTTGTCACATTTTAAATGTAATAACGTTAAGACGTAAAAATTATTTCTTGGGCGTGGGCATGGTTGAAATTGGTGCTTGTGATGGTCACCGAGGTCGGTACTACATTTGAAAATACTAAGTTGGTCCACATGGTGACAGTCACTGGATTGCCGGAATGTACTGCTGAAACTATTTTAGAAAAAGTCAGAAAGAATACTCGTAAACATTAAACTAAAAGACAGATAATGCTCAGAAATTAGAAATAAAACAAAACTAAGAAATGTGGCCCATACAACAAGATAACTAAAATGGAACTGGGCTGGATATTTGGCACGATTTAAAGATGGGAGATAGACCAGAACAGTAGGAAGCCTAGCATCTGAATCTGAAGAAAAATCAATGAATACAAGCCATAAGGTGGACGGTGGAGATAACAAGAAACTACAGCAAGACATGGATTTGACAAATCGCAGATAATACAAAATGTTTTATTTTATTTACGACCTATATTATTAACGTCCAGTTAAATTTAGTTTCGTAGTAAATTTAATGAAATGAACAAATACAAAGCAAATTTTTGATAGCAATGATTTAAATGTCATAAAAATATGGATATTGATTATTGATTCGAATTTCATCACTTTATTAAATTTACTAGGGACTATTTCACTCATAAATATATAAACCAATCCAAATTCAGGATTCTACCTAGTTACCAAGTTTCACTTCGACAACACACTGACACAAAAAAATTTTCGCAGCCTTTAAGCCAATAAGATGTATTTTTACAAGTAAGTGAGTTTTGATAAGCGAAAATTTTTTGACGTTTTAGAAATATATTGTTTACATACCTGTCAAAGTCTGTATAATTTCAGTGTTATCAGTTTTTATTAAAAACGAGTCGATTCGGACAGGAATCTATTTAAAACGTTGAAAAAGCAAACTGAATCATAATACCTCTAAACACAATAAGAATTACAAGATTTTTGTCAAGAAAACAATTATGTAAATGATTACCTGATTTTTATTTTGGAAATAGTCATCCGAATACCATTCGTGGTTAAATTTTATCCTGGAAGAATTTTCCGATTGCTTTACTCGAGCCTGTTGCTAATTTATCTCGTGACATTGATCAAAAATCACTCGTTTGACAACTCGTATTTGTTTTTGTCAATGTCACTCAATAAATTGGTAGGCAACCGGCTCTCGTAACAATCAGAAAAATTTTCCGGCAAAAATTTACCACTTATGATATTATATATGAATAAAATTTAAGTGGACCGTAACAAATCGCTCCATGGTGGACTCGATTTGTGGTTACAGATTATAAAATAGTTTAAAAAATTGATATAATATTTATTTTAAAAAAGTTAAATAATAAATTCAAATATATTTATTTGGTATTATAATATAAACAAATGATATTTAGCCATATTTCACATACTTAGGGTAGAGTACCCCTGAAGATCTCATCTTCAGCTGGGTTGGATCGAACGAATTGTAATAGGAACCTGAACGACTGACCCCCTAATTATAACTTTACATTATATTTATGTACATAAAACGCAAGATTGCAATAATTTTCTGAATTGCAAGTGCAATACCCTCGCGCTTGTCAAAAAGGTTAATAACATTATAATAAATAATTTTGTTAAAACGAAATATTTAAACAAATCTGGGTTTGTTACAATTGCCACCCCTTTAAAATATTTTTGAGGAAAATATTTTCAACAAAATTATTACAACCCTCAAACGAATTAAATATGCGATAATTCCCGAAAACAAAATTATACTATCAAATAAAAATCTAAATACCAAAATAACCCCAAATTAATAAACATATAACCCAAACAATTAAGGAATATAAGTACAAAATTATAGTTGGGTCAGGAGAGAGTTCTTCACAGAGCTGCGGATAGATACTTCTTACTGTGAAGCCGGTTCGCTTCACCTACACATGGCGAACATCCTTACAACCCGCACCCCTTATCTCCACCCTACATACATATTTCGGCATCTCGCTGGCACCCTTCGAATTTATTTCGTTTCCGTGGGCTGTTGTTGGTTCCTCGCCGTACGCCAGGACACCAACCTCTTTGAAAAGGAATTTGTGGACGTCTGCATGACGATTGCATGCACAATATCCTTCAGTTGCTCTACCAATAACTACAAAGCGAAATAAACCGCGCTGATATTCGCTTCTGGCCTCGCCGAAGTAGGAGCAGTTATGGACGTCTTCTGCTTCGGCTTGACCACGTAGTTAGCGTTCCTTGCAATAACCGCTGTTGTCATTGCCGTAGGGTGAACCCTTTCACTCTCCGAATGCACCTGGTATCCGTGGACTGTCTTCGATTTCTCACCAAACGCCAAGACACCAGCTTCCTCGAAGTGGAATTTATGGACATCTGCATAACAGATTGCATGCACGATGTCCTTTCGTTGCTCTGCCAGCAGCAACAAAGCGAAATCATCCGCGCTGATATTCGCTACTGGTATCGCCGAAGTAGGACCTGATATGGACGTCATCTGCGTCGGCACGTAGTCGGTGTCCCACGGACCGAATTTTCTACCTTTCTTACCTTAAGATGACGAAAAGTAAAAATTATAATATGTATTTAAGGCTTATATATACAAGATTAATGAAGGTTTGTGCAAAAGCTAAAAAAATTACGAATAGTTAAAAATATTAAAATTCAAAACAATATATTTAATATTAATTTTAATAATCACATTATAATAATTTCAATTATATAAATACAATAAAAAAGTAGGTACTGTGTTAAGGGTATAAGAGCACGAAATTCGAGAAATATTCCATAAATTTTAGCAAGGAGGAAAATGTTAATCAATTAAACTATATATTCTTAATATAATTATTGATAGTTTTATTAAATTTACTCATATTAGTAATATGCATCCCTGCAGACTGCAGTTCCAAGTAAGAATCGTTTTAAGTCCAGTTACGCCACAAGTAGTAGGTACTTAATGCCGAATATATAATTCGTTGCCCTTTAATCATGTTTCTTGAGGAAGGATTCAAACAAACTTAAAAGACGTCTTGAGTTGAACTGTGAAAAAAATTTGTATAAGAAAGCACCCATACAAAATGTAAATAAATCTGACAGGTTTTCAACGGATTGTGCGGGTCTCAATAATGTAAAGAAAATATTAAAACTAATATTTCTCTGTATATTTGCCTTCCACTATTATTCAGTCGTTATGACACAAACAATATAGACATCTTGCACTGATATTTAGCCCGGGCTATCTTTACTTAAAATCATCCTCTAAACCAGAAGGGTACATTCCCACTACGCAGCTATTTTATTTATGATCCTATTTCCTGCTTCCGGTTAAGAGCTAACGTATATTTATTACTGTTGTTAGTGGTTACATAATGATCAAAGTAACAAAGTATTGCATAGTGCTTTAAAGGCACGTACCTCATGATAATTTGAGTACAATGTATATAAAAGTGTAATTTAAATAAACATAAATATGTAAGGTGTTTCACTGATATATCAAACCATTTGTATTGTTTTTATTATAAGAAATAAAAGAAAATAATCCAAGTGAAATTTGTAGTAGATCGAGGGGAACATTCACTTACTTACTGAAGATAAAAAATCTGATGTGGCCAGCACATTATCTTCCGCCAGTTCTATATATTTTATACAAATTCCATAGTCAGTTTCTTGCGAAAGATTCTATATTTCCAGTACATTACCTTCCCTCAGTTCTATGTATTTTGTAGAAATTCCATACAGAAAGTTTCAGAATTGATTCCATATATATATGCAGTAAAATTATAATACATACTATGTCACGGTCAATCGCACTTGACATTGACATCTGTCTATCAGAATTTCTAAAAAAATTATTAGCTGTTTCCAATGTTATTGCATAGCTGACTGCATTATGAAATTTAATTTCTTTACAATTTTCTAACTTAATATCCATTGAATATGAAGTATAAAATGTAATCAAATCGTATAGAGAATAAAATATTCTTTAATAATTATTATGACATTAAATGTGAAAAAATGATATTTAACTGCATTTTTTCAAGAAAAACTGTTAAAATTTTCAAATGAGGGTAACGAAGAGGAATACGAAAGAATTATATTTTTTAGAATTCCAGTGTTGGAGTATCGACACGCACGCACGCACACACACACACACACACACACACACACACACACACACACACACACACACACACACACACACACACACACACGCACGCACAGACATACAGACATCATCGCAAAAATAGCAAAATCGTATTCTAGGGACTCTAAAACGTGCTTATTCTTTAAAAACTCACCATCGAATTTTTTGACCAAAAACAACACTTTCCTTACCTAAAGGTATGACGGAAGGTAAAAATCAAACGAGTGGTTTTCGAAGCAAAACACAGTTATATTTTTTAAATGACAATCTACAAATAAATATATCTTATTCCTAGAGAATTATATCTGATTTCATCTACCAATTGTTTTACATCGTCACATTACAATAAAAAAATATATTTAAAGTTCGGATAAATTTCATTTAACGTGACACGATACAGTAGGCCATGATCAACAACAAAACAATTAACTTTTAATTTGTAAACCATAAAACATTCGAATAATATAATATTCATTAAAATTATCCCCATATATTTCTGTAATCGTAAATTTCCGATACTTTGCTTAGAATTTCTGATGCTTTCCTAATATTTCTGTTTTTACTTTCCTTTTGTGACATGGGCCGGAAAATAAACTTTATTGTTTAAAAATTCTTACAGAAAAATGGGGATAATGATTTATAATCTTCCAGTTAATTGTTTTGTGTTATAGTATTGGACACGTTGATACGTTAGTAAAGTGCAAGGTCTACAACTAAATCGTATTTTCTCAATTTTTGTAATATTCATCTTGTTCTCCTGAAATAATTGCAGGCTAATAAATTTAACGATGGATTTATTTTTATCGTCCGAAACATTTTCGGACGACAAGTAATACGCCGGGTAATAAAGTACTGACATAATGTTCGATAAAGTGGATTTGCGAAACATAAATCTAAAACTCGGCCCTTTACCGGTTATCTTTGTCATTAGCTACTTTACAGCTATATCACAACGATGTATATATCTACACACATCGTCCTCACACCTACAAAAGTAAAATATTATCTTTTTTATTTCTCTGCTTTGTCATAATAACCTGTGGGCTTACAACAAAAGTATCGTAATCTGCTCAATTTTTCATTGTTTCTACTCGTATAATATGCAATCAAAATGAAATATGATTAAGGTTAACCACATAAAGTGTTAAATATAATCAAAACAGATTAGATTTATATAGGGTTTAATTTTTGCGTTCTTCCTAATTTCTTATAAACATCCAGGTTGATGTATTTCGCCATTACCTTTAAACTGTTTAAAATATTTCATTAAATTTTAATGTTATGACATACCGCGTGGTGCTCTAAATTAGTTAGAGGTGTTTAACTTGAGAAAACAATTTTACTTTGAGCGTTGCTTTCCAAATTATTTTAAAATAAAATATGTACTTCAAATAGAAATAGTACAGGATAAAATTCTGCATAGTTGTAAATCAATAAACAAAACTCATTTCGTATGTATAGTAATTACAAAAATGGCATATGGAAATTTTTAAAATTGCAATTTAATAGTGCTAGACATTGAATTAAAATAAACATGTGATGTATATGCATGGTTTTCTGATGTACAACTTTTATTCGAAGAGATAATATTGCGTGTATATTACATCCAAGGTGGGATATGTTTCATTACAGCCGAGGACTTCTGTAATTTAACCGTAAAATGACGTCTCAAGGTTAAAAGTTTCCGACCTCGTGGCTTCGCACTGGGATATTTGTACTATTTTATTCACAATCATCCTGTTTTAAAATCAATAAATATCGAAATAAATCATTGAAGATATAACCATTAATTTTATTAATATTTTTTTAAAACCCTATTATACTTTGTTTAGCCTGCTTTAATATAGAGATATACTCTATTTCTAAAAATAATTCTACTGCATAAAAAGGACGATAAAGAATTAGTGTCAAACTGTAGCTCTATTTCCTTAGTGAAAATTTTTCATAAAATTTTCGAAAAAGTAATGTTTGCCAGAATTTCATCTCTCCTAGAGAAAAATGAAATATTGATCGATGAGCAACATGGTTTCAAGTAATGCCGGAGCAAAATTTCAGCATTGTTAAATTTATTTAATCTAATTTATAGTAATTTTAATGGTACTAGTATCTATGGATTTTTTGGATTTATCCAAGGCCTTTGATTGTATAGATCACCTAACACTTATAATCATGAACATATTTGAAAGCTATGGGTTGAGAGGTATTTGCTCTAAATGTTTAGAAACGTATCTTAGTAATCGGAAGCAGTTAATGTTATAAAACAATCATAAATCAAATATTCACGATTTATATTATGGTGTTCCTCAAGGATCCAGCCTGGGGCCGAATCTATTTTCATTATATATAAACAATATTAAAAATGCCTTACAATCAACAAAATTTATTGCATATGCGGATGACATAAGTTTACTAATATCCCATAACAATAATGGTCGTCTGAAATTATTAAATATTTGTCTCATTGGTTTGTAAATTTAAACTTACTTTAAATATTAACAAATCATCAGTTATAAAATTTTATAATGCGAAGCGTTCTGAAGTTGCATTAATTCGTTGCAATAATCGGCTTCTGCCACAAGTTAGTGATGTCAAGTTTTTATGAATTCATGTGCATGAAAATTTACTCTGGGATTCTGATGTGGACAAAATTTGTCGTACATTGGCATCTATCTGCTCTCTAATCAACGGATAACACTTTCAACAGATTTAAGCACAGCGAAAATTTTGTATTTTATTATTGTTATTATAATATTATTTTTATTATTATTATTATTTTGATTATTATTACTTATCATTTTTATTAATTTTATTATTATTATTATTATTATTATTATTATTATTATTATTATTATTATTATTATTATTATTATTATTATTATTATTATTATAAGTGTAGCTAGACAACTGGGGATTGAAAATAAGATCGCAGCGCCAAAATGGCTTTAGAAGGAACTAATCTTATTAGAATAAATTGATATTTAATAATTTCTTTTTATTTAAGTGTTTATTATTAAGTACTGTATTTCAAAAATTAATTACTATAAATATCATAGATAAAGATTTATGTTAACCAAATTAATGTCACATAACCTTAGCCCCCCGGAGGGCGCGCTTTTTAGAATTAGAGGAGCGGGCGCGCCACGGTATGTACACCGCATTGGGGATTTTGCATGTATTGTCTCTAAAGTTGAAAAAAATGTTATACTAAGGGCCGGTATTTTTACTTGCGAATAGATGTTTAAATAAATTTATCCTTCGGATAAATATTTTTGTTGGCTTGCAAATAAATTTATTCGGAAGAATAACGTCTGTTATTCGCGGAATAAATTATTCGGTAGTTGGGTAGCGAATAAACTGTTTATTTGTAAGTTCATTACATTCATTTCATTACATTACGTTGCAGATTTATTACCAAAATGGATATAATAAACATTTTTATGATTACGATGATATTTTGAACAGTGAATTAATAAATAACATGAGAAATCATTCACACATCGTCAGACAGCGACTTAACCACAACATGAAGGAATTTCTTGACAGTTTCCGGTTATGAAAAGAAACTGTTTTTAATTTACAGTGAATAGATAAATTATTATAAAGATCCTGAATGTTGACGGTGGCAAAATGTTAACGAATTTTGGATAACTCTGTTGAATACAATGATAAACATTTACTTCGAACTGAAAGGAATATACAAAAAGTACAAGATAATTTTACAATATACAAATCACGTTTACGATATATGATTACTGTATTGGATGGTACACTAGTTAATTTACAATCTTCTGGGGCTAAAAATGCCGAAAAATATAGTTGACATTAAAGAAGTCAAACAAAATACTGACAAAAGAAGTTGACACATTTCATGCTTGTCTGCTTAACGTGGCTACGCCAAACCAACCTACTGATACAAAATCACTCTGTAATGCTATCAATTCACGAACGTTAAAATTATTCGACAGATAGCTATTTGTTTCTATTAAATGTGTGAAAAGACGCAATGGAATTATTCGCTGGATAAATATATAAAATAAATTTATTCAACGAATAATTATTCGAAACATTATTCGGAAGTAAAAATACCGGGCCTAAGTTTAAAATATACACAAATAAGGATTTTTTAAGGTATCTTATTAGATAATAAAAAAACAACATTGATATCTATTATGTATATACAAGAACTTTTATATAAAATGAATCTTCCTCCATTAGTTCCTGGGCTGCACACCTAACACATTTTTTTATTGTGCAACTATGTTTCTTGCACACATATTCATTACATTCTGTGCATGTATTTTTGTTCTGTTGTAAAAGATAGGTACCACACTCTAATTAGGCTATGCCGTAATAATTTTAAAATTCTAAAATCAAAATAATTATAAAAATATGACATGTTAGACATAAATATGAAAAAAAACAAAACATATGAGAAAATACTTAAAAAATAATTTGAAAATTCATGAAAAGGGTAAATAAAAATTTCACTTATATCACAAGGCGCGCGTAGCGGCAAATACACCGCAAATGTGTCACTTCTCTAAAGAAATCTCTACAGTAACGAAACACACACGCACAGACACACGCCCCCGCGTACCCACTCACACACACACACACACATACATTGTGTTGTGTGTCGGGGCATATAAAAATTTAATATTAAGATGTGTAAAAAATTTCAAGCTAAATATTACTTGCATAAAATCAGAGTAATTTTGAATCATAATTTATAATTTCACAGCTTTTAAGTCCCCTAAGGTTTAGCAGTTTTAAAGTCACAACAATGAATTTGGCAGCTTTCACGGTTTTTAAGTCTGCCATATATTCTTTTTAAACCATTCCAGAAGAAGATTTGATAGAGTATTAATGAAGAAAATTGCAGCTGACTCAAAATAACCGAGAACTCTATAGGGTCACGAAAAAATTAACCGGAAAATAATTTAACCAAGATAAACCACTGAAAAGTAAAACACACTTATAACTAATGAGGAGCTATTAAACAGATGGAGAGACAACTTCGAAGAAATTCTGAACTCTAATCTCAATCTCAATCCTACCACGCCAGCGGTAGACATACCCATCCGATTATTTCCTATTAACTGTGACCCACCAAATGAATTGGAAATTAAGTCTGCACTAAAGAAATTAAAGAATAATAAAACAGCTGAGCCAGATGTTGTACCTGCAGAAATCTTAAAAATAGATCCAAACGCTACATGCAGTCATCTACTTCCGCTACTCCAAAATGCGTGGGAAAACGATATCCCTGACCTTTTAAAAGAAGGACTTATTATTAAACTACCAAAAAAGGAAATCTAAGCGACTGTAACAACTGGCGCGGAATTACACTATTAAATACTATATATAAAATAATTGCTATTACAATATTGCATGGTTTTAGACCAAACCGATCTTTCACCGACCATATTAATACTCTCCGAATCATTATTGAGCAATCCAACGAATTTAGATTATCACCCTGTCTAATCTTCATTGACTTCGAAAAAGCGTTCGGCCGAGTCGAACATTCAGCAGTGTGGAATGCTTTCCAGAAAAATGGCGTACCTCCTAAAATGATCAGGATAATACAAGGACTTTACCATAACCCTTCTTGTCGTGTACTACATAAAGGTCTTAAAAGCACACAGTTTTCTACACATGCAGGCGTTAAGTAAAGCTGTGTACTCTCTTCCTTTCTATTTAACAACCTTCTAGACTGTGTTATGAAAAAAGTTAACTCCAACGCAACTGGATTGAGATGGGCTCTAGACTTCTATTTAAACGATCTGGACGACGCTAGCGATATATATATATACAAATTTTAATCACGCAAGTAAAACTACTAAAGTCTGCTTAAAAATTAATGTCCATAAAACAAAAAGCATAAGACTAAACACAAAAAACACCGAGGAATTCACATTAGGTGACTGTGTTGTAGAAAACGTAAAAGAGTTCACTTCTAGGCAATATCCTAACAGTTGAAGGCGGAACACATGATGATATTATAAACTGCCTAAACAAAGCACGACAATCTTTCGGCCTACTAAACACAGTTCGGAATTCCAATATATACTCCACACTAACAAAACTACGAATTTTTAAAACAAATGTTATGTCCGTACGGTTGTGAGATCTGGAAAACTGCGAAAGTTAATATAACCAAATTACAAGTTTTCATAAATCGATGTTTGATAAGAATACTTAAGATTTTCTGTAAACTTGTGGAGTCTAAGTAACCGAAGTAATAAAACTACGCAAATGGAACTGGATGGGACATACACTGAGGAGAACAGAAAACAACATTGCAAAAATGGTCCTAGATTGGAATCCGCAAGGTTCTAGGAGCAGAGGGTGCCCAGTCACAACTTGGAGAAGATATTATATTAATGAAGTGGAAGGAATGATGAAGTGCAGGTATTGTATTAGGTATTGTTGAAGGGAAAATTCTAAAAAATACGAACCATGGATCTTATTCCCAATAATCATAGTACTTCAATTGGAGAGTAGTGATAAGTGAACTGAGACAATTTGATTCGCTGTGGTGCAGACAATGTTTGTTTCTCAAAGCGATAACTGGAAATCACTGAGACGTTACTAATACGAAGCAATGCATTTGTCTTGATATCAATATATGGGGTTGCTGCACGCTGCATACGAGTATATACATACATACAATACCCGCTTTCATTTGCTTCATGTATGCAAACTAATAAAGCTACATTGCGCACAAAAGGAAACGATATTAACCTTATTAAGATGTTTGTGTGAATATTATTTTACAAGACTCATAAATTGCAAGCATTCAAAACACTAGGAAATTAGGGAAAAAAATAATTTAGGTATTACAATACCAAAAATTACAACTTTTCGTCTTTCATTTAATATAAAATGTAAAACTAAGGAAATATAACACTTTTTTAATAACCACTGTTGTAGTTATGTAAAAAATTTCAAAATAAATGCAGCCTATTACTTTAAGGCTTCGTTATTTTACACACACCGGCAAAATTAGGGGAACGCCAAAGAAGCTATGTATTAAAAAAGGTATGAACCCTCTGTCTTTCATATTTATGTTGGTGCCTAATTCTACATCTGCAATAAATAACAAATGTTGTGTAATAAGGGTTAGTTATCTTTTATCGAGGTTTTAAATATTGCTCGGTGTTTAGTTTCATTAAATACGGGTTGTTGTCTTCAATTCTTAAGTATTTAGATTAAAAATATTGAAAAAAATAAAAATTATTACTTTTAAGTAATAATTGATTAATAATTTATACATAACGAAAAATTTATTTTTTTAATTAAACCAAGGTTTTCATTATTTTTAATCTACCCATTTTTATTAAAACTAAACACCGAGCAATATTTAACACCTCGATAAAAGTTAATCTATCATTATAACGTGGCTATATTTAAGTGTGGTATCGTCACTTGTTATTTATTGTAGATGTAGAATTACAAACATAAATATGAAAGACAGAGGGTTCATACTTTTTAAGTACATAGTTTTTTTTGGCGTTCCTCATATTTTGCCGGTGTATGTATTTTAATTAACGTAATAAAATAAAATCATGCATTTCTCTTCTTTGCTGTTTATTATGTAGTTTTTAGAGAAAATTAAAATTAATGAAATTAAAATAGAAATATTTTTTTAAAGTACAGTGCAACAAGAAAACAAAAGAGAAATAAGCTATTAAGGGTTGTGACATGGTTGACATATTGAGTAATCTTTTTTTTTCTTAGTACGTTTTTCGGTAAAATGTACTACGTAGTTACTTACTAAAGATGGGATCATTGTTCTCGAAATACAAGTATAATTTTTATTTTCACTTAATTTTAAGGTTAGACGTAATTTTTAATTTTATTATCAAATACATCTTATTTTTCAGAAACCTAGAAAATAATTTTTATTGAAACAAAATTAATTCATGGTTTTTCTATTTCATGAAAAGAGTTCTAAGGCAATATTACATTGCAATGTAATAAAGTTTATAAAGCTGGAGTATTCTATGTTATTTTTCTTAAAAAAAAACGAGCTAATTTAATGTCCTCAGTAAAAAATTTATTTATAGGATAACCATGTTAAATTTGCAATATTTCATTCTAAATACGAGCATAGTGAGATCGTGTTTTTAGTTTTGATTAATATGATACCCGCACATTGCATAACAGTATATTTGAGTGTATGAGATAAGCAGTTAAGGGGCTGTATCCGAAGTAAATAGACAAATTTGATTTTACCTGAAAATTTTTAGGTGACACAAAGTTGTTTCCCTTTAATGACATTCGATAATACGACAGTGTTATTTTTTACTCAAAACTATTTTTAGCAGATTTTTTAATGTTTAAAATGAAAAGACTACAAAACGAATGTTTTGCGAAAAGATTTCTTCATTCATTAAACAGTTGCCACGATAATTTAGTATGTATTCGGCATTTTTAATAGGAAAAAGGGGAAGCAGGAGAACAACGATATACAGCATGTTCCATAACTTAGGACAAAAAATTAAAGGGTATATATTTTACGACGTGCTGATCATGAAACAAAATATTTTTTTTAAAATTCGCAGAGTTAAGAGTAGTTTACTTAAAGTAGACATTTTTTGGACCACTGGAGTAGCATACGTCATAGAAAGAATTGTTAAATGAAATTAATTATCAAAGAAACATTATGTAATATTTGTTAGATTTAGAGATAATAGTTTTGAATACAAAATAATTTCTAATATTAATAAATTGAATTTAATATTAAAATAATTTGGGAAATAAATAAACACATACCTGAAGCACAAAACTACAAATACTGTTCAAAATTTGCACCTAGTACAGCCGTGACACGAATTTTGTACTCGTATTGTTTCTGCTGAATTTTATATTCTCTGCCTAATTTGTGATTAAAAATGACCCCAGAAATAAAAATCCAGCGGATTTAGGTCAGGGGATCTAGCAAGCCAAGCTACAGGACATTTACAGCATAGTGTGGTAGCGCACCATCGTACTGAAACCATGCCTGCTGACGCATTTTAAAGGCACATTTTCAAGTAGTTCTGGCAAAGTATTTTGTAAAAATAATAAATAATTAGCTCCAGTCATCCTATTTGGTAGAATGTACGGCTCCAGTAACATTCCATTAACAATACCTGCCCAAACATTTACCGAAAAACGATGCTGAAAACTGCCTCGTATAACAACGTGCGGATTTTCTTGAGTCCAATAATGAGAATTATGAAATTCCTTCCTCGAAAAAGTTGCCTCATCAGCAAATATTATGTACGAGGGGAAATTAGGATTTTGAGTACGTTATTGTAAAAGCCGGTTACAAAACCGTAGGTACTCTAAACTGATGGTCAGGTTCTGTTAGCCCCTGTACCCGTTGAAAATGGAATGGGTGGTAGTAATGATCTCTTAAAATTCGCTATACTATACTCTTCGGGTACTAGTAGTTCATGGTTCAGCATGTACAGCATCTAAGATATCATTTACCATATTATCGTGTTGATGCTGGCAGCCACCACCTCTCCCACGATTAGGTCGCACAGATTCTATGTCTCGAAGGCGGTGGACCATCCTCACAAATAAACGGTGACTGTGTAATCACCGTAAAGGATAACGTTCAGCATAGAGACGTCGTGCCAATAACAAATTTTGCCCTGCTACTCCATAAATTAACACCATGTCCACTAATTCACTGTTACTAAATGCATCCTTTTTAACAAAAACTACACTGCACTGCATTCAGAGTAAACTTAGAACAATGCACCAGCAAAGATTAATGATAATTAACAGCAATGTCGACGAAAGAATTCCTTACCACCTATCAAATTAATTTAAATTATTAATTACAGAATATTAGACATTTGTTAGTATTAGATTAATATCTAAACAGTACTTTCATTGTAGAACATTTGAAAAAAATTTATTAAAAATAGCTACCGACCAGTGGCAAAATAATGTTTGTTTGAAATACGATGAAATTTTTTTGCGAATTTTTAAGAAAGATCTATTTATTTTATGATCAGCACGTCGTACAGTATATACTCTTTAATTTCTTGTTCTAAGTTGTGAAACACCCTGTATAATAATATCGAGTAGATAAAAGATATGATTAACTCAAATTATCATAGAAGCAATAAACTTACGGAAAATAGCCCACCTAGAAATTCTTGAAGCGAATTTGATATAATTTAGAAATAATATCGTGACGTCATTACTTTTAACTATAAATAATAAAATATTAAATGTTGTTTTATTAAAAAACTGAATTACAAATAAATTTTGTCTCTTTACTTCACACACACTGGAATCGAGTCGTTTGTCGCGTCAGTAGTTCGTAGACACATCCTTCCGTTTAGTGGTTGCAGCAATTTGTATGCATTTAACTGTCATTTCCCAGCCAGAAGTCATGGAGCAGCGAGCTAGGCAAATGGAGCGACACTGATGACATGGGGAATGGCAGTTTTGTTGATAAAAGTAAGGAGCAAGGTATAGCAGAAAGCGAAAGATCATGATTTGTAAAATTCTTCCGTTGCTAAGATGCTTTGTCCTGATAATAAATACAGTGTGTTAAAAAAATCTTAACTCGGAGTAGGCTATGAACAGAGAAACGTATGTCTGATCATTATTCAATTCAAAAGTCAAGATGTCAAAATTGATCTTGAAATGTAATTTTAAGGAGAAAAGACAATAAAGAAGGTTACAGAATATTGACATTCGCCGTTTTCTAGGTTGTTTCCATTTCTAAAACAAGATTTAAGAAGGAAAGCTTTGATTTCTTTACATAACATTTTTGACAATATCTCATGCCAAATTGACATTTAATTAAATATTTTTAAATTGACATACTGTTAAGTTAAGTTCGAAGGACCAAGTCGCTAATGGACTAATTGTATGTTGTTATTTGCAATAATCGCGAGTGGACTGTATTATTAAATTTGTTTGAGGTATCACAAGCAAAAGCAAGAGTACTGACCTTGACTTAAGGAGACTTTAAAAAAGGGGCAGGGACTTGGGATCTAATGACAGGAAACAGGAATGGGAATCGCTGGATGCGTCTTGAAGCGGTGACGAAACAGGAGTAGGAGACGCTGGTTGCGTCTCAAAGCGGTGATGGGTTCGGATGCGTGAGGAGATGGACACGCTGCGCTTGCATGTGCGCAACGGCAGTAGGGATCTAGTTGAGACGGCTGAATGCCGCTATTCTGGTTGATGATGCGTTGCGCTTGAGGGCACGCAACAGTAGTGGAGATCTGGTTGAAACGGCAATCCTTTGCTGTCCTGGTCGATGCTCGTTCTGGCTCGACTTGAAGACGATTGCCGTTGTCCTGGTCGACGCTCAAATTAGCTCGACTTGAAGACAGGGTTTGAGCTCAAATGGCCCACTGCTGGCGAATACAATACTATTCACAAGCACGAAAAAACACTTACACTTTCACTATTTCTGAAAGGAAAAGATCCCCACTAGACAATTAAACGACGATATTCAATCAATAATATTTAATTATTCAAATTTAAGATTATAAGGTGGAATTCAAAGCCAAGATGCAAAAATTAATAATGAATTTTTGATTTTTTAAAGAAAGATTCAGAGAGAATGAAAAACACGAGTGAACCCTCACTTGGTTCGTCACCGACTTTTTTGTTTATATATTTTTTTTCATCGTTAAGGGTTTTTAATTGTTGCATCTTTTTTTCTTTACAGATGACTATGATTACAAAATATGAATACAGAGTTGACTTGGTTTTTTAAACAATAATAATAACATTTTTATAATCGTCAGTAACTCTGATCTTGCTTGTCACACCTCATAAAAAACTTAACATATTCCCGGGCACAAGAAATTTGTGTGGTGCATAATAATTAATTCGATTTGGCGAAAAAATGCACTGCAACTAACAATTGCTTGGAAAAAACAAGTACGAACAGAAAAAACAAAAATAATCAACTCGACAGAAACATCGAGTGACAGTTAACAAGTGACATTATGTCTATCTGACAATATGTCAGAGTGGCATAATGTCAAAATGACATTTTGTGTCAAAGTGACATTTTTACAAATTAACAAAACAACAATAATGAAAATTGACGACAATTAAGCTATCTATTGAGTTGGTAGTGGACATAATTTATTAATTGGGCGTTTGATTACACCGTTTTCTGTTTTTACCAACGCGACGCGAGCTATTTTGTCGTTTCCAAAGTATAATTTAGTGATAATTCCTAATGGCCATTCTAATGGTGGTAATCGAATTTCTTTAATTATGACTACCTGCCCAATTTTTACTGTGTTAGTTGATGTTAGCCATTTTTGGCGTATCTGTAGAGAAGTTAAATACTCTAATTGCCATTTTTCCCAATATGATTTTATTAGTGAGTCTAGTAAATATTTGCGATGTACCAAAGTGGATTTGGATTTGAGTGGTTCAGCTATAGGCAATCGTTTTAATGGGGTTTGAAGCAGAAAATGGGCCGGTGTTAATAACTCTGGATTGAGTTCTGCACCTTGTACACATAGAGGACGAGAATTTAAAACTGCTTCTATTTGTGTTAAGAGCGTTATCAGTTCTTCGTAGCTTAATAATTGTTTACCTATGACTCTGAATAAGTGTTTCTTACAGCTTTTTATTACAGATTCCCAAATCCCTGCGAAGTTAGCACTGTATGGCGGGATTGTTTTCCACTCTATTCCATTCATTGCTAATTCGTTGGATAATGTTTTATGAAATGTAGTCGACTGCACAAAATTATACAGTTCATTAAACTTGTTTCGAGCCCCTATGAAAGTAGTGCTATTATCGGAATATAAATGTGAAACGGGGCCTCTCCTTGATACAAATCTTTTAAACGCGTTAATAAACGAATTTACTGTTAGATCTGAAACCAATTCAATATGAACAGCCTTTATAGTTAGACAAATGAAAATGCAAATGTATGCCTTTTTTGCGTGTTGGCCTTTATGTCTTGATTTTATGAATTTAATTGGGCCTGCATAATCTACACCTGTGTAAACAAATGGCTTTGAAACAGTTACTCGATAATCCGGTAAATCCCCCATCTTAGGTTGTGTGCTAATCGGTCTTGCCTTAAAACATTTATTACATTTGTATAAATTTCGTTTGATTGCATTTCTACCGGCAATAATCCAATATTTCTGACGAATTATTGCTAGTAA
Organism: Harpalus rubripes; assembly: GCA_963082715.1. NCBI lineage: Eukaryota > Metazoa > Arthropoda > Insecta > Coleoptera > Carabidae > Harpalus > Harpalus rubripes. The sequence continues at coordinate 20,698,251 of OY720455.1, forward strand.
CAAATCTGTTCCCGCATGACAATTTGAAATATGATAATAACCTATAATTAATTCGACTATGTGATCAGATTTTGGCAGCAAAATTGGATGTTTAACTTCAAATGGCAATGTTGCATTGAATAATCTTCCGCCAACTCTTAATATTCCGTTTTCGTCTACAAATGGGGAAAGTTTTAATATTTGTTTGTTTTTTATTGACCGATTATTTCCCTCTTGAAGCGTTTTTATTATTTCATAGAAGTATACAAATTGTACAGCCCTTAAAATATATATTTCTGCTATGGCTAAGTTTGACGCGGATATGTAACCTTTGAAAAGTAATTTTTTGCCAAACTTTAAAATGTAACTTGTTACCCTTAACAATTTGCTCCAAGAGGATATATTTTGTGCCAAAGTGTATAAAATGGGATAATGAATCACAGATGCAGTGGTATTAAATGTTTTCGAATTAATTTCCGGTAATTGGTCAACAGACAAAGTATTTAATTGATGAATAGGCCAATTTTCGATTGTTGACTGTAACCAATCGGGGCCATTCCACCATAAATTACATGTAATTAATTGGGCTGGGAGCATCCCTCTAGATATTAAATCGCTAGGGTTTTCTTTCCCTGCCACATAATAAAAACAACTTGGATCTAAATTTTCTTGTATTTGCGCAACTCTGTTGCTTACAAATGTTGTCCATCTATGCGGAGATGATTTTATCCATGATAATGTGATCATAGAATCAGAAAAGGCATATATTTTATCAATTGGGTATTTTTTAATTATATAATCTTTAACATGTTTTACAAGTTTTGCCATAAGAAGAGCAGCACACAATTCGAGCCTGGCTAAAGTGATTATTTTCATAGGAGCTACCTTGGATTTTGAACATAATAGTCTAATTGTGACATTATTTAAATTTACTACTTGAAGATAGATGACGCAACCATACGCCTTTGTACTAGCATCGCAAAAGGCAACCAGGTTTACTCGGCAGCCTTCCGAAATGCCTATATGTCTAGGGACCGACAATTTCTCTAAACAGTTGAATTCTGCGATCAATTTGCAAAAATTCGAGGTTATGTTTTTGGGTGGTATGTCATCCCAATCAACGCCGGCTTGCCATAACTCCTTTATTAATAATTTGGCATATAATATTACAGGTGAGACTAATCCAAGCATGTCAAATAATCTGGCAACTGTTGACAATATAATTCTTTTTGTGCAGTGTGCTGTGTCAAAGTTTGACGTTTGGAATGTGAAAGTGTCAGTGTTAGGATTCCAAGATATTCCTAAAATCTTTAAGTTTTCTCCCTTTGACAAGTCTATACTGGTTTTGTGTGAGGTTGGTAAACTCTCAATGAGTGATGTATTGTTACTCGCCCATTTTATCAAATCGAAACCTCCAGCTGACATTAAATTAATTAAATCCGTTATAAGACTACTAGCTTCAGTTGAATTTATAACAGATACGACTAAGTCGTCCATATATAATTCAGTCTTTGCCCGATTTGTCACATTTGGATAATTTTTACTTTCGTCTTCCGCTAATTGTCGGATAGTTCGCATTGCTAAGTAAGGGCTAGATTTTATTCCAAAACAAACACAATTAAATTGAAAAGTTTTTATCGCTTCAGAGGTGTCAAATCTATAAAGAATTTTCTGATATTTTCTATGTTGTTCTGACACTAATACTTGTAAATACATCTGTTTTATGTCAGCTGTCAAGGCTATGGGAAATAATCTAAAATTTAACAATAAATTAAATAAATCTGCTTGCAAATTTGGGCCAGAGTACAATAAATCATTCAGAGACAGTCCAGTATGAGTTTTAGCGCTAGCATCCAGAACTATTCTAACTTTTGTTGTAGCTTTGTCTTCGCGAATGACAGCATGATGTGGAATAAAATAGCCTTCATTATTCGTCACTTCTGACAGATAACCTTTTTGTAAATATTCATTTATTATGTCATTGTATTGACGTTGCAAATCTACTGACTGACTAAAACGTTTTTCTAAATGTAAGAGCCGACGTTCGGCTATTAAGCGAGAATTTCCCAACAAATTAGGATCTCTCTCAAATGGTAAGTTTACTATGTATCTGCCATTTTCTAAACGTTTAGTGGTTTCCGTAAATATTTTTTCACATTCAGCGTTTTCAGGACTCTTTATTGTGTGACTTGGAACTTCTTCTAGTTCCCAAAACTTGTGCAAACAAGATACTAAATTATTTTGTGCAAATGCAGAAAATGATGAAAAGGATTCAGAAGGTACAACTTTATTATTTATTTCTCCGATTAGCACATAACCTAATGTTGTATCATAGGCTACTGGTGCGGTTCCTAATCGATTCGATAGTATTAAAGAGGGATATATTTGAGCCCCTAGAATTACGTCAATTTTTCCCGGTACATTCCAGGAATTATCGGCTAAAAGAATGGATTTTAAGGACCGAAACTTTGAAGCATCTAGTTTACACGAAGGTAAATTATCAGTTATACATTCTACTACTAATGCATTTAAATTGTACTTATGAGGCGATACTCTCGATTCTATGTGAAAATTTACATACCCATAAACTGGGCGACTTGTCATCCCGATCCCCCGAATTTTTGAGTTTTCGAGCGGTGTGATCGGTAATTTTAATTTTTCACAACAATTCTTTGTTATAAGATTATTTTGTGACCCATTGTCTAATAGACATCTAATCATTAGTTTCTTTTTATTTATGTTCGTTGCATAAACTTGTGCTGTCGACAACAAAACATAACCATTATTTTTTGTGGATACATGACATGAAGTGTCAATTTTCTCCGGTTCCGTTATTTGTTTGATTGGAGATTGAGTAGAAGATGAAAAATGCAAAAATGTATGATGTTTTTTGTTACATTCCCGGCATCTATAGCGTGATGGACAGTTTTTTACTGAATGAACATTGGATAAGCAATTATAACATGCATTTTTTGATTTTATAAATCCAAATCTGTCTTGTACTGACATTTTATGGAATTTTTCGCAAAAATACAGATTGGAATGTTCCGCACTGTTGCACAAAATACAAGGTATTTTACAAGGTATTTTTTGTTTTGGTTTTTCATCTGCCGCCAAAAATGTGCGTGAATGATTCGCCACTTTTGGCGATCCCTTTACAGATGAAAAACGCTTCAAGATCTTTGCCTGATCTCTAACAAAATCTAAGAAGTTTTTGCAAGTAGGAAATTCCGTTTCGCGGAATATCGTATCAAATAGCAATACTATTTCTGGATCCACCTTTTTGGATGCGCAGTTTAATAGCACGAAATCCAGAATGTCTGGAATATTAAGTTGCTTGATAGCCTCTACGGAGGCGGAAAATTTATTGACAAACGTTGTCAAATGACTTGGGTTTTTTGAACTAAATTTTATATTGAAAATATTGTCTAAGTATTGCTTAGCCATTGTTCTTTCATCCTGGTATTGCTTTACCAGGCCGTCCCAAATAATGTCATAGTTTTCAGGTGTGGGCAATATCCCCCCTGTTATTTCTAGAGCATTGCCCGTAAGTTTGCCTATTAGATAACTAATTTTTTGTTCGTTTGAGAGCGCCTCGTTTTCATGTACATTTGATTTGAATGATTGATAAAATAACGGCCACATTTCTACTTTCCCATTAAAAGATGGCAATTCAATAGCGGGCAGTTTTTTACATTTATTTAGTGCAGTACTAGATTTTGACGGCTGCGCTTTGGGGGCCAACAAGGACAGCTCACTTCTCGTTCTTTTTATTTTTGAAAAATACATTTCTATTGTCATTAATGTATCAAAATTTGGATTAAAATTAGCATCAATAGATAGCTCAAGGTCATTTATACGAATTAAGGCATTTTTAAATTCCTCCCTTAACAAATCGACTTCTTGGGATTCGTCCAAGAAGCGTTCATTGGCGCATGTGTCCGTTGGAGTGCACTTTTTCGCGAGATCGTGTATTTTTACAATACGGGATTCGTAGCCTCTTGCTAGGGCCTTTAACGTTTTTAAATCAACTTCCATAGTACTAAAATTGACAGTGGAACATCCGGCTCGAAGGACCAAATTTTTATGTTAAGTTAAGTTCGAAGGACCAAGTCGCTAATGGACTAATTGTATGTTGTTATTTGCAATAATCGCGAGTGGACTGTATTATTAAATTTGTTTGAGGTATCACAAGCAAAAGCAAGAGTACTGACCTTGACTTAAGGAGACTTTAAAAAAGGGGCAGGGACTTGGGATCTAATGACAGGAAACAGGAATGGGAATCGCTGGATGCGTCTTGAAGCGGTGACGAAACAGGAGTAGGAGACGCTGGTTGCGTCTCAAAGCGGTGATGGGTTCGGATGCGTGAGGAGATGGACACGCTGCGCTTGCATGTGCGCAACGGCAGTAGGGATCTAGTTGAGACGGCTGAATGCCGCTATTCTGGTTGATGATGCGTTGCGCTTGAGGGCACGCAACAGTAGTGGAGATCTGGTTGAAACGGCAATCCTTTGCTGTCCTGGTCGATGCTCGTTCTGGCTCGACTTGAAGACGATTGCCGTTGTCCTGGTCGACGCTCAAATTAGCTCGACTTGAAGACAGGGTTTGAGCTCAAATGGCCCACTGCTGGCGAATACAATACTATTCACAAGCACGAAAAAACACTTACACTTTCACTATTTCTGAAAGGAAAAGATCCCCACTAGACAATTAAACGACGATATTCAATCAATAATATTTAATTATTCAAATTTAAGATTATAAGGTGGAATTCAAAGCCAAGATGCAAAAATTAATAATGAATTTTTGATTTTTTAAAGAAAGATTCAGAGAGAATGAAAAACACGAGTGAACCCTCACTTGGTTCGTCACCGACTTTTTTGTTTATATATATTTTTTTTTTCATCGTTAAGGGTTTTTAATTGTTGCATCTTTTCTTCTTTACAGATGACTATGATTACAAAATATGAATACAGAGTTGACTTGGTTTTTTAAACAATAATAATAACATTTTTATAATCGTCAGTAACTCTGATCTTGCTTGTCACACCTCATAACAAACTTAACACATACTTTTCTTTGTTCACTCCCTATTCCGAGTAAAGATTTTTTTTGAATACACTGTATATGATTTAAACCAGTGTAAAAATACAAACATGGCATTATGTTCAACTTTTAAAGCAATCAATAAAAATGCCTCTTCTACGTCTGATGTAAAGTACATTGTCGCAAATATTACCACAAAACTGACGACTTGACTATCGTTGCCGCAAGCTACAATGAACGCGAAACTTGAGCGAAATTATTGTCACCACCTCTACGAATCTGTCGCGTAGGTTTGGGAGAGTGTAACGATTGCAGTGACAGAGTGATACATCTTTTTTAAAGTGAGGAAGTTAAGACATTTTGAAATGTAATGATTTTTTCACATTACTGCAATACTATACATGCAATATTACTATTAATGCAATAAAAGTAATAAAATATAGCGTATTTTTTTGTATAAACGATATTAAATTTGCCGATAGTTAAATCGCCCGCTATACGATGATATATTATGCAGCATCTTTGGTTCTCCGGATAGTTGTCCGCTATGAGCGCTAGTTTAGAATGAAAACATGAACGTATGTCTTCTATATTTGATATTTAAACGTCAAATTCAATGTCAGATCGCAAAATACGATAAACACTGTTTTTAAAATATCAAGAGTCAAATGTAAACACGTGTGTCGAGACCTAATTCGTACATAGTTGATGTTATGTAAGCCGAAATGGCGAGAAGAAAATATTACAAAAGTTTAATATTTTTTTTCTCTGGTATTTATATTAAATTTTATAAAATATAAAAGTAAAAAATCAAAAATTCGAAATCTCCCTCATTATGTAAATACATAATTTTGTGTACTTGGGTATTAAAATAAAGAAAAATTTCGTTAGGTGTGGTATTAGTCGTCAAGGACCAATTTTACTTAGAGCAATCTTAAAATGTAGGTATTAGAGGTTAAATAAAATCTCAATTTTATTAGTTTCCTGATATTTAGTTTTGTGCTAATGTATCACAACACGTGCATTGGTCTGCGACGTCTGGAACCGCAAGAAAATGAGATAAAATTGAACAATATTTGTTTGGTCTCGTGGCAGTGTACCTGAGTGTCTGGTCTCGAATCTGATGACCCGACCCACATCAAAAATATTTAGAATTTTAAATGGTACAAAAGTGACCCCAGTGGTTCATTCTCCTCGTCAGCAACGAGTGCTCGTGAGATGACGCCTAGTAAAAGCCCGAACGGTACAAATATATCATCATCATTTCCGATATCTGCGTATAAAGCAGATTGGCAAACCCAACAATGGCATGATTGATATTGCTATATATTTTTTTATTTATTTACAATACACACGAAAGTGAAGTTTATGACAAAAAATTGCCTCACAAAAAAATAATTCACCGAAGCGTTTCCTGCAGTTGAAGTGTTAACAATACAAGACCAAGATGACGATGTTGAAGACTTAAATAATACCCCTGAACTCATAAGTTTTAGTTACTCATGTAATCACGGACAATATCAAGACAAGACCAGTTGGTCTTAGTATTGTTCTCAATTGACTTTGATTTAATGTAAAAATTATACATGGCCAGTTGGTGCGCATTGTTAAAGCTATTTAAGTAATGTCTGAAATTATCTCTCTTACTCTCTTAAGAGTGCTGTAGGTTAAAAATTATACTATTTACAAAAAGCTGTTGCGAAATACAGTAGCGAGGCAATAACTGTCACGTGCAGTGCGATTCGGGACAGAATTTAAAACCCCGAATGTATCCACAGTATTGGAAAATTGAATCCAAAATAAGATTTGCGCTTTCTCGCCTCAACTCAAGTTTTTTTTTATGTTGGAAATTGATTTATTTTCAACAATTCTTACCATAAAAGTGAAAACATCAGAAGAGAGAAATATTTATTCCTGCGGTATCGGGTGATTTAATTTTATTTCTTTTTACGTTGATGCGCAAATGTGTCCCGCTAACATGCGGAAAAAATGCCTTTTTCTGACTATGTATAACATTTATTTCCATCAAGCCCGACTATAATGCAAAGATCTGCTTTGAATATTAAACTATCCGCAATCTATATAAGATTAAAATAAATGAATAGATGTAAACAATAAAGTAATAAAAATATATTAAAAGTACGTGCTGAAAATGTGCAGATAAAATCAACTCAATCGTTATAATATTAAATAAAATAGATAGGTAACTAATTTTATCAAATTTGTTTTCCAAGAAATTTATGAAAACTTTCGGTGCAGACTATGAAACATACCATCTGGTGTAAAAACGATTTGTCTTCGTCAAATTGCCTCAGAGGTCAACACTCTGTTTACAGAGTGATGACTCGAACACCGAACATAGGACTTTATGTAAAATCATACTTTCGTAATTTCCTGCTACCGTAATTATTTTAGGTAAAAAAAGCTTCAATTAAAAGTTGAGTGACATTCTGCTGTCAACGTTAAAACTTAAATATCATCGTTGAGTTGAACTCTAAAAAATTGAATTTTAGTGTCAGTTTTAACAGCCACTAACGCTAGAGGTCACTTTTAAACTTAAAGGTGCTACTGGGTAACTTTTAAATCGTTTTAACGCTAACAAGATGGCGAACGAACATGGTGAGTGCGCCGATATTCAAGATGTTAGAGATGTTTTAGACGTAAATAGAGGAAGAATTAGAGTTGAACGTGAAAGAATAAATCCTTTTCAAAAATTTGATGATAAAGAATTTAGACGAACATACATATTGAGAAAAGAAACTGCCAATTCTGTATTTGATGTGGTTAGGGAAGACCTGGAATTCATTTCACAATAAGAAAGAAATATTACCCCAGAACTACAAGTTTTAATAGCACTTAGATTTTTTGCGAAAGGGTGCTAGCAAGTTGAACTAGGTACGTAAAATGGATAAATTTTATACATAATTTAACCTAAAAATTTAACAGTACGTATTACTATTACAAATGGCAAAAACGGCACATTTTAAAACCTTTTATTGTTTTTTTGCGTGCGTGCGTGTATTTTAGCTAAAATTGATAAACCAGAAGTGATAATTTATTTGAAGCTCTGAACAGATTTTCGTGAAATACCTATATTATATTATGATAAATCCATTGGATTTAAGTCTTTTATATTAATGAGAACGACATATTAGATTTCTTCTAAAATTGATAAACCGGAAATAGTGCTGCACTTAAAGCTATAAACAGATTATCTAGAAAAACGTATTAAAATAAGTTCCAAAACTTCTCAAATTTGGTAAGTAAAACTCGTATATAATTTGAAACAAAATCAAACGGAGGTGATACTTAAACCTCATTGTTATTTTAAACATGGAATTAGCGAGAGGTCATGTGCTAGTTACATCAGATTTTTTATTCTAAAAATTTCATAATTGTATAACAAATCCATATTTTTGAGTTCTTTTTTATTTAATTTGTGTAAGATGTGATTTTTAAAATATTACCTGAATATTTAAATGGACCTGATGACATTTAGATATATTATAGAAATAGAAAACTTGTAACAATATCAAACGCAATAAAACTAACACAAAAAAGAGAATTGACAACCCGTGAATGGCAGAAAAGTGTTTCTTGTTAATGATGTAGTTTCATGCATAAACGAAGTGAAAATAATTCTTCATTTTTTTCTTTTAGCATTAACGAAATGTATCTCATTGTAATTAAGTTCATAAAATTAAATAATTTGTTGAAAGGTCTTTAGGTTCCAATTTCTTTATTTATATATATACATTAAAATATTTGGACGTTTCGGGCGAACATCCGCCCATCATCAGCAAACTGTTAAAATGGCATTAGATGTTTGACATTAATTTGTTAATTATACATGGTAATAAATTACAATTGTAAGCGGAACGCTAATTAATAAAAATATTCTAAATAAATGGGCATGGTTACCCATACTAGCAACTGTGCGGTAGCACAACAGCCACGGATGTTCGCCCGAAACGTCCAAATATTTTAATGCATATATAAATAAAGAAATTTGAACCTAAAGGCCTTTCAACAAATTATTAAATCTACATAATGGTTCCCGTCCAACAACGTAAGATAAGTTCATAAAACTGAAATATTTTACGTTTTTTTTTTGTTTTTTTATAGGGCGCGCTTTTATTGTAAACAGCAAAGAAATATTTATTTTATACGGAGTCTCTAATATAAACACTGCAGAATTATGTTACAAGTTCGGGAACGTGTGTTATATCGAAGCTAAATAAAATATTTTGAAGTTATGTCATGTTGTATCAGATGATTGCTGGTTCATCCTTTCATTTATTCTATCTAGAGTTTCCCGTATGTATTCAAGTGGCATTTCCCAGATATCAAAGAAAAGCAGAGGAAACAGAATGACATGAGGAAGGACAGTTTTGCCGAGAACAGCAAACGAACAGATTAAATGGAAGGAGGAAAATAACACATTCCCCTAAAAGATTCGCTGCTAAAATGTGACTCAAACATTCCCAACAATTTTCCATTTACGCTACGCTTACGTTGTAGTATCTGAGTCTATATTTCTTACGGATATAAAACACGCCGATTAAACGTTTTCCGACGACATCACATATTACAATATTTTTGCTTCGTTCATTTACGATATTATGATATACATAAACAAATTTCATTAAAATATAAAATATTTACATACAAGTGATATGATTATCATTGACGATATAAACTGACTTGCAGATTTCACAAGTCCGAAGGACGAGTGAAATGTGCTGCTTCGACTTCGCGAGCAATATCTTCGATTATTAATCATATCACGAGCTTATATTTAATGAGAGAATATAATGAATTTTTGTGACACATTGTATGTGGTGCTAACCTAACTTTTCATACAATGTATTTACAAATGGTTAATTTTACAATTGCCTTATTATTTTAATCGTTGTTTATATCAACCCAACTATTATCGCACATTATTATACTCAAAATTAACTGTCAATGTTGTAAATAAAAAAAAATAAGGTGATAATTTCTTTGTTTTTTGTCATCTTTCTGATAGAATGTAGATTAGCGGAAAACATGTCACGCGACTAATGAATTATATTCTCATTTGATATTAATAAATAAATATATCATCACGGCTTATTACCCATTGCTGGGTGTGCCAATCTGCTTTGTACACAGATGCGGTAATGATGAAATATTTGCACCGTGCGGGCGCTTACCAGGCGTCACCTCACGGGCACTCATTGCTGCCGTGGAGAGTGCACCACAGGGGTCAATTTTGTGCCATTTAAAATTCGAAATATTTGGCGTCGGTCGGGATCGAATCCGGTTCCCCAGATTCGCGACCTGACACTCAGGCACTCGGCCACGAGACCCCATCTCATAATATCAAATTTTAAATGGCACAAAATTGACCTCTGTGGTGCGCTCTCCACGCCAGCAATGAGTGCCCGTGAGGTGACGCCTGGTAAACGCCCGCACGGTACAAATATGTCATCATCATTACCGATATCTGCGTACAAAGCAGATTGGCACACCCAGCAATGGGTAATATGCCATGATGATATATTTATTTTATTTCTCATATGATATAATTTTAATAAAAGATTGTATTTTTTAAAATTTGTTGTATATTAGTACAGTGGTTCTTAAACATTTATTTCGCGATATCGCGCATCAAAACAATAAAATTAAAAGTCGGGCTTTGTTACATGCATAATACGGCCACACCGAATGTGTTACACAAACGAAAAAATAGAGTCTACAATACAACAGTGCTTGTTCGCCAAACAGACCCTCTGTAGCCGTGTACGAGTATAAGATATTTCTGATGTCGCAATTATATTAAACTAGCTGACCCGACAGACGTTGTCCTGTCTTAACTATGAATATTCAATTCGAAGTGGAATAAATAATAAAAAATAATTATTTCGAAAACATAGTGTTTATTGTAATGCTTTTTGATACACAACATTTTTAGTTTTGTTTTGTGGCGCGTAAATAAATAATGTTGATGGTTTTCTGACACGGGAACAGGCGACATACAGCCGGCCATGTGAAAAACGTGGATTTCCAAGATTGATGCCAAAAACACTTAACAACTGTCCTTGCGATTTATTTATCGACATTGCAAATGCAAGCCGCACTGGAAACTGCAACCGTTTAAAGTTGAGTGGCATGTCGTTTGGAATCATAGGAATGCGTGGAATCAAAACGTCTTCGCCTTTGTACTTCCCTTTCAAAATTGTGGCTTCGATGACGTTGTTCATTAATTTTTTTTGCCGCAAGCCGGGTGCCATTACAAAGTCGTGGCTGGTTTATGTTCCGCAACATAATGATTATCGATCCGATTTTTAACAGCAGATTATGAGACGGTAATCCGGGCAATTCCAGCGAATTTATGAATTCTGTTGGATAGTTGACATCATCTTGGTTAGTAACGGAATCAACCGATATGTATGTCATCAATTCGCCGGCTATCTTATTTTGAATCTGAAAATTCAGTTCGTTGACATCAACGTTTTTTTGTAGCCAATATAACACGTTCGCTCAACCAAACACGATTTTTGTAATTTTGAGCAATGTTTGGGAAAACCTTCTCGATGAGTTCGGTCTTTTATTCAGTAAAGTGACAAAAATAGGTAGGGAATGTAATGTATCCAGACAGGAATTTTGCCATTACCAATATCGAGCAATTATTTGGAAAAAACTTCTCCATATTGGTCGTTCTGCAATTCGACTCGCATGTACATATTTAATTTGCGTGTTTTGACGTATTTCCATAAAATGGACGACTTCAAACATGCATTAAGTTCGTCGGCTGACGTTGATCGTGGAATCACTGGCAATGTTTGTCCAAAATCACCTGCTAATAGAATCATCGCACCACCAAACCGGTTTTGGTTATTTCGTAAATCTTGCGGTCTAATGCCTCCAAAGATTTTTTGTGTGCCATCGTGCATTCATGCCAAACGATCAATCTCGTTCGCTGCAACAATATATCTTCGGCCATGTGATCTTTATATTTGTTCCATAAATCAATCGGTGTTGATGGGAAGCATGTAGACAAAATTATAGAAAACAATGTTCTTATTTGTTTAGAATTTGACGAAATCACAGCATCTTCGAGAGTTTGGTCCCAATGAGTGCCAGTCTCTAGCAATCCCAAACGTTGACACGCTTCTCTGTATGTGCCGCACAATACACCATTAACAGTTTGCAGATGTTGAAATGATGTTGGGCCACAAACATTGACTAACAGTAAACGCAAATATCAGCATCAGTAGAACGCATATCCGGATGACCAGGAACCGCATCGCCTTGCTTCCGACGTTCAAATTTTTTCGATGAAGCGTTCCAAGTGTAATAACGTGGCATCTCCAAGTAAAGCAACGTTCGTGCAAATGGATCGCTTTGACAAATCGCAAAGAAACTGATTAATGTTGTCGCTGGAGGTGTTTCAGCACGTTGAGCAACATGCACCGCTAAATGTACAATAGTGGGATGACGTTCATTAATAGGGAATGAGAATATACGCCAAATCGCCTCATTGCAGTTAACATATCGACCAATTTGATAAATTTCATCAGTGGTATTGGAGGTTTGTATGCCAAAAACCGCCATATCGCTGCCTTTCGTGACATATTTACAGATTTATTTGATCGACTTTACCGAATTGCAATACTCAACCTTGCAATGTGTCTTGAATATTTTTGAAAGAAGTGGCGAATATGGAACAATCCAACTGTTGTCGACCACGAAATCGTTTCCATTCACTTCCGTTGTGATAGTTCGACCGTTATCATCGGGTGATCGAGGCCGATACAGTGGATAACCATCATTGCCAGTGATGGTCTCCGCCGTCAATTTTCGTGCATAACGTTTGGAACACTTACTGTCGACCATGCACGGTGATTAAAGGTTGATGGCGCCACACGGTCCATGAATCATATTCGTAATTACAACATCATGTATGTCTGGATCGGCTTCGGGATTAGGAATCTCGGCATACATGATATCATCTACTTGGTCTGCTCGAATTCTCTCCACTAACCAAATAAGAATGTGTGCATGCGCAAGCCTCGTTTTTGCCATTCAATTGAATGCATCCAGCATCGATTATCCCTAAAGACGCGTTGCTTAACAATGTAGTTCATCAGCGACCGGATTTTTTGCTTGAAGACACGTGCAGTTATGTCGTGCCGATCACTTGATGTTTGTCCGGGAAGCAGTATTTGAATAATGTCTGTCCATTTCGGATTGCACGTAAAGGTAATGAATAGATCTGGCCGACCGTAATGACGAACATATGTCATTCCATCTTGCGCATATTCATGCATATGTTGCGGGCTACCTGTGTACGTCGCCGGTAGAATAGTCAATCGACCAACATTAACTGCATCTCCTTCGGTGCTAATTGCATCGCGTAAATGGATATACTCCTCTAAACGCAGTTTGACTTGATTAAACCGAATGAAATTTAGACGCTCCGTTTCAATTTTGACGTACATGTCGACGCAATATTGCTGAAGCAATCGGCGAAATCGCAGCAAATAGTTGTCAGCATTTTGACGAATCATCGAACGATATGCGTAATAATTCATCGAGCTAACCTCCGTGGTAGTTTCCTCACTTTCAATAAAAACAGTGAAATTAGTATCTTAGAAGTAAAACTTACGTCCGTATTCTATGAAGGGGTGAACAGAACCGTGTGATTACTGATTCCCCGAAAGTCATTTTTAGCGTATTTAAAAAGGGTTAAGATAAATGATTTAAGATTGGTTGCCAGCCCTTTGCCCACTATTCTCTAAACAAACAGCTCCTAATCCCTTAGTCGACTCTTACGACTTCCTGGGAATTAAGAGTGGTTATTTTTTTAAAAAAATCAAAGCTAAACCAAGCAAAATGTATGTAATGTTGAAATGAAAAATATGATATTAATGCTCACCATTCAATGGATTTATCATATTGATATTGAAGTGATATCCATTGTCTCCTTCACAAAACATCAGCGGGTATTGCAACGTTTCATGTATTTGTTGCAGTTGCCCAGTATCCCGACGTGTAAGCACAATATCGCGAGATTCCAAGTTATCACCAACAATCAGGATTGCAAATTCATCTATTGTTGGAGCGTTAAATCTGCGTTCGTGTGTTCCAGCTGGTCGTTTATCCACTCTGATAACGACTTTGTAGTCATCATTTGGCATGCGCTCCAACGCAGTCTTGAACAGCCTGCCCAATGCATGATGTTCATAAAGTAGTTGCTGGAGATTGTGAAGAATTTCTCTTTTCATTGCTGTGTTGATCTCTTGACGCCGACCAGGTTGTTCCTCCATATTGCCCATAAAGTATATTTGTAAGAATTTAGACTGTGCATCTTCAACAGGTTGCAATGATCCAATTCGATGGTGAATCTGGCCTTGAATCTGTAAAGTCGAAAGCGAAGTCAGCATTACTGATTTATAAATGGTGTAACTAACCCGACTTCGTTTTATTTATTTTGACTTTTTTAAATGTTCGCATGCCTTATTTATTTGAGAGACAAATACAGATACCTAACAAACTACATTTGAGCAAATTTTTTTGTCTTAAATCTTATCTTTTAAAGAAAATGAACATTTACTCTGTTCAACATAAATTACCTTGAATGTCGGATTAAATCCACGTTCTTCGATAATGTCTGCCACAAATGAAGTCATTTGAAAGCAGCCATTGTATTTTTGAGTGTTCGCTAGAAAATGTCGTGATTCTGGTATTTCGCCACGAAGCAATGAATACAATGGCTCAGGTGGCGGAGTTATTAATGGCAATTTCACTTTGCCATTAAGGCAACACAATCCAGGCGTTTCTCCAGCACACTTCAATGCGCTACAATGCCCACAAACAACGTCCATTGGACCAATGCGAATGAAAAGATGCGAGCTGTAATCAATTGGGCAATCGCATAGAAACGCTGCTCGATTTAAATCAACAGTTGAAGCATTTCTTCTTGCGCGTCGAAGATTATCTCGTTGTTGAACTGTGCGATAAGATCGATGATTTCTCATTGCCAACCGAGCTGTTTCACGGACTGCCTCTATTTGCTCTTGTGTTTGAGATGTACCAAGTCGGGACTAACGCGGCGCTCTTCTCATGCGGTTTCTCGTTCTTCTTCAGTGGATTGATTTGCAGTGTTACGAAGCCGAATAGCATTACGGCTTTGTTGGGAAAGATTAAATCTTCTGGGTCGCGACATTTTTAATAAGAATTCTCGCATAAACTTTATAATAAAACAAATAAGATTTATTATTTATTAATAACACTCGCACAAAACTAACAAATCGACAGGTAACCTTTATTGGTTATATACTGACAGACAGCGGCAATGGAATATTCCGAGAATTTCTCATCATTCTGTGTGCAATTATTACAATACTTTTAAGAATTCTATGCTCTTTCTAATTATAGTGGAACGCAGCCAATTTAGCGACTTCTATCCACATAGTGGAGAAGTATAAGTACAACGTGTTCTTACCCCTGTCATCATTAGTATTTTTTTACGTAGATCAATATTTTAATAGTTATTCTGCAATTCGGGGCGGAGACGAATCCAACAAATCAGAGATCATCAAAATCGGTCCAGCCGTTCTTGAGTTATAAATGGTGTAACTAACCCGACATTGTTTTATACTTGTTTTATATATATTAAGATTTCTTACTAACATGACAGTGGATAATTAAAGATTAAAGATAATTTTTAAAGATATACAAATAACTTAAAATAAAGGAAACACTAGAATAATAGTTTATAAAGATGTCTTATGAGATTTTATCTCAATTTCGAAATTGTTTTAATTTATTGTGTGGCTATATTTGGATCACAATTGTAACTTGTTTGGTAATTATTTTTTTCTATAATATGCACCAATTCTTTTTTCTATAAATTAATGTAGAAACATTTGGCACCTAAAAAAACTGCTTTTTTAAGTTATAGCCCCATGACCCGTTTAAAAATTTACACTCTGTAGATCTAAATATCATAATAAAGATTATTTTACGTTTTACGACAAAGTAGCATTAATAGTCTTACTTAAATATCAAAATAAGCAATAAACATGAAAATAAAAAAATTAACATAGGTAAGGCAGACGAAACATATATTTGCTGAAGAAAATTCAAACATGAACTTATATTAATATGCGTGAACCCTAAATCTGAACCGAAAGAGGGCGGAGATTGTCAAGCAAATACAATAGAAGTGATAACAGTCGATAATTATGCGTGAATAGGAATGTACATATGGGATAGGGTAGAATATTCTGTATTTTAATTGACTTGGAATAAAACGGTTAAGCACGCACGCCAAACGTGAAGCAGGTATCGATTGAGATAAAATACATTCAAAATTAGTTGTATTAATAATTAAATTAAATTATTCTTAATAATTAAATTAAATACCATTTGCACCGAAAATAATTGTGTAATAGGTACATAAAATATTTCATTATTCTCGGAAGTGTTAGTGACAAGTGATTTTTGCTGTGCTTTTGTTAAAAAAATGTACTCTAATTCTGAATTAGTGGATATGTTGTTGATTTATGGTGAAGTGGGACAAAACGCGGTTTTAGCGCAGGTCTGTATGCCGAACGGTATCCTGGAAGACGCCAGCCTGATCGCAGGATGTTCATCACAATGACACAACGTCTTCGCGACACAGACAATTTAAGAAGAAATAATGGACGAGATGGCGGCGGTCGCAGACTACACCATAACATTGAAGATGAAGTTTTAGACTTGGTGCATGCTAATTTGGAAATTAGTAGCAGAGGGGTATCTCGTGTTGTAGGAAGTGTTTTAAAAATTTTACACAAGAATAATTATCATCCATACCATTTTCAACGTATTCAAGGATTAATGCCTGCTGATCACCAAGCAAGAACGATATTTTGTCAGTGGATTCTGCAACAACATGCTGCAAATTTTAATTTTACTTCACTTATAATATTTAGTGACGACGCAATTTTCACACGTGACGGTGTCCATAATTTCCACAACATGCATTATTGGGCTGAAGAAAATACACATGTTGTAGTAAGAAGTAGTTTGTAACACAGATTTTCATTAAATGTTTGGGCTGGTATCTTAAATGGAAATTTGCTTGGACCATACATACTGCCCAACAGATTAAATGGTGACCAGTATTTGGAATTTTAACAAAATGTTCTACCAGTGTTATTAGAAGATGTTCCCTTACTCCATCGTCAACATGCATGGTTTCAGCATGATGGTGCTCCACCTCATTTTTCAAGAAATGTGCGGCAGCATTTAAATAATACCTATGGTAACAGGTGGATTGGCCGTGGACGTCCTGTATCATGACCACCAAGATCTCCTGACCGCAATCCCTTAGATTTTTATCTGTGGGGTCATTTGAAGTCCTTGGTGTATGATAATCAAAACCCCCCTGAAACTGTTGAAGAATTGAGGATGCGGATTCAAAACTGTGCTGAAATTATCAAACAAGAAAAAAATATGAACCTGGCATGTAGTTTCTCAATAATTTAACGTAGTGCATTGTGTGTAGCTGTGT
Organism: Harpalus rubripes; assembly: GCA_963082715.1. Classification (NCBI taxonomy): domain Eukaryota; kingdom Metazoa; phylum Arthropoda; class Insecta; order Coleoptera; family Carabidae; genus Harpalus; species Harpalus rubripes. The sequence continues at coordinate 20,715,823 of OY720455.1, forward strand.
GGGAGGTGACAATTTTGAATAATATTTATGAGTTTTGTGTTTATTCTTGAATAGTTTTTTAGGTTGTTTTTTTCATATTAATATTGTTACATGAAAAGTTTCTAGTATTGTTGCTATTTATCAGTTAATCCATTGTTTTTTTTTTCTTTATAAAGATAATTCTGGGAAGTATTAATATTAATCCTTGATATGGTTCATTGAACTTTAAAAATAAATTACGTTAGAAATAATTAAGATTTGATTATACAGAAACATTACGTAAATTAATTAAATTAATTTCAAGTATTAATGTTGTCAGTGGTACCAAAAATGTTAGTTTAATGAGAACTACTACTATGTACAGGGTCGAGAACTATAAGAGCTACAAAGATGGTTAAATGGGCAAAAAATTTCTATTTCACAATATAAATTAAAAGAAAAGAAATATGTTTTTTTCGACTAGTGGTTCTCAAAATACGGGATCTAATTTTTTATTTTAAATAAGAACATATATTTTTTATTAGCTCATTCGTTAGAGAATTTAATTCTGAATTCAGTGATATAATATTTTTATACTATTTCATTACGATTTTTTTTGAGAAAAATGAATGCAAAATTTTATACGAATTTGATTAAAATATGGCTATAATAAAAGTGCCACGAATGGAAAAAATGAATACTTTTTTTATTACATAGAATTAGAGTGCCCTGTTCAAAAAAGTGAATGTTTTTTTCTAGTAATTGATCAAAAATGTCAACGTAAGCTAAATATAAATGTATCTTTTTTCATGGTATTCTAAGTAAAAAAATTAACACGTATTCGTATTTTCCATTCATAACCCTCTTATTATAGCCATATTTTAATCAAATTAATGGAAAAATTTACATAATTTTTTCTAAAAAAATCGTTATGTAAAGGAATATTAATAAAATACCATTTAATTCAGAATCAAAATCTCTAACGAATGAGTAAATAAAAAATATATGTTCTCATTTAAAATAAACGAGTTAGGTCCCGTATTTTGAGAACCACTGGTCCAAAAAAATAATTTTTATTGTTTTTAAATTATTCTTGTAAAATAGAAATTGTTTGCCCATTTAACCGTCTTTGTAGCTCTTATAGTTCTCGAGAGAGCAATGGTGGCTCATATAAAATGAACAGCCTGTATATATATATATATATATATATATATATATATATATATATATATATATATATATATATACATATATATATATATATATATATATATATATATATATATATATGCGATAGGTAACACAACACGCACATATAAAAAATTAACTGTGTACAAAGCAGATTGGCACACCCAGCAATGGGTAATAAGCCATGATGATATATTTATATTTATTTATTTATTCATTCAAAATGAAGACACATCCCTTGACGGTAGCCCGTTCACTGCTCAAACAATACTAAGTAGAGCTGCGGCAACGCGTCTGGTTTTAAACAGTCCTTACATCACAATCAGACTCTAATTAGCTAATAATCTATTAATTACTATATGATCACCACAATATTAATTATCATAGAATGTTGCATAATCATTACCGGCGGTTCTACTTCATTCTCTTACACGGCAATCCTGCGCTGTATCGAACTCTCGGGATACGGGGACCCTGGGCTTTGCAAGTATACTGGACGTTCTTGAATCAGCAGCTTCTTCTGGAATATCGTCTACCTGCTCAACGTTACTGGAGTCTATTTCTGAAACAGTCACATACCAAATGAATACTCAGTTCATCACATGGAACAAGAAAACTTTGTAGTTTGTTTTGATACACAGACTCAGGAACTACTTCAATACATTGTAGTTTGTTCTGATACACAGACATAATCATTTCCAGCGTTTCTACTTCATTCTCTTATATATATATATATATATATATATATATATATATATATATATATATATATATATATATATATATATAATTATATTTATAATTTTCACTTAAGAACATTTTTCGATTGCTATATTAATTTGACAATACAATAAAATGAAGCTAATTGAAAAATAAAGGGTAGTAATAATAGGGACTTTAATAACATATTTTTGTGTCTAATCTAGCCTCTATCTATTTCAGAACTAATTGTAAATTGACATTGAATAGTGCGCAAAACATAACTCCAACACTAGTACTATCAATAAAAACACTGCCACAATTTTCCTTGAACCTGTAAATGAAACTAAATTTTTTAATATTCTAATTGAAATTTCTAAAAAAAATTCAGCTGGAATTGACAACGTCCCTTGTTCACTGCTACTTTTTATTGCTGATTAAATTATTTATCCTCTAACCTACTTAATTAATGAATCCCTAAATTATGGATCTTTTCCTGCTCAATTCAAAACTTCACTAGTTACACCCGTGCATAAAAAAGGTAACAAAAATTACATAGAAAATTATCGACCTATATCCATTGTTCCTGTGTTTTCTAAAGTTTTTGAGAAAGTCATGTCGTTTCATAAACTTGCATGATATATTATCACCATCGCAAGCTGGCTTCTGTAAAAACAAATCCACTACATACGCCTTATTTTGCAGTCTTGGTAGTGTTCTTGATTACCTTGATAAAAAAATTCTATACCGCTGGAATTTATTTTGATTTAGCTAAAGCCTTTGATACCATCAATCACGGTATATTGCTTGATAAGTTGTCTGATTACGGTATTCGTGGTAATGCTTGGAACTGGTTAAAGTCCTATCTGCAAGATAGGTCTCAAGTTGTATGTGCTAAAATTGACGGAAAAAAGTACTTTTCTGATTCTCAGTCTTCATTAACAGGTGTTTCCCAAGGAAGTGTTCTTGGCCCCCTACTCTTTCTCTTATATATCAATGACCTTCCAAATATGTTTAAAAATGCTGATATTTGTTTATTTGCTGATGATACTTCTCTTATCGTCTCTGCCTTGAGCATACCTGAACTTAATAATAAAATACAAGAATGTGTGGATATTATGAATTTTTGGTGCAATGAAAATGCTGTAGTTCTGAATGCTGAAAAAACACAGTTAGTTCTGTTTATGTTAAGGGGTAATATTTAGAATATTTCAGCTCAATTTGACAATATAACAATCACTCCGATACCCACAACTAAGACCTTAGGTGTCCATGTTGACTACAATTTTCATTGGGTTCATCATACCCAGTATCTCATAAAAAGACTCAACTCGTCATGTCACGTCATAAGACGCTTGCGTAATTATGCCAGTATGGATTTACTTAAACTGTACTATTCTGCACATGTCTTTAGTGTCTGGTCATATTGCATAATTTGCTGGGGTAATTCCATTCATTCTATCAATGTCTTTAAAGTGCAGAAAAGTATAGTTAGAGCCATGGTTGGTTGTACTCCCACTACATCGTGTAGAGATATCTTCCCACATCTTGGTTTACTAACCCTTCCCTGCATATATATTTACCATTGTGTTCTTTTCATTAAAAAAAATCCATCATCTTTTCTTACTGTTAACCAGGCTACTGGATTGTATAATAAACGTAATGTTAATAATTTATACATTCCAAAATTTCGAACAAGTAATTTTCATGACAATATTTCTTATATGCCGATAAAAATATATAACAATTTGCCACAGGAGCTGAAAGCTATTACAAGCATATTTTCCTTTAAATTAAAACTAAAATTTTTTTTATTGAAAAGTGCTTTTATTCTATTGATGAATTTTTGAATAATTAAATGTTTGATATGCCACATTTACTTTTTTATGTAATATATGCTTCATGATTTTATTATGTGAATATTTTCTTAATTAATTATTTGCCACTAATTTTATATATATATATATATATATATATATATATATATATATATATATATATATATTTTGTATGTGTACCTTTATATGTATTTATTTCTTTTATGAGTGTATTGACTTTGACAAGCCAATTGTATTACTACGTGAATCTTATGGCAAATAAATATTATTATTATTATTATTATTATTATTATTATTATTATTATTATTAAATATTAAAAATGTTCAGAATTAAATACTGCAACAAATGAGCCTAAATTTATTGATACAATAGATTCTTGCCATGAGATATTCGTAAAATAAAATATCCGTCTTCAAGCTTTTCACAGAGTGCCATGCAAGACAAAATATGCAATTCAAATAGTTGTATTATTTGACTGACAAATAAAAGTATATTAATTGATATTTAATTGTAAATATTATTCCATTGAGTTATTCCGCGATGGTACATGTATCCTTACGTACTGGCAAATAATTTAATGAATTCAAAAATTATAAAACCTTTATGACAGATGTCGTCTGCTAAACTCAAGCAATACAACTGTTAAAATTTTGTGATAGTACTCATGGCACTCTGTAAATAGCTATGTTGAATTGTAAATAAAACTTGCTGTTAAATAAAACAATTCTTTATTTTCTCATTGACTACATGTTGCCACAACGACTGCTCTACACGCACTATCCTGCGCACAGCGCGTCTCGTTCGCTCCCCTAGAGTTGGAACTCCAGTGGTTCACAAAAGTTTCTACATTCCGCCCACCTTGAAATCTTAGTTTCAATTAACTTAACTTACTTATGAAATAGGAAGCATGCACACTTTTGCAACAGGCCTTTTCATTTCACCACTATTCACCTTCACTGTCACTACACGAGTCACTCCATCAGCACCAGGATGAAGCTGGAGGATGCGGCCCATTTGCCACTTTAATGGCGGCTGGTTGTCGTCACGTATGATGACCATCGTTCCTGGTTGCAGGAGATTGGGTTGTTGTTGCTTCCACTTACTGCGTTGTTGAAGTTCTTGGAGGTAATCTTTGTGCCATCGGTCCCAAAAATTCTTCACTAATTGTTGGTTTCTTTGATATCTTGAAAGTCTATTCAACTTCACATCTTTGAAATCTGGTTGATTAATAGCTGAAAGTGGTCCACCAACCAAAAAGTGTCCAGGTGTCAAAGGAAGAAGGTCATGGGGATCATTGGATAGAGGAGAAATTGGTCGTGAATTTAAACAACCCTCTATCTGTACAATAACTGTGTATAGCTCTTCGTATGTCAAATGAGCGTTACCAATTACGCGTCTTATGTGAAATTTTGCTGATTTCACTGAAGCCTCCCATAGGCCACCAAAATGTGGCGATCGTGGTGGTATCAAATGCCACTGGATGTGATCTACGAGGAGACAATCCGCTATACGTTCCTGTTGAGACTTATTGGTAAGTATTTCTCCTAATTCTTTGAGTTCACTGCGTGCGCCAATAAAATTGGTGCCATTATCTGAGAAAATGTCTTTACATTTTCCTCTACGAGCGACAAACCGTCGTAAACAATTTATAAATGCTTCAGTAGTAAGATCTTTGGCTAGTTCTAAGTGTACTGCCTTAGTGGAGAAGCAAACAAAGACGCATAAATAAGTTTTTGTTAACTTCTTGCTTCGATAACTGCCTTCTTTTATAAAAAGAGGTCCTGCAAAATCAACTCCACATGAAAGGAATGGCCGTGTAGGTGTCACACGCTCTACTGGAAGATCTCCCATTATGTGATTGAGCTGTTTAGGCTGAGCCTTGAAGCAGGTGACACAATTTCGAATTACCTTCTTTACTGCGTTTTTTCCTGACAAAATCCAAAATTTTGTTCTTATTGATGTAAGTGTCATTTGGCACCCTGCATGCAATAACTTATTATGCTCATACTCAATTATTAACCTTGTCAACGGATGATTCGTTGTAATGATGATTGGATGTTTCTCGTTGTAGTCAATATTTGCATGCTTTAATCTACCGCCCACCCTGATCAATCCATGCGCATCAAGAAATGGGTTCAATGATAAAAGCTTGCTGGTTTTGTTTATTGTATATGTTTTGTTCAGCTGGTGTAATTCTTCTGGAAACATTTGACGCTGTGCCATTAGTAATAAACGATTCATTGAATTTTTTAACTCTTCTACAGTTAAACATTCGATGACTCTGTGTTTTGCTTGTATTTTGCAATTATTCATGAACCGAAAACAAAAAGCAACCACACGTTGTAACTTTATGAGCTTTGAGTATCTGGTAAAAATAGATGTATTACTTTGAACTGGCAATGCAATTATTTGACGTTTTGTACGTTGTTCAGGAATTATTTCTGTTGAAATTTCATCATAGTTTGAGTTTGGCCAACTGTTATTGTCACTAGACAACCATGATGGTCCTGTCCACCATAGAGTTGTTGCAATGATTTGGCTTGGCAATCTTCCTCGTGTCAACATATCAGCTGGGTTTTCTTCTGACTTCACATGTCTCCATTCTTTTACATCAGTAATTTCTTGAATTTGACTTACTCTGTTTGCTACAAATGTGTGCCATTGAGTAGGATTTCCGTTGATCCAAGCAAGCACAATGGTAGAGTCCGTCCACAAATGAATAGTGTGTTCAAACTGTAATATGTCTGAAACCTTTTTGCTTAATTGTGCTACAAGTAATGCACCACACAATTCCAGTCTTGGTAATGAAATTTGCTTCAGTGGGGCTACTCTGGTTTTTGAACATAACAATTTGCATGAAATCTCGTTTTTATCATTTAATGAACGTAAATAAACACATGCTCCATACGCTTTTTCAGAAGCATCTGAAAAGCAGTGTAGTTGAAAATTTGTAGCATTGTTGATTGGTATTACACACCGCTCAATTTGAATTTTATTCAGCAATGGTAACTCAGCTTGAAATCTATTCCAAGTCGTGAATGTGGTGATTGAAACAGATTCATCCCAATCCAATTTTTGTTGCCATACTTCTTGCAGAATTAATTTTGAGATTACAATAACTGGTCCAATCAGACCTAGAGGATCGAAAATCTTAGCTATGCTAGATAAGATAGTTCGTTTTGTTACACGTCTATTGTCTTCATGATCCTTGCATAAATATTGAAACATGTCATTAGCTGGATTCCATCCTAATCCTAATGTTTTTACAATGTCCTCTTTGCTGAGATCAATGAGTTGATGATCATTGTCTGCAATTATTATTTTCTTGGTTACTTCTTCATTGTTCGAGCACCATTTTCGTAAGTTAAAACTGTAGGACTTCAACGTTTTATCCAATTGTTCTTGCGTTCTTATAGCTTCTTCAACAGATTCAAAACCTGTGAGAAGGTCATCAACGTAGAAATCATTTTGTATGATCTGTTTTGTCAATGGACAATCTACTTCTTGTGCAATTTGACTTAAACATTTAGTTGCCAGATATGGAGCTGCAGCAGTTCCATATGTCACTGTGCACAATCGAAATGTTTTTATGGTCTGCTCAGGTAAATCTCTCCACAAGATCCGTTGTAGATCTTGATCATCCTTGTGTACTCTGACCTGTCGGTACATCTTTTCAATATCTGCTGTTAAAGCAATTTTGTGTGTTCTGAATCTAAGAATGATTGAGTATAGTTCCGGCTGAACTGTCGGACCTACCATCATTATGTTGTTGAGTGATACACCATTGTCTGTCTTCGCAGAGCCATCAAAAACCACACGTAACTTTGTAGTGAGACTGTCTGCCTTAATAACAGCATGATGTGGTAAATAGTATGCAGGTTTTCGTGACATTTCATCATTGTTTTCAGAGGTTACCTCTTCCATATGACCTAGTTCATGATATTCGGTCATAAATTGTTGATATTGTGAAAGAAGTTCTGATTTATTGTGTAATTTCTTTTCTAATTGTAGTAATCTTTTTGTTGCTATCTCTTTTGAATCACCAAGTTGTGTAGTATCTGCCTTTAATGGTAGATTTACAACAAATTGACCCTCTGCATTTCTAGTGGTATGTTCTTGAAAATGCTGTTCACATAAACTTTCCTCAGGTGTTAATTTATGTAAAACGTTTTGTGTTTGCTGATTTTCCAGTTCCCAAAAATGCTCAAGTTTTGAATTTAACTGCTGTAAACTTAGATTGCAAACTGCGTTCGTGTTATATGACGTTGTTGTTGTTATTATTGGCCCTGATAGAATCCATCCAAGTTTGGTTTTATGCATTATTGGCATGTTTGCTCCTAGTGAGATTTGACCCACACAAAGAAGACTCCAAAAGATTTCAGCGCCGAGTAACATGTCTACTGGCAATGATTTATCATAGCCTTGATCCGCTAATGAGATGTTTGTTGGTATGTTCCAATTCTTTGTGTCGATATCTTGTGCTGGTAGATTCTCAGTTATTTGGGGTATAATCAAAAAGTCTAATGTTGCCTTGAATCCATTAAATTGTGACTGAATTGTTGCTTTTGTCATGTTGTTCACGTATAGTGTTTCTTGATTAATACCTGTTACTGTCTGCGATATGTTAAATTTCTTTAAATTTAAACGTGTGCTTAAATTATTTGTGATAAAGTTCAGATGTGAACCTGAATCTAATAAGCATCTAGTCTTGTACTTATTCCCTTGTTTGTCTAGCACAAATATTACGGCTGTGGAAAGTAATACTTGTTTTTTTGTATGCTGACATGATTGATTAGATAATGATGTTAATGTTATACTTGCAGTTGTTGTCTGCTCGGATTGATGGTTCTCAGTTGAATTATCAGACTTTTGTTTCGTTTGTTCAAAATGTAACAGAGTATTATGATGTCCTTTGCATTTTCGACATTTCGAACTTTGACAATATTTTGCTGAATGTCCACTCTTTAAGCAATTCATGCAAAGTTTTAGTGTTTTGATTCTGTTCACTCTTTCTGAAATTGATGATTTCAAAAATTCTGCGCATTTGTAAATTTGATGTTCTTCCTTACAGATTTCACATGTTCTTTGAGTTGTAAAGAAAGTCTTGTAATGTGACTTTGGTTTAGCATCTACCTTGGTAATATTCTGTTCACGACTGTAAAGCTTTTCAGTTCTTTTCTTCAAGAAACTCTCAAACTCTTCGAAAGTAGGGAGTGAATCTGTGGATTTACTCTCATCCCATTTAATTTGTGTGTATTTATCTAATTTATTGCATAATATGTGAATAATTAAACTGTCAAATTGTTCTTTTGCTGTTTGAATAGCACTCCAAGATATTAGATGTTTGTTCGCTTCATCTAATAATTTGTTCAACTCATTGAAAGATTCCTTTTGTACTGTAGGTAAATTTATAATTGCTTTTATGTGGTTTGTTACAATCATTGAATTGTTGTTAAACCTATTGCACACATGAGTCCATGCTAAGTCGTAATTTTTGGCTTCAAATGGTATTGACCGCAATGCCCCTGCAGCACTGTCTACAAGCGCTGACCGTAAGTAATGAAACTTCTCAAGATCATCTAGCTCTGAATCGTTATGAATTAGAGTTGTGTATGTGTCACGAAACTCAAGCCAGTTTTCAAAATTGCCATTAAATGTAGGTAATTGAATTTGTGGAAAAGTTAACTTTCTAGATTTTGTCTGCAACCCGCTATGTTCACTGGATTTAACTGAACTTGCCCGTGATGTTCCTGGATCACTATTGTTATCATGTGTTGTATTCTCATGCAATAACTGTTTTGCAATTGCTTCTTGCTTAAAATACATATTATCAAACGACTCGCGCTCTTTATATTGTTCATTTAAATCATCGCAAATTTCTTCAATTTCATTTTGAACTAAACTAAATTCTTGCTCTATTGTTTCCAATTTGTTGACACGTCCCTCTAGTTCACGAATAAGAAGTGCTTTAGTTGAAGCACTTACATTTTCATCTGCTAACGAAACGGTTGTCTTGTTGACAAACGTTGTAAAAGAAGTCAATTTTGATTTTATTCCTCCTCTTTTCCGTACTAGTTTGTTCATTTCGTCCATGTTATTGTAATTTTGTACAGATAAGGATGCTTAAGGATTTAGAAAAAAAGGAAATAAATGTATAAATACCTGTGGATGTGACACGATTTGTATTTACTGCTGTGAAGTCGAATCTTTTTGATGAATGCACTGGAACTTGTTGATTAGCACTGGAACTTGTTGGTTAGCACTGGTATGGTCACCACGCCCTTTCTACCAGATGTCGGCGCACGCTGCACGCTGCTTTGCTTGGCTGTACTACGCTGATGCGACGATTCACCGTTGTATGATGATGCACAAATTTGCACTGTTTTTTGGATTGTTTCACCACTTTTGCTGATAACACTGATATGTTATGCTTATTAACAAACAGTATCCACGTTCGAAGGACCAAATGTTGAATTGTAAATAAAACTTGCTGTTAAATAAAACAATTCTTTATTTTCTCATTGACTACATGTTGCCACAACGACTGCTCTACACGCACTATCCTGCGCACAGCGCGTCTCGTTCGCTCCCCTAGAGTTGGAACTCCAGTGGTTCACAAAAGTTTCTACAAGCTAAAACTTATTATTTTTATTTAGGGCCGGTAATTCCATCTTTGAATGAAGTGCTGGGATAGCTTATATATAACAGTATAATTTATTTCATTTATACTTCTATTTCGATGTGATATTTTATCATTTATCTGACGGATAGTTATCCTGAATACCGGCCCTTAGTCTCTCATTCGTAACCGAAACGCATGCAAACAATAATTTTTAACTTTTTTGTGTCGATACAATATGTCTATATAAAATAAGTCTGAACTTGCAGCATGAACGTCTGATGTCACAACATGGCTGGTTTTATGCAACTTTTTAAAAATTTCATACTTTAAAACTATTTTATTTTATTTTGGAATCATAAACTTGTTTATCCGCTCTCAAAAACGGGCGCAATTTGGCTTTTATCGCCCGAGAGCTTATAAAGTTGCCAAGCAACAACTATTCGAACGTCAAAATCGTCGTTTTTAGATAAATGTCAGACAACATAATAAATTCGTTAAATCACATTTTTTTAACACCGCTGCTCATAAAATTATTCGTATCCTTTCTCTTATACGTCTTTTCACTTCTCTGGAACCAACTTGCTCTGCGCAGCGTCAAATTCATTCGATATTTCTTTTGAATAATCGATATCTTCCATTTTCATTTGACACTAAATTAAAATTTGTTATAAACAAACAATATAGATGGAAACCACAGCATACTTAAAATTCACGACTCCAGCACAACGATACCGAATAAATACTCATTGAATCCTTGAATTTCGAGAACCAAAATAAAATAAAACGTTGTATGTACCACGGGCATAATCAAGATTATATCACTAGGGAAAATTAAAGCTCTCCGCTACGCGTCGAGCTTTAAACATTCCCCCTTGCTACAATCTGTTGATTATGCCCTTAATACATAAATAACTATTATACAACAAAAAATGTAAATAAAAATAATTTTATCATACAGACCGATAAATTAGAATATTTTTCAAAAAAAAAATATTTTTTGCGTCACCTCATTGACAATTTAATTTAAACTTTTGGTCTCATTATTTCTACCCTTTATTTTTCAGTTAGCTTCATTTTATTGTATTGTCAAATTAATATAGCAATCGAAAAATGTACTTAAGTGAAAATTATAAATATAATTATATATATATATATATATATATATATATATATATATATATATATATATATATATAATTATATTTATAATTTTCACTTAAGAACATTTTTCGATTGCTATACTAATTTGACAATACAATAAAATGAAGCTAACTGAAAAATAAAGGGTAGGAATAATGAGGCCAAAAGTCCCGGTTGTATTTATTATAAACAGAAATATTGGATTTTGGACGTTTCGGACAAATATTAGCCCATCATCAGCAAATACAGTAATGGATAATTTTTTTTACATTTCCTTAGTTTTACTTACATTGTTGTTAAATTTAAATCTGACATTTTATGGATAATTGCAGCAAAGTATAACTAATAAAGGATGTTTGCGTCATGGCGAAAGAAGAGTTAAATATGCACGAAATGTTCACTGTATATCTGTTTATATTTATAAGATATACAACCAGGTTTTTCCTACTATGTGCATATTAAGGAGTTTCCTAAAATTTAAACTTGAAAAATAAAATTCGAATTAACTGAAAGTGAGGTAACTATGTTATGTTTATATTCCACGATAATTATTGAGAATAAAAAAATTAGGCAGGCCGTAGAAAACAAAATTTGCACTATCATTTTAAACAATTATTTATTTCTTATTAGATATTAAGTTGCGAAAGTTAAATTAATTAAAACTTAATCAAATTTTTAAAGTAGGTACGTATTATTGTGAGTGACAATATAAAATATTATTGTAAGTGACAATATAAAATTAACCTCAGAGCCTGAGAAATAACAAATATATTTCGGTCCTTGCAAGTTTAATTAATTCTAAAATTCATTGTAACTGTTTTTGTTTTTTGTTTTTTTAGCGTTTTTAATTCTTGAAGCTTAACACATACATAAATTGGTAAGTAAAAAGAATAAAAGTCATATAACTTGCAGTTGAAGGGCAGTTTCACACCCAAAGCAGATTCATATTTTAGTCGGTCTTGACAGAAATAAATTTTAAACTAAAAGTAAAAAATAAAAGGGTATTATTTTCACTACATGTTAAGAGCGCAGATTTACGCGGAGACATAAAAAGAACAGTAAAATCACCATCCCGCCTAGCATGCAGGAATAAGTATTTCTGTGTTGTCATATTTCCACTTTTGTGGTAAGCAGTGTGAAAATTAAATCAGTTTCCGCAATAAAAACTTGAGTCCCCGATGGCAATAAGACCGAAAACTAATTTCAGATTCAATTTCCCAACACTGTGGATACGGTTAAAGTTAGAACCACATTGAACTTGACAGTTAGTGCCTGTTTGGTGTATCTCGGGACAGCTTTTTTAAAACAATATTTTTTAGGCAACGACACTACTGGGAGCTTTTGAGATGATTACAGAGTTTGAGATGATAATATTTATTATACGTCAGCTTAATTTGTCTTGCTAAAACAGATTTAGATCATATGTACCTACATATACAATATTGTAATATGTTTATTTATTTAAATGAGCACACCAAATGTTCATTTACTTAATTTATTTTTAACACACTCATATTTGCTCTACTATAACAGTAGATTAAAACTATAAAGAAACAATAACTATACTTATAAAATTTATTTAAATTTCAATTGCATTTTTCTCAATATTTTTGTAATGTAAGGATCAATAACGATTACATGGTTGAATTCAGAAAAAAATACTGTACTGAATGAGCCTAAAAAATATATACCATCACATTTAAAAAAAATATAAATTTATGTTATAATTTGAGAATCACTGGTTATTTTTTTTATTAAATAAATAAATGTCCCCCTTCATCTATAATAACGTATATTTGAATAATTTTCTTCTATTTCCAATAACAAAGAAAATAACCGGGGTGACCCGCATCCGAGCAACAGCCTGTATATATACCTGATGGCGCTGGAAATCCATTTAGAAACTTAACATGGTAAAAAGTTTTTGTTTGTGCGTTGCTCCCCAAATTATTTTAGAAACAATTCTTCATATAAATATTGTAGAGCATAAAATTCTACATACTAATTAGTAAACATTTCATTTCGTATGCATAGTAACTCTAGAAATTATATATGAAAATATAGAAAATTTTATTAATTCAATGGAAGAGGCAGTTGGTACTCGGTGAAACATATTAAATAATAAAAAACACAACTCTCGGTTAAGTTTCACAAGAAAAAGTATATTTACTTTATTGTACCATTTCGCCAGTTACGGCATCATCAGAAGTACTGAAGAAAGAAATGACTAACACTTATTTATATTATACAAACCAAGGAATTTAGGAAATTTTATAGTTTTATGGTATTACAATTGGTCAGTTTGAAGAAAAGAACTCCCTTGTGCAGACGTTTCTTTATTTCAAATGATTCTAGGAGAGTTAATCTTTGGCCTTTCCTCTATTTGTGCAGAATATTAATGTTGTCTTGTTTACATGTATTATTGTTATTTAATAGATGTTGGGCTAAATTAGGATGCAATCTATTATTTTTATAGGCAGACATGTGTTCCTTATATCTAATATAGAAGTTTCTATCTGTTTGTACTATATACGAGTATATACAAAACTGCAATTAGAATATTTTATTTTTTTTAATTATAGAAAATTTGGGTTTAATAGTACTAGCCGTGAAATTAAAACAAAAAGACGAACAAATGTTTAATGTTCTAATTGTCAAATGATAATTTTATTAAAAAATAAAAAGGAAATTAAATTTTATGACAATGATCTACAACTTTTATTTGAAGTATTTTTTTCTAAAATAATTTGGAAAGAAACGCGCAAGGAAAAACTGTTTTCCCATGTTAAATGCCTATGTAACGGATTTCGATCATCACCCGGTATAACTAAACACTACTAGACTATAATAGCGCTTATAATGAGTTTAAAGTAAGAATATTAATTATAAATTAAAGGTTACGATTAGTTAGTGACTGGATATGTGTACTTTCTTACGCACTCAACAATTATTATTTTTAATCAAATACTACTAATCTGTTAGTGTTGGTTGGTTGGTATTGATCTCTTACAGAAATTAAATTTGACAAAATTAATAATTACTATTATTTTTTCAGTTTTCTTATTTTATCAGGAGCTGGGATATATGAAATATACAATTAAATTTTTATTATTTTGAGAAAAAATTTATACACATGCATGCTTCTTCGTTTTACTAAATAAATCTTCTTTTGTCTGAAGATTGTAGTGCATGAATTTCCTGCTGAATAAGCAGCGGTAGGTACTTAAGTTTCGTGTGCAGCTATTGTACTCGTATCTATTATTTAAATGGATTACTGAAAATTACATAGTAATTATTCATGCGCTACGCTGCACGTAATGTTTGATATTAATTTATAGGGTTGGTGCACATTGCTTGATATGCATTTGCCTCATGTATTCAAACTAATGAAGCTATACTGCACACAACAGGAAACATTTCTATCCCAATAATTTGAGTGTTGTTAAGATCTCTGGCATGGTTTACATGTTGAGTATTCATAAACACTGATTCTCCTCTTTCAGGACTGGTACATGAGAAATATTTATGAAATAATTAAATTATTGATTTCCAAACGGAATTATGTACGTTACTTGCCGAAAATAAATCTTGAAAAGTGAATATACTAATTACGATTATTAAAACAATAAAAAACACAATAAACCTTACATCATTGAAAGGAGAAAAAATAACGTAAATACAAGTATTTGACATCTCTGTAAAGTTAATTTAAAATATTGTCGAAATAATAAAAAAATGGGTGTTCGATTTAAAAAATTAAAGTTTTTTGAATTGAACTTGAACCTTACGTTGACGTAGAAATTACATTTTTCGAAAATTGTCAATAAGGTAACGCAAAATTTTTTTTTTTGTAAAATAGTCTAATTTACCGGTCTGTATAATAAAATTATTTTTATTTACATTTTTTGTTGTATAAAATAGTTTTAAAGTATGAAATTTTTAAAAAGTTGCATAAAACCAGCCATGTTATGACATCAGACGTTCATGCTGCAAGTTCAGACTTATTTTATACAGACATATTGTATCGACACAAAAAAGTTAAAAATTATTGTTTGCATGCGTTTCGGTTACGAATGAGAGACTAAGGGCCGGTATTCAGGATAACTATCCGTCAGATAAATGATAAAATATCGCATCGAAACAGAAGTGTAAATGAAATAAATTATACTGAATATCACTTTTTGATGCGATATTGTTCATTTATCCGACAGATAAGTTATCCAGCACTTTATCCAAAGATGGAATTACCGGCCCTAAATAAAAATAATAAGTTTTAGCTATTTACAGAGTGCCATGAGTACTACTACAAAATTTTAAACGTTGTATTGCTTGAGTTTAGCAGATGACATCTGTCATAAAGGTTTTATAATTTTTAAATTCATTAAATTATTTGCCAGTAAGTAAGGATACATGTACCATCGCGGAATAACTCAATGGAATAATATTTACCACTAAATATCAATTAATAAACTTTTATTTGTCAGTCAAATAATACGACTATTTGAATTGCATATTTTGTCTTGCATGGCACTCTGTGAAAAGCTTGAAGACGGATATTTTATTTTACGAATATTTCATGGCAAGAATCTATTATATCAATATATTTAGGCACATTTGATGCAGTATTTAATTCTGAACATTTTTTTATATTTACAATTAGTTTTGAAATAAATTAGAGGCTAGACTAGACGCAAAACATATGTAATTAAAGACCTTGAATTTTGTAATAGAATTATTTTACGAAAGTACATTTAATTTAATTGGTTCAGATGGTAGACCTAAATACATTGAAGAAAATTAATTACCGAACTACATACAAATAATTGGTGTGGTATAAAAACATTCGACAGTGTACACGTTATGGTCAGGGGCTGCATATCACTTATTGTTAAGGAAAGGCTGTTTTATAACAATCCGAAATAACTTAAGATACCTTCCCAGTCTCCAGGTCTTAACACTGTTAACAATTTTTTGATTGGATAATATAGGGTATTGTACAACCAATTGGTGTCAGGTGTGGGGTTAATAAATTGTGAAGTGTCAATTAAAAATAAATAAATGGCTAAAATATTAAAATCATGTGAATTAAAAGTAAGTGATCTGAAGACAGAACTGGAAGAACGAGAGGTAGATACGACAGGAAAGAAGTCTCTGCTTCAGGAAAGACTGCGGCAAGCATTAATCGATTCTGGTGAAAGTCCTGACGATTACTTATTCGACATATCCAACATAAGAACATTAAAAGAAGAAATGACTGAAACATTTGTACAAAAATTGACAGAAAATTCTAGAACATTAGAAGAAAAATTAATGGAAAGTTCTAGAAAATTAGAAGACTTGGCAGAAAATTTTAGAACATTAGAAGTAAAATTACTGGAAAGGTCTAAAAAAGCAGAAGAAAATTCCAGAATGTTAAAAGAAGAACTATTGGGACATTCTAGAAATTTAGAACAAAAATTAGAAGAAAATTCTAGAAGTTTAGAACAAAAGTTAGGAGAAAATTCTAGAAGTTTAGAACAAAAGTTAGAAGAAAATTCCAACAATTTAGAACAGAAATTAAAGGAGAGTTCTAGAAAGACTGAAGAAGACTTGAAGAATTTAAAAGTTGACTATGGCAAGAAGATTGAAGAATTACGGGAAAAATTCACTGAAATTACATCGCCGTCAGTGTCGAATTCCGATGTAGCAAAGGCAAGTCTAAGAGAGGAAAACAAAGTAGTAAAACAAGATAGTACTACAGCAATGCACATTAAAACATCGGAATTTGATGGAAAGTCTTCGTGGCCGAATTATTTAAAACAATTTGAAGCGGCTGCGAAAGCACATAACTGGACGTCCAAAGGCAAGGGTACAGCGTTGACTGTTTCGTTGCGTGGGGAAGCCATCGACATCCTACAAACGCTGAATAAAGAAGAACAAGAGGACTACGATCAACTAGTCAAGCGGTTGGACATGCGGTATGGCAATGCGCATCTGGAGCAGGTGTACCAGACGCAACTGAGAAACCGCTATCAAAGTGCAAGAATTTGAAGTCGACGTAGCTCGTTTGGTTCGTCTCGCACATCCTGCAGCTCCTGACAGCGTTTTGGAAAGCTTGGCCGTTCAAGCATTTATCTACGGAGTTCGAGACAGCGAAACACAGCAAGCACTGCGATTGGCCCGTCCAAAAACATTAATTGACGCGCTCTTATATGCACTGGAACATGAAGCTGCCAAACAAGCTTCACGTACCCAATCTCGAGTGCGAAATATTGATACCGAGAGAAAAGAAGACACGGAAGACCTAGAAGAGAAAATGCGACGAATTGTAAATGAAGTGTTTGCCGGAAGAAAGAAACTCCTTTGTTGGTATTGCGGTACGCAGGGTCATCCGCAGAGACTTTGCAGAAAAATGCAAAGAGAGACAGAACCGGTAAAAGAAGAAAAGGAGTCGGAAAACTAAGTCGGGTTGATGCGAAGGGGCAATCGTCGACCCGTAATCTAGTAGCCCCACAATCCATTAGTTATGTCGCATTCCTTCATCATCAAGCCAGCAGTATCTACGTGAACGGCTCTGTTGATAGAAGACCACTAAAAATGTTACTAGATACGGGTGCGACGAAGACTATAATTAGACCCGACTTAGTAAAGAACACAGGCAAGACGCATCTTCAACCAACCAAGTGGAGATTACGCACAGCGACAGGAGAACAAGCTACCACATTAGGAGAAATAGATATGACTATCACTATTGGAAATACGTCCTTTAAAAATCGTGCGCTGGTAGCTGACGTTGAAGATGAATTAATACTCGGTATGGACGTAATGAAAAAGCACGGTTTTAAACTTGACCTGAAGAATGGAGTAATGATGGTCAATGAAGAAGAAGTTGTTTTAAACCCACGAGAAGACAAAGCTGTGCGCGTACTAATGGCCGAAGATGTTACCCTTCCAGAACGAAGTGAATCTATTGTACAAGCACAATTAGATGGTAGTATCTGTGAGGGGAATATTGTTATGCTTGAGCCTAAGAATGATGATGTGAAGACTGGTACTAGAGTTGTTGTAGGAAAATCACTGATCAAAGCCAGTCAAGTAATACCAGTTCGAATAATGAACGTAAATTGTTATCCAGTTGTTCTTAAGAGAGGAACAATTGTAGGAGAATGCTTGGCAGTATCCTCGATTATTCGAACTGTTAAGGCCAAAGGAAATCTATCTCAGGAAGTTCCGGACACAATAATTAACCAATTATCAACCTCCTTCCAAGAACTGAATGCCGACCAGAGAACCAAGGCGAAGAAATTAATTGGAAGATTTCAAGATATGTTTCAAGTTGACAAGAAGACCAACGGGAGAACTAATGTGGGTCACCATAAGATAGACACCGGCGACGCAAGACCCATCCGTCAGCCAGCAAGAAGACTACTATTGGCGAAGCGTGAGGAAGCAGAAAGAATTATTGAGGAGATGAAAATGGAAGGTGTGATAGAACCTTCAAGCAGTCCATGGGCTTCACCAGTGGTGTTAGTAAAGAAGAAGGATGTCTCTACACGATTTTGCGTCGATTACCGTCAACTTAACAACGTCACCAAGAAGGATAGCTACCCGCTACCTCGAAAAGACGATACTCTAGACACTTTGGCTGGCTCGAAGATTTTCTCCACTCTGGATCTGATGAGCGGATACTGGCAAGTAAATTTGGATTCAAAAGATAAGGAAAAGACAGCTTTCACCATTGGTACCGGACTCTGGCAATTTACTGTAATGCCATTTGGGCTCTGCAATGCCCCTGCAACGTTAGAACGACTTATGGAGACAGTATTGGCAGGGCTATTATGGAAAACCTGTTTAGTCTATCTCGACGACATTATTGTGGTAGGTAAAACATTCTAGGACCACATGAAGAATTTGTAAGAGGTTTCCCAGAGATTGCGGAAGGCTAACCTGAAGCTCAGCCCCAAAAAGTGTCACCTGTTCCAAACAGAAGTTTATTATGTTGAACACGTGGTTTCTGATAAGGGTATTGCAGTTGACCCGGAAAAGACAAAGGCTGTGAGAGATTGGCCAGCGCCTAGAGACAAACACGAACTTAGAAGTTTTCTTGGTTTGTGTACCTATTATCGGCGATATGTACCTGGATTTGCCAACATAGCCAAGCCATTGACAAGGCTTACTGAAGAAGGTCGAAGATTTATCTGGGAAATGGACTGCAAAGTTGCGTTCAAAGAACTGAAACATGCTTTGACAAGCGCACCTGTCCTGAGTTATCCTTTACCTGAAGGACAGTTCATACTAGACACAGATGCTAGCAACGTGGGAATTGGTGGCGTTCTTTCCCAGATACAAGACGGGCATGAGAAGGTTATTGCCTATTTTAGTAAGACCTTGTCAAAACCAGAGAGAAATTATTGTGTTACCAGAAAAGAACTATTGGCAGTTGTGAAATCCGTGGAACATTTCTACAAATATTTGTATGGAAGGAAATTTTTGATTAGAACTGATCATGCTGCATTAAAATGGCTGCTACAATTTAAGAATCCTGAAGATCAGGTGGCTAGATAGATTGAAAGACTACAGGAATACGATTTCAAAATCGAGCACAGGACATGTACCAGCCATCGTAATGCCGACGCATTGTCCAGAAGGCCGTGCCAAGATGATTGCAAGCATTGTAGTCGACTAGAAGAGAAATTTTCTACTGTCGCCAGGACAACAGTAGTTGACGATAATTGGCAGCCCGATGGACTACGCGAAGACCAAGAAAAAGACCCGACTTTAAAAATTATACTGGAATGGAAAGCAGAGGAGAGCAAACCAGTATGGGAAGATGTTGCACCGCACTCACCGAGTGTAAAATCGTACTGGGCGCAATATGTATTTACTTTTAATTCTCAACTTGAATTATATAGTTGCTAAAGATGAGCGGATTTTGCTCGAAACGTCCTAAATAAATTTAACCAAATAATAGTGGAACTTGAAGGCCTTATATTTATTAATGCACTTTATTGTTAAAAGAATGTAAGAATTTTTCGGTATATGACACATCGTAGATTTGGTATTCTCATACTATCTATTGTTTGTTTGACAAGAACTTATTTATTATTCTATCTAAAAATTTTACCTTTCGTCTAAATTTAGTTTACTCCAGTTTATTTGTCACTTTATTAAATAGTTCAAAAGTTTTTTCCAAATTCATTCTGTATTTTTTTATATAATTTTTTTTGTTATTTCTTTGGGCATACTATGACGGGGTAAGATTTGTCCGGATATTAATATTTGATCAGGGGGAGAGGAAGCTCTCTTAGTTTTGAGCAAGTATCTTACTGAGCTCTAGTTTGAGTCGCCATGTAGAGTTGTGAGTTGTATTTTGGTTTTTTTGTTTTACTTCTTTTTATTGTCTAAATTTTCATTTGGAGTCCAGCGAAGTAGTGTTTGGTATCACCTCGATCTTTTTGTTGTTTATTAATTTTTTGTAAATTATTGTTTGGTCTACTGTTGTGCCATGTGGTTTTGGCCGGTTAGTGTAACCGCAGTAGGACTATTTTCGAGTCACTTAACAGCATTGTGGAGCTGGTTCTTTTTAATTTCTTTTATGGAGATTTCATTTTATATGTTAGTATATTTTCTCTATATTTTATTGTGTTTAAAATTTTGCTAGTTTTTGTGGCTTCATGTCAGCGGTTCTAAACTTTTTTTGATTTCTATTTCACTTAAATTTATATTCATTACTTTGTTGCCACTTTCTCTAAATTTATCATCGTTGTGTTTTATTAAAACGTTACTAGAGGCCTCTTTAATTTAATTTTGAGTATTGGTGAGTCTAAGAGCATTTGTATTTTTTTTCTTTGTATTTGTTTGTGCCAGGTGCCACGTAACGTGCTTTATTTGACTAGTCAAAATTTTATTACCCATGTTAATTTCATGCTCTTTTCTTTTATTTCTATTTTATTTTACTAGCCGATAACCGGTCAGGCTTAAGTCCCTACATCTTTCAATAACACTTCATTTTGTTTAAATTTACAATTTATTTTCGTAGTTTAGTTTACGCCCTTCTTTAGTTCCCTATCCTACTCCATCATGTATGAGTGTTTGTCAGCGGGTTGGAATGGGTAGTTCTTTTAATAGTTACCTTTTCGCCCATGCGAGGCCTTTTATTTTGACAATTTTAAATTATCCTTTGGTCGCGGCGAAGCTCTAGCGGGGAAATTTTGCTGTAACGAGTAGTTAACTTGGCCCGGTTTTTTTTCTTTTAGTCCTATTGTTAGCTAGGAGGCCAGTGCTTCTAGAAAAGCTTCCACAGATATCTTATATATATATATATATATATATATATATATATATATATATATATATATATATATATATATATATATCACCTGGCTTAATTTCAAATCACTGTAAATTTGACGATGCTATGATAGCGAAACGCATTGAAACAAAAACCGTGTAATTTTATCAACTCTTTGAAAATAAAAGGTGTCATTATAGAATTTGTTCGACAACGGGCGCACCAAACTTACTTATATGGTTAATAAATTTATTTGATACTCATCCTGTCTAGTACATTTTAATTTCCTTTCCCTATAACTAAAATTTAGGGTGATGGGGGATGGGGGTGAAAAGGGGCGACAAAATCAACTTCGCACGTGGGCGGCCGAGTACCTAGGCACCTTGCCTAACACAAGGTACGGTTTTTATACCTGTGCGCGGTTATTAAAGTTTATTTTTCTACTTTCAATCTGTATCCCTTTCCCTTTTTGTACCGTATTTATTTGTCATACTTGTTTTGTTTTTGTGGTGTCAATTCATTCATTTTTATTTACCTTTTGAATATTTGAATTTTGTATAACTTCCGGATGGAGCACAGGAGTCTTGCATATTTTTTGCAACATTGTTGTAGTGCTCAGGCTCTTCAGGTCTTGTTTTTCCTCCATAAGTACTGGATACTGCGAAGTATTTTTTTTTTGTAATACCCATAGTGGCTCTGGTGGTTGGTGGCTAACCCTTGGGCCTGGATTTCTTGGGACTACTGAATCTTTCCTCGCTAGATGAGCAGTACCAGGGTTTTAGTTCGGCACGAAGCACGGAGTTGTAGCCAGTCCAAACTACGGCGAATGGGCTGAGAGCCGCACCGGTCATACACAACTGCAAGGTGCTTAGTACGTCCAACAAGCGACCGAGGGTTTGCCAAACAGTCTCGCACAGCGGCCACGGTTCCCGATCCACGTCTGGGCCAAGGGTTCGGTCTCCATCACCATAGTGGATCAGCAACATTAGCTATATATCTTTTTACCTTCCGTCACCTTTAGGTAAGCAAGGTATTGTCTTTGATCAAAAAATTCGGTAGTGAGTTTTTGATGAATAAGCACGTTTTAGGATCCCTAGAATACGATTTTACTATTTTTACGATTATGTGTGTGTGTGTGTGTGTGTGTGTGTGTGTGTGTGTGTGTGTGTGTATGTGTGTGTGTGTGTGTTTGTGTGTGTGTGTGTGTGTATGTGTGTGTGTGTGTGTGTGTTTGTGTGTGTGTGTGTGTGCGTGCGTGCGTGCGTGCGTGCGTGTGCGTGTGTGTGAGTGTGTGCGTGTGTGTGTGTGAGTGTGTGAGTGTGTGAGTGTGTTAGTGTGTGAGTGTGTGAGTGTGTGAGTGTGTGAGTGTGAGTGTGTGTGTGAGTGTGTGTGTGTGTGTGGGTGTGTGTGTGGGTGTGTGTGTGGGTGTGTGTGTGTGTGTGTGTGTGTGCGTGCGTGCGTGTGTGTGTGTGTGTGTGACAAAATTTTCTAATTGACAACTTTAATACTACAATTCCAAAAATTATAATTCTTTCGTATTCCTCTTCGTTACATCAATGTGAAAAGCTGATTTTGGTTATAATTGGTCCACCGGAACCGGAAGTACCCTCATTTCAAGACTTTAACAGTTTTTCTTGAAAAACTATCTTAAATATCATTTTTCACATTTAATGTTATTATAAATATTAAAGAATATTTTATTCTCTATACAATTTAACTGCATTTTATACTTTATTTTAAATGGATATAGAGTTAAAAAATTATAAATAAATTAAATATAATATATTAGCCAGCTATGCTATAACCCTGGAAATAGCTGCTATATTAGGAAAATTCTGATGGAAAGGTGTCAGTGTTAAGTGCAGTTGACAGTATGTTTGTGTTACTGGGAATATAGGATCTTTTGCTAGAAACTTTCTGTATGGGATTTGTATAAACTACATACAACTTCCTTAAGGTAATGTACAAGAAAAAGAATCTTTTGCAAGAAACTTTCTGTATGACATTTATATAAAATACATAGAACTGACGGAAGGTAATGTGCTGGCCACATTAGATTTTTTGTAAAACATTTCAAGATATTTTTATAGTATTTTAAATTTCATTTTTTTGTACCAAATTATTATTCGGCCCACGATCCCTGCTCCCTCCCTATACCTGTGAGTTACAAGTGCATCAACTTATGTGCGGCATATGTGAGTAGCATTCATTTGTGTCACAATATATATGTATGCATATAATATACATACATAATACAGACATCGTGAAAATGTTAAAATTGGATTCTAGGGACCTTAAAACGTGGTCATTTACCAAATTCTCGATATGCGATTTTTAGCACGATCCCTATACCTCCTTTACCAAGAGTAGCGGGAGGTAAAACGGAATAACTTAGCAACTCCGAGGAAAATTAAAACAAAATTTGTGTGTGCGTACAGGAAAATAAAATACAATTCAAAATATATGAAAATATACAGAATGTTCCATTTAAAGAAAGATAAACAATTATCGTTAAGCCGTAATGCAACAGCCTTTATATACCGAGTGTCTTAAGTCAACCGACACATAGGGGATTATCATGGAAAATGAGTTAATTGTGAATAGTATCTCCCCAGTGCAAGATATTAAGTTGAAATTTTGTATGCTTATCTTGGTACACTAATTTTATTGGTCATATTTCAAAACAGTCAATTTACATGTGTAATATAAGAAAAAATTAAGAAAAATTGTAGAATTTTAATTTATTAAAATATATTTATTTTCCATCGTGTGGGAAATAAGTGTTCTCATACTTTAAATGCGTGCGGCATATAAGCTATTGTCGGACTAATGCATAAGATTTTGTTTTATTATCATGAAATCAAATGTCATGATCGCTTAATAAAACCAAGCATAGCCGTCCAAATACTAGATGATACTACAAAAATTTCGAACATATTTTGTAATTTTTCTTATTTTTCAGGATTGTAGAACAAATATTGTTTCCAATACTTGAACACGTTATCTGAAACTCTACGCAAATTTCAAAACTCCCTGTGTTCGTTTTGAAAATTTGCATTCGTATTAGAATCATTAATTCCCGCACTTGTTACAAAAACAACTACATTACATATTATTTACTTTTTGTTATCATTTCAAATAAAAATAATTTTTAATGTTTTTATGAATTACAAAACTATTAATAAACAATTTTTTGCGAGACTTCCATAGCTCATTTCTTCGCAGTAGTTAATAGCGTTCGGATGTACGTATCCGAAGCTATTTTGTATAACAAAATCATGTTCCTTAATAATTATTTTTTATTTTTGGCGATTTTGTTTTTGAATTTAAACAAATTCTTTTCAAAATCATCCACAGCGTACCTCTTCAGGTTATTAACTGGTACACAATAAACAGCATATCAAAAATAAAATATTAAAAGAATAAATGGGTAGGAGTTTCTCTACCACTTCAGTCAGCAAACGTCTAAGTAAATTGTAATTCTACTGGTGTTCTCAAAAGATTTTATCCGCGCAGTGATTTAAACTTATATCACAATTAAGACTGTTGAAACGACCAAAAGGAGTAGATTACAGTAGTCTTTGTTTGGCAGTGGTTGTTAAGCTGTTTGCACAAAGCGAGACGGAACAAGCTTTTATAAGGGTAGCGTAAACCAGAATCGCAGGCAACTTGAGGTTCTTAGTGTTTTCTTTAATAAATTAGACGTCCAAACAGAGTTCCAGATGTGCGCACAATTAGTGTTTTCTACACGAAAGCACGCATTTTCGTCATTATTGAATCACCAAACAAGTCGTAATAACCGCGGCTACAGATAAAAAATAATCATCACGCGAACAACATGGAAAAACCGGTTTGAAATTTTCTCTGAATCGAATTATTTTTTAACATGTACAACTGTATATTGTGACACAAGAGGATAATTAAAAATTCAAAAAATAAGCAAACTCCTCCTACCTGTACGTGTACACATAAAATTTGCACCGGTTAGTTGAAAAAGTAAAGCGGCGGCTGGGTCTATGGTTTGTAATTTATTTCGAGATACAGGTATTCGCGACAATGAAAATTTAATAAAAAGTTACAACTTAATTTGGGAAAAAGAACAAAACGAGCTAGTCTCGAAAAAAATTAGTGGGCGCCAGACTCTAGAAAAAGGAAAGGGAGTTAGAATAGAGTCCACTCTAATAAAATTAAATAAAGTTTAGTAAAAAATATTTTATAAAAAAAATTACTCACGCTGGAGCTAGTAATACAATACTAAAAAAAGGAAGGACCGTACGGCCTTTCCAGAGCCCGAATCTGGAAGGACGGGGGTCGGCGCTCTGGCTATCGGCCACCGGCAACGTCGGAAAAAGTAGCGGCTTAAACCTGCCCTGGAAACGGCGGGATAGTCGTCCAGCTGTATCGTGGGGCTGCTCGCAGGCTGGCGGAGAGTAAAACGGAGGGCTTGATGTAACTGCTCCAGTCCGGCACTCGTAGAGAAAGCCGTTCGTGCCACTCCACCTAGGCCTTAAGGCTGGCTAGGGTGCAGCCCCGAATAAACTGGGTTTCCACAGGGGATGTCGTCCAAATATTCCACTGCGCAGGTCTCGGGTGGTCCAACGGCGTAACTGCAGCCAGAGCTAACCTCGCCCAGCCACTTCCAAATTCAGGGCCCCAAAAATAAACCATACGAATCCGGCTGACCTGAAAAATACTCGCCAGTACCAAATCTCTACAGAGATTTACAAATGACCTGAAGGGCGATACACAGTACAATGATATGATAATAACTGGCGGTCCCGAAAGGTGCTCCAGACGCTAACATTCAACAAAAAAATGTTTATAAAAAAATTTACAAAACCTAGGTGTACACCAAAAAAGTTATATAAAACAAAAAAAAATAGTAAAAAAAGAAAAACGGCCGTATGGAAAAGAAGAAAACAAACAAAGTAGAGAGAAAGTGACTAAACCGTAATCTAAGGTGCGCAGCAAATAACACCGATAATTTAACTTCAATATAAAGTAAGCCATAAAGAAAAAACAATTTTATCGTTTTGACAGCGGATAAACAGGAAGGTAACTTTTTGCAAGTGATAAAACGTTATTTACCTTTCTCCTAGCAACCAGTTCAAAACACTAACTACATTAATGTCATTTACATTTTTTGTCCTTGCTTGTAGTGCAAAATGAACAGATTTGGGAATATTTCCGAAGAAAGTATAAAAGAAAATATTATAAATAGTGTGCCTATAAACACAAAAAACAATAAATCATGTATCTGGCGCCAATTTATGACATTTTGTGAAAGCCGAAATTATGTATTAGAACGAGGTACAACGGTATGTAAAATATCAAATATTTTGCTAGATTGGGCTTACAATATGCGAAAGATTAATGGAGAAAATTATAAAGAATATGTAGTGAAGACAATGTGGAATTCAACGGCCAAAATGCTACAGGAGAAATATTTTCAGGAATTCAACATAAAATTTGATCCCTTTACGGATATTATTTTTAAAGAAGCACGCGATGCTAGAAACGCTAAAAGAAAAGAACTCCAAAGTATTCCTGAGAAAAGAATGATTAGTTCGACAGCTGTAAATAAAGCACAAATAATCAAAATGGCTAAACTTTGGGATGAAAATGAACCTGAAGGTTTGCAAAAATAGTAAATTATGTTATTAGGAGTAGAAAGCGGTCTTTTTGTGTTGAACCCAGCTATTGCGGCCGAGGCGCTAGCCGAGGCCTGGCAAGCTGGGTAAAACACAAAAAGGGCGTTCTACTCCGAATTACATATACTATTTTTTCTTCAAGTGTTTCAAATTATTTTTTGACATTTTTTTGGATTTTTTTATTTGTAAAATTTGCAATTTTAGTCAAAGCTGGCTGTATACACTACAAAACACAAACGATTCAACTGTCAAATAACAATTTTCAATATGATCTGTCTTGCTGTGGCTACTGCCGCCGCCATCGGTGAACTAAGAAATTAACATTTTTTTACTAGTACAATAATAACAACATTTTTGTACTAGTAAGACAATGAATATCTTCTACAGCGTGTGTACAGTAGCATAATATGCATATTATAATACGCTTGAAGAAAAAAGTTTTTTCATATAGCTTCTTATGAGCTGGCTTGGAAAGGAGGAGAAGCTGCTAGTTGCATGGTGTATTATTTTAAAGAAGAAAAAGCAATTGATGGAATGTTTACGGATAGAATAGAATACAACCCAATATTTTCGAAAACTGCACAAGGAGGTGCAAATAAATTGACAGATAGTAAGTGGCTAACAAAAAATAATGAAGATGACACAATCTGCCCAGTAAGATTGTTTAGATTACTTATAAATAAATGATCCAAAAATATAACATCAGAACGACTATTTTTGACTCCTAATCCATTTTGGAAATATGAAAATTCGAAAGGCTGGTACAAAAACGTACCATTGGGAGTAAATTTATTATCTAAGTGGACTAAAAATGCGGCTAATAAAATAGGAATTGATATTCAGAATAATAAGATAACGAATCATTCAAATCGCGCCAGCACAGTGTCTTCGTTAGCAAAAGCAGGAGTAAGCGATCAACAAATTATTAAAATAACAGGTCATTCCAATTCCACTTCAATAAAACCTTATCTTCATTTGGACTGTGCACATCATGAAAATTTAATTACAAATCTAAGAACAAATAATATTTCTAAATCTTCTACTGTGACTAATGAAGTAACAAATCTTCGTGAAGAAAACATGTCAAATAAAATGATATATAATAATTGTACTTTCACTAATTGCACGTTTAAATAAACTTTTTCATAAATAAAATGTCGTTAAATTATCTCGCTGAATTACACTCTAGCATTTTATTTTCTCCGGATAAATTTCTGTTTGACAACTCAACCTTGTAACCTGACAGCAATTTGACTCAAAAACTGTTTAAAAAATAAAATTAAAACAGTTTTCTTGTCAAATTGCTAGGTAACAAGGTTTCGTGACCAACAGAAATTTATCCGGCAAAATAAAAAGCTCTTGTGTAATTACAGTTGATAAAAAGAAAGCCAAATGGGTTTAAAAAAAATTTGCAGCGCTCGAAGGTTAATCACCGGACAAATATTTCTTCGAGTCGAGAGTAGCGCATTATGGTAAAATACAATGAAAATAAATTTTAAAAAAATTGTGGCTACTAAAAAAAAATATCGAAAAAAAAATTACTCTAGGAAGTCGACTATGAACACGGAATCAAATACCGAGTCGAAAATTTGTCTAGTCTAAAAATGTCTAGTCACGTCAAAGCATCACCTTCTATATTTACACTACATTCACTCTAAGAAAAAAAAACACCCCAACGCCCCAAGAAGACAAATATTTAAACAGTGACAAAATTTTGTTTCGAAACAGAAATTTTTCACGTCTCGTGGCATATAAATCGAAACTCAAAATTTAGAAGTATAAAAATCTTAGCAGGGCTCATGAAACAAAACAATCGTCTTTTATAAAAATAGGTCGCAGGGTCTAAAGTAAAAGCTTCACTAATCCCTCGGACAAAACCGCGTGGGACGGAACATGACTACTTTTAACTTGAGAAAAGGCTAATAAAAAGCCGCACATACGATAAATAATCACAAAAAAGACAATGCAAAGCTCTTACCCAAATTCCAGTTGTTAGTATCGAATACCAAAACTCGAAACCATACTTCAATTAGAAAAAAAAATACTTTATACTTTTTTATATTTTGCGTTCATAATGAAGTCATTACGCAATTGCGTATCGTAATGACCTTCATTTCGATACTCAATTTTTTGTTTTAAACGGTTGGTACTAGATGACGTTTCTTTAACCCATTTTTACCTAATTTATTTTGAGTTAATTGACAATTCATTTTAATAATATAATGTCGATATTATTATTTAGGGAAGATTATTTACATGAAAATGTACAAATATAATCACAAATAAGTAAGTAAATGTTAATATAATGTTCGAATTAGTCCACATAGACGGACCTAGTAGTACTAAAAATTTGTAGATTGAACCTTTGAACGATAGAAAATTATTTTTAATTAATTTTAAAGCAAGTTTTAGTTCAAATATAAGAAAAAATAAAAATTTCCTGTACACTGAGGCTGAAAGGGTTAAATTGTCAAACGTCAAAGCTAGAAGATAAGAAATTTCAATATAACCTCAAAATTTCTTTTACTTAATAAATCACTTTATTTAATGAATATAATAATAATAATAATAATAATAATAATAATAATAATAATAATAATAATAATAATAATAATAATAATAATACATATTTTCGTCTTACTTTGCATTTCAAAATAAGCAATCAAAACATTCTCTGTTACGCCTTTGTCATTATTTTCTTTACACCATGTGTGAAAATTTTCAAATTCTTTCTCATAAATCTCGCGCGATTTTTTAGGAAGTAGATTATTTACTGTAGTCTGAGCTATATTACGTAGCTCAGGCGGAGTGCAACTGATTTCATCTTCCATGATTACACTAAATTCACTTAAATTTGTTCGTAAATATTGAAATGACATGAACTTTCAAATAATAATTGAATGTGGTCAATTCAATTCAATGTTACCAACTACAACATTTCACTTACAAATTTCCCTAAATCAACTCGGTTTAATATTAACAGTTTTTTAAAATATTTTAGTTTGTAGAAGGCGCAAAATATAAAAAATAGTATAAAGAACTCATTTTATAAGACTTTCTTTCGCACTTGTCAATTAGAAAACTCGCTAACGCTCGTTTTCTAAATTTTGACGCGTGCGAAAAAAACATGTCTTATAAAACACGTTCTTTAATATAGGTACTATTATTCACAATCGGTTAGTAATATGACGATTTCTGACTTTTAAAAAGTTGGGAAGTTAGTTATTGTTAACCTCATATTCCAAGAGGTTGGAAAGTATAACGTGAAGATAGCTGGGGTTGGAAAGTTGACACTTTCCAACCTCAGCTATACTCACGCTATACTTTCCAACCTCGAGGCGGGAAATAGCTGCCCCCCGGTTTGAGAGATCAATGCGTGTCAATGATGGGTATTTACATATAAACAAAGCATCTTTACAATTTATGTGATAAAAATATTAAATAAACTTGTAAATAATACAAGTAATGAATGAAATCAATATTTAAGGTTAGAAATTATAATGTATTTGGATTTTAAGGAGGATATTTAAAAGTTAGAAAAACGTGTAGTTTTACAAAAACAACTTTATTAAACGAAGGCTCGTTTCAGACTGACTGACCGCCAAAAGTGTGTGCCAGCCGGAACTCAACAAGTAACATGAACACATATATAAATGTTTACAGCCAACCTAATTGTATAAATAATAAATACACTACAATATTTCCTCTCTTCAAAAAAAGAGAATAAGGTTATCTTAATATCTATTACATACAAAGATATTAATAAACCTTTATTATACCAAATGTCACAAAAATTTTATTATTGTACAACAACCCAAAATAACAATCTTAACAACATTTCAAGTTAAACAATCTACCATAAGGTATACAAATTATACAAATGTAATATAAATCAAACAACTAGCCGATCAGGCGGTTTAATTTGACTTCTACGTCTTAATTCATAGGATGAAGGCTGTCCAGTATCTTCTATATTATTTTCAACAACTATTTCCTCTGAGTTTGTATTTGCGCTGTGTTTCAAAGAAGATCGTGGAATTATGTTTAGGGTTAACTTTTCCAACCTTGATCTATCATCAGTACTACGAGTGCTGTCATTATTATGTTTTATTTTTAACATTTGATTTAAATGTCTTTTCCACCTTTCACCGGTCTCTGTTTCGATAAGGTACATTCGGTAGCCAAGTGCTCTTATAATTTTACCGCGAATCCAACCTATCTTTGGAATATTTCGATAATCTTTAATAAGCACGGATTCATTAATTTCAAATTTCTTATTACGGCTACCCGGAAAATTTGCTATTTGTTTTTGTTGATTTTGATGGACTGTATCTATCAAATTTGGCTTTAACAAATCGAATTTTGTTTTCAATTTTTTATTTAATAATAATTTAGCTGGACATTCATTCGTAGTGCTATGCACTGTGTTTCGGTATTGTAACAAAAATTTATTAATTATATTATTGATATTTTCCTTATTATTTCGAAAGTTTGATTTTTTAATGCAATTTTTAATTAATTTTACCGCATTTTCCGCTAAACCGTTTGTTGAGGGATGATAAGGTGCTCCCATATTTTGTTTTATGCCATTTAGTTTACAGAAATTTTGAAATTCGGCTGAAGTTGAATGTTTTTGCGTTATCACTGACCAATACGCTCGGAAGTCCGAATCTCGCAAAAATTTCTCGCAATTTATTTATAGTTAATTCCGAATTCATGGAACTCACTTCGAAGCATTCTATCCATTTAGACATAGCATCGATTATTATAAGGGAGGTTTTACCGTAACTTGTAAAAAAATCTAAATGCAACCGATACCAAGGTTCTGACGGCCATTGCCAAGTAGTCAGTTCCGCTAGTGGTGGACTTTGCCGATAATAGTTACAAGCTTCGCAATTTTGGACGAATTCCTCAATGTCCTGATCCATTTTTGGCCACCAAAAATAACTACGTGCAATCGATTTCATTTTCACTACTCCCGCGTGATTGGAATGTAATTCTTGTAAATAACTTTTTTGTAATTTATCAGGGATAATTAATCGATAACCCCAAAGTAAACAATATTGTTCAACTGAAATTTCATTTTTTCTAATAAAGAAAGGTTTTATTTCCTGAGAATTTATATGATGGGGCCAACCGTTTAAAGTATAATATAAAACTTTACTTAATACGGGATCTTTTTTCGTTTCTAATTTAACCGTTTCAAAATTTAAATTTTTCATATTTGATTCCTGAATGAAATCAATATGTGGTATCGTGCATTCGAGTAATAGTTTGACCGTGTTATCCTTACTCTCAATTGCAGCGCGAGATAACCAATCTGCCGGATCTTTATTAGATTTAACGTATTCGATATTAAAATCAAAACTTGAAAGAAATGCAGCCCAACGCTGCATTCGGTTTGCTGCCATCATAGGTATACCCTTTTTAGGACCGAATATAGAAACTAACGGTTTATTATCGGTTACTAAGGTAAATTTCTGACCGTATAAAAACATATAAAATTTTTCAATGCCAAATTTAATCGCCAGGGCTTCCTTCTCTATTTGTGAATATTTTATTTCACTTTTAGACAGAACTCGCGATGCGTAAGCAATAGGTTTGCAACCTTCTTCAAATACATGTGCTATTACTGCCCCTATACCGTAATTTGAAGCGTCTACAATTAACTTTATTGGTAAATTACTATCAAAATGAACTAAAATTTTAGCGGAGATCAGTATCTGCTTTATTTTATTGAACGATTTTTCACAATTATTGTTCCAGATAAATGATTGATCTTTTTTTTTAAGTAAATTGTACAAAGGATGCAATACTTCGGCCTCGTTTGGAATAAATTTATGATAAAAGTTTATCATACCTAAAAATGCTTTTAATTCTGTAACATTTTGAGGTATTTTTGCTTTAGATATTGCTTCTATTCGCTCCCCAGTAGTATTTAAACCATCTTTATTTATTATGTGACCCAAATATTTAACGGAATCTTTAAAAAAATCGCATTTATCTCGTTTGATACGCAAACCACATTCTAATATTTTTTTAAAAACCATTTCTAGTCTTTGAATATGTGTAGCATCGTCCGGCGCGGTAATTAGTATATCGTCTAAGAAACAAACCACTCCTGGCCTGTCTAATAAAACTTGTTCCATCATTTTTTGAAAGATGCATGGCGCAGATTTTATACCGTATGGCAAACGTGTATATCGAAACAGGCCCTTGTGAGTAGAAATTGTTACTAATTTAGATGATTCTTCGGATAACAGTACTTGCTGATACGCTTCCGACAAATCAATTTTTGAAAATTTAACCCCGTTGTGCAATTTTTCAAAAATGTACTCTATGCGCGGTAAAGGATAGTGGACATCTTCTAAAACCGGATTTAATGTGCATTTAAAATCGCCGCACAATCGGATAGTTTTATTTGATTTAACTATTGGGACTATTGGAGTAGCCCATTCGGAATTTTCAGTAGGAATCAATATATTCTTATCTACTAATCTTTGAATTTCTTGCTCTACTTTTAGTTTTAAAGCAAAACCAACTGGACGAGCCTTAAAAAATTTTGGCCTTGTACCATCTTTAATTTGTAAATCAATTTGACCTTTAGTATATGTTCCCAATTCCTCCTTAAAAAGCTCATTATATTTTTCAATTAAATTTGAAATTACATCATTAGAATAACAGTGGTGGTACACCGTTTTCTACTACTAGTACTTCAAGATCATAAACCTTATTTTTATATGATACATTCAAAATTATTTTACCTATTGGTTTAAAAATATGCCCTGCATAATCTTTTAATAAAACATCAACTTTAATTAATTTATAATTATTTAAATATTTACAGTAAAAATATTTTGAAACAGCTGAATACATCGATCCTGTATCTATTTCAAACTTTATATTCTTATTATCAACTAATAATGAAATTTTAATTGGCTCGGAATCATTGTTAGTATTATTTACATGACACATAGGTTCAATATAATCATCCGTACAAACAGAATTATAGTGATTTTTATTAATTTTAGGTTTTTTCTTGGTTTTAAATTTAGTTTTGTCTGGGCAAACGGTCGCTAAATGACCTTTTTGACTGCAAATGTTACAATTACTGTTCCTAAAATAACACTGATTTGACACATGATTTTTCTTACCACACACAACACATGGCACTGCTTGTTTCTGAAGTTTACGAGGGGCTAGGGGTTTGAAGTGATGAGTCTCTACCGGCTCAAGCTTGATCGGTCGCTGCTCGCCGCTCGCATCGCTGCTACTCTCCCTCAATGCCGACTCTTTGGACTGCGCGATCTCCTGGATGCGCTCCTTGGTTACCTTGGTGGCGTCTTCCTCCAGCAGACTGTCCGTGATTTTGCCCGGGCCCATGCCGACAACGAATACATCTCGCATGACAGTCTCTAGTTCGGTTTTGAAGCCACAGTTCGCTGCGAGGCTGCGAACACGTGCTAACCCACTCCACTACCGATTCACTATTTCGTTTTCGCGCCGTGTAAAATTCGAGCCTTTTGCAAAATATGACCGCACTGGTGTTAAATGTTTAGATAAAGCATTAGTTAATTCTTCAAATGTTTTTTCTTCGGGTTTGTTAGGCACGCACAAATTATTTAATAGTTTATACGTTTCTTCTGTTAATGAATTTAATAAATATGCGCGTTTTATTTCTTCTTTAGTTATATTATTCACAATAAAAAATTGTTTCAGCCTTGCAATGAAGACCTCGAAATCTGACGAAGCGTGGTCGTATTCTTTTAGGTTACCTGCACCAATTATTGTCGTCATTTTATTTAATTTTATTTTAG
This sequence comes from Harpalus rubripes, assembly GCA_963082715.1. Lineage (NCBI taxonomy): Eukaryota > Metazoa > Arthropoda > Insecta > Coleoptera > Carabidae > Harpalus > Harpalus rubripes. The sequence continues at coordinate 20,751,007 of OY720455.1, forward strand.
TCGCGTATATTTTATTTACGTTTTATTTAATTTTTATCCTCGTCGCCAATTTATAATGTATTTGGATTTTAAGGAGGATATTTAAAAGTTAGAAAAACGTGTAGTATTACAAAAACAACTTTATTAAACGAAGGCTCGTTTCAGACTGACTGACCGCCAAAAGTGTGTGTCAGCCGGAACTCAACAAGTAACATGAACACATATATAAATGTTTACAGCCAACCTAAATGTATAAATAATAAATACACTACAGAAATCAAACTGACAGTTCATGTGACAAATAAACAATCTCAGACCATTCGTTTATTTGTGTTAGGTTATTATTATTTAAATATCAAATATTAATTTTTTATTTTAGATTGTGAATAAAATAGTATACAAACCTTGGTGAAAAGTTTCATTGTCTCGGGCTATAGTTAATCTCGGCGCTTCTCGCCTTGGTTAACTATCTTCGCCCTCGACAATGAAACACTTTCCACCTCGGTTAGTAATATACTATAAACAACTCGCAAAAATAAAAAAGACGACTGTCTTCTTTCACAAGTCATTACCAAGAGAGCGAGATGATTCTCCGCGTCCCCGGTACACGGATATCAAGCAGTGATCCCATCAAAAGATAATAAAATATCTCTTAATAATTTCGTAGTAATACGAGAAATTTCCAAAACTATTTATAATAAAATTTAGTAAAGTGTAGCCAATAAGAAATTTAAACATAGGAAAGCTATTAAAATAAGTTTCCAAATTTAATCAAATTTAAAAATAAATTTAGTATTAAACAATTACATTTCTAGTTACTTTCTTGAAATAATTCGCGAGATGACAGCAACACAACACTGGCTGTCACAAATAAACAATATCCTAACCACAAAATAAAAGGAATCCAACTGAATGGAAAAATAGAAAAGTGTGATTAGGGAATATGAATAGAGAAATAGATCGCACAAGGTAGGCTGTAACTAGATCAGTACTGTGAATCGATGCTAAAATTTTAGGTGCAGTAATGGAAATTTGCAGACAGACAAAATTTAATATAGACAAATAATATCGCTAATTAACCATATTTTCTTTTATTTTCATTTACAAATGTTTAAAATGTGTTTCTTGGTGTCTTGATATATTTTCAATGTTATGTTCTAAAAATACAAAAAATATATATAAATAAACAAAAAATATATATAAATAAACAAAAAAAAATAATTGTAGATAACTTTTAGATTTTCTTCATTTGGTAATTACTTCTTACTTCAACATATGAGTTTTACTACAATAACAAGTAACCATAGAGTACCAATTATGTGTGTGGTTATGAAACGGAATTACAAAAAGAAAATTTAAATGTTTGACATAATTATCTTGGTAATTTACATTCCTGGTCACTACTATACCTAGTGGCGGATTTAGACTGTTGTTTGAAGTGGCTCACCATTAAGCGTGATTAATTTTATTTTTGTTGAAGGTCAAATAACTTTACCTATATTGAAAATTATATTTTTCTGAGATGAAAAACAGCAATTTTTACCAAATTCTCATTGGATTTGGACCTTAAAGTTAATGAAGCTTTACTGGACAACAAGAAAATTTCCATGTACTACAGATCATTTCGAAATAAATTAATCTGACTTAATTATGTTTTAATTTAATCAAAAAGAAATTAAAAAATATATAAATAAATTAAATTTTTAAATACTTAATTTATTATAATTATTGAAAATATTATAGCTGCGCAGAAAATTTCTACAGTGGCTCGAGCCACTGTACAAAGGACTTAGATACACCACTGCTTATACGTGTATATAATTCAATTACTTTGGCGTGTCAGCATTTGAAATGCTAGTAGCTTGCAATAGGAAATCCCTGAACAACCTTAACATGATAATAACCAAAATTATAATTGACTTAAAGGGGTGTAGTTCGTGGTCCTAGAGCAAGATGTAAGCATCAACGCCGTTAACTGTAAACACATTAATGTCACGTGACAATCTGAGGCATATACTGCGCCCTGCTTTGCGATTGGATTACCTACATACGGCCGCCTGGAGCGTTCACACCTAGCCAGGATACATGCTATAAATCTCTAAACTCTAAAACCTCATTTCTATGTTTACCTCTACAGTGTGATTCAATTACAATCAGTGGCGGCTTGTGCATCAAAACTTTGGTGAGGCATGGCATCTAGAGAAAAGATGCGCCGCAGACGATTTTTTTTTTCATTCAAGATCAAATTCCTTATAATTGAAAGTTATATTTTTTAAAGGATGTGCAGCTGCGTGGTTTTCCCCTTTCATGTACAAAAATAAATTGCCAGAGCACAAAACATTTCTTCCACCTTCGAATTAAAATTTTGAATTTCAATTTTTAAAAGTACTAATTTACAAGTTGAAGCAATGTGATCTTTACGTATGTTAGTAATACTAGTAAAAAGTATGCACGGCCAACAAAATAATTTATTAAGTACTTTACTGCCGACAAGCCAGTTATACGTATCATAGCAGGTCTTAGTTGCATCTTGCCTCTGTCTCCAATATTTATTAATGATGTACTAAGATCAGAACAAAGTAGAGATAGTTTGTTTGTTTTAATTCTTTGACAAACAGTTTAAGACAGTCGACGAAATGGATTTTTGTTAATTAAAAAAATATCTTCAAAATTATTCCTTATATTATTATCATTTAATTCGAAGTTCTTATCTTTTAAAGTTCTAGTCGAAGCCATTACACTTGTTTCATTTTCAAATAAAATTCAAAATACAAAAACTCTACGTAGGTAAACTATAAAAACTACGAGAAAAATATAAGAATTAAATACTTACTGCCATACGTATCAAAGTCGCAAACGGTCTCGGCCTCTATAGGGCTGTGTAGAAAGTAAAATAACTATATTTTATCCTCTCATTGCATTTTGTATTTGAAGCACTGCCTCGAACAGCGCTGTCTGGCGCAAGTATGAAAGAAAGCCGTATCAAAAACATTAGGCAATATTAAGCACGAAACTACTCATGCATTTTGTATTTAAAGCACTCCCTCGAACAGCGCTGTCTAGCGCACGTATGAATGAAAGCCGTATCAAAAACATTAAGCAATATTAAGCATTAAACTACTCATTTCAAGAAGCACTTCAAAGTGTGTAAATTAGGTGAACTGCATTACAGATTAGTTATGGTGGTGGCTTAAATTATTTTTTTGATATTTATTAAGACAAGCATAAATGGAATAAGTTGAAATTTAATTTATATACTACTTTACATTATTTACAGCTTTATTTCTTTTCTGGTGCGGCACTGCCTCACCTGCCTACACTGACAAGTTGCCACTGATTACAATACAAACCTTAAAATTATGATTAATTTTATAGAAACCCAACGAAATAGTTAATAGGACATGTGACTAAATTTTGATTCTTATGAATACTTGACAGAAAAATAAAATATCATTTTTATTAATTTGTAGTTTAGGAGAAATAAATCATTAAAAATTTGGAGAAAAGAAATAGTGATGGGCTGAGCGTGATAGACAAAGACAGACAAAAAGTCTGATTGATTCATATTGGTGAAAATACAAATTCAGGCCATACTTACGTTACCATATGCCTTCTCCAGAACATTCAATTGCAAATAACTATGTTATTACAAATTAATATATAATTTTTATTATTATCATGACAGGTTATAGTGATTAATTTTTATATTTTATGAGCCACACGTATTGAACTTTCATATGGTCACATACCCCAATAAAAAAGATATACCGGGTGGTGGCGGTTAAGGGTGAACGAGATTTAACGTGTAACATTATTTTTATACAATTTCCTGCTTTCTTTTTTGTTGTTTGTCAAATATTGTAGAATACAAAGTAGGTTTTGCATTTATATGGGAGTGAGTGAATGAGTGTATGCGAGTGCATCTATGCTGTAACTGAGACAACTAATCTACAGACGCAGTGAGACTTGACAAATACATGTTAATCTATTGTTATAGAAGTTGAGCCTAGCGACATCTAATATACTCAAGGTACTATACTCAATTCAAATGAAATAGTGGGCACTTTATTTTATTTGAAATTATGTCAAAGTAATAAGAGAAAAATAAAAGAAACATATACATTACAAAAATATATTTGTAACAAAAACTATAACAATGATAAGAAAAACAAAAATGACAAATGAACAAATATTTCACAAACACTAGTGACTAGGCACAGGTAAATAAAATACGGAATTAATATTATAATGTACAGTTTGTTCATAGATATAAGAAAATCTACCTGGGTCACTAATGACTGTGGGAAACCGCCCCACAGCATGCGGTTCAAGCACAGATTGAAGGGGCCGGATTAAAGGAAAAATGAACTTTACTGTTATTTTTCGTAATACTGCAATTAAAATTAAAAATTTCTCTACTTAACGGTAATTCTATCATTAACATAAAACAAGATTACTGTTTAACCAACCATAGGTTTATTTAGAATCATACAGCTACATAGATAATGAAAAATATAAGTTCAGTTGAATCTGTTTTTGAAACAACTACTTGTTCTAAATTAAAAGAAGTCAAAATGTGGAGACCATGGGATGAACAAGAGGACGTCGTCGACGAAGCCCAGTATCGAAAACATTTATCGAGCGACGCGAAAGAAATTATTCGGAATATTTATCTTTATTTTAATAAAGACAAAAATTGTGATTCAGTACTTAAAAAAACAGCTGAAGCAAACGATGTGCCATATACTACTGTATGGAAAATTGTACATTATGCAGCAGAAGAAAAAAAACACGATGTGATGCTGGAAAAACAAAAGTAGTGAAAGAATTTGAGAAAGACGTTATACGTAGAACTATTTATAATATGTATAGTGAAAAAGTGCTGCCTACTATTCAAAGTTTACACCAGAAATTAGTGACCAACGAAATTCACATTAAATGTTCAGTGACGACACTTTACAAAATTATAAAGAATATGGGGTTTAAGTATAAAAAAGCGAACAAACGACAAGTTATTATGGAAAGCCGTAGAATATGTGTTACGTCCCTTCGGTGCGAAGGACTAGGTAATAAGGACCTAGGGGCTCGAAGGACCAAATGTTCAATCCCTAAACCAGCGAATCCAGCCTAGAAGAACCAAATGTTTTGATCCTGCTCGCAAGCCCAAATGTGATGTCTCTAGATCAGCGAATCCGGCCTAGAAGCACCAACAATGTGTTTGATGTTAAATTCAATGAACAAAGCAAAACTATATGTAAACCAAATTAATTACAACCTTCGATAGCTGGTTCACATCACTGGAATTGGCCAATACACGGGATAATATTAACTTGTGAAATGTACTAATTAACAACGAACGAAGGACCAGCTAGTTTTACGAACTAACAAACGTGCTAAGTATAATTGCAACAAAATAACAAACAACTGAAAAACAATTCTGAGAGATATGTGATAGCGTATTGAATACAAGTGACATAAACTATAATAAATTAAAGATAGAACAAGTACGATATTTGTAGAAATTAACTAAATCATTTAATAAGTGTATGCCCAAACAAATTTAGTTAAACAACACTAAGAACCCTAAATGAACCTAATAATAACCAACTAGAATGCAAAACTTGTTGCATTGACGTACCTAAGCGACAATAACAGCAGATGTGCTGTGGATGACGTCACTCGAACGTAAACGTGCACACAAGTTTACAAGGAAATAATAATAATTTCACCCAAGGCAATATGAATCAAATCCCTAACAACACGAGTTCCCGTGAAAAATCAAATTGTATAATTCGGTTTTACAATTGATTCCTGAGGTGTATTAACTACATAAAATGGCGCCGTAAAGTATTCACGGACTATAAAGTACAAAATTAAATGAAATCTGAACGATAACTCCATGAATTAGTCTTGCTAGGCTAATCAAGCTACGCGAACGATAATTAAACAACAAATTACTTTGCTGACCATATGAAAATCAGAAAGTTTATGCAAAATGGTAGAAAATCCACTCTCGCGAACGACGATGCGACACGTCTTTTTCGTATGCTAGCTAGACACACTCTGTGCTCTCCGCGGTCGATCAATACTGTAGATGGACTGCGCTTGGCGGGGGGTGCGCGCGCACTCGTCGTGAAACTAGTCGCAGTAGTACATTAATGTTAATAAATAGTTTAAGATACTACAGATATTTCAAACAATTCAAAAATTAAACTTAAACACGTAGAAAATATATAACTAATTTTTTCCAAGTAACAGAAACAGTTATTTCTATTTATTTATTGACTTATTTAAATAGAGTCAAGCAGGTTACCCGATCTATTCCCATGTGCAGCGGGTTGCTACCTCAAAGGGGTTAACATTTTCCAATTCCTCTCATTTAAGACATATTAGTCTTAAACAATATGTGAAATGAGACATACATTTTTTGTTCAAATTAAACATTATCGGACCGAAAATCGCCCAATTATTTATTTGGATGAAACCTGCTACGATTCGCATGATATTGTGAAAAAAAGTTGGCAAGATGATACTCCAGGTTGTTCTGTAGATGTGCCTATATCCCGAGGAAAACGCATTATAATTTTACACGCTGGATATGAAAATGGGTGGATCAACAACGGACTGCTGTTGGGGTGTATTCTGTAAGGAAACTTAATTTTAAACAGTATGTTAAAAATAAACTTGCTGTTAAAATGTATTTTCTATTCTGTAACTATCAATACTCTTAAAATTTTAACACACTTGTTAAAATTAGGTGTTAAAACTGCATATTTTACACGCTGGATATGAAAATGGGTGGATCAACAACGGACTGCTGTTGGGGTGTATTCTGTAAGGAAACTTAATTTTAAACAGTATGTTAAAAATAAACTTGCTGTTAAAATGTATTTTCTATTCTGTAACTATCAATACTCTTAAAATTTTAACACACTTGTTAAAATTAGGTGTTAAAACTGCATATTTTAACGTCATTCAAATCGATGCCTTTAATATTTTAACATACGTTTATACAATAAAATTATAACAGCATTTGAATATGTTGCACTTCTAATTAATGAAAATGTAATAGAAAACGAAAGAAAATTACCATGGATGAATATAAAAATATCTAGGTGATATTTACTAAAATATACAAATGTTTTACGAAGTATTTTATTTAATAACGGTCACCCGTTCCATCGTATGTCTTTATGTATCAAAGCGAGATCCCAGCAGGAATATTTAATTAACATAATTCAACAAAGATTCACAATTGAACCTTTGAATGGTGTATCGAGAGTACGATTTAGATGTATCGTAAAACATAGTTCCTTGTTATAAAGTAGGTATTAAATGCAGTTAAAATTGCTTATTCACGTGTTGTTCGCCAAACCAAGGTAACTTAACGTTTGGATAGTCAATTCTGAGGATCAAGAAGAAGAATTTTTACATACCTAATGATAACTAAAAATTTACAATTTCAATGTAATTCATTTTTAATATGGAACCTAAAAAATGAGACATAATTCGTTTTTCTAAAATTTCAAAGTGACACAGATTCGTTTTCTAAAATTTCAAAATGGCACATAAACTGACAGTTCTTTACTCTTTTTATCATGTTTATTTATTTGTTTTATGGTTACTAACTACGTGACTTTAGTAAAGACGTGCCTTTTTTCTATCTTGCTGATCACTTCATTCTAGTTTTTAACAGACATGTTAAAATTTATGATTTTAACAGTCGTGTCAAATTTTCGCTTAGAGAATACCAAAAAACCAATTTATTGTTAACAGTCATGTTAAAATATAATTTTTTAAAGGCATGTTAAAATTAACATTTTTTTTACGGAATACACCCCGTAATCTGCCAAAAATGTAAAAGACAGTAGTCTTGATTATCATGACAACATGTCGGCAGTTATTTTTGAACATTGGTTTGAAACTAATTTATTACAAAATTTACCTCCGCAGAGTGTAATAGTAATGGACAATGCGCCGTATCATTCTCGGCAAAGTGTAAAAGTACCAAATAAATCCAGCAATAAATCGGAAATAATGGAATACCTTTATGCTCAAGACTTATACTTTGAAGATAATTATACGAAAGATGAGTTACTGGAAGTGGTGAAAACAAAACCTACTTGTAAAAGATACGTTTGTGATGAACTAGCTGCAACTTATGGACATACTGTATTGCGTTTACCCCCATATTATTGTATCTTTAATCCTAATGAACTAATTTGGGGGCATATAAAAGCAAATATTAGATGAAACAATGTGTCACCATCAAATTGCCCCAGTGTTATATCCTTGATTAAACGAGAAATAGAAAACATAAGTGAAGAAAGATGGACGAAATGTATTCGACATGTTATTGATATTGAAGATCAATATATTAATATAAATAATATTAATGACGAGTTCATTATTAATCTTAATGAATGTGGTAGTAGTTCTGAATGTGAGTTAGATTTTTGTAATGACAGTGACATATAGGTTCATAGTAGATTGATAATTCTAAAATTGTGTTATTTTGATGTTAATTTTTAACATTCTTTATAAAATATTATGTATATGACGGTGACATACACGCAATAGCAAATAAATAATTCTTAGATTGTTTTTTTATATTGACTTTTAACTTTGTTAATAAAAAAAATTGTGTGTTATTATATGTTGTGTTTTATTCCATGAAAATCAACAAATTACCTTGGGAAAATAAATTTTCAATTACTCTAAATTCTATTTTTATGTTGATTTTTAACATTCTTTATAAAATATTATGTATATGACAGTGACATACATGCGATAGCAAATAAATAATTCTTAGATTGTTATTTTTATATTGACTAGTAACTTTGTTAATAAAAAAAATTGTGTATTATTATATGTTGTGTTTTATTCCATGAAAATCAAAAAATTACCTAGGGAAAACAAATTTTCAATTATTCTAAATCCATCACTGGAAATTTTAACATTTTTGCAACCATAAATTTTCTTTAATCCACTTAGGGTTTACTCACTCCAGGGGTCTAATGGGAATAGTTTTCTTATAGCTATGAACAAACTATACACATTATTTGTAGCAGGTACACCAATCCTCCAACATTTAGGGCGCATTGTTTCTTTAACCCCTGCTGCACCTTCAAAATTTCCAAAGTAAATAAGCCACTGATTAGATATTTAACCTCTTCTGGATTAAAATGACCTATGGAAACGTTTGAATTTTACAATGTTGCAATTTCAATTTTAATTCCTAAATTGACAGTATAGAATCGAAATAGGCTGGATTCTAGAATACATACAACCATTGAAATTCTACTTTTTTGCAATGTCTTTTGTTAGCTAAATTTAACAAAGAAACAAAAAATTAACAGCATATGTTTAAAATGTTATAATTTTTGTAGAATTTGGTGTTTTTAATGGTTATGCAAATATATGTACTGTGTATCCCAATTAGAGCTGCCACCATTGGGATCTCGAGAACTATAAGAGAAACATTTAAATGTATGGAACTTATTGTGCACCTACTGGAGGCAATCTCAGATGTATTATAACGTACTTTTTCATTGCTTGGGCACAGTTTTGGGAATTTCTAAGATTTGGGTTCAGTTTTACCCAACTAATCGCACACTTTTAGTTCGCGCACACAATCAAGTACAACATAAATTTATAGTCATTGATTTTTTTAAAAATAGATAATGATAATTTAATTAATATAAAATATACCATGAAAAATGATTATACAATAGTATATTGAAAGAAGTGTTTCAATGATCCTTAATGTAATACGAGTACAGTTTGCGTAATCGAGCCGTAGGCGAGTTACGCAAAGTACGACATTTTAATACGCTATTTTTCCTATTTCGCATTTATTTACTATGTATTTCAAAATGATTGTTGAAAGAAATATCAGAAGTATCAAGATTGGTAACAATGACAGATTCAATAAACATTTGAAATTTAATTTATTTTGACATTTGACATTTTGACAACAGTTACAAGTTAGGTTATAGTTAAAATTTATATTTACTTATAGTTATGAACCTACAAAGAAATACTTTCAATTTTAATTTAAAAGAGTGCTTTACTGTTGGATGTAAATATTTAACTATAAAAAATCTAATTTCAGTAATTTTCCATGAGTAATGACAGATAATAAATAAAAGATATTTATTTGACACTTAGACTAACTTATAGTATGACTAACGGATGAAAGTTGACGTTTAGATTATTTAATAGATGTGGTCTTTTGAAAACATTTCCCTATAATTGATTTGAAATGAAACTGACCCTTATGTATTCCGTTACAGAAGATTCGAATTATACTCCGTACTAGGAGGCATTTAAAATGACCTTGGCAACAGGATCAGGGATGTATTTGAAAAATCTGATGTGGCCAGCACATTACCTTCCGTCAGTTCTATGTATTTTGTACAAATTTCATACGGAAAGTTCCTTGCTAAATTAAATATTCTATTTCTTGTACATTACCTTCCGGCAGTTGCATGTATTTTATGCAAATTTCATACAGAAAATTATTATTTTGTGACGTTTTCTATATGCAGTATAATGTATCTGCAGAAATAAAAGATTTATTATTATTATTAAATTAAATATTCTATTTCTTGTACATTACCTTAAAGCAGTTGTATGTATTTTATACAAATTCCATACAGAAAGCAAAAGATCCTATATTTCCAGTAAAAATTATGACAAGCACACTGTCAATTTCACTTGACACTGACATCTTTTAATCAGAATTTTGTTAATATAGTAGCTGTTTTCATAGCTATAGCTACTTTATGAAATTTAATTTCTTTATAATTTTTTAACTCTATATCCATTTAATATTAAGTATAAAATGCAGTCAAATCGTATATAGAATAAAATATTCTTTAATATTTATAATAACATCAATTGTGAAAAAATTGTATTTAACATAGTTTTTTCAATAAAAACTGTTAAAATCTTCAAATGATGGTACTTCCGGTTGACCAATTGTAACCAAAATCTAATCAGCTCTTCATATGGATGTAACGAAGAAGTACACGAAAAATTATAATTTTTGTAACTGTAGTATTAGAGTTATCGCAGACGAAAATTTTGTTACACACACACACACACACACACACACACACACACACACACACGCACATCCACACACACACACACATCCACACACACACACATCCACACATACACACACACACACACACACACACACACACACACACATACAGACATCATCGTAAAAATAGTAAATTCGTATTCTAGGGACCCTAAAACGTGCTTATTGATTAAAAACTCATCATCGAATTTTTTGACCAAAGACAATACCTTCCTTACTTAAAGGTGACGGAAGGTAAAAATTTAATACCGCAAATTCTAGTTCGTTCGTCTTAGGTGTAAGCAACCCTCGAGTCGGAATTACTGTTAGAGGAAATTAAAAATAATTCTATTACATAAAATTGCCAAACTAAATAGGTTAAAGATCAGAATATTTTGTTATAAAAAACATAAACGAAAAATGTTTAAAATATCTTAAACGCACCCCTGTTTTGAAATTCACTTACCCTAGTCAGCCAGACGTAGTAATGTATCAAACAAAGAAAGAAAAGAATGCTAGCCGGCGGGATTTGAACCCACGATCTCAACATCTGTACTGTTGTGTGTTACTAACTACACCACGGCTGGGCTGCAAATCCCCCAGTCTATACAATCTTTTCTTAATTTATAATCTCATAGACATGTATGAGACCCGCATCACATGTTAGGTGTGGGGTATATCTAAACTACCACTACGTTTAAACACCTGTGAATTGTCAAACATTCGCACAACCTTATCAGGAATGTATTGCAAATAGTAGATTAAGATGAATGTATTTTTTATTAGATTTTTTAAATCAAGGAAAGAAAGAAAAGAATGCTAGCCGGCGGGATTTGAACCCACGATCTCAACATCTGTACTGTTGTGTTTTACCAACTACACCACGGCTCGGCTGGAAATCCGCCAGTCTATACAATCTTTTCTTAAGTTATAATCTCATACATGTCTATGAGATTATAACCTAAGAAAAGATTGTAGACTGGCGGATTTGCAGCCCAGCCGTGGTGTAGTTGGTAATACACAACAGTACAGATGTTGAGATCGTGAGTTCAAATCCCGCCGGCTAGCATTCTTTTTTTCTTTCCTTGATTAAAAAAAAAATACATTCACCTTAATCTACTAGTAGTAATGCATTTCTGTGCTTTCCTAGTCCAGTATTTAAATGGGTTAATGCAAAAATTGCATACCTGAATATTTCGTACAATTCTGTTCTCCTCTGGAGTTTCAAAAGGAACCACATTTAAAAAATCCCCAAACACATTTACACAAAATTGCTCATTGTAACTGTTTCTGAAAAAAAAAACAGTTGCACAAAATTCACTTAATGTTCGCGAAATAGGAAAAATATACTGCAAATGCCAATCATTACATATAGAAGTATTTAATTTTTCTTTAATTTATTATTATTAAAATCTTTCAATTATTTTATATAAAAACTAATTAATTAATACTTAATTTTTTTAAGTAAATGGAATAAATAATTATAATCACAAAGCTTTAAAATTTAGTTTTAATTTTCATACTAAAAGAATTATTTTAAAATTTATCTGACTATACAACTCATCGCAAAATAGACCAATCAGATAGTTCAATTTTTTTTTAGATAGGATGTATAACATCGGTTATTTGCGTTGCTAAGTTGTGTTTCTCGAAACGCAACTAGTAGTCTTTCGGTCGCAAACAAATAAATCATATGTAATCATATCAACCATGGATATAAATAAACAAGTAATATTTTTGACATATTTTAAAATAGTATATTCTATAACTAGTATGGAATAGATCATTTCCGCGCGAGCGAAAAGTTTGTAGGCCGAGCCGTAGGCGAGGTCTACGGTTTCGCGAGTGGCGGAAATACTATTCCATACGAGTTTTAGACTATACTTTCTCTAACACTATTTAAAAAATATATTTTGCTCATCACTTGTCATTTTTGCAAAAAATAATAAAATATTATTGGTATGTCATAAAAGCAATAATTTTTATTTAACTTACCATGTAAAAGCTTCAAAACGCGTAAAACAAAGCGTATAATAATATTTTGTAATCATTTCTCTTATAATTTGACAGTTAATGCAGTTGAGGTGACAAAATAAAAGAAACAAAGTGCCAAGCAAAGCCGTCTTGATTTTGAAAACAATTGCGTTTTCCATGTATTTTCAATGGGTGAATTGAAAAACTAGTGGTCTGTGACTGGCTATTACGGAATATTATTCCGTAACAGTATGACAGAATGTCCTCATTCTGTAACAGTTTTCAGTTATAGAATGTATGAATTACATAGTAGTTTTAGAGAAATATAATTACGCTGTATAACATCGGTTATTTGCGATGCTAAGTGGTGTTTAGCTAACAAATGAACCATTTGTAATCATATCATCCATGAATAAGTAATACGAGTAATACAACCGTTTTAGTTTGTTCTCTATATGCTGCCGAAACGTCGGGTATTAAATAAAAATACAGAACATAAACTAAAAAGGTTGTATTATTCTTACTGTATTATGAGTTCTGAAAGATTTTTTAATAATTTAAATAAGTAATATTTTTGATATGGTTGGTTGATTCATTGTATAATCTTAACATATACAACTCGAGCTTCTAAAATTATCGGAATATACAGTTTGCGGACTCAATGTGTTACCTGAAAACACATCTCGTACTCTCAACTGTATATTTGATTATTTTCGAACTTTTTGTATAATTATTGACTATTTCACATAAAACTAATTAATATTTATTTCAATATTTAAGTCACTGGATTTTAAATACAAAGTAGCATGCTTCAATAAATAATATGTATTATTTGTTGCACGGCTACAAATAGATAATTTTGCTGCAGAATACAATTTGAAATTATATCAAATAAACCGGACTTGTCTGTGGTACTGTGGCAGGTATAATAGACAATAAAAATGTAATTCGACAAAGATATTATTCTCTTTTAATATTTCCTTGATTCAAGTTTTCATTGTTGATATAAATATGATGTAACAAATAAATATAAAATCACGGCTTATTACACAGATCTGGGGGTGTCAATCTGCTTTTATTCGCAAATTTCGGTGATGACAACATAACCGTATTATTGATAGTTGAGGATATTTACTTTTGTGCTATTTGAAAATGGAAATAATTACGGTAATTATATTTATCTACTTAACTTACATGATCCCGTTCTGAAAAATTTGTACAATTTTTATAACGTTAAAAATAGAAATAGACGAGTATTTATCACACGCATAAATCAAATTTCAAGAAAATTACCGTCTGTAGGGTTTTATGACTTCCAGACAAGATGTATTTGAGTATGAAAGAAATAACAATAACAGGTTAGTCTCATTCCATTGTATATTCCAAAGTTATGTATTTATTTAAACACTGTTCTTGTGTGTTTGGAGTCTTAATTTTTTTTATTAATATGAATTATATAGTATAACATAACAAAATTTAACAGTTTGTTATGTATGTCGTATGTGTCAGGTCCTATTCGTTTAGTCAAACTAATGGTTAAACCTTGGTAAGGGAGGTATAGGGATCGTGCTAAAAATCGTAATCGAAATTTTGGTAAATGAGCACGTTTTAAGGTCCCTAGAATCCAATTTTTACATTTTCACGATGATGTCTGTGGGTATGTATGAGTGGATCCTCCACTCTAACTGAAATACTATAATTCAGAAAATTGTGAAACCTTGTATTTCGAACTTTTTCTTTAATGGAAAGAGCCCAGTAGGTTCTGGTGAAAATCGGATAACCGGAAATGGCACTTTACTAGAAGCTGAAAATAGTTTTTCTTCGAAAAATACCTTTAAATGTTATTTTTTCGAGATTAATGTAATTATAAATATTAAAGATTATTAAATTTTCTACAGATTTGCATTAATACTTTTATAATATATTTTATGGGTAAATTTAGAAAATTATCTATAATTTAAATCCCACATCCTACGCTTTAAACAAACAAAACGCAGTTATTCAAATGTACGTACGTAACTGACAGATAAATGTCACTATCAAAGAACTAATCATTTCAAAATAATATTAGTAACGTTTTAAAACGTAAATAGAACAATAGAAAAGAAATTCAATACAGTTTCCAGCATAACTATATAAGTAGGTATGTACTTAGATTAATAAAAATTAACGATTCACAAAAATGTTTAAGCTAATCCTTATTTTTGGATTAGTGAATTCTATTCTATCCCGGTATTTAAAATTTAATCTTCATTTTATTATAGCTCCGATGGCCCAATGGTTAGAGCAACGCTTCATGTCATGAGTGCCCTCGGGGCTCTGGGTTCGAATCCAACTAAGGCATGGATGTGTGTGAATGTGAACCCACTCTATAATTGGGATTTAATCCTGTTGACGGGTTTAAAAAAAGGTAGTTACTTGGATTAGATTAGACTATAATTTAATAAATAAATTATCAAAATTAGAGTAAAATTCACTAATCCAAAAATAAGGATTAACTTTAACTTTTTTGTGACTCGGGCTGTAAATGGCAGGAGATATTGTGTTGGCCACCAGATTGTTTTTCTCTTTCGATTGGTAGAAGGGTTATTGTGTTTTAGATCATACCTAATATACTTACGTTAACTTTAAAAATAGAATTAAAATTAATTCTTGAAACAAGGTAGGTATGGAATAAGTTACTTAAGTAAAATAAAATACTACTTTTAAAAACTAATGAAAGACAAAAAGGAAATTTCGTCTCGTAGTCGGTCCAAATGAACAATCTCCCATCTTTATTTCGCTACCGGCTACACCATTTGGCTGCGCCTTTGTCGTCGACTTGAGGGTCAAATACTGGAATGTCGATGGCACTAACTGGTTGCTCGTAAGGGACAAGACGACGGTCTATCTTTTTACTCTTGAAGAGTATCACTTAGCACTTTCACTAATTATTCTATTTCGCGGTAACCTTAGTCAGCTTCTTCTACTTCTGATGTTAAATTTGGAGAAGGTATAGGTTTACAAAAACAATAATCCGGACTCAAAACTCGTTATAAATCACTTGATTTCAGAATCTCCACCGTCTACAGCACAATAATAAACAATAATCTCAATTTAATCATAACATCGTTTTCAAACGCATATGACATAACATATCCCTTTAATTTTTATAGCCACATAATAAAATTAATTGTTATTTAAAATAGGTACATATAAACACAAAATATTATGTAATAATATTTTGAAGGAATGAGTAGATTTTTTTTATATATTTAAGAAAATGTATCGTATCGTAGAAATAGTATGCTGAAATGCGATATTTTTGTTTTAATTTATGACTAAATGTAAATAATTAATTCATTAAATTTTGTCGCAATAATTGAAAGTACCCAAGGAACACAAATGACTTAAAATTGACGTTACTATGATGTCCTAATTTACGTCAGTCGTCCTGAAGACGTGTCAGCATGGAACTGTGTTACGTCATTGTCAGACGTGGTTTAGACGTCATTTTAAGATATTTCTATGTCATTTTTCGACACTTTAAGACGATGATTCGGCGTCATTTTTAAACGTTGTTTACACGTCATCTTAAGACGGTGTTTCAACGTTATTTATAATCATAAATGATGGTAGGAAAAATTGCTAGGAAAAATAATTAATTTAATTCTAAAGTTTTATTTACACTTACTGTATAATATAAAAAAAATATTAAAAAAACATTAAATAATACAAAACAATATCTACAAAAAAATATTAAAAATAAGGTGTTTTTGAAAAAATAAATAAACACGAAAAATACAAATGAATTAAATAATGCATCTTATTATATCTCTAAAAAAATATTTATTTTTGTATTCATTCGCACGTTTTGGTGCCATATTTAAGCTAGTTTACCATTGTTTGCTTATATTCCTCACAGCAGCACTTGGCCTCATGTCTTACCATACCTATAAATAAATAATTGTAACAAAATATGCAATATAACAATAATTTGATCAACTTTCAATATATTAAATTTTCAATGTTCATATTGTGGAATTTTATTTTCAGTATCCTCTTGTGGTAATTGATAAGTAAAATTACTGGCAATTTTATTAATATAATTTTTTTTGAAAATGTATTTTTGTTGCAAAATTTTTGACGTTAATGTATCCATAAAATAAAAATTACATATGTATTCTTGAAGAATATCTATATATTATGTTCCTCATAGGTAATTTTACCGGTAAATCATAATTTTTCCGTTTTCCAATACGAATTTGGCAATGTGTGCTACCATGTGTTATTTCTTGAGATGTTTTTTTTTATCATTTTTACCTACAAATTATAAAATGGCGTACTCTTTGTCTTCTCTTTGCAGATTTTTAAGTGATACAAAAAATTGGGCAGAGTTCATCTAATACATGCATATTTTCCAAAACCGTCGAATATTTTCATGGCTATCTTGTCTTGAAAATTCATATTTGCAGCTATAATGTAAAATTTTATCTGACTCTTTTCCTATTTCAGACCAAAAATCAACGTTGCAGTGGAGTCGCATACACGTCTAATTAGACGGCTGCATATGACTTAAATCCAACCTATAATTGAGGTAACTTTTTGGTCGACCATCGGCCAGTATTATTTAGCTATTTTTACGCAAATTTTCATTTACAAATTCTATAAATTATTATTTATTGGAACTAAAAATTTTATTATATGACAAAATTGTGGGTGACACTAATTGTAAAGTAATAATCGTCAAATTTATCTTGGGAAGAATTTGATAATTTATTATAAACATTGTCTGACTGAAACCGCTTCATTCTTTAACATTCGTAAGAAATTTAACCAACACACGAAACCGTAAATGTAACACAAACGAAGAATTATGTTTGAGTCACAATTTAGAACGTTTTAGGGAAATGCGTGATTTTCCGCCTTCCGCTTCATATGATCATTTGCATCTGTCGACAAGAATGTCATTCTTCATCCCATCCCGGTGCTCGACTTCTTCTGGGAAATGCCAGTTAGATACACACGAATTGCGGGACACTCTAAATAGGATAAAAGAAAGGACGTTCCAGCGGTCGTCTGTTGCGACGCGACTCCAATATATTTCTTTTAGCTTTGATAAAATAATTTTAAATTACATTAGAGCTCTGTGTAATAATACAGGATGGCGCCTAGGAACTTCATATTTTTGAGGCGAATAAAATGAAAAGTATTGCTGATAATGAAAAAACAAAAGTTTTAAGTCATGCTTTTTTAAATAAAACATCTTGAAGGTAATAGCCACCGTTTTCTATGTCCTGATGCAACCGATTTTTAAAGCTCCTCTATACACGTTCCAACATTCGAGCTATTTCTTGACAAAGAAGATTCTTCATCTGAAGCAGAGTTGTGGGACGGTGTTTGTTAACCTGTGCTTTGAGATATTCCCATTAGAAACCACATGGCGTTAGAGTTATGAGGGAAATGTTCCCCTGTCGGCTCATCTCGATTCGAGGTGACATCACGTGGGCGGCGGGTTCGCCCGATCTAATGCTATGTAATTTTTTTATAGGGATATCTCAAGGCAGAGGTTTATAAACACTGCCCTACAACGCTGCTTCAGCTGAAGAATCTCATTCGGCAGGAAATAGCCCGAATGATGTAATATGTAGAGTGAAGCTTCAGAAATCGGTTGCATCATTGCAAAAAGAACAGTGGATAACACCTTCAAGTTGTTGTGTTTAAAACTGCATGATTTAAAACTTCCAATTATATTCTTTCATTATCCAAAAATAAATTTTGGCTATCAGCAATACTTTTTATTTTGTTTGCCTTTAAAAAGGAAGTTTCTAAGTCCCATCCTATACACATGCGTATGCATATACAAAGCATATACTGTGTAACACATTATATTGATATTTTGTTAATCAAAAATGACAACACGACTCTGCTGCGCTCATATTTACAGTAGCAATATTGGCTCTGCAGCAATTTTATCGTACAAATAAAATGTTTGCTGCCAGACATAATTAAGTGTACAGTTACAAAATGTTAAAAACGTAAAATATTCCGGCTTTATAAACTTTATTACAATGACATTAAAATTTAATATAGGCAGCTGCAAAACTTTTATCTGTAGGTTTTATAAATATAAAATATAAATAAAACTGTGTTATGTAATGTATATACCTTTTTTGAGATTTTTAGCATCCTCTAAATATAAGTTTTTCAACGATATAACAGGCTTATTCTGTAAAAATATCGCTATTTTCAGCTGGTTAGCCTGATGATGGGATGACCCCGTAATCGATTGCTACCTTTGAAATTGAATTAAATTATTTATTCAATACTAGTATACTTACTACACACCCTTACCTATTTCATGTATACTATCATGGAGAACTGTATCAAACGTAGAACAGAAGCGGAGCCATCCGACAAACTCCAGCAGCTGAAAATCACACTTAATAAACGCCATAAAAATCTCAACATCTAGAATTTCTACTTACAGCAAAACTTCATAAAATTACACCGAACTTTCTTAAAATAAAAATCGATAACACCATAACTCTTAGTCAAAGAAGAATGATATATACAAAACTGCTGCCAGTCGAGATCAAACAAAAAACATTAATAGATATGAAATTGAAATTCCTCCACCATGTACTAGAACTACTCCACCCATTAGAATATGAAATACTAATCGCAACACTGGTAGAACAAAAAAGATATCAAAACATCGTACTGAATAAAAAAAGAAAAGTAAAACTACAAAAACTCATCAATAAAAAGAAGACAGAAACCACCACTGTCACCAACATTACCGAATCCACAGCCACAGACATCGGGACAATAACACCCCCAACAACATTCCATCCCAAAATCACCAACCTTTTGAATGTAACCTTCACAAGCGATGAAGAAGCAGCACTTAACTTAGGATTCAAATACGCTCCCTGTCCACAACCGTTCTACATCCATAAAACCGCAATAAAAATAGAAAGTCAGCTATACAACAAGCCCTTCTTCTATACAATGAAACAAGATCTTACAACCTGTTTACTCAACACATCTAAAACCATTGGGTAAGTGGAACTGACAACAGAAAATCAACTTTCCAATATAATAGTAATACCATTTCAAAATTTGCGAAAAATAACATTAAATCAATAAAACAAAAAATTAAAGAAAACAATTTAATAGTAACAAAAGCGGATAAAAATGCAGGATTAGTGATTTTACCAAACACATTAGATAAATTTAATATTAACGTTTATAATATATTTGGAAAAAAACCGAAGAACTCCAGTTCTCTATCGTTCAATAAAATTACACAAACCCGACAAATCCATTCGACCCATAACCTGCTCAATTGGTTCACCAGCCCATAAATTAGCTAAATCTTTAAATAATTTATTACTTTACAAATTCAAATACAAATCCAGACATTCCATCAACAATTCATTACATCTTATACAAGAAATAAATATTTCACTTCAAAATAATACAAAAAGTTTTTCCATGGTATCGTTTGATACAGTCAATCTTTATACTAATGTTCCAGTGCATGATACACTTATTTTACTTCAAGAACTTTTCAATAATAACCAATATTTTAAAGATAGCTATAACATAATAGACTCAGATGTTGAAAATTTATTAAATCTATACAAAATTACTACAAGTCAAATTTTTTTCAACTTTCAAGATAAAACATATAAACTTGTTGATGGACTGCCAATGGGATGTCCTCTTAGTGGTTCACTAGCAAATATATTTATAGACAATTTAGAAGAAAAAATTATGAGTCTCCCTCTAAGTCAAAATATTATATTCTGGAAACTATACATGGACGACATTCTCTGCTTCTGGACGGGTTCCCAAACTGAACTACAAATTTTCCTTACACAAATAAATTTAATCTCTAAAATAGAATTTACCCTAGAAATAGAACAAAACAACACTATAATTTTTCTAGATATCATACTTAGTAGAAATAATATACAAAATATATATTATATCATTTACAGAAAACCTACCTATTCTGATATACTCATTCCATATAATTCTTTCCACAACCCTGCCATTAAGAAAACTGCTTTTAATTATATGTTCAACCGCCTACTTAACATACCCATATCTCCCGAAAACTATAAAAGAGAATTTAACACTATACTAACAATAAGCAGCAACAATAACTACCCAACCAGTTACATGTTAAATATTTTCGAAAAAATCAAACATAAAAATCTTGCCAAGCTAGTTTACCCACATTACAAACTCCCACCAATTTACTTATCCCTGTAGAGTATAGGAAATATCAGTTCGGTATTTAATATACTCTACACTTGTAAAAAAACGTAAAAGCTTTAAACTTGTATAATACTAAATAAAAACACAAATGGATTTGAAAGCGAAAACGAAACTCGAAAAACACATTATTTTCTTAACAACATTCAACTGGTTATCTGGTCACTTGATCAAACATTCATAAAATGGAATATGTGGTTGCTAGATGTGGCTGTAACATATCTCCCACCTTGGACAGAAGAAAAATTAATGACAGGTATACTTGTCATTCTACAAAGAAATGATATAAATTAATGGGTCGATTCTTTTCACATCTGTAAGTCTTACAGATCTGCAAATTTGTAAATAATGAACAAAATCGCAACGAAACCAGCACTCTTATGTATAATTTTATATTAATCAACAAAAATTGATGCGTTTTTGTTAGGTTTTTAAAGGATTACAGATTTGTAAGACTTCCAGATGTAAACAGAATCGACCCATAAGTAACATTATTTGGGGGACCTGAGGAGAAGGAATGAGTGTTATCAAAATTGTGCGGTTCTTTTAAATATGCAGGTTATAGTCTGTCTATTGATACGGTGTCTAATTTATCTTTTATTAAAATTTTGAAAAAAATTTCGTACCGTTTAAATACTTTGTAAAGTCCATCGAAAGGTTGTTGCAAGGTGGGGCTTATTGCATTATGTTTTATGAAGACGTGGGATGTGCGAAATAGATTGCTTCTGGTTTATAAAATATGGTTTGTTTTTTAAGTTTGGGGCTGTATGATTTAATTTTCTGATTATTTGCTTTAATTGTTGGAGATATTGGGGGATGTTAGGGTCTGGAATTATTGGTGGTTGTGTAAAGAATTCGCCTGGAATGTGTAATTTGGTGCCATAGTTCTGTTGGGCTGCATTTAATAAGCTCTTTACAGGACGTGCGAGGACTCAATAAAATAATTGGTAAATTAGTTATCCAATCTGTTGGATAATTATATGCTTTTAGGGAAGTTTTTAGCTGTCTATGGAATATCTCAATCATGCTATTTGATTGTGGATGGTATGCTGTGGTTTTTATGTCGTGTACACGTAATAATTTGAGTAAATTTTTGAATAATGCTGATTCGAATTGTTTCCCTCTGTCTGTTGTAATAACAGAAGGAACTCCAAATCTAGATATCCAATTGTTTACTAATGCTTCAGCTATTGTTTATGTGTTACAACCTTTGATTGTAATTGCTTCTGGCCATCGTGTAACCCGATCTATGCACTTGAGTACATGAGAAAATCTTTGTGAATTAGGTAAATGAACTAAGTCGATATAAATGTTGTCGAAACGGCTGTTTGGTTCAGAAAATGGTTTGAGTGGTGTTCTTTGTTATTTTTGAACGTTGGCAGTGTACGCATTGTTTTGTCCAAGATTGTATGTCTTTATTCTTTTTATACCAAACGAATTTAGAATTTATTAATTTTGTTGTTGTTTTTATTCCTGGATGGGATAGTGAGTGGAAATGGTTGAAAATGTTCATTTGGAATTCTTTTGGTATATATGGTCGATATTTACCAGTAGATATGTCGCAAACTAAAGTATAGTTAGTGGAAGTTTTATGTTTTTAAATTGTAAATTGTTTGTTTTATTTGTCTGTAGTGTCTGTAGGTCCTCATCGGTTTCCTGAGCTGTTACGATTTTAATTTAATCAATGTTTTTGTTTGTATGGATTGAATTTATTTGGATATTGGACAATGCGTCGGCTACTGCATTGTTTTTGGCTGATACGTGTCTGATGTCGCTTGTTAACTGTAAAATAAAGTCTATGTGTCTAATTTCTCTGGAGGTGTAGTTGTGGGAAATTTTGTGAGACATGAGAGTCAAAGGTTTATGATTTGTCAGAATGAAGAAGTTTCTTCCTTCTACGAAATATCTAAACTTTTCCACTGCCAGATACATAGCTAGTAACTCACGGCCGAATGTGCTATATCGTTTTTGTGTAGGGGTGAAAGTGGCGGAAAAGAAAGCTATTGGTTGCCAGTCTCCTCTTACTTGTTGTCGTAAGACTGCGCCCACTCCTGTGTCTGAAGCATCTACCATGATAGATATTGGGGCATTGTATGCGGGAAATGTGAGTGTTACTAAATTTGTTAATTGTTTTTTTATGGTCTTGAAAGCTTTGTTTGCTTCTGGAGACCATATGATTTCTTTTGAGCTGTTAGGTTTATTTGTTATAAGACAATTAATAGGTTTTAATATTGTTGCACAGTTAGGGATAAAACGATGATAAAAGTTTATGAGGCCGAGGAATTCTTTTAATTTTTGTTGAGTTGAAGGTAAGGAAAATTTATTTATTGTGTCAATTTTTGATTTTGCTGGTTGAGTACCATTTGCTGAAATATTGTGTCCTAAGAATTCGATTTATTGGACTCCGAATTGACATTTTTTTTTGGTTTATTAATATGCCATGTTTTTCAAGTCTTTGGAAAACTAATTCTAAATGTTTCAAATGTTGTTCGCAAGAACTACTAGCAATAAGGAGGTCGTCAATGTACGCGAAGCAAAAATCTAAACCTCTGACGACATTGTCAATGAATCGTTGAAAAGTTTGAGCGCTATTTCTCAATCCAAATGGCATGACTAAGTTTTCGAATAGACCGAAAGGCGTGGTTATTGCTGTTTTGGAAATGGACTCTTTGTCCATCGGTATTTGATGATACTCTTTTACAAGATCTAATTTTGAAAAAAAATTTGAATTGTATAAATTTGTTGTAAAGTCTTGAATATGGAGAATCGGATAACGATCTGGAACAGTGATGGCATTGAGAGCTCTATAGTCCCCGCAAGGTCGCCATTCGCCAATCTCTCCCAGTTACTAGAGGATGGACGAATGATTTCCATTTTCAACATTTTATCGAATTCATTTTTAGCGATGAATAATTTATCCGGAGCTAAACGGCGTGGCCGTGCAAAAACAGGTGAATTGTTAGTGATGACACAATGTTTGACATTGTGCATAATTTGACGTTTAGAATTAAAAGGTGAAGATAGAGAAGGAAATTTTGATAAGAGTTGGGTAAAGCATGAGAAATGTTGAGTAGTAATATTTAATATTAGATTTGTATTGTTTTGTTTGCAATAGTCGTTTTGTAGTTGAGGTCAATCAGCAAATTAAATTATGTAAGAAAATCTGCGCCGATAATTGAATGTTTAACATTCGCGATAACGAACTTGTAAACATGTAAATTGTCTTGTTAATCCGAGATCTATTTTTAATGTTTTAGTACCGAAAGTTTTGATAGTTGAATTATTGGTAGCTTGTAGTGTAAGAGGATTTTGCTGTCGTTTTTCGCGCAATAGATTTTTGATAACACTCACCTCGGCTCCAGATGAGTTTATCTGTTATATTCTTGTTTTGGTGTAACAAAACCTTTGGTTTGTCTGTATAAGAACTTTGTTGCCATGGTGGAACACATTTCCTTGCCTTGTCGCCGAAGTTGAGGTGATACCAGTATAAATTCGCGCTTGGTGGAACTGTGGGGAAAGGTAGGATCTTCTTTCTTGATTGAGATGATACCAATTTCTTTAATTTATTGTTTCAGTTCTTCAATCTGTTGTGTGTCTTTGCTCACGGAAGATAGCGCTGGTTGTGTAATGTTTAAAATTCTATTTGCGATTTTAGCTTTAACTATTAAAGAGATTTTATTATTTGAAGCAAAGATGAGCTGAATATTTTGAGGAAGTTTTTGTAAGAATATTTCTTCAAGAATTGAGTCGTCTATACCTTGTTCCATTTAAGCCATTCAGTATTGTAGAGAATAGGAAATACTCTCGAACTCTCTGATTGGCTGAAATTGGAGACAAGAGCCACATTTACCCAATACAATTTCGACTACTTGTAACTAGCGCTGATATCAGCGCCATCTCTTGAATGGCTTAAATGGAATAGAGTATAGATGTAGAGTACCAATTAACTGCTGAAGTTGACGTAAAAGTTGTGATGGTTTTTTATCACCTAAATCGGTATTATTGAATAATTGTTAGATTCTTTCTTGCTTTGACAGTGAAGTTCGATGAATTAATGTTTCTTTTAACTTGGTGTATGGAAGTTCTGTTGGAGGATTTTCGATAAGTTCTCTGACTTCAGCTGCATATTGAGGATTGAGTAATGAAATTAATTTGTAGAATTTAGTTGCTTCAGATGTTATACGATGTGACATAAACGTTGCTTCTACTTAAGAGAACCATAATGCCGGGTCTGCAGGCCAAAATTCGGGAATCTTGAAGGAATTGGTTAATAAAGAGATTTCAGGAGGTGGAAGTTCAGCAGGTTGTGTATCTGGAATAGGTGCAGTAGTGACAGCACGCACTTTAGAATTCTATGAAATGAGGCATTTGTTTTCGTTTTTCGCCACAAAGCGAAAATTTGGTAGCATACGTGTCTAAAAATATTCGCCTGCAAGCGTACGACTCGAGGCGAAAGTATTAAACTAACGTCATTATTTTGTCACAATTCAATTTAAAGCCAATTTACATATTTATTATATACAACTGTTGTAATATTTTGTATTGTAATAGAATAAAACCCGAAAATTCCCAAAATATAAAGCGAATATAGAATTCTAAAGTGCATGCTACCAAGATTCGTAAACGTAAAATCGCATTCGCCTGTTTTCTATGATAGAATTCTAAAGTGCGTGCTGTCGCTGTAAGTACGCCGTCCATTTTGCTTGGCAGTCGGGGTCACCAATTGTGTTGAGTATAGGAAATATCAGTTCGGTATTTAATATACTCTACACTTGTAAAAAAACGTAAAAACTTTAAACTTGTATAATACTAAATAAAAACACAAATGAATTTGAAAGGGAAAACAAAACTCAAAAAACACTATTTCTTTTTTTTTATTAACATTCAACTGGTTATATGGTCACTTGTCGAACATTCATAAAATGAAATATGTGGTTGCTAGATATAGCTGTAACATCCCTACCATATTACCAAACATTTTTTAATAACACTAAGCCAATAAAATTTGACATATATAAAATAAATTGTAATGAAGCAATGCCACCTACATAGGCCTAATAAATATGAATATTCAAACTAGATATACTAAACATATTGAAAATAGACCACATTCAACTTTGGGAACCCGCCTAGAAGAAGAGAACCATACTACTTCCATTAACAATCTATCGCTCCTACATCACGAAATAAGATACAAAAATCTGTTGCTTCTAGAACGGTTTGAAATTATTTTACAGATAATTAATAATAAAAACCTGTTAAATGATATAACTACATTTAACAATAACCCACTGTTCGCATGTTCGCACTAAATAAGATACAAAAATCTGTTGCTTCTAGAACGGTTTGAAATTATTTTACAGATAATTAATAATAAAAACCTGTTAAATGAAATAACTACATTTAACAATAACCCACTGTTCGCATGTCTACCACCCTTGTCTCAACAACATAGTTTTAACTAAACTATTACAAAAAACAAACTAGATACATAAAAAGGCGGCTAGCGCCATTTTCTTCAGTATATCATTCTTCTTTGACTCAAGAGCATCTACAACAAAATTACACTAATTTCTGCATTTATCCGTAAAATCCTTAATATAAATTATGTTAAAATTAAAGTTTTTCACTGCTTAATACTTTGACGGTAAGTTAAATCTAATATTTATTATAAGATTTTATGTTGTCAGTTCCATAACCTCAATGGAACAGAGCACATGTATCATGTTAAATTTTTTGTAATATTGCAAATTTTCTCTAAAAGTTTGATATTTTTCAATTTCATATTTCCTTTTTTTAAGTTCTGGCCTTGTCGGGCAGCAGCTACAACTATATATTTTTTCATATATTTTTTATATTTTTTCATTTCTTGTTTCTTGATTATCTAAATAAGTAAAATTTCGAAATTAAACATTTTTTTATAAAAGTTCTACTTTATATTTTTTATACTAATACTGATTATATTATTCCTAAAAATTGTAATATTTGTAAAATAAATATCAGCTGGTTAGCCTGATGATGGTATGACCCCGAAATCGATTGCTTCCTTTGAAATCGAATAAAATTATTTATTCAATACTAGTATACTTACCACACACCCTTACCTATTATTATATCATGTGTGTATACTATCCTGGAGAACTTTATCACACGTGATTTTATTTCGTTCGTGGGGTTTGTTTCACTCGGCTTCGCCTCGTTTCACAAACTTCCTCACTCACTCATAAAATGTCACTTTTAACACTTATATCATAAATAACTATTAATGTATTCATTACATTAATTTATTAAGAATGTAACCCTACTGAAAAAAAAATGCCAAGACCAGCATTAATTTTGCTTTTCGTTGTAGTATATGTGAAATTTAATATTTTTCATGGTTTTTCAACTATATACATATTGCCTTCAAAATAAAATTCTTGAGGGGTAAATATTCTAGACCAAGTTAAAATTCAAATATGTTTTTGTTGTATTTTTTATTAATAAATTCTGTTTTCAAATAAATCGAATATATATTTGTACTATTATTTTCTATTAACAATCTACAGTGCGCGCTAATGTAAAAACGAACGCATAGAATGCTCACTATAATGTATTGAAAATATTTGGGAGGGAGGGGTTAGGGGGCCTCAAAATTTAATTGCGCTTGGGGCAAACTTGACTCCAACCAGGGCCGCACCCAGCGGGGGTTGTAGAGGTGCCCAACACCCGGGTGGCAGGACTCGAGGGGCGGCAAAAAGTTTAAAATTATTATTTTGTTACTAATAAATTTATGGCGACGCACCATAATATTTCTTATGCGATAAGAAGTAAAAAACATACTTACATTTAAATATAAATAAGTACAAAGAAATGCTGAAAATTTACATACCTTAAATTTAATTACTGAATTTGCTGAAAAAAGGTAGGGAAAGAGGAAAAGTGATTTTTTTAAATAAGAATTATATTTGAAGAATTCAATTTATATTTAAATCTATAATCTCTAGCTACTACATCAACTAATGAAGCCAACCTTTACTTTCAAATTTCGTATGCACGATAATTTTTTGTTTTGTCGACATATCAACATATTCCAAACTTTGTTATTATTTTACATTTTAATTTTGTGTAATATTAAGTTTATTATTTGTATTTGAAAAACATTCATAGTAAATAATGTATACAGTGTGTTAATTAA
The DNA here is from genome assembly GCA_963082715.1 of Harpalus rubripes. Lineage (NCBI taxonomy): Eukaryota > Metazoa > Arthropoda > Insecta > Coleoptera > Carabidae > Harpalus > Harpalus rubripes. The sequence continues at coordinate 20,779,497 of OY720455.1, forward strand.
AAATCGGGCCATAGATATTTAACATATAGTTTTTCTTGCGCCAAAATTGTCAATTGTAGACAAAAATATAAGTTGTAGATAAATAAATTCTACGATACATCTTAATCATTAAAAAAATGTTATATTGCACGTTTAGTAACCTGTAAAACAAAACTTGAAAAATAAAATCCGTTTAGTTATTTAGACTAAATTTTTTACATGACTACAAAGGAGCAATATTTATATAATTTCAAATTTGATTTTACAGGTCACTAAACGTACAAAATAAAATCTGTTTAGTGTCTTTAGGTGTGGAATTTACGAGATTATCTGTAACTTTCATTTGAAACATTTATGTGAAATATTCATTGGAAAGTTTTGTGCAAGGAAAACTGATTTCTCGTATTAAACGTCCATGTTTTTTTTTTTATTAACACACTACCTATATTTAATTTCTAGTGCTAAAATTATTGAACATGATTTCTTTTCTCTTATTTCTTCTTTTCTTAATAATTGTCTAATATTTACACTTAACAAAAGTTCATGTATTTATAATATTTTAATTTTCCAGTACATTTGATCAAGGAGAATAAGCTGGGAGGTTTAACAAAATAGATTCCGAATATTTTCTATTAAAGATTGAAATAATTTTAGCTATTAAGGGGCGACAATTTTTGTTGGCACCCCGGCGCCCAAGCACTTTGGCGCGGCTCTGACTCCAATGTGCAGATGGTCACAGCGTTTATTCTAACTCTAATTTAATATCAGTGTAAAATTGAGAAACCTTTCTATCAGCTTCAGCTATTATTCAAGCATAAAATGTCATTAGGCAGCATTATGATAACTTATAAATACGAAAATAGTGGCTTCTATCACTGTATTTAATTATTCGTGCATGTGATTAAATTTTAATTTTTATGTGGGCACATTCGTATTCGTGTATAATATGGTACTAGACAATAAATATTAAATACCCGTATTTTTTTTAATCTATTATTAATTTTAAATTTATTTAATTTGTTTTTATTATTCATAAAAAGTTTGTCTATGACATTACATGTGGCGTGCCTGCAAGTAAAACAATTCAAATTCTTAATTTAACAGCTACCATCCACATATACAGGCTGAGTCTTTGAAATGACCGTCTTCGATCTCCCTTGTCGTTAGTAAAACAGCATTAATTTATTAACAGAATTTATTCGTCTACTAAAGGAGCATAACCTAAAATTATTTTCACATATACAGGCTGTTGCATTACTGCTGGGCGAGAATTGTTTTTCTTTTTTTAAATGGAATAGGCTATATAATTTCATGTATTTTAAATTGTATTTTATTCACTTATACGCACATATAAATTTTGTTTTAGTTTTCCTCGGCCTTGCCAAGTTATTTCGTTTTTTCACTAAAAAAAGACCTAATACACGCATTGTTTTATAAAGGCGTAAAGTTATTTTATTAGTAAAAATAAACAATTTTTTTCTGTACAACTATACTCATGGTGACCATATTTTCTTTTTTGAAAATAAGACAAACCTGTAACTTCAATCCAAACCCCCCACCCCCCCTAAAATCGAAGAATCTCAAATTTGCAGGTAATGCCTCATCCACACGTTGGCCGAGGTTAGGCGAATGAAAGTCAACGTCGAGTTTACACCAACGTGTGGAAAGGCTTTTTGTCTAACTTCGCAGCGACTCGCATTGGCCGCTCGCCTTTTGCCGACGCTCGCCTCAGTGTCGGTTTATGGGGCACGAGTCAAAGTAACGAGAAACGTCTGATACTGGCCTAATGGTCTGGGCCAAATTCTCGCCAACGTGTAGACACAAAATAATTGCGCCGACTCGTCTTGCTTCGCCACGCCTGTATTTGTTTGTTTTGGTTTATTGGCGTTAGTTGGCCCAACGTGTAGATGAGGCTTAAAACGTGGAAACTTTACGATGAATATAAACAAACACTGTGTTCGCGTTCTACATTTGTCAAATGGCAACGTTAGTGCAAAGCTTTATAGGTGGCAGCGTAAAGCAATTCCATTACATTTTGGATGCCATCTAGCGGAGTACATAGTCAAACTTTTAACTAGTATGCCTATGCTCAAAGCTAATAAGAATTAAATGTAATACAACTCCCCACTTTTACAACTGCCTCTTTTTTCTGCAGGAAAATATATATACGTGGTGGTACTTGTATCTTCATTAAGAAAAACTTGGAATTTCTTTAACGCATCTGATTCAAGAAAAAGATATTAAATTTTCTTTAATAAAGCTGAAATGTCTTAGCATACATTTATTCATCCTAGTATTTTATAGGTTACCTAACGGTAATATCAACACCTTCCTACAACTATTCGAACATGTTTTACATGAAATACATTATCCTCATATTCGTTTGTTTGTTTGTGGTGAATTCAACACTGATTTCCTAGTTTCATCATCTGAAAAACAAAAAAAAAATGTCAGTTCTCTCTTCATTTAATTTAAAAATACATATTGACGTACCAACACGACATCGACAACATCGGAACTTCCTCAGATATCCATGGCACATATCAAGTTATCAGCAATCCCCTCTCAGATCATGAAGGTATAATTTGCAATATTCAAATAGAAAAACCAGTAAATATACTGAATCTGTAGTTCGGAGACACATCTACTCACAAACTTTCAGAGTAAACTTCAAGTTACTCAATGGGACGATGTGAAGCACGAATTAGATGTTAACCTTTCTACAGAAAAATTTCTAAATAATATCGTGTTCATATTTGAAGAATCCTTTCCTCTGAGGGTTATTAAAACTACTCCACACCCAATCCACTGGATAACTAAAGAAATACGAATCTCTTGTCGTACTAAAAATAAATTAAGAAAAGAATCAAGGAAAAAAAACCTCCCCATTTAAATTGTATTATAAAAAAAATTGGGCAATTTTTATAACACGATCAAATTGGCCAAACAAAAAAATGTATTTAACTATATATTGAATTCAAACAATAAATCGAAAGCAACATGGAGAGTATTGATAATATTAAAGGAAAGCGCACAACTCTCAACGTGCCATCTGGAGATCCTGCAACACTAGCAAATGACTAATAATCACTACCTACAAGTAAATCCTTCACCTGTTTCAAATTATGTTTTCAAGGATCCTTCGCCGCTAAACTCTTTCTTTTTGAGCCCAATTATAGAAGAAGAAACCCTCGTCGTCATCAAATCTGTTAAAAATTCTTACTCATCTGGAAGTGATGGGATACCGAGTTTTATAATTAAAAATTGTGCTTCACTAATAATAGATCCATTAATTTTTATTTTCAATCTATCCATGGAAAATGGTGTCTTTCCAGAAGCTTTTAAACACTCCATCGTTGTACCACTTCATAAAAAAGGAGATTTACAAAATATTGAAAAATATAATAATTCTCGAGAGACTCATGTGCAATAAACTTTCTGTGTTTTTAAATAATAACAAAGTTCTAACATAACATCAACATGGGTTTACTGAAAATAAATCAACTGTGAGTGCGGTATCGTGTATATATAATGAAATAATTACTGATCTCGATAAAAATATGTATGTATCGTGTGCTCCAGTGACTTATCAAAAGCCTTTGACTGCGTATAGCACAATATTCTTCTTCAAAAATTAGAACATTATGGTGTTAATTCAACGAGATGTTCTCCTAGGATCAGACTTAGGACCATTATTATTCCTTATTTATATTAACGATCTACCCATAAATGATTAAAATACGTCATGTGTGCTTTACGCAGATGATGCTTACTTTGTGATGTCCAGCCCTCAACCAAATTTCACTGTCACTACCATTAATAATATTATAAATAGTATTACAAACGGGTCCAATGTCAATAAACTTAAGCTTAACTTAGAAAAGTCAAACTTTATACAATTTAACTTAAACGCATGTAAGATCGTTGAGACTGAAATATGGAACGTAAGCGTCTCTCATTATGTTAAAATTGTCTCCTCGTCAGTCTTGCAGACGCTCTTTTAAGCAGCTGGATATTTTAACTATGTCATCCCTTTATATATTAGAGATTCTGAAATATATGTTTAAAAATCTTAGTGAACTCAACATCTGCAATTCTATACACAATACTACACAAAAAAATGTAAATATAATCTTACCTGCTCATAAAACTACTGCTTTTGATAAAACTTATAATTATGTTGGAAGTAAATTTTACAATTTATTACCGATTGAAATAAAACAAAACTCAAAAACGAAGGCAATTAAGACAATAAAAAAGATACTCATATCTAAAGAATACTACTTACACGGAAAAAAATAATTTGACTTCATTAGTTGAAATGCCTTAAAATGTCTCATCTGCAGTTACATTAACTAAATTTGTAAATAAATGTGAAATCGTTTCTTATTTTTCTTTTATAGAAATATGTAATTTTAAATATGTCAATTTGTATTTCTAAGCTTGTTTCATCTCTTGCAGAATATTATTTTTACTAAAGAATATTTTAGTTTATTGTTTCAGTAGAGTAGATAATACTACTTACAGAAATTAGGTAAAATTTATTAACATTTCCAATAAATTACCACGTACTTGTGCAGAAATCTGTTTTTACTTTATTTCTTGATATTTTAGCCAAACAAGCATGATATTCTTTACTTGTGTTAATGTAATTGATTAAATCAGGAAATATATTTTACTGTATTAGTAAATTTATTAACCAATAGGTTTTAAAAAATCCTGCTTGAATGAACAAAAATTACTATTCAGCTTATCCAGTTTTCTCTTTTAGTTAAGATTTTACCAATAGGGCAAAATGTTTTCTGTTTTAATGAATAGAATAGCCAAATTAGCTCAATCGTTTTCTCATCCCATTCCCCTATGCTGTACTATGCCACACACGTTATGTTGTGATCTACCTTATATCGCGTAGTACGTATACGTAGAATGTGTTCTGTATCTGTAGAAGCAATAAGAAATTGGAAAAGTGCGTAATACTTGTGTCTTTCTTATTAAACTAATAGTAAGTTGTTCATGTATTCTATTATTTATTAGTAAAGACATTAGTAACATTGTAGTAAAACAATGGCAGATGATTACGTTCGGTCATTTCTCCAGGAGATCAATGTTGACCATTGCATCAAAATAATATGATATGCCAAATGGTAAGACGTACATTTCTTTGAAAAGATGTGTTTAATAAAATGTAGATAAATAGAAAGTTAAAACAAAATAAAATTTCAAGAAAACAATGTAGTATTGTTTATTTTTTATTATAAATTATTGTATTGTTTTGTAATTACACAACGAATTTTTATTTTACTGTTAAATAAATAATATATTAAATATATTTTTATATAAAATATTTAATAAAATGTGTTTTTATTTCTACAATTTCAATTTCATACTATTTAGTACAGTAAATTATAATTTAGGATTCATTTATAAAGTCCTCTGCGACAGAAGAAGACATTTCACTGCAAGGTAACATAATATACGTAGTAGTTATTATTTAAAATATGTATAATTTTTTTGAGGAAATTAAATTATTCTCTCAGTAATAAGAATATTAGTATTAGTTAATATTATATTATATTTCACTATATTGGATTTGCTACTTCGAAAATACTCTAACGCAAGTGAGTAAATTATATTCGCTGGTAGAGTAAATATATTTTATTAAGGTAGAAACATTTTTACTCGGACTACAAATGTTATTTCTATTTTATTTTTTTTAGAAATTGTGTTTACTTTTTAAGCAAAAACAAATCTAGAAATACGTATTTACCGAAGTACTTAATGTTTTTCACTGTCACGATTTTAGGGTGTGTTTTTATCTAATACGGTTAAGTTTTTTCTTTCGGTGTAGTGGAGGATTATATCAACGATTGTAAAAACAAAAACTTAAAAACAAATAACTTATTCTATGTCAAGGCTAATTTATCTACGTTGCCAAATAGTTTGCGTTATTGCCAGTTTAAGTTACAATTTAATGGAAATAAAAATATGTGTATATGTTGTGTTTATTGTTTTTAATAAGTTGCTTATGTTAAGTTAATTTAATTATCTGTCTGTATTTGCATGTGACTTTTTCATATTGTTAAATAGAAACTTCCAAACTCATATTTATTTCTAAGTCAAGGCTATTCATACCTACGTTGCCATATTCGTTATAGGGCGCGTGCAGACACGTGACTCGAGGGAGCTTGACGTGCTTAGAATCAGCTGATTTGTGTGCGCATGTCATTTTGACAAGAACAATATCATGTTGACAAGACCAATGTTTTGACTTATTTTGATTTTTAACTGCTCAAATGTTATTATTTCTAATTACATGTATTTTCCTGCCTAAAAATTATAAATTTTAACATTTTAGCAATTCAAAATCAAAGTAAGTTAAAACATTGGTCTTGTCTAATTGACAATGTTCCTGTGAAAATGACATGCGCACGCAAATCAGCTGATCCCAAGCAAGTCAAGGTCACTCGAGTCACGTGTCTGCTCGCGCCCTATTGCTAGATTTAATTTACAATTTCTTGAAAATAAAAATATAAATTTGTGTGTTAGTTTATTAATATTAATTAGTTGTTTCTGAATGTAGATTTTAATTTTATTTATTTGTTGATTTTACACATGAATTTTGAATATTTTTTGTCATGCTCACTTATACTATAATTTATTGTTATTTATACCACGGTTTTAGAATGATTGTAAACCGGCTTTTAAGCCGAATCTTTAATAAATTGTTATTAATATTATTTATTGTAATCAGTGTGATTCAGATTTTACAAAATATAATTTATAATTGAAATAATGTTTATATTTTATTAAATATGAATAAAAGATTAAATACATATTAATGATAAAAATTATTTTGAAAAGTAAAAAATTTAAAAAATATATTTTCTCTCGACTGGTTCCGAACCCGACTCTATGAATTTTGTTTATTACCAAGCGCACACGCTACTATTATGCTATTTGAACCGTTGCTTAGGAACTATTTTCAACAATTCTGGAAATTCGATAATTTTCTAAATTTCTTCTAGTATTACACATGAAAATTGACTAATTTGAAATATAATCCGTAGAATTAGTATCCCCGGATAAGCATATAAAATTTCAACTTAATATCTTGCACTGGGGCTGGGGAGGTACTATTCACAATTAACTGATTTTCCATGTTAACTCCCCTTGTGTCGGTTGGCCTAAGACACCCGGTATGTAAATAATTTTGAGTTATGATCCTTTAGTAGACGAATAAATTCTGTTAATAAAGTTATGCTGTATTTCTAACAACAAGGGAGATATCGAAGACGGTCATTTGAAAGACACCCTGTATAATTATTTATAACGGAAATAAAAACCAAAATACAATGGCGATTACTCGAAGAGAAAACGAATGCATCCAACAAAGACACTGAAACTAAATCAATAGTCTCACATATATTCACCTTTTATCAGAACTTCAAAAATAAACGTCATTCTAGCTCTGAATCTAAAGGCCCGTTCAGAATAAAAAAAAGTTTTCATCCACAATGAGAAATTATTCAAATTATAGTTTCTAGAGCCGCATTCTTTTTGCCAAGACGATCAACTCCGAATTGCTCGTATCTACCTTAAACAATTAATGTCACGTAAATGTGACTGACTGCTATGTACTTTGTCTTGTTTGTAAGCATTTGGTATTAAAATGACAGAAATAGAAGATTGTTTGATTCAGAAACAAAAACGTTACATCATATTTCATTACTTTAAGAAATACACTAAAATGTAAAACGCACACAAAAAAATAGTTATTTATGATATAAGTGTTAAAAGTGACATTTTATTTTGTGAGAAGAAAGTTTGGAAAACGACGCAAAGCGGAGTGATGCAAACCTTCGAACAAAATAAAATCACTTTTAACACGTACATCATACATTATTTTTTCTACAAACACTATTTCTTAATTTAAATTTGTATTTCTAATAATTTTTTGACATCCACTTTTAACACTAGTGGCAAAAGTAACAATGATCTGTCACTTTTAACACTGGTGTCATAAAATGACATTTTTAACGCTAAAAACAAACATTAAAAAGCCCACTTTTAATAGATTTGTAGAAAAATAATATTTTTGCTATTGCGGTAATGGTAATATAGAAGTTTAGAGTTTGCAAACTTGTACCACTGTCGGACTTTCAATACGTGTTATATACACTATTTTTTCTACTCCTGCAAGATAAAAAAATTTGACGTGGCCAGCACATTACCTTTCGTCAGTTCTATGTATTCTGTACAAGTTTTATACAAAAGTTCCTTGCAAAAGATTCTATTTCTTGCACATTACCTTTCGACAGTTGTATATATTTTATACAAATTCCATAAAGATAAAGAAAGTATCTAGCAAAAGATCCTGTATTTCCAAAAAAATTAGAACACAAACATACTAACATCTTTCAATCAGAATTGTGTGTGTGTGTGTGTGTGTGTGTGTGTGTGTGTGTGTTTGTTTGTGTGTGTGTGTGTGTGTGTGTTTGTTTGTGTGTGTGTGTGTGTGTGTGCGTGTGTGCTTGGACGTGCGTGCGATAACCAATCTATAATTCTAAAAATTATAATACTTTCGTATTCTTCTTCGTTACAGCCTTATGAACAGCTGATTGGATTTTGGTTACAATTGGTCTACCGGAAGTATCTCATTTGAAGATTTTAACAGTTTTTCTTGCAAAAAAAAGATTTATATATAATTTTTCACATTTAATATTATTATAAATATTAAAGAATATTTTATTCTCTATACGATTTGACTGCATTTTATACTTCATATTAAATGGATATAGAGTTAAGAAATTACAATATACTGAATCGTAAACGTCTTATTACAGAGCTTCGCCTTTAGTGGTAAAGAAATTTTTAGGAGCTAGCCCGTAATAAAACCATAGCAACATATATCCGGATTTATTTATTCATTTCTTCGCCACTTGTTTTCACAAACTATTTCGATCAAATAGTTTAATTTATTGTGCTGTATCATCTTATTATTTTTTTCAAATTATTTTCGATTCAGTATATCATAAAACATTGTACAATGCACATCCGTTACCCGAAATTTAAGTATTCGCACAGATAACAAGCTCACTTTTCTCGCTCGTTAGGTACCGTGCATGCTTGTAATGTTCTGAGTAACGATCTTGCAATCTAAATTACTAATATAGATAATAAATTTTCTAAATTAGCAATCTATGCTATAATTATGAACACAGCTATTATATTAAGAAAATTATAATTGAAAGATGTCAGTATGTTTGTGTTCTAATTTTACTGGAAATATAGGATCTTTTGCTAGAAACTTTCTTTATCTTTATGGAATTTGTATAAAATATATACAACTGTCGAAAGGTAATGTACAAGAAATAGAATCTTTTGCAAGGAACTTTTTGTATGTAATTTGTACAGAATACATAGAACTGACGGAAGGTAATGTGCTGGCCACGTCAAATTTTTTTTTCTTGCTGGAGTAGAAAAAATTGTGTATATAACACGTATTGAAAGTCCTTTGTCGAACACAAACGATTACAGCCTTCGCTTCGCTCAGCCTCAGGCAATTTTCGTTTTGATCGAAAAAGAAACACTTTCGGCAATTGGTATATAAGTAACTAGTTATATTTCAAATTTTGATAAATAACAAAATTGACACAATATAGGTTAGTTGTCAGTTTTGATTTGTATGATTTTGTGAATACTTCGGAAATCACACTATTTCACCCAATAATATGGACGTCCCCAATTTTCATTCCATGTCTGGTGATTTGAACCATATGCTTACGATTGATGACGTGTGTCAACGCGTGGAAACGGACTTTATGTACTTGTGTACCTACGTAGAATTCGACTATTTAAAAATCGTTCACAACAAAAAAAATCATGGTTACTGCTAGCGGTAGAATTAGTGACAGTTGAAGTGGCATCAGTAAAGGATTGACTACGTATAGCAAACGTATTCGTTCACATCCAAAAATTAAGGAAATTAGCAGTAGCGCAGTGGCAACGACAGTGGTACAAGTTTGCAAACTCTAAACTTCTACGTTACCATTACCGCAATAGCAAAAATATTATTTTTTTGTGTGCGTTTTACATTTTAGTGTATTTCTTAATGTAATGAAACATGATGTAATGTTTCTGTTTCTTCACGATAACTCTTATAACGAACCTCCAAAAATTTCTATTTTCCGTATTTAAGCTTTCTGCATTCATATATAGAGTTGGTTAGATTTTGGATAAAAAAATTTAATAAAAAAAACTATATTAAAATATAATCCAAAACTTTTCAATTTTAGTATTTAAGACTTCTATATCAAGCGGAGTAATATATTAGATTTTGGTTAAAATTGATAAACCGGAAGTGATACTTTAAGTGAAGCACTGAACAGATTTTCGTGAAAAATATATTATGATATATTCCAAAACTTTTTAAATTTAATATTTAAGACATATATGAAGGAAAGAACATATTAGATTTTGGCTAAAATTTATAAACCAGAAGTGATACTTTATTTGAAGCTCTGAACAGATTTTCGTAAAAAATATATTGATATTTTTCAAATTTCGTATTTAAGACTTTTATATAAAAGAGAACAACTTTTTAAATATTGAGTCAAATTGATAAACCGGACGTGATATACTTTACTTGAAGCTGTAAACAGAAATTAGTGAAAAGTGTTTTGATATTATCCAAAACATTTTAATTTTAATATTTAAGACTTTTATATCAAGGGGAATAACTTGGTGCTCTGGATAGTGAAAAATATATTATGATATTATACTCCAAACTTTATTAAATTTAGTAGAACATTCATAAGTAAAATTCATTGTTAGGATATTAAAGCTTGCTGCAAAGTTTTGCAACACTAACGGCTAGTTTTTCAATCTCTGGTTAAAGTTTTAACCAACAGTTAAGTAAACAATATTACATTGTTTTGTTGACAGCAATGATAAATCTGTCATTTGACAGTTCGAGTCAGAATTGTTTATTTAACTGTTGGTTAAAATTTTAATCAGAGATTGAAAAACTGGCCCTAATGTTGCACAGTCGCTTTAAGCATGAAAAAAAAAACAGAAAACTGTATTTTCAGAGCAGGAGTAGAAAATAAGTATAATGAATAAAATGTATCTCTTTTTATTGTCTAAAAGCAATATGTTGCAATAATTTTAGGCAATCTTAGAAACGTCGCCATTGCAATGGCTAAATGCATAATATAATACGAAGAACTAAACATGCAATGAAGCACAAACTACCAATGCCAGTGGCCAAAACCACCACATGAATGACAGATTGACAGTAATATTCAAAAGATTCATATATTTGAAAATGGCATTCGTTACAGTAGTTACATTACAGTTTCCATTTCATTTTTTACCGTTGGTTGAACAGAGATAGCATATACCCCTCTTTAACAATTACGATAATGAGATAGCGAATAAAAGTCTCATATAAACTCGGGGAAACAGAGTTCACATTCATATAACTCATTTCATTTTTCTCAACAAAAAAAAATCTATACTTAAAGAGGTATTATTGAAAAAAAGCCGAGAATGTTATAAACCACTGTCGGAAAATGTATTGCCTTCAACTATTTAATGTTAATGAGAATTGGATATATGAAGCCTAACGTGAATACAGAATCGAAAATGTGGCATAAATGAAAAAAAAAATGTTTTAGGAGAGAACATTTTGGAGAAATACGAAGTTTTCCTTTTCCGCTTTATCTGGTCTTTTGCTATTGTCAGCTGGACTGATCGTTTTCTATCTCGTTTTGTTGCCTGCACGGCTGAGTAAGCAAGAATAGAAGTAAATTGTAGTATTATAGATAAAATAAATAGAAGGACATGTTAATGATTTTCTGACGCGTTACGAATTCAAAATATGTTTTGTGGTATCCTTTCAAATAATTCAAGGCCTGTCTATACGTGCTATATAACACGGTAACATAACCATGTTTTGTAACATAATACGGTAGGATTTTATAGACGTGACAAGCCGCAGCAGCTCGTCATGTAATAATTGGTCCCGCGGCTTATCTGTTTTCTTAGACGCGGCTGTAATATCAATAATATAATAAATTTGTGTAGTAACAATTTAATTTTATGAATCTTATTCATGAAAGAGGAAGATGAAAATTAAGTAACTTTCTAAAAGAAAATGAAAATGTTCTCAAACAATATTTAAAATCGAAAAAATGATGGTTTTTCTTAAATATTCTAAAAAAAAGACATTTTTCCGAAAACTTTACAGACTCTTATGTCAAAATTTAACTTTACGTGCTCATCTGTCAAAACTTGAATGACAGATGAGTATGAAAAGTTAAATTTTGACATAAGAGGGTGGTAAGTTTTACTTTAGCTACTATTTTGGCTAACTTCGCAAAGCCGATTTCAGAAAAAATATAATATATACCTTAACACTAAAGTATTTTTTATTACTTATAAGCTTTACTCTTCTCGGTTATAGCCTCATAGAATAAATTTCATATTCGTAATAAAAAATTATACTTTAGTGCCTAGGTATACAAATAACTATTTGTTAACACAATTGAAGAGAAAGACAAAATCATATTCTCTTATTTCTTCTATTAAAGTCTCAACTTCCATATCTTTATTCATTGAGCACTGCTCACTTTAGCTCAGCCGTTCTGTCGCTGTCGGGTGTAGGAAACTTACCGCTATAATTTACATAAGCAGTAGAGTCGCGGGGTTTGTCGTGTCTAGGAAATCCTACCTTCACAGAAATATAAACAAAATATACCAAAATTTTGTGTTTATGACAGTGTTATATGTTATCGCTTTGGGAGCGGTAAAGATCAAAGAATATTATAGAACAGACCTGTTATAACATGTCCACAATTAAAAGCATGTTTAATAACATTTTAATAAAATCCATTGAACTAGGATGTTTGTGTTGTGTGTGGTCGTACAGTTTATTGGGTTATCCCATGCACGCAAAAAAATGGATTTGTGAAAGGAATCTGTTATTCTACTTATATTTATTGAATCGTTAGAGAAAAAGAGGTATTGTTTCAAAAATCGCCAGAGCAAACATGATGCTTGGTGTGATATTCCATGGAGCGATGTTGTATGACCCAAAACCTCCTCTTCCTGCATTATTTGTCTCTTTTATTTGAAATAATTACAAAAGATATCGTCAAGTTTTTTTTATTTTTCTTAATTGACTGATTTCATAACTATCCTGTTTCATAATTTAATTTTAACTCTATATTTTCAAATTCGTGTAAATAGGTATACCAGGTAGGTAAATTTATTAAAAACACAAAAACACATACCAATCGAAAGAGAAAAAAAAATAAGCAATTTTTCGAAGTAAAAATGAAATATGGGTTCTATTAAAAAAATGTAAGTTTGTATTATATCTCGAAAATTTACAAATAGAAAAATTATTGACGTACACCATTGGATAGGCAATAAAAATATTAAACTTTTTTATTTGAAATATTTTTCTCGATTACTGATAGTTTAGAAGTTATTTCAAATTTAAAATACCGACCAAATTCAGTTTTCCGCCATTTTCTAGTAATCTATGAGAATTTTTGTCAAAACAAAGCTTCCCAAAGGTTGGACCACATGTCCCATTTAACTGAAGTTGTATCTTTTATAGTTTCCGAGATCCTAATGGTGGCCTTCGAAGTCCGGTCATATGTATACTTTTTAAATTATTTTAATATTACTTTGCAAAAATACTATAATATGAAGGACTTTTGAGATCACTATTCAACATAATAGCAATTTTATTTTGACACGAATAAAAATACTGAATTATTGGCAAAACGTTTACGTAACGAATGATTTTTTTAGTCGTTTAACGATATCGTTACCTTTTTTTCCTCATGTAAAATTAAATTATTTACAGAATACCACTTTAACGATTATTGTTATAATAATGATATAACAATGCATAATGTCATAAGGAACGTTTACAGAATAAGCTTATTAAACGATTTTCGTTATTATTATAACGATATAACGTTTTAACGATTCGTTATGTAATAACGATGCTTACAAAATAGCCCCTAATTTGTTAATTTTGCAACCAAATGTCAAAATGTCCAAAATTGAATCGTTATAGTGAATGTAATATAGTTAAATATTCTTCATTTGTGAAATAGTGAATGCGTATAGCACACGAGCATCAAAAATAATAGAAAATACTATTACCTCCGGGATAGACGTATTGCCATAGAAACAAACCGGCGTCAAGAATCGTTCCGTTTAAAAAAACCGTTAGATTCATACTGATTGATGATTTAAGTTCAGAAAGATCTAAAGAATGAAATTTTGATGGTTGCCGGACAAAATGAGTCGTCAATTTTTTTACCTGCAATATAGGAATTATTGATAACATCGCTGTAGCGGTTAGAAAAACGTTTATTACTATTAAAAAGTTGTTTCTGTAGGGTACAAAATTAAGAACATCGCGAATATTATAAAATACAAATTGAATACGGTAAAAAAGCCTCGTGCCTGAGTGATTGGTCGCAAATCTGTAGAACCAGGTTTGATTCCGACCTACGCCAAAAAGAAATATTTCTAATTTTAAATGGCACAAAAATGACCCTTGTGTTGTACTCTCTACACCATCAATGAGTGCCCGTCAGGTAACGCCTGGTAAACTCTCGCACGGTACAAATATATCACGTTGACTGACGTAATGGTAATAATTTTTGATATATCCGAGGCCAGCCTTTTTTATTTAAACAGTAGCATAATGCAATAAATTAGTCATAGATTCACTTTGTATGACGTTCATTATTTTCTAGGTCTTTGATTTGAATGCGAAGCAAGTGTGCATCGCATAGCCTGAAAGGCAAACTTATTAAGTTGATGTCATGTGATGCACACAGAATAAGATCAAATAATAATGTGTGGTTTTATTTACTTATTACCACTACATAAAATAGATGAGTACTCTAAAAGAATGCAAATAAAAGCTAAAAAGACAATTAAAATGTATATGACTGATACTAAATATAATAAATATATATTAGGTCTCTACTTTGAGCCGGGCCATTATAAAAATTTTGATCACTGGCCCAGTGATCAAAACGGCCCGTCCACTTTTATCCCCCGTAACATTTTTATTATCATGTGAAGCAACTGTGAGTAGCGAGGCTTCAAGTGAAATCCTACGTGCGAAACAAAGGTGAGCGGCGTGGCCAAACTAGTTAGGGGCGAGTACATTATATTTATAATTTTTCAACGTATATTTTTCTGGTGATGGTATTATACCGAAATTAATAAGAATATTCGTGTTTTTATTTTATTTGTTTTTATTATTACTGTGGTTTTGTGGTACATCAAGTATTAGAATTTATAAAACTAAAATATACATTTAAAACAGATAAGCTTTGACAATGAATACATTTACATAGAGAGATACAATTTAATTAATTTTTTCAACTACAAGACATTGTTCTACAATCTGAATTACCTTTGTGAGGCCTAATTAAAGAGTCTGGCAAAGGAGTAACTACGAAATAATGTCTAAATGCTGCATCAGAAGTATTTGTTCAAGATGCTCTCTTTAATGATAAAACCTCCATTCCCAGACTCATTAATTAGGCCCTAATGTAATGAATTAAATTGTATCTCTCTTTGTAAATGTATTCGTAACGATTGTTTAAACTTATGTGTTCAATGTATTTATTTTTATTAATTACCGGTTTCTTTCAAACGGAATGTTTCCTGGCGTCTGCACTAGATTATTTTCGAAGCTCTTGTGATATAAACTGACCATACCCGGTCGTGGTAATACTCAACTATTTCTCTCTTCGAGCTAGTTGTCCTTGTCTAAAGACATTACTTCAGAATTCACTAGACGGCAATTATAAAATTAAAATCATAAATCCCCGCAAATGAAGTGGATCAGGTGTAATCAGCGAATAAGTAGCGAAACAAATAGGTTTGAGCTAGGAACATCGTCATATAATGCAATGATTTCAATATCATTTTGACGATTATTATTCATGCGACAACGGACAGAGGTGAGGAGTAGGGAACAAGGCTAGTTTTACTAGCGCAATTTACAAACGTCACTCACGCAAATCTTTCGTCTCACCGTAACCTACCTAATTAGTATTTTACGTGGGTTCACCACAAATGTCTTAGAGAATTTTTATATCCTAATCTATAAAACATGTCGCAAAAATTTCAAATTCTTTGGCAACTGAAATTATTTAAACATATTTTCTGTGTCTATAGCCAAAAATTTTATTTTAAATTTACAAAAGAATTAATACTTATCAATTTATTAGTTTTTTTGAACCATTTTTAGAGTGTATGACACAAGAAGTAGACTCGAAGCGTCCTTTTTTTTACCTCCCGCCATACACCACAGGTAAGAGAGGTAATGTTTACGGTCTAAAAATCTGATAGTGACTTGTCAGTGAATAAGCACGAATTAGAGTCCCCACAACACGTTTTTACTATTTTTACAATGATGTTTGTTTTGTGTTTGTCTGTGTGGCTGCGTGTAACGATTTTTACCTTCACGAAACTAATATCAATCTTCCAAAAATTTGTTTTCCGTATTTAAGCTTCCTGCATTCATGTAGAGTTGATTAGATTTTGGGGTAAAATCGGACAGCCAGAAATGGTACTTTACTTGAAGCCTTTAACAGTTTTTAATTAAAAACTATATCACATAATCCAAAACTTTTCAATTTTAGTATTTTAGAATTTTATTTCATTGGGAACAATTTGTTAAATTTTAGCTAAAATTAATGAACCGGAAGTGATACTTTTCTAGAAGCTTTGAACAGATTTTCATGAATACATATATTGATACAATCAAAAACATATTTAATTTGGTATTTAAGACTTCTACGAGTATGTTAATGAATACGTCATACTGGATTTTTGCTAACATTTATTTATCGGAGGTGGTAGTTTACTTGCAGCTCTGTACAGATTTCCTTGAATAATTAATGTATAATATGATCCAAAAATTCTCAAATTTAGTTTATGATTGGAAACAAAATATCTTAGATTTTGACTATAATGATGAACCGGCTGTGCTACTTTACTTGGAGCTCAACACAGATTTTCGAAGGAAAAACATATAACGAAAAGTTTCGTATTACACACTTTTCTATTTATTGGAAACACAAATTAAATTTTGTTGACAAACGATCAACCGGAAATGATATTTTAGTTAAAGCTCAATGCTATTTTAAATATAGAATTGGCGGGAGGTCATATGCTGGCCACATTAGATTTTTTAATTTTTTAAATCCGGTTATTTTGATAATATCTATACTGTCTGGCGCTAGAAATCCGTTCGATAGACATTCCACATTTTCCATTTTAAAGAGTAAATATAATGAAACCATAATAATATTAGGTGTGTGAAATGTTTAAATCGGATATGTACTGTGTTATTTACAGCAAACATGCAGATTTAGGTAACATATGGTGCATTCCTCCACTGTAGTTAAAAAAAAAAAATTACATTTGCATAAAATTTTCACTGAAGTTTTTATTTCTACTTCCATTTTATCACAAGTACACATAAATGAATAATAACATTACGACTCATACAAGTATTAATTGTGTATGCTTTATTTCATCGCTCGTAATATACCTACGAATGAATAAGTATGAATTTTGATAATTTAATTTTGAGTTATTTAATATAAACTTTTTATGCTCTCTGGTTGAATAGTGATTTCAATATTTTCTATTATTTTTAACCATGTTACATTAATTTAATAATTTGTAACTGATTTCGTAGCTTCTATACGATTTGTTCAAATATAGGCGCTAAATTCAAACTCAGTTCATAACACTTAGAATATTATTTGGATCTCATAAAATTTAATATTCATATAAACTGTCAACAGTTTATAATTAATTAAACTAAAATACAATACTACAAAATTCAATGAACGTATGTCTCGATTTTATCTTACAATTTCAATACGCTGCATAGCTTCTGTTGCACTTGACCTATTTGCAGGCTGGTGAGGGACTAGCAACGACATACGGTATTTTGACTTGCACCTAACATATTGTAGTATATTCATATTTAAAAAATCCCGCCTTTACCAGTTGTACCGCCAAATATATTAGTTCTTATTATTGTTATATACTTGGTCTTGGTTCTTGCCATAAAAATGGCGTGTTAATGTAAATGTAATAAAACGGTTTATATTAAATAAGTTTATTGGGCATCAGTGTTTATTTTAGTAGTGTTGTTACCTATATTTGCGTTGAGCCACTTCACTACAAAATTTGGCGACGAGGAAAATTTATTTTTTCGGAAATAGTTCCGATGACGAATATTTCAGGTTAACCACATGTTCGCAAAAAGTTGAAAAATGCCTGCAGACCGACAAGTACCAAATGTTACAGTAATAAACAGTGGAAATGTTGCCACTATTAATGGATTTAATATTGGAGATGACTGGGAAATATTCAGCGAGAGATTGGAGCAATATTATCTTGCTAATGAAGTTGCTGATGATAGAAAAGTTTCAGTATTATTGACTTTAATACATGAAAATGTTTATAAAATACTGAAAAATGTATGTGATCCAGTTAAACCTGCAACGAAGACATACGACGACTTAATAAATATATTATCGCAACAATTTAAGCCAAAAGTTTCTGTATTTCGTAAGAGAATTCAGTTTGATTGTTTAAGACAAACAAATGAAACAATCAAAGAGTGGTATGTGAAGGTGAAAACCGTAGCAGCACAGTGCGAATTTGGAAACAGTTTAACCGAAAGAGTTAAGGACAAGTTTGTAGTCGGATTGAAACCGGGACATATACTTGACCGTTTGTGCGAGGAAAAGGTCCAGAAAACGGCGGAGGAGCTATTAGAAGTTGCACTATCCAAAGAGGCGACATCAGAGGAATCTACGTATGCTGTCAACCGCATGCAGAGGATGAGGTCATCACCAAGGCCCAAACAGACAACACCTCCATTCAAAGAAGGCAGGAAAGAAGAAAAGAGTGAAGCGAGACTTTGCTTTCATTGCGCCACAGATGGACACAATTTTAAAACCTGTAGGTATAGAAAATATAAATGTAAACTGTGTGGCAGAAAAGGACACATTGCTAGAGCATGTAAACCAAGAAATTCATATACTAATAATTTAGAGACAACTAGCAATGTGGACCTTACACTTGATATATTTAATTTTGATTCCAGTGTTAATTATGTGCAACCAATTTGTATACCTGTTGAAATCGAGGGGAAGAAGGTTTACATGGAAGTAGATACAGGGGCAGGAATATCGTGTATACCCTTAGACACTTACAAAAGTGATTTCAATCACATTAAATTGGAGCAATCTTCAGCTAAACTAAAAACGTATAGCGGAGAAGTTATTAATCCTGCAGGGCAGATACAAGTAAAGGTAACAATTGGAGGACAATCCGAACTGTGTACTATTATCGTAGTCAAGGAGGGAAAGAAGCTACTGTTAGGTAGGGATATTTTTACTTTATTTAAATTAAACATTCGGGAAAATGAAGTCAATTTAATTGAAAAGGTAAATTTAACGGAAATTTTGGATAAATATAAAAATTTGTTTAATAACGAAGTAGGAACGTATAAAAATGAAAAGATTCATTTACAATTGAAAGAATTAGTACGCCCTATTTTTCATAAACCGCGACCGGTACCATTTGCTTTCCGCGAAAAAGTAAGGAACGAGTTAGCCAAATTAGAAAATGATGGGGTAATCGAAAAAGTCGAAAATTCTAGTTGGGGAACCCCATTAGTACCAGTTATGAAAGCAAACGGAAAAGACGTCCGTGTGTGCGCAAATTATAAAATTACGGTAAATAAATATTTAAAGGATTTTAATCATCCACTCCCAAGAATTGAGGAAATTTTTGCTGCTTTACAGGGAGGTACAAAATTTACAAAATTAGACTTTTTGAATGCGTATAACCAATTAGTATTGGATGACGAAACGAGTGAATTACTAGCTTGGAGTACCCCATATGGTATTTACAAAGTAAAACGTCTACCGTACGGCACGAAACCCGCTTGCTCAATTTTCCAAAGTATAGTAGAACGCGTACTACAAGGCGCTAAGGGCGTAGTAAATTTATTAGATGATATTGTAGTAACTGGGAAAACTGAACAGCAACATTTAAATAATTTAAAAGACGTGTTGGAACGTTTACAAAATGCTGGTTTTCGATTAAATAAAAATAAATGCGAATTTTTTAAAAACGAAATTGTTTATCTTGGTCATAAAATAACTAAAGATGGATTAGAAAGAGATTTTGATAAAATAAAAGCTATTTTAGATTTTCCGAAACCGCGAAATGTTAGAGAAGTCCGTGCTTTTGCTGGAATGGTAAATTACTATTCTCGATTTGTGCCAAATCTTTCATTACAATTAAAACCCTTATATGAACTAGTACAAAAAAATAACCCATTTACTTGGACTTCAAGTTGTCAACAGGCGTTTGAAAATGCAAAAAAGGAATTAGCTTCTGACAAAATTTTAATACACTATGATCCGATTAAACCCTTAAGATTAACGTGCGATGCTAGTCATTATGGTATAGGCGCCGTCCTATCCCATGTATTTTCTGATGGTTCGGAAAGGCCAATAAGTTATATATCTAGACTGTTAACTAAAGCCGAAAAAAATTATTCAATGATTCATAAAGAAGCACTTAGCATTGTATGGGCGACACAAAAATTATATCAGTATCTCATAGGTCGTAAATTTGAACTAGTATCCGATCATAAGCCGCTACTCGCGTTATTTGGGGAAAACCGTAGTCTACCGCAAATGGCAGCAGGTAGGTTACAAAGATGGTCTATTTTTCTTGCAAATTTTGACTATACTTTAAAATTTATTAAAGGAAAAGATAATGTAAAAGCAGATGCTTTATCTAGATTGCCGCTGCCTACTACCGAGAAAACTGAAATTGAATATGATTATATAAATTTTATCGAAAATTCAGTTCCAGTTGATTTTTATAAAGTAAGGTCCGAAACGAGACGAGATCCTACTTTAGGACAAATTTTTAATTTTATTAGAAAAGGGTTTCCAAAACATACAAATAATGAATTATTAAAACCATTTTTACATCGCCAGAGCGAACTTAATATTGATAAAGGAATAATTATGTGGGGGTATCGTGTGGTAATACCAACTAAACTCCGTTTACAATTATTATCGGAATTACATAATACACACGAAGGTATTTCAAAAATGAAAGCAAACGCTAGAGCCTATTTTTGGTGGCCAAATTTAGACAGTGCTATAGAAAATTTTGTAAATAATTGTAAATTATGTAATATGGCTAAACCAGAACCCCAAAAATCTAAATTAATTTCAATTTCACGCGCTTCATATTTTTATGAAAGAGTGCATGCCGATTTCCTTGGACCAATACAGGGGAAAATGATTTTAATAATAATAGATAGTTTTTCGAAATGGCCGGAAGCATTTATAATGCCGAGGTATGATAGTGAGAGTACTGTGGAAAAATTTAGAGAATGTTTTGCTCGTTTTGGTCTACCGAGGGTAGTAGAGACCGATAATGGTCGCCAGTTCGAATCTAAAGGATTTATTGAATTTTTAAACCAAAATGGTATCAAATTTTTAACCTCTCCGCCATACCACCCTGCTACGAATGGGTTAGCTGAAAATTGTGTAAAATCTTTTAAAAACTCAATAATTAAATGCTTGAAAGAGCCAAAGAATAAACATGTAACCCTTCAAACCTTAATTAGTCGATATTTGTTCCAATATAGAAATTCTGAACATATGACACTTGGGGTCACGCCTTCTAGTCTTGTATTTAAACATAAAATCCAGACACGGTTTGATTTACTATTAAAAACTAAATCATGCTCTTATAAACCTGAAAAATGTAAAAGGGAAGAGAAATTTGCAATTGGTGACAAAGTATTGTGTCGAGATTATCGAAATCCAAATAAGAAGACTTGGGCTCAATGTGTTATTGACGAAGTTTTGGGCGATAGAATATATTTATGTAAATTAATTGATGAAGATATTGTTTGGAAACGACATTTAGACCAAATAATCCCTGATAAATCTAATACTAATATTATTAATTATGATTATAAACTCAATGATAATTTAATTGATAAAACAATGGATTCTTTTGTCGATGTCTCTCCCAAACCTATTATTACTACTCCAGAATATAATGTACCCCTAGATACTAAATCTGTAGCCACAGAGTCTACAAGTGCCTCTGTTCCGAAAGTAGATGAAAATGTACTTAAAGATATAAATAGAAAAGAGGAACAAGACACTTGTAAAGAAATTGTACAAAGTCCAGAAAAGGTATCTTGGAATGTTAATGAGCGTCCACAACGGAATAGAAAACCAGTGGTGCGATATAACTCGTGAAGGAGGGTATTGTAGTATATTCATATTTAAAAAATCCCGCCTTTACCAGTTGTACCGCCAAATATATTAGTTCTTATTATTGTTATATACTTGGTCTTGGTTCTTGCCATAAAAATGGCGTGTTAATGTAAATGTAATAAAACGGTTTATATTAAATAAGTTTATTGGGCATCAGTGTTTATTTTAGTAGTGTTGTTACCTATATTTGCGTTGAGCCACTTCACTACAATATTAATTTCTAATAATTTTCTTACTTTCCTTTTCAAGGGTTATAAATTATTGCAATCTATTATTAAATAAACAAACTATGGAATTATTGACAAGAGCTACTTAATTTTATTACAAAATATCTACTTTTTGTCAGTAAAATAAAAATCTCATATGGAAGCTATACTAGGGAATTCAAATTATGAACTCGCGCCAAAGGCAAATTATAACCTAACTTTTCTGGTCTATACTCGTAGATTTTCTGTTTATCTTATCATATTTTTCATAATAATTATATTATTTTGTATTTATGTTTTCTTATACTACATAAATTATGTTGTATATTAGACACATAAACGTGTGTTCGTTATCATTTTGCCTTCTTGACTTTTTAGGACTTTATTTTACATTTTTTTTATGTGTTAGCTATTAGTAAAACCTGTTGTCTGATTCGGATGATAGTTCCAATTATTTTATACCTGACAAGTGTGATAAGAAGTGGCGTATGGGTATATTTATCAAGTCTCACTTATTAAAATATAGTACGCATAACCGTCAAAATATGAACAACAACAAATAACAATGCATCATTGGAGCAAAGTTGGTTTTAGTTAAAATTGAATAATAAATTATTTGCTTTCTACCCGTTGCCATCTTCGCGGCGCCACAGGATGCGGGGCGATGACTGTCCAGTGGCGGGACAACTCAGCATGGCAATTTACTGATAGCAGGAGATATACATATATGGCGCTTTACACCGAGTGGATTTTTAAAGAATTGTCGGGAGCTGCAATGAGAAAAAATTCCCCAAAAGAAAAGAAGATATGCGAGTACTGCATTAAGCGACCAAAAAAGTTTTTATTGTCGGTTTTATACACGATAGATAAATTTACTTCCCATGTAAATAAAATTTATTCCTTCAAATATAGTACACGCATAGATATTGTACCTACCTCATGCTGTGAGCCAAAACCAAGAAATTAACCAACCAATTTGCAAAGGATAAACAAACAAAGTACAGGCACAAAAACAGGGATGTATTCAGCTTATTCACATTTTAATTATTTATTATTTACGAGTAATAATGTCATATAAATCTTAAAGTATTCTGAATAACAAACATTCCAACAAATTATAGGATGATTAAATTTATTCATTGAAACTAAGTTTCAAATCATCGTAATTGATATGAGTCCAATCCCAAATGTATATACATTTGTATTCCTAAGTAATTAATACTTAAAAGTAATGGAAGTAATTTATTCCGCTCTTTATAAAGCGAGAGGTTAATCGATTTAATTTTCAAGTTAATATATCCGTGTTTCTTAAAATTTGTTATATATGAATTGGATTTGAAAAGAATGGCTATAAAACTACTATGACGTCATCTACTCGAAGTAATAAAAGTAATAAGGAACAGTAGATATACATAGCTACAGAACTGTCTGTTTCGAACTCGTTGTTAAGTTTTGACACTTGTTCAAAAAGCTGTATTTGTTAGCAAGTCTTAAAAAAATATTTCAAAAAGTTTTTAGTAAAATATTCTAAAAACTTTGTACGTAGATTGAAATGAAAAATCTCATATTTTATAATGTACTTTCAATACATTATAGAAAAAAAAAATATAAATATGGGGCTGAGATATTTAGACAAAATTTATACACACCAAACAAGATATATAAAACGAATCCTGAACTGCCCAAAGAGTACACCGAACCATATGCTTAGAATAGAAACACGAGTTGATCACATAGCCCATCAAGTGTAAAAGAAGGCACTTACGTGGTGGAAAAAAGTATTGTTAATGGAAAAAAAATCGCTATTCGAAGATATATACAACCGACTTGTAGTACTAGAGAAGTCCTTCATTAACAAAATCTGCTATAATTGGGCTTCTTTTATCAAATTCCTAGAAGAAAATTATTGTAAACACATACGGGATAAACAATTCTTAAATAAATGGCAGCTTGGAGATATAATACACAGCGCTTCAAAATTAAATTACAACAAAACGACCTGGAAAACTCTAAAATTTCAAAATATAATAATTACATCAAATTGATAAAACATGACTTTAAACTTAAAAATTACTACAACTTAAACATCCCCATTTCCGTCCAACTAAAACTAGCAAATAAAAACAGAAATAATTTTTTATAAAAATATATTATACAAGCTAGAGATTGAAATGATTTGTCCAATTTGCAATCTCCACCGGGCAGAAAGCCTATACCTTTTTTTATTCTAATGCCCAATATATACCCCTATCCACCAACAATACCTAAAGATCTACTGTACCAATGAAATAAGTGAGTCAAACATTCATAGCATTATTGAAAATTCCTATTGTAAACAAAATCAATTATGTATTTTACTATACAATCAGTGCTCTTAGATTAAGAAGTTTTTGCCGTAACGAATAAGAGAATATTATATTAAATGTGTAATCCAAGACATTAAATAAACCCACATTATGTATATTATAAATGTATGTAAATTGTTTGAATTCTTTATGAATATATATATATATATATATATATATATATATATATATATATATATATATATATATATATATATATATAGCCGCCTCGGTGGCCCAGTGAGTTGAGGTAGCGTGCTTCTGCAGCGCTCGAAGCGACCATCACCGCTCGCATCTTGGGGTCCTGGGTTCGATTCCCACCAGGGGCATATATATATATATATATATATATATATATATATATATATATATATATATAAGTTAGATCACCCATTCCCACAGGAACTGCTGATCTCACCACGTCCCAAACCTCATATTACCTTATCTTTAAGTTCTCATGAAATGTAGTATAAAACTCTTGTTCCGACCTTATGTCGAGTTCAGTTGTAGTAGAGAGACTGTAGTGTTACTTTGAATTATATTCTGAATAAATAATATTTTCTTGTTGTAAACTTATAAATATTTTTTTTTAATAAACGTCAATAACGTTTACTTAACTGGCGCAGTCGGTAGGATTCCCAAACAGATTAATAAACCCAAAAATCGGTAAAAAAAATCGTGTTTCGTTTCTACGATTAATTGGGAATCCCGAACTTCAACAAGAATCGTCGCCGAGACTCCACGAGTGAACATCGTGAAGAAGAGGTCTCCTGCCTTGCCCTGCCGAATACAGAGCTGCAGAAGTCGACACCAGTCCACAAAAACGTCGAAGACGAACCCATGGACATCCGGACGATAATCCTGTAAGTGTTCTATATGTCCCTCAGCGATATCAGTCAACCAAATTCAGATACAGAGTCAGACACAAATTCAGTTGCTTCCTACAATTCACTTACCGATCCTATAGATAATATTTTAACAGAATTAAATAATTTAAATATTAACGATACAATGACTACTCCAACTACTCCAAGGGTAGAAAAAGCATACCTTGATATGATCCCCGATTTTTACGGAGATCCAAAATTACTCCCCAGATTCATAGATATTTGTGAAAATTACTGAGTGTATTTTTTAATAAAAGAGAATTAAATGACTTTCAGAATGAATATCTGATGTCAACCATTTTAGCCAAAATTAAGGGTGACGCGGCCATTCAGTTAGCTGGTTCCATATTAACTGGGTGGGATTGTATAAAACAAGCTCTTATCAATTCATATTCGGATAAAAGAGACTGTTACACCTTAGCTATCGAATTAGCCGAGCCTAAACAAGGTAACGAATCCCCGTTTAAATACTATAATAAAGGTCAAGAACTTTTAAACTTACAAATATCCTATGTAACTCTTAACAATGAAGCTGCCGAAGCAGTTATATTAGGCAACTACTTTAAGAAATATGCACTCCGCGTATTATTGCGTGGTCTGAAAGACCCGCTGGGTACGCTTATGCGTACGAAAAATCCGGCAGACATGAACTCTGCACTAGGAATGCTAACAAACGATTTTCAAATAGAGAGTTGTTTGCGCACACATAAAACCCATACTAACACTTCACAGAAACCGAAACAATATACTCATCAAAACACACATAATAGATATCCACAACCACAAATAAGACAATCGTATGCTCCACCAGTATACAAACCTGATTTGCAACCTAGATATCATCAAAAACCAATCAACCAAACTCAAATCACAAAACAAAACGTTTTTAGGCCTAACGGGAAAATTTCCCTAAACCTGTTCCTATGAGTGTTAGCACTCGACAATCTACCAATTTAGTTAGACCAGGCCCATCAGGCTACAACAATCGCCCGCAACAATTCATACCCAGACAGTATTCTAACACCCAGCCACCCAACTTCGTGTTTGAAGAACTTCATAACACAGAAGTAAATGACGACGAGACATACTATAACGGTAACAATGTAATAATATTTGAAAACGAACCCGATGAAGAAACCTTCGCGTACGAAACAGAACAAGCAACGAATAATTTTTTAGAATTACCAGCCTCGGAGACCAACTCGAATTAATGTCTTTAACTCATAATAATAGCGAGCTACCATTCATTATTTATCCTGAAAATAACTTAAAAGTACTTATCGATACCGGTAGCACACGCTCATTCATAAATCCGGAAATCGCTCAAAAATACTACAATGAAAAAATTCAACAAGATCCTTTTAAAATCACTACAGCACATGGCACGTCTACAGAAAATTTTAGTTTAAATTTACCATGTTCCAAATTATTTAAAAGGTCAGAAATTATGCTTAAATATCATCTTTTCGATTTTCACAATCATTTCGACATATTGTTAGGACTTGATTTGAAAACACTAGAAGCGATCATTGACTTAACTAACGATAAAATTATAATACCGGCAGGCGAGATAAGAATTCACTATCATCAGCTAAAGCCGCGTCCACATTACGTAAAAGTAAAACCCCATTAATAATCATTACTTTCATTACCCCGTAATTAATCCTAATGAATCGGAAGAAATTATAAATACAATAAATAACGACATAATAGTTGAACCATTAGATCATTTCGAAATTAATAACATAAATTTTGACGAAAATAATCCAAAAATTCCCTTTGATATATCACAAATTAGAACAGATCATATGAATTCAGAAGAGAAATTGGCAATTTCGAAACTAATTAAAGAATACGAAAATATTTTTCACACGGAAGACAAACCCCTATCATTCACGAATGAAATCAAACACAACATACGGACTAAAGACGAATTACCCATATACACAAAGACCTATAGATACCCAGAAGTTCATAGACAAGAAGTATCAGACCAAATTGACAAAATGTTGGAACAAAAAATTATTAGGCCCTCGCATTCACCGTGGTCTTCACCCGTGTGGATCGTCCCTAAGAAATTAGATGCGTCCGGGAAGAAAAAATGGCGGATGGTCATTGACTACCGCAAACTCAATGAGAAAACCATTGACGACAAGTATCCCATCCCGAATATAAATTCATTATTAGATAAACTCGGGAAATGTCAATATTTCACCACCTTAGATTTGGCTTCTGGCTTTCACCAAATCGAGATGAGCAAAGAGGACATCCAAAAAACCGCGTTTTCAACAGAAAACGGGCATTACGAATTCTTACGAATGCCATTTGGCTTAAAAAACGCACCTGCTACCTTCCAACGCGTCATGGATAATGTATTAAGAAATTTAATAAATAAAATCTGTTTAGTCTATTTAGACGACGTGATTATCTTTAGTACCAGCCTGCAAGAACATATTGAAAGTTTACGCGCTGTATTTTATAGACTTAAGTCAGCAAATTAAAAAATTCAGATCAACAAATCAGAATTTTTACAAAGAGAAGTGGTATATTTAGGTCATGTGGTTACCCCCGAAGGCGTAAAGCCTAACCCCAATAAAATTTTGGCAATTAAAAACTACCCTATTCCCAAAACAACCACGGAAATAAAAGGCTTCCTGGGTTTGTTAGGCTACTATAGAAAATTAATTATTAACCTGGCGGAAATTACTAAACCTTTCACCAAATGTCTCAAAAAAGGAGCCAAAATAAATATTAAAAATCCTGAATACGTTGCATGTTTCAATACATGTAAAAACCTTCTCATTAACGAACCAGTTCTCCAATATCCCGATTTCACTAAACCATTTAACCTAACGACAGATGCTAGCAACTATGCTATCGGCGCTATACTATCCCAAGGATCAGAACCAAATTCTAAATTAGTGCGCTGGCGCTTAAAACTGGAAGAATATGATTATGAAATCATTTATAAAAAAGGTAAATTAAATACGAACGCTGATGCATTAAGTCGTAACCCACCATGCACAGAGAACACTATCCAGAATCCCTCAAAATTTGTAACCAAACCAATTTGGAGTGAATATCAAAATTATTTAGACAACAAAGACATTATCGATAATAAATGTAAAATTCTCGAAGTAGAAGGAAACTTATTCAGTGCATCCACTAAAGAAAGTCTGGCACACTGTGTTAGTAAAGACTTGAAAATGTCAGCCGGCATAGCTAAAGATTTCAAAGAAAAATTTCAAAATTTAGACCTCTTACGACAACAAAATCCTAAATTACACAATTTGGTATATTTGAAAGATAAACACAGATTTATAATTTACTTGATAAACAAAGAATGTTATGCAGATAAACCCACGCACAAAGATATGTTTTATACATTACTAAAATTAAAATCATTCTGTCTAAATAATAATATAAGAATATTAAACATCCCCAAAATTGGATGCGGTAAAGATTTATTGCAATGGAATGATGTAAAATCAATGTTAAAATTCGTTTTCCAAAATACAAATATTACTATCACTGTTTGCAAATTGCCCGCTGATCACACACCCTATCTTGAAATGAATGCTAACGAAACAAATGAGACAAACCCTGATTCATTTTTTTAAATATATGGACGACTTTAATAAACAATTCGAAAACAACAATCAAAGGGACCGCGAATCTCTTGTCGTTGAACCTGACGGAGATAAGACACGAAACGACGATAACGAACGAGACGACTCTGACGCAATAATACATTCAAACCCTGAGCATCCTATATCTGGCATACCTATTATCGAGAGTCCTGTAAACATAGGTAAAAATCAACTCATATTTTCGGAAGTCCTACATTCATCTATTAAACCTAAAATGTCTACATTGCACAATGATAAAATGAGACTCCAAATTCAAATTTCTAAAGACAATTTCGACAACGATATAATTAATTTTATCAAGGAATATATAACACCCAAAGTAAAATATCACCTGTATTTCGAGAACCCAATTTACGAGAAATTTAGCGTAACTCTGCAAAAATATTTCAAAAATTCCGAGATTAACTTTGTTAAATGCACTAATAAATTAATAGATTTAGAAAACAAAATTGATATATCTGAAACGATAAAAAACTACCACGAGGGTAAAACTAATCACAGGGGTATTCAAGAAACCCTTAACCAAATCAAGAAAATATATTATTGGCCCAATCAAATTAAATATGTTAGCGACTGTATAAACCAGTGCGAAATTTTTTTAAAATCAAAATATGAACGAAACCCAATAAAAGCTAAATATAATATTACTCCAACCCCTAGTAAACCGTTTGAAACAATTCACGTAGACACATTAAGCTTAGAAAATTGCAAATTCCTAACTATTATTGATGCATTCTCTAAATACGCTCAAGCTTACTTAGTCGAGTCGACAAATGCAATCGAAATATGTAACAAATTAACTAGATTTTTCTCACATCATGGCATTCCTAAATTAGTCATATCAGATAACGGGTTAGAATTTAAAAACAATGTTTTAAGAGAACTATTTATAATACACAAAATCGAAATTCATTTTATTAGCTCACAGCATCCAAATTCAAATGGAGTCGTAGAACGCTTCCATTCAACGCTTATTGAACATATTCGGCTATATAATCTACAAGATAACTTCAAAAATGAAACAATAGAAAATAAAGTGAACTATGCAATACTAGCATATAATAATACAAATCATAGCTCGACCGGTGTTAAACCAATCGAAGTAATAAATGGACATTTCGAAACAAATTCACCTTTAGATGTTGAGCTCGAAAAACAAATCACACAAGACTATGTTCAAAATCATCGCGAAAAAACTAAAGCAGCTTATAAAAACATTAATGCCAAATTACAAAGTAATAAAACTAACTTGATGGAGAAACTAAATGAAACACGCGAAGATTTGCCACAGATTCCAGAAACAGTATATGTGCAAAATAAACAAAAAGTTAACAAAACAAAAAATGCAAAATTCAAAAAAGAAAACATAAAAAGTATTAATCAAAATTTAAAAACCGCTAAAATCCATACAAACCCCAAAGACAATAAAAAACAATCAAAAATTTATTTGTCAAATCTTAAAAGACCTAGAAAAATTAATAAAACCGCTAACAAAGATTTCAATCTTCCAGGTCCCTCTTGCTCGCATACGCCCACGGACTAAAAATTAAAAACATTACGCAAAACACTGGACTTTTAACACTCGACCTAGGACCAGCAAAGGTACAAAAAACGACTCATACTTTCCTACACTTCTATGACCTGCAACCAATCCTTAATCAATACAATAACTTTATGCAAAACATGATAGACGATAAGTTTATTTAATTATTAATTACGAAAAGCCTCGACGTAAGAGAGGATTAATAGATGGATTAGGCTCTATAGTAAAGGCAATAACTGGAAATTTAGACGCAGAAAACGAGAAACGGTATAACAAAATTTTAAAACATCTGGAACAAAATCAACATAAATTAAATGATCAAGTTAAAAATCAATACTCCGTCAATCGTCAGTTGATACAACAATTTAATAAAACTATTGACACAATAAAACGGAATGAACAAGAGCTAAAATCAAAAATTGAGCAGTTACTACACATAGTTACTGATGGAACTCAGCATTTAAACAAATTGGCCATTCACGACATCTATAACCAACTAAATACCTTATTTAGCATGATTTTTAGTATATTACAGGATGTAGAAAATTCTCTAACTTTTTGCAAACTACATGTAATGCACCCTAGTATTATAAAAAATAAAGATCTCTATTTGGAACTGAACAATATTTATAAATTCTACGGCAACGAGTTTCCCCTAGAACCTATCTTCGACAATATGTTAAAATTTGAAAATTTAATTAAAGTCAATTGTAAACTAAATTCAAAGAAAATTATCTACTTCCTAGATATCCCAATAAATTACAATATAGACTTCCAATTATTCCGTCTTCTTTCCATACCCACAAAATATCAAACTGAATTTGTGACTATTATACCAAATAAAACTTATTTCTTAAAAACTCTTGATGGCCATATCAAATCGCTGAATGACGTATGCACAAAAGGAAACATCTCCCAGTGTCCAAATAAAATCGAAGATGTACACGAAGAAGCCTGCGAGAAAAACATTATATTACACAATAAAAATAAAAATTGTGAATATACGAAATTAAATCTGAAGGAAAACCACATCGAAATTATAGAGGAAATTAATCAATTCTTGGCCGTCCTACCACATCCAGAAACAATCCATGCATCGTGTGAACAAATTAACCAAGTCAAGACTCTACAAGGAATATACCTTATAAAAGAAGATCAGTGTAAATTAAAGTTCAGAAATCAAATCTTAAAATTCAAAGACAGTACATTCGGGAAACCAGTCATTCTAGAAGACTTCCAAATACAACTTAACGCAAGCCAAATTCCAAAAATGAGCATCGACATCAACAACATTCAAGATTTGAAGATACCCATAAACAAATTTGACAACATTGAAGAGAATTACAACGTAGAAAACACAAATATTATATGTCATACTAATAGTTATTAGTATTATTATTTTCACAGTCTTCGCAAAGAAAAGATTTCTTCAAAGGAAGATCCGTCCATCCCGGAACCAGAATATAGAACTCCAACCAAGGGCTCCATCCCCCGACCAACAGCAACTTCAGCTGATCCTCACCGAGGGTGCCCATTTCTTAGGAGGGAGGAGTTAGATCACCCATTCCCACAGGAACTGCTGATCTCACCACGTCCCAAACCTCATATTACCTTATCTTTAAGTTCTCATGAAATGTAGTATAAAACTCTTGTTCCAACCTTATGTCGAGTTCAGTTGTAGTAGAGAGACTGTAGTGTTACTTTGAATTATATTCTGAATAAATAATATTTTTTTGTTGTAAACTTATAAATAATTTTTTTTAATAAACGTCAATAACGTTTACTTAACTTATATATATATATATATATATATATATATATATATATATATATATATATATATATATATATATATATATATATATATATACATACATTATAAATTAAAATAATAAAATAGAAAGAGGGAGGCATGCATGAGGTAAATTTATATAGGTATACAATGAATAAAAGGTTATGTATTGTTTTTAATTATATTGTATTGGCGTTAATTAAATATATCAATGAATATAACTCTGGGTTCCTATCGCATTTTGCATAAGATTGTATGATCAAAACAATATGTAGATTTCTATTGTATTCTATTCTATTCTTCTTAAGAGTTTCATCTTATCTGAGTACAATCTTTATGTGTGTATATAGATGAAGCAATCTATTAAGTTATTAAAATTATTTGAAATATTCAGCTCTCTTCCGGAACTTGAACCCATGAATGACTTACGATCCACAATGCACATGAAATGGTCGACAAGACATATTGGTTGATCAAATATGATTTTCACATGAATTGGTACGTCCTAAGCAAGTTAATTTGCCGTATCAACTTTGGCTGACAGCGCAGAGATGAAGTAAGTAATTGCGCGATGATTAATAGCCGCCCGAACTCTCTCATCCAATAATGAACTCCCCTTGGGAATTAATTTATCTTTTTCCGTGAAATTAAGTGTATGAAATTTCACGTAGAGAAAAAAACTAAAGAAACAAGGGTCTATTACGTTAGTAGAGCTATAGAGCTATCAATAATTTAAAAGTTTGGAACTAAATATACAGTTTAAGAACTAACTGATATTCGGATCCAGGCAGTGAATCCAAAATCCGATGCTCAGAAGAGAAGGCCACGATGAATTTTCTATAATTCCAAGAACTTTATTGCACTTTACTTCAGAATAAATGAAGCCGAAAGAGGTTACACTCCTGTGCAAACCAAAAGCAAGCAAAAAAGTTAATGAGTCTATAACTTTTGGTAGACCCTAAATATTTTCGTTCCTACTTTGATTGTATTCCATGGGGTCCCCTTGGCTCATGAACAGGTGTCCACCGCACCACCGATTTCTGTACCACAGTTTATGTGCTTTTACTTGACAATGAATTCATTCGACTTTTTTCATCATTCTATTTCTATCTTACAACGGAAAAGTAGTATCTCTCTCTTTTGGGGCCGTTACGTCGCAAGTAATTTTCAACAACAATTAATGTTTTTCTCGGTAATACTTACGAATTTGTTAAAAAAATTAAGTGTATTTTTTTCTTCGATTTCACATAGAAAAATGTAAAAAACGTGATTGTTATGTATTAGAAATTAATTTTTAGGAAAAGCCACTAGCAAGACTTGGAGGATAATGATCTAAATCTAAATCATTTTGCGGCAGCTTGCAGATTGTGACAATAAATAAAATAAATAAAAATAAAAGTATCATCCGGGTATATTACCAATTGCTGGGTGTGCCAATCTGCTTTGTACACAGAATTCGCTAATGATGATGACATATTTGTACCGTGTGGGCGTTTATCAGGCGTCACTCTGTGGGCACTCATTGCTGGCGTGGAAAGTGCACCCCAGGGGTCAATTTTGTGCACTTTAAAATTTGAAATATTTGGCGTCGGTCAGGATCGAACCCGGTTCCCCAGATTTGTGACCAGACACTCAGGCACGAGGCCACGAGACCCCATTGTGACAATACCTAATAATAAGTAATTGCTCATTTTATCGCAACCTACAAAATGACGTCCCTAAATTTTTGTTATTGCTTTTAATGAAACTTTATAAGAAAGATATGACGATTAATGAAAACTCGATGTGAAAATTCCGAGATACTTTTGAAGTGACGTCATGTGTATCCCTTTAGTAGAACTGAAACAAATGTTTATCATAAGAGCAAGTATTGTACATTTTTTAATATAAAAATAATATTTTACATAACGTAAGTCTTAATTTAATATAATAAAAAGAAAATAAAATTCTTTTGTCAATTTTATATTCTCTATTTGATATTCGAGTAACTTCTACGTTAACTGCCAACAAACAAATGAAATGTGGCAGTTGTGACAGTTCGTATTATATGGAATTCATATTTCTGGCCATTAGAATCAAATCGAACTAACGTGACGTCTCAAGATTTAATTCGGTACACCAAATTGTGTTATTATGTTAATAAAAATTTGTTTATTTTGATTATGGTTTATGAGTCCATTATGGTAAGAAGTCTAACGTCAACGAGACAGACTGAATAATTTGAATCGTGTTCCTGAAAACATCCGACTCCAGAAAAATGACTTTTCAGATAAATATATGCATTAATTAGTTACCGTTAATTTAGATTAATTCACAACAATATTACTTTCTCATTAGACTGTTTCTTTCAGATGTATAATTATTTTGTTTCATCTTAGAGACTGCAATATCATGTTATCGGATATCAGAACAATGATCTCTATTTTGATTATACTCGTAACCACAGTAATAGTAATCAAAGGATATTGGACGAAACCTTTCTCTTGAAATGAATCTCGGAAAACGTTTTAACGCAATACGTGCGAATGGCGACAAGTCCATGTTGTCACTAGAACAGAAGTGGAGATCTGTCGACGCCGCTGTTTACACTACCGCAGTGATGGATATCCGGTTGACGCCGCAGCGTTGCAGTAATAACCGGAACACGTTGGTGCGGAAAGATAACCTTCCGCCGAAAGCAGACTCTTTTTCTTCAACCATACGACAGCAATATTAATACGTTAACTACTACGTGTGGTGAATGAAAAAATGAAATTTTTTAGGAAAGAGTGGCAAAAATTATGTAAAATTCATCCATAATATACTTAAATCAATGCAACGAGGAATTTAAACTTCTATAAATAGCAAAACCTATTCGACTAAATATTAAATACATAATATTGTTTATTTTTTGTATAATTCAAATATCTTTCATAAATTGTTATTCTAGATAAATATTTTTAACGTAACTCTTTGACAGTTCACTCTAGGTAATTAATGTGAGAATCCTTTTTACCTCCCGCTATCTTTGGTAAGGGGGGTATAGGGATCGTGCTAAAAATCGCATATCGACGCTTTGGTAAATGACTACGTTTCATGTCCGTAGAATCTAATTTTATTTCTATCTTGTTCTAATATGGAAGGAAGCCATTGGATTTTGGCGTAAATCAGATAACCGCAAATGGCACTTTACCTGAAGCTCTAAATAGTTTTTCTTTGAACATACATTTAAATGCTATTTTTTCGAGATGTATGTTATTATAAAAATGAAAGATTATTAAATTTTCTACAAGTTTGCAGTAATACTTTTTCTATATATTTTATGGTTAAATTTATAAAATTATCTATAATTTAAATACCGGAGGCTACGCTTTAAACACAACACCTTGGTTACGCAGTTCAGATCTCAAATGTATGTAACTGACATAAATGTCACTGTCAAAAACTTAATCATTTCAAATTGATAATAGTAACGTTTTAAAAAGGAAGTAGTAAATAGAACGATTGTTATATGGAAAGGAACTTAATACTGTTTCCAGCATAAGTAAATATGCAGGTATGTATTTAAAATAATAAAAATTAAATGGCGGGAGGTAATGTGTTGGCCACATCAGATTTTTTTTATATAAAAAATGCTGAGCTTTTATTTTGTATTCTTGTAAAATTTTGATACGGGCGATTCAAGAAAATAGCCAAAAACCAAAATATGCTTTCATTTTCCCCAAATAAGGTTCGCATGCTCCTGTTTCCCGAAAAAAAAAAATCTGGTGTGGCCAACACAATACCTCCCGCCATTAACCGCCCGCGTCACAAAAAAGATTAAGCTAGTCCTTATTTTTGGATTAGCGAATTTTACTCTAATTTTATTTATTTCTTAAAATACAGTCTAATCTAATCCAAGTAACTAATAATAAAATGTAGATTAAATTTTAAATACCGTGATAGAATAGAATTAACTAATCCAATAATGAGAATTAGCTTAAATTTTTTTGCGAATAGTTAATTTTTATTAATCTAAATACATACCTACATATTTACTTATGCTGGAAACTGTTTGATTTCCTTTCCTATTCTATTTACTTTTTTTTAAACGTTGCTATTATTAATTTGAAATGATTAGTTCTTTGTCAGTGACTTTTATCTGTCAGTTACATACATTTGAATAACTGCGTAAGGAGTTTTGTTTGTTTAAGGGTAGGCTCTGAAATTTAAATTATAGATAATTTTATAACTTTATCCATTTATTAATTTATGTAGCATATGGCATAAAAATCATCACTATATATATATATATATATATATATATATATATATATATATATATATATATATATATATATATATAAATTTATGGCTGGTTTATGATGGATTTAATTTATAAATTTAGATTTACAAATTTAGAATTAAAATCTACGATTTACCTTGTTGGTTTTTAGTGAATTTAAAGACATGAAATATACCCAATTAACTTATATTGGGTCACGTGGTTTGACACAAATGCGATGATAGTTATATGACATTTATCAATTTCATCATAATCAATCTGTATTGTTGTACAGATAATATTAATAAAATATCTATATTTTCGGAATACATTTGTCAAATCAAAATTAAAATGTTTCAACTGTTACTTGAAACTGTCATTTTTCCCACCAAAATCATTGTTTGAAATACTGTGAAATGATTGGACGTATTCACAAATTTATATTTAGAATATAAAATATGGTGATGTAAATTCTAAATCATAAATTCCTTAAATTCATCATGAACCATTAAAGGCAGATCTGTACAATTTATATTTATAAATGTAAATTCGTAAATCTAAATTTGTTAATTAAATCCATCATAAACCAGCTATTCCAAACAAAGATCTAAATTAGATAAATAATTTAATGCTTCATCTGTTAAATTCAGGAGGTCATCGAGAAGCCCTGAATATGATCACAATGGGCATTCCTGGACGATGTGGCGGGTACTTTGATTTTCTGCTCCGCAATCACATTGAGGGGAGATAGCCTTACCCCGTATAAAAAGAGCATCTGCACATCTACCGTGATTGGATCTAATACGATTCGAAGTGACCCAAACTTTACGTAGAAGCTCAAAACCTGAAGGTCTGTGGTCAATGCACTGAAGCCCTTGGTAATCAACAGGTGATTTTTCAATCCACTGCTCCTTCCATTTGTTTTTGATATCAAAGCCACTATCATATAAAGACATGGCTAATCTAAGAGGCGGATTTATTTATTTTTTATTTATCCATAATATATGTAGAAAAATGATTAATGCAAATCTGTAGAAAATTTAATAGTCTTTAATTTCTATAATAACGTTAATCTCGAAAAAATAACATTTAAAGATATTTTCGAAGAAAAACTATTTTGAGTTTCCAGTAAAGTGCCATTTCCTGTTATCCGATTTACACTAAAATGTAATGGGCTCTTTTCATAATAGAAAAAGTTGTAAATACAAGGTTACAATATTTTCTGAATAATACTATTTGAGTTACAGTGGAGGATCCACACATACATACATACATACATACATACATACATACATACATACATACATACATACATACATACATACATACATACACACATACACACACACACAAATACACACACACACACACACACACACACACACACACACACACACACACAGACATCACCGTGAAAATGTTAAAATTGAATTCTAGGGACCTTAAAACGTGCTCATTTACCAAAATCTCGGTATGCGATTTTTAGCACGATCCCTATACCTCCCTTACCAAGGGTAGCGGGAAATAAAAAGCTTTTGTTTTAATTTCTTTAACGTAAAATCGCAAAAAAATACTATTAGACGTCCTTGAAATCTAGAAAAGTACAATTTTGAATTGCTATTTTTCAATACTTAAGAATTAAATTATTAAACGTAGTTGACAAATAATTTAAACAAAGATTAAGGATAATATACCATCACGGATTATTACCTACCTACCTATTTCTGGGTATGTCAGTTTGCTTCTACTCGCAGATTTCAGCAAACATAATTTGACATCAATCAATACTCTCAAATTTATCGTTCAAAGTTAATGTACATCATATTTTCAATTCAATTTTAGATAGTAAAAATATATTAATACAAGACACACTGCGTAAGGAGAACTTTGTATTAGAAATATAAAATCAAAAGTAAATATGTTTCCGATCTTTATTATCATATAACTTATATTATTAACAACCGCTTTTATCACCTTCGGTCAAAGTTTCGGTTTCTGAAACAATAGGATAACTCCCAACAGCAAATCAAAAGGAACCCATTGTTATGGAAACCAAATGTTAACCATCGGTTTCCGTTAAAATGAGTTATTTTTGAAAAGCTATTGTGAGTTTTCCTACGGTTTCAGAAACTGATACTTTGACTGGAGGTGTTAAAAGCGGCCCTAAAATATCCAGTTTATAAAAATCTTTAAGAATAATCCTTCCAATTCAAAAAGTCTATATTTTGTAGTAATTGAGGAGCAGTAAGGGAGAAGTACACGCCTGTAAAACCTTCATAAAAATTTAGAGTTAGGATGCGTCTTCCCACTTCTCTCTTTCTCTTTCTGAAATTAACGAACGACAAAAATTTACGTCGAAAAATGGGGCTCGTATAGTAGGAAAAATTGACTGTGTCGCTTCCAAAAATAAGACTATAAATATCGTAATCATAACAAAGCGGCATATTGCCGTTTACTGCTTGCGTTATAACATTGGATATCAACGGGATATTACTTGCGCCGCTCTGTTGAAATGAAGTCATACATTGCTTTAAATCTTAGGATTCACCATCTGCTGTGAGTGCTCTGTATAGTAAAATAATCTTACTTTTCCTTGAACATAAATGCTATTTTTGTATTCAAATTTCTTGACTATATCTGGATATTGCCGCTGGCCATTTGTAACAGACTGACCAGCGATCAGCGATCTCTATAAAATCCAATACTCCGTGTCTATAACAAATTTATCCCCTTCTCTATCTGCCCGAGCATAGATAACTTTTCTCATTTCATATCAATAGAGTATTTTACTATTTTTTTTATTATTCTTTATTATAGATTTTTCCACAGATAATTTCTCATTATTTTTTATTCTAATTTTTTATGTATTTTGTTATATTTTTGTCTCACTTAACCTTCATTCATATTATTTAAATGTCTCTACTCTTTACACTTTTTAATTATCGTAATATGTTTACAAAATAATGTAAATTATTTACAAGATCAAAATAAACATACATAAATACATTTTTTTTAACAAACCATTATGAGAAATTGTGTTATTAATATGCGCAAGGGAAAATCAATAAAATGTCAGTGATTTTCTATTTTTGAAATTGTTCACCAACCTGTTAAAAATATTGGTGCAGAAATATGTCTGAAAGTCTAAACAATTTTCGATTAA
Organism: Harpalus rubripes; assembly: GCA_963082715.1. NCBI lineage: Eukaryota > Metazoa > Arthropoda > Insecta > Coleoptera > Carabidae > Harpalus > Harpalus rubripes. Next base: position 20,819,708 of record OY720455.1, read on the forward strand.
CGTCAAACTTTTTCCCTGAAGTCTTTTTTTCTTTCGTTAACTAAATTTGTTACGGCATAAAAAATTAATTTCATTCAAGGGTTTTTACCGAAAGACATTTTTTGTTGAGCTACTGAAATAAAAACAAACACGATCTTATATTTACATAAATTTTGAAAGCCTGTGATACAGATATAATAAAAAAAAAATTAACCAAGTAAAGTAAATATTTTTAAGAGTAAGGCCAGGTAAAATATCTATATATTTGCTTGTGATTTTAAGGTATTTCATTTCCATGACAAATATTATATACAGTAAGCCCAATTCTTCAACCGAGTTACTACACAAATAGTAACCATTTGAGTTACTGTTGCTATAAACATGCTCATTCAAACTAATTTTGCACTATTTGGTATTCTGTAATTCGAAAGTCTTTATAAAAATTGTAACTTGTTATGATAAAAGTTCCTATTCATAGCAACTGATGAAACCTGGGAATTACGATATAACTTATTACAAAAATGAATATATTTCAAATAAAACTATGTAATAAAATAACTTACTCATATTTTATTACAAGAAATAAACTGTATATGATAAAAATGTTTATACGGAATAAAAAAATTGTTTAGTCTTATGGTTAAAAGTATTATTTAACCTTTCAAGGTAGAATGCTTTCAAATAATTATAAGGATGCGCTCATCATTTCATTTGAATAAATTCTAAAACATACCAAAAGTATAATAAAGAGGTAAAAGACAGTGGTACAATCCCAAGTAAAAGAAATAATCTTATATAGGTTTCTCACTCTGAATCGTTAGGAGTCTCAAACTAGAGTTTTAAGACGTGTAGTGTTACATTTTATATTTTCGTTAACTAATCTTGTGTGCTAGTTTTAACCCGCACTATACTAAAACACTTAATTTTTAGCGTATTCGTGTTTTGTATTTCGTATAGGTAGGGGAGACCGGTGTCAATTGTAACAGGTGTCAAATGTAACGTGGGTAGGCGCATGCAGAGTGAAGCAGATAGAGTCATAGTTCTTTGGTATTTATCGTAAGTGCATACGCGCAAATACTGCGTCTGTTTCTGACGAATGTCTGTAAATCGACAAAAAAGTAAATACAGGTAGTGACACACATTGTTTTTAAAACACTATAAGTGCAGTTTGCGATTTATATCTGCTCTTATTTTTCCTTAAAAAAACATTTCGAATTATTACCTAATAAATACAAAAAAGCAAATAATATCTTTAAAAGTTAAGCGGTGTCAGTTGTTACACATACCAAAAAGAGCAAAAAACGAAAAACAGTTCCAAAAGTAACAGTCGCAGATTACTCTTCAAATGGTTCCGATGAGGAAACTCTCTGATATGTATTGGCCCATATTTTTTGAACACAGCAAATTGGTTGCGGGTAAGTTAAATTGTACGAAGAAAGACCTTTATGTTTACCTAAACTGCAATTCCGTTAGCGACTAAACGCATTGGTCAAAATGGTCCATATCACCAACAGACTACATATTTTGTTTGCTTTTAGATGAGTCATGTGAATTTTGTATATTCTGAGGTAATAAATAAATGTTTATTTTTTCAATAATTTCTTCTTTTATCTGTTATTTTATCTTATTACATCACTGTTAAAATTTGTTACAATTAACACTGGCCCTGTTACTATTGACACCAGGTAGGTGTCGATTATAACATTAGTAATCCTTATATTTTTATATTTGTCACATTTTCAAAAGTTTAAAATTTAAAATATTATTCACTAAGGTGGGTAGGTTCTCATATAGGTAGTTTCAAAATTTCGAAATGTAACGTAAATTTAACTCGTGAAAAATAAAAATTTGAATTTTGTAACAATTGACACCGGTCTCTCCTACTCCGTAGTCGTAGGTACGTGGAATTAAACAAATGGTTTATTGAACGAAGGAAATTTAAACATATTAAATTATAATTAGCTTCCAATCTTAACTATTACATCTTACACTTTTTTAAACTCTTATCTAAATTATTTCATTGTTCCTTTTCACTGAAAAATATGTTTAATGCAATTAACAAATCCTTATTTTTCCTCGAAATTTAAACAAAATTTCTAACTGTAGCGAATTCACTTTCCTTTTTCACTTCGGCGCGTTTAATTTTTCATAAATGACAAATTATCTAAATATTTTCTGAAGTATTAAACATATTTTCAATTATCAGGTTAGGATTAAATATTTAGAAACTATGGTACCTATTGCAGTGTGCATATGCAAATAGCAACTTGCTACTAGTTTCACTTTGATAATAGTAACTGTCTTTACGACATAACTTTCATAGTAATATTGTTATAACTCTATGATAAAGAATATGAAAAAAATTAAAGTCTATCCAGGTTGCAATGAAAGTTATATCATAGTAACGTAACTACGTAGTAACATACGTTGGAACTATTTACAGAATTGATCTGAGTGTCTTATCTTGGGATAGACGATAGACTATGAACAGGGAAACGTATGTCTGATCCATTATTCAATTCAAAAGACAAGAAGTGAAAACTGATCTTGAAATGCAATTTTAAGGAGAAAATATAATAATGAAGGATACAGTATATTGCCACTAGTCGTTTTCTAATTTATTGCCATTCATAAATTAAGATATAAGAATAAAAGCTTTGATTTCTTAAAATAACATTTTTGATAATTTCTCTTGTCAAATTGAAATTTAATTAAATACACACTGTAGAAGTAGCTTTTATAAAAATCTTAAATTCTACTTAATCGATTACAAAGCGTCCAAAATAAAATATAATTATTGAATTCGATGAATAATTTTATTATCAACAACATTTATTTCAAGCATTATTGTCTAAAGTTAATAGGCCACTTTTGCACAGGTAAATCTTTCCCATGCTAAACGCCTATGGCGCGCTTTTCGCCTCTTACGGCCTGTATCTCGTATATAAAACACCTACTTGTATATCTGCCTCTGGTATAAATCAATCGAATTAAAAGCCAAGTGTTTATTTAATCCAGGATTACACGAGGGACTAAGCACAACACCCAGAGTAGACTGGAAGCCGGACAGATAAAATGTAATTACGCTAGCAATCAGTGGAGCAATCGTAGTGATATAGGCCGAAAACCGTGATTATAGTCTGACAAACATTCTAACACCTTCCAAACTCTCACATTGTTCTGTTATTTCCCATTTAGTTAGCCGACTAAGTTTGTTTACAAATGATGACATATATGTACCGTGCGGGCGTTTATTAGGCGTCACCTCACGGGCACTCATTGCTGACATGGAGAGTGCACCACACGGGTCAATTTTGTACTATTTTTTTCAATAGTTGATGACTAAATTAATGTTTTATTATAGGCATCCGTTGCTAATTGGAGTAAAAAGAACATCATTTTACTAAGTTTAGACTAATTTGTTGATTATAAAAAATCTAATGTGGTCAACACATTATTACCTTTCGCTAAGAGAGGTATTGTATTCATGCTAAAAATCGCATATCCAGATTTTAGTGAATAAGCATGTTTTAATGTCCCTAGAATCCGATTATAACATTTTTACGATGATGTCCGTATGTGTGTGTAGATGTTGGATTCACGATTTCTCAAATACTATAAGACGTAAGACATTTTTAACTACGGATTCCTTAATCTAACGTTAATGGGAAGAGTTGATTAAGTTTTGGTAACAATTGGACAACCGGAAGTAGTAGTTACAAGAAAAAAATCATCTAAATATTATTTATCGAAAATTTATGTAAATAATAATATTTAAGAACATTAAATTCTTTATTCGATAAATATAAATTCATTATTATATCTTCTATAGATTTAGAGATGCATATAAAATAATTTGATGTAAAAATTCTCAGATCAAACTACGTTAAGGCAAGAAATTAAAATATTTGTAAATGACACATGAATGTCACTGTCAAAAATATTTGTATGACACTATCAAAAATATTTCTACATTATTATGAAGATTATGAAAATAAAAAAAGTCAACAACGCAAAAGAATATACATAAAAAAGAATATAAAAGGAATTTGCGAAAAAATGACGAATATAAAGAAAAAGAAAAGCAAAGTAGAAAAAGAAAATTTCAGGATATTGAATATCAAGAAAATAAGTGTATTGTACATAATTTATATTAAAATATCCTATTGATTTTGTAAATATATGTGAGAATTATTTTGTAGTGAGACATGAATATATGTATTTGTATTTAAAAATATTTTTCGTTTTATGCGTACAACCAGGTAAAATATCTGGCGAGAGGTTATGTGCTGGCAACGTCAGATTTTGTTCTTTCAGTTCTATGTATTTTGTACAAATTCCACACAGAAAGGTTCTTGCAAAATATTCTATATTTCCATTACATTGCCTTCAACCTGTTCTATGTATTTTGTACAAATTACATACAGAAAGTTTCTTGTAGCAGATTCTATACATTTCCAGTGAAATTATAACACAAACATACTATGTCAATTGCACTTTACACTGACATTTGTCAATCAAAATTTTCTTAATGTAGTATATGTTTCCATGGTTATAGCGCAGTTTATAATGACATTAAATGTGAAAAATGATATTTAACAGCGTTTTTCATGAAAGACTGTTAAAATCTTCAAATTCTTCTTCCGGTCGACAATTATAACCAAAATCTAATCAGCTCTTCAAATGCATGTAAAGAAAAGGTATACGCAAAATTATAATTCTCTATAATGCCTATTCCTACTATTTCAACTATTATAATTTTAATTAATTATAAAAACCACATAACCTACCGACATGAGAACTGCTCCGTGAGGGGTAGCAGCAATGCTGGCTACAAACTCCTTGCCAAGCAGGAAAATCGTGTCTGCTGTCTGGGCACTGATCTCTAAACATAACTGGAACGCGTATCCAACGTTAAATTCTTTTGACTAATTAAACGTGGCCGTATTTGAGAAAGTATAGTCTGTCGGAACATTTTCGGCGGGATATTAAAATTACTATTTGATAGATTTGAGTTAAAAGTGAAGCTCGCCGGAAATTATTATACAAAATTCTGTGTTATAATGATTAATATTGTTATGATCAAATAGTAATTAATAGTTTCATAATTAGTTAAAGTCTGTGATGTAAGGGCCATTTAAAAACCAGACGTGTTACCGCAGCACCGGACAGTGTTTTTTGAGTAGTGATCGGGTTGACGTCAGTATCTGTGTTGCTCTTTGCTAGAATAAATTAGTGTTTTTTTGTGTGTAATATGTGTTATCACTAACAATATAAAGACTGTAATTATCTACATTAACTTCAGTTGATTTACTAATTTGATGTATTATATCTACAATTTTTATTTTAATCTTTTTTACCTGCAAAATTACGGAAGCAGGAAATTACGAAAGTCTGATATTTACATGTTAAATCCATATATTCGGATGTTCGAGTCACCACCTCGTATATTTATTTAAATTGATTAATTATTTGTATTTACGATAAAAATATTATTATAAACCGACATACGAGTAAATCTCCCAATAATAATATTTCTGGACTTAAAACTACATAATGATCGACAATTTTGAAAATCAAAGTTATTTTTACATTCGTTGTTAAAAAAACTATACATAATATTCATAATGCAAACAGAAGTTGGCTTGCCGAAATAGTTATTTGTGTCCAAGCACTGAAAGTATGTAGCTTTTTTCTGACCAAGGCTACAGACTACCGCAGGAACGTATACCGAGGGTTCGCATTCCTAACTGATTACAATAAAAGTATTGAGGTTACTATAATTAAAACATAAATTATAATAAAAATTTATTACCTGAATAAGAGTATATGTAAATTATCTTTTGATCTTAATAAAAAATGGTGTATTATATATATATATATATATATATATATATATATATATATATATATATATATATATATAGCCAGTAATAATTTGTTTTGTATGTTTAGGCGGTGACACTGAGGCCTCGGGAGATTTGTTGATGATCGGTGACGCTCATTCGTCAGGAGAGGCCGTGTTAGCAAATAAAGTTAAGAAGAAATGGTTACACAACATTCTATGATAATTAATATTGTTATGAATAGCTTCTTAACTAATTAGTCTGATTGTGATGTAACGATTAGTTTGAAGACCAGACGTGTTACCGCAGGCGGAACAGTGTTGGTTGAGCAGTAGTCGGGTTACCGTCAGTATCGCTGTATCAGGATTGCTCTTTGATAGCATAAACCTATTGTTGTGGATTAGAGTGTTCTTTTTGTGTATGTGGTTCATACTATTTCTAACAATATATATATATATATATATATATATATATATATATATATATATATATATATATATATATATGTATGTTACAGCTACATCTAGCAACCACATATTCCATTTTATGAATGTTCGATCAAGTGACCGAATAACCAGTTGAATTTTGTTAAGTAAATAAATAAAGTGTTTTTCGAGTTTCGTATAGAGTATAGAGTACATTAAATATCGAACCGATATTTTCTATACTCTACACAATTGGTGACTTTATTTACTTAACAACATTCAACTGGTTATTTGGTCTCTTGATCGAACATTCATAAAATAGAATATGTGGTTGCTAGATGTAGCTGTAATATATATATATATATATATATATATATATATATATATATATATATATATATATATATATATTGTGACAATAATTTGTCACGATTAACCAAAATTCTTAACTTACCGTCAATTTGGCTCTCGTAACGGGTGCACCGGCTAGCTAGTTGCGAAGACGGGATGGGTTTTAAACAAATGGGTATTACTTTAATTAATAATGGGGCGCCAGGTATTTTGATAACCGTTTGCACCCCCGATAAAGCACAAAATACCAAAACCAAAGTTAGCCTGAAATAAATCAAATAGGGGTGCCAGGATGGTATTATAGGAGGGTGTGATATTGAGTTCTGTAGCATAAAAATAATTATCTTGTGGTGACCATTCAAAACATATATTGAGATAAATAAGCTTCCATTTTAACCATATCATAGCCAAACTTATATGCTAGATGAGTGTGTGAGTGAAATGAGCGTAGATGATATTATAACTATCGTACAAGTTAGAAAAACGTGAGCAATAGCTCTAAATTAATGCCAAGCATTATCTTAAAAATAATAAAGTCTAAACGGCGGAAACATTCTTTAAATTAGCAACCTTAAACAATGATTGCAACAATAAGTATTGAATCTTAATTGCAACAAATCGACCGTAATTCGCCGGCACTGATAGGCGAGTAGGATCACTGAATGACTGAATTCGACAGTAACTGCGCTGCCTCGCGCGCCTGCGCAACCCGCGAGTCAAACCGAGATGGGAGAGGGTATGAATGACTTGGTGTTGGTGTTGGTGTACTCAACTGTTCACGGTCGTGGTTATAGCGTCGACCTCGTGGACTGGAATTGGTAAAGGGCTCGGGTACTCGCTGAGGGTCTGCGGCCGAACAATGGACACGGCGTAGCGGCTCAAGATGTGGTGCGGAGAATACTGCTGGTCGAATGGACGGCGTGTTTGAATATCTTACTTTCACGGCACTACGTGGCACACTAACTCCCCAAAATATTAGGATAAGCTTCTCTAAGGCCCCAATACACTGTGAACTACAAACTTCAACCGGCACTTAGACAATCGCGCGACCACGTGCAGAACTCTATCCTCCTTACGGAGACAAAACTGTCATAATCTGATTCATAAATATTATAATGTCACTACGGACTCCCAAAACTTGAATCGAGACACACTTTACTGCACTTTTGTGGCGCTGGCTACTTTTGGTAGCGCACGTGAATTTTTCGTACGACAAAAAGCACGTAGTTCTCTCCGCGACGGATCAAGACAGACAGGGGCCAGCTGATATTGCTTTTGCGCATTTTGTGAAACATTACAACTATGCCTAAATTCACTACGGTACAGGGTGGTACTTCAAATATATAGATAATTTTTTTAATAGTAATAATCAAATTATATTCGCGAAATTTAACGTTACAAATCCCACTCTTACTTAAAAAAAACAAACAAAAAAAATGAGTTAAACCTCGGCCAACTTCAAATCTTTTAAATGCCATAAACCCTTAGAGATATTATTCGTATCTTGTAGTTCATAAGTTGTCGGAGATAGTTTCGTTTTTATTTCAAATGGCCCGACAAATTTCGGTGCCAGTTTGTTTGAAAAACCCTTAGAGCCATCCGAGAGAACGTAGTTTCTATGCCACACTAATTGTCCTACATTAAACTCAATTGGGCGTTTCCGCAAATCATAGTATTTCTTATTTTCTTATTTCTCTCATAAGCTTTATGCAATTGACATCAGAGAAAATTTTAGTTAACCTTTCCGGTTTCGGTGCTTCGGAACGATTAATCGGAGGGAGGGAGAAGTCGTCAGTATGTTTGCTATAATAATTATAACCGGAGACACAATGTTCTCTACCGAAATTGAGGTAGAATGGGGTATACTGCGTGACCTCGTGTTTAGCCGTATTTATAGCGAGAGCTATCTCTGGTAAATGCGCGTCCCAGTATTTATGTTCCTTATCGAGATAAGAACGTACCATGGTTTTAATAACGCGGTTACTTCTCTCGGTCGGGTTACTTTGGGCTGTGGTAAAGAGGATTAAAAATTATTTTAACTTGATATTTTTTTGCTAAATCCCTAAATTCTTTACTAGTCATGTGTCTACCGTTATCGCATAGGAGAAATTGACAAACACCATAGATCAAGAATACCTTTTCTTCCACCAATTCGCAAAGTTTTGCTGCCGTAGCAGTCCTAAGTGGAAATAATAGCACATACTTCGAGAAGTAATCAGTAATAACTAATAAATAATTATAACCATGGACCGAACGAGGGAATTCCATAAAATCTAGACTTATCATTTGCCAAGGATACGAGATAGTAGGCCGCTTGCCCATAACTCCAGCCGGTAATTGCTGTAAAGGTTTTTGAGTCTGACAGGTTACACAACGTCGTACATAGTTAATCACGTCTGTTTTCATTTTCGGCCAATAGTACAACATTTTAATTCGGTGATATGTTTTGTAAACACCCATATGGCCGGCGATTGGGCGGTCATGACACTCTTTGAAAACTTGATCTCGATTATCCTTAGGCACAACTAACTTCCATTCACTAGTCTTATTATGTCGAACTAATTTGTAAAGTTTACTGTCCGATATTTTCCAATTACTAAACGATTCAGGATTTTTGACAATAGTTTCCCGTCGTTCACGGTACCAAGGGTCTTTTACATTTTCCTCAATTTGGACCAAATTTACTTTAGCTTCAACAGCACGCGAGAGTAAATCGGGCAAAAGATGTTCTTTCCCCTTTCGATGAATGATTTCATAGTCATATTGTTGCAATTTCAGAGACCAACGCGCAAGACGTCCTACAGGATCTTTCAAATTATTTAACCATAATAGGGAATAATGGTCGGTAACAATGGTAAAACGAGTATTTTCGACGTAAGGCCGAAATTTTTCGACGGCAAAAATGACAGCTAAGCATTCTCGTTCCGTAGTTGTGTAATTGCGTTCACTACGGTTTAAGGTACGACTTGCATAACAAATAATATGTTCTCGATTATCAATATTTTGAAGAAGTACAGCGCCTAGGCCATATCCTGACGCGTCTGTTTGAATAATAAAAGGGAACTCATAATTAGGGTAATTCAGTATAGGGGCACAAACTAATTTTTCTTTAATAGTTTTAAACGACCTTTCGCAGTCTTCATTCCGCATAAAGGGTTGATTTTTCCGCAGCAATTTTGTAAGTGGTAAGAGGACATTACAGTACGTCGGAATAAATCGCCTATACCACGAAGCAACACCGATAAATCGACGGACTTCACTGACCGTTCGTGGACTAGGAATGTCCAAAATGGCACTTACTTTATCTGGGACCACATGCAAACCGGTAGCGTCGACTACATAACCTAAGTACTTAAGCTCTGAACGGCAAAACTTACATTTATCTTTATTTATAGTCAGACCGGCGTCTATTAATTTCTGAAAAATACTTTCTAGTACTTCTAGATGTTTCTCGAACGTAGGCGTTACGACAATAATATCGTCTAGATAGACAAAAACATAAGGTTCGAAAGGCGCACCAAACAATCTATCCATAAGTCGTTGCCACGTCGCGGGTGAATTATGTAATCAAAATGGCATTCTTTTGAAATGGTAGAGTCCACGACCCGGAACCGTGAACGCAGTATATTCTTGGCTATCGGCCGCCACTGGAATTTGCCAATAAGCAGATTTCAAATCTATAGAAGTTAGGTAATGTGCACCGCGGAGTTTATCTAGGATAGCATTCACGTAAGGTAAAGGGTAGGCGTCCTTCTTCGTTACCGCATTCAACTTACGATAGTCCACTACAAATCGGTACGTATTATCTTTTTTCTTTACTAATAACGCGGGACTGGACCAAGGGCTATTTGAGGGTTCTATAATACCGTCAGCGAGCATGTTATTTAGCTCGCGATCAAAAATTTCTTGAGTTTTAGGGTTAACGGGGTAGTACCGTAGTTTTATTGGAATCGAGTCAGTTTTAATTTCGTGCTGTACTAAAGTTGTACATCCGATATTTTTCTTCATGAGCGCCGAATTCTTGTTTAAAAGATTGTCTAGAGCGTGAGTTTGCATTTTATCTAGAACTTGTAATGAGTTTCCTCCATCGGTTATGGAAATGGGAGCAGCAAATGCCCAAGATTTTGAATTTAAATCCGGTAAAATACTCATCGCTAACAAAAATCTACTCCCAGAATAATTTCATATGGAATGGAGGGCACCACCAAAACTTTTAAAATACAACTTTTATTCTCAAGTGTAAGTGGGATATCTAAGCTTCCTAAAGTACTACAAGACTTATTATTAGCAAAAATGCAGCGAGAGTTGTCTTTATTCAAGATTAAACGGCAATTTTGTAAAATATTCCAACCTTTTTCTCCAATAATAATTTGAGATGCTCCAGAATCGAGTAATCCATGAAAGGTATACCCATAAATTTTGACTGATAAATAGGGTCGATTGTCTTGTGGCAAGGACGTTAAGAAAGAATTAATTCTTGGCTGTAAAAAGTGTTGTTTAACTACTAGCAACCATTTAGTCCATTCTTGCTCTTCATACCGAATTTGAACCGATTTATTGGGGCACGAGAAAGTACGGTTCATGGATTTTCTCCACCCCTTAAGTTTTTTGAGCATTCAGGGCATGATATCTTAGTAAAATTTGGCTTTCCGCAGCCATAGCAAAATTTGGTTTTCTGTGGGTGACAATTCCTAAATCTGTGTCCTTTCTTTCCACAGTTCCAACAGTTTGAATTTTGGGGTTTGGTGTCAACCGTACAGGCGCGAGATTTGGGCTGAGAAAATGCTAGGTCTGGCTCTAAGATACTACGACGTTTTGAAGCAGATACATGACTCTGGTCGGCTAGAAATCTGTTACTCTCTAAGCGTTTACAAATTGTTAACAATTCATCAATAGTTTTCACTTCACACAGTCCGGAATTATGGATTAAATAAGGGTCTAGGTTACGGCGTAAAATTTGAAGTTTCTCTTCCTCAGAGAGAGGAGTAGGTAATCTTGAAAAAAGGTTGATCATACAGGCAAAATATGCTCCCACCCTTTCCGATGGGCCCTGAATCCGAGATCTAATCTCTGACCATAACTCAAATTCATAACCGAAAGGTTCGAATTCTTCCTTCATCAGTTTAACTAATTCGTCCCATTTACTGACTTTTGTTCGAATAGACCGGTACCAAATTCTAGCTAGACCCGTTAAAAGTTCTATTGCCGAGTCGAAAAGTTCGGGTTTCGATACTTTACGCGAGACTCGATATTCGTCTATACGTTCTAGAAATGCATTCACACTTAAACCACTCCCATCCCCGCTGAATACTAAGTTCCATTTATTAACCGGGATGTGGTTATTGATAGAGGAATGTGTGACCAAACTGGGTGTAACGTGGTTTACCGTCGTATGTTCCGATACTACCGCGGCATCAAGATTCAAGACTTCCATTTCCAGATCGTTTATTTTATTACGCAGGGTTTGAATAGCTGCTTTAATATCTTCCGAAGAAGGGGTAATACGAGCTAATCTACCTAATAAATAAATTATTTTACTCGCGAATTTTTTGCAATCATTTGTGTGTGGTTCCTTTTGTGTAGTCTCTTGTAAAGTCTCGAGTTCAACTACCTTTTTAGTACAAATTGTTAGTTCTGAGTCTGAATCGAAAGTAGTTTTTTTACGTAGAGTTCCTAATTTTTCCGTTTTTAACTCTGCCGTTAAAGTTTTCCTCATCTCGGCCACCGACACCGCCTCCAAATCCTCGAAACCGCGAACACTCAGTTCGTACTCTGATTCGTCGCGCAATAATCTGGTTGGGTTCATAATTAATTTATTGTAATCTCTATTAAATACAAAATAACCTTTCAAAATGAAATTATAATGAGCACACCGTCAATTCACACTGACTCCTAAATCGCAAACATAACAAAATTATAAAAGTATACACAACAAAAAAAAATATTCCCAATTAAATTTGGTAACCAAAAAAACTATATATGTCGACATCCTGCAAGTAAAATTCAATTAACATAACTATCATTCACAGTACTCTATATCACACCTAAAACATCCCCTCTACGCTAGTGCCGCACTATGAAAAAATCTCAACGTTTCGGGTACCAAATTGTGACTTATTGAAATTTCTAAAATTTAAAATAGTCCCGTAAAATAATGAGGGCCCCACGCTGTTGGGCGCCAATTTTTGACAATAATTTGTCACGATTAACCAAAATTCTTAACTTACCGTCAATTTGGCTCTCGTAACGGGTGCACCGGCTAGCTAGTTGCGAAGACGGGATGGGTTTTAAACAAATAAGTATTACTCTAATTAATAATGGGGCGCCAGGTATTTTGATAACCGTTTGCACCCCCGATAAAGCACAAAATACCAAAACCAAAGTTAGCCTGAAATAAATCAAATAGGGGTGCCAGGATGGTATTATAGGAGGGTGTGATATTGAGTTCTGTAGCATAAAAATAATTATCTTGTGGTGACTATTCAAAACATATATTGAGATAAATAAGCTTCCATTTTAACCATATCATAGCCAAACTTATATGCTAGATGAGTGTGTGAGTGAAATGAGCGTAGATGATATTATAACTATCGTACAAGTTAGAAAAACGTGAGCAATAGCTCTAAATTAATGCCAAGCATTATCTTAAAAATAATAAAGTCTAAACGGCGGAAACATTCTTTCAATTAGCAACCTTAAACAATGATTGCAACAATAAGTATTGAATCTTAATTGCAACAAATCGACCGTAATTCGCCGGCACTGATAGGCGAGTAGGATCACTGAATGACTGAATTCGACAGTAACTGCGCTGCCTCGCGCGCCTGCGCAACCCGCGAGTCAAACCGAGATGGGAGAGGGTATGAATGACTTGGTGTTGGTGTTGGTGTACTCAACTGTTCACGGTCGTGGTTATAGCGTCGTCCTCGTGGACTGGAATTGGTAAAGGGCTCGGGTACTCGCTGAGGGTCTGCGGCCGAACAATGGACACGGCGTAGCGGCTCAAGATGTGGTGCGGAGAATACTGCTGGTCGAATGGACGGCGTGTTTGAATATCTTACTTTCACGGCACTACGTGGCACACTAACTCCCCAAAATATTAGGATAAGCTTCTCTAAGGCCCCAATACACTGTGAACTACAAACTTCAACCGGCACTTAGACAATCGCGCGACCACGTGCAGAACTCTATCCTCCTTACGGAGACAAAACTGTCATAATCTGACTCATAAATATTATAATGTCACTACGGACTCCCAAAACTTGAATCGAGACACACTTTACTGCACATTTGTGGCGCTGGCTACTTTTGGTAGCGCACGTGAATTTTTCGTACGACAAAAAGCACGTAGTTCTCTCCGCGACGGATCAAGACAGACAGGGGCCAGCTGATATTGTTTTTGCGCATTTTGTGAAACATTACAACTATGCCTAAATTCACTACGGTACAGGATGGTACTTCAAATATATAGATATTTTTTTTTTAATAGTAATAATCAAATTATATTCGCGAAATTTAACGTTACAATATATATATATATATATATATACAGAGTGTCCCATTTAAGGTACGAATGCATTGGGATCTCGAGAACCGTAAGAGATACGAGGTTGGTTAAATTAGACAAAAGTTGCCCCATTAGGAGACTATTTTAATGGAATTTTATTTGCGAAAAAATGCATAGGTCACTAGATCTAGGCGAAAATGTAAATTTTGCAGTTTTTTATTTTTGCAAACAACTTCAAAGTGTGAAATTATACTGGATTTTGGTTTGCACATCTTTAGGGCACTTTTTTATGTTCTTTCGACTAGCGATGCTCAATTTTTTTTATCAATGTTGGTTTTCGAGGATTGATGTCAAAGTTTTAATTTTTATATGGACGCCATATTGGAAAGTTACGAGATTGAAAAGAGAATTTTTTTAGCTTTACAATGATATAAAATAGTAATAATTTAGTTTTATAATTAACAAAAAATGTTATTAATACTCAAATTTACAATACAATATTTAAATATTAGATTTGGAGGACAATGGATAGGGATCAACAGCGAAATCAAGTGGCCTGCTAGATCTCCAGATTTAACAACTTTAGATTTTTTTATGGGGATACTTAAAAAATAAACTTTTTATTCGGGGATATCAGAATTAAAATGAATTAAGAAATGCCACAGTAAGAATTCTAAATCAAATTAGGCCAACAATGCTAAGAAAAGTTATAGAAGGAACAGAACGAAGGGCGCAGAAGTGCGTAGAACGAAATGGTGGGTTAATAGAAAACTTATTGTAAAGTTTTTGTAAATTATTTTTGTATTTTTAACATTATTTGTTTATTAAATAGTTATTTTCTTAACCAACAGCCTTCGATTTACTTTTTTCAATTAAATTTTAGTATTAATAACATTTTTTGTTAATTTCTCTGTTAATTATAAAAATAAATTATTACTATTTTATATCATTGTAAAGCTAAAAAAAAATCTCTTTTCAATGGCGTAACTTTCCAATATGGCGTCCATATAAAAATTAAAACTTTGACATCAATCCTCGAAAACCAACATTAATAAAAAAATTGAGCATCGCCAGTCGAAAGAACATAAAAAAGTGCCCTAAAGATGTGCAATTCAAAATCCGGTATAATTTCACACTTCGAAGTTATTTGCAAAAATAAAAAAACTGCAAAATTTACATTTTCGCCTATATCTAGTGACCTATGCATTTTTTCGCAAATAACAAAATACCATTAAAATGGTCTCCTAATGGGGCAACTTTTGTCTAATTTAACCAACCTCGTAGCTCTTACGGTTCTCGAGATCCCAATGCATTCGTACTTTAAATTGGACACTCTGTATATATATATATATATATATATATATATATATATATATATATATATATATATATATATATATATATATATATATATATAAGGTATTGCTAATTAAATCCAGCAAAGGTTTTTTCAACACATTTTTTTTACAATTAGCAATAATAATCGATTTTGAAATGTAATTGAGAAGAATTTCACAAATTTTCACTAAAATATTGAATGAAGGTAGTTAACAAGAAAAATAATATATTAGTCAGTGCAATGGACTTACTTTGTAGACTGTCATTATCAGCAAAGATCTGCAAAGGTTTTTGGTCTGCAATTATTATTCTGTATCCAAAAAATATTTGAGAAGTCTACTTTTTATCGATTGTAGAAAAATATTTCAATTGTTCCAAATATGTGGGCAGGATACATTTTTATTTACAAGATTTTGGAGTATATTTAAAGGAAAACATGTATCACTATAATATAAGTAGAAGTAAGTAGGTACCATGGCCTTTAAACTTCATTTATTTTACTTTTGTTATTCTTTAAAAGAAGCGTTCGCTCTGGAATCTGTGCCAAAATAAAACGGGTAAAAGAAAAATCTGAATTAATGTGCCTCAGTTTATCAAAGCGCTTACTTCTAATCTTTACCTACACTTGTTTATGTCTCAATCTCCAGCGAAATAAATATCTCATATAAGTAAATACAAAAGGTGTAGAGAGATACTAGGAGAGATATTTCAAAGTCGTAACTATTATAGTTTTCGAGATACGACTTAGACGTAGTTTCGTTTTGCCAAAAAATCTCATAGGTTTCTAGATAATGGCGAAAAACTCGTTATTTTGACATTAGTTCTGTCAGTAATCGAGAAACCCATATAAGATTTTTACTTTAAAAAATACCTATTTATTCTTCTTCAATGAAGGTTATTGTACATATTTTATATTTATTTTGCCCTTCAAATGAACGACTATTGATAGTTTAGAAGTAATTTCACAATGAAAAAAATCGACCAGTCAGTTTTCTCCCATTATCTAATAACTTATGAAATTTTTTGGCAAAACAAAAGCACATCTATGATGTAACCCTCTGTGTAATGTATAAAACAAATTACCTACAAATGTAATTTATAACCAAATTACTGGTAACTTTTAGGTAATTAAACTTGCCTTCATTTTAATCACAAGCTTACAAGGTATGGTGATTTGAATTTCAAATGACTGGCGTAAGATATACATACATGACTACGAAAATTTGGCGCATTTGAGGGCTATGTGCAGGGAATGACAGTAGACGATATTGATTTTATAGCATAATAAGGTGTGTGTTATGCAAAACAAAATAAGCAATTAAATATAATTTTAAGTGTGTATTAAATTATGTAATACACAATGTATATAAAACTGTATACTCGTTATTGGAGTTAGTTGTCGTGTATTCCTCAACAGAAACACAATAAATATTTATAAAATATAATACTTTCCTATTTGTCTTGTAACTTTTACCCATTACCCTTCCAACAGACGAGATCTATTATTAATTTATGAATAACAGTAGAGCAGAGTGTGACGTTGCCTTTTGGAAATAACCTTAGAAAATCTCAAGTGTATGTGACAATCAAATTAAACACTCGTAAAAATAATTCATGTTGCACGGTATATTTTCTGGAGACAGAATCCAATATGCTTGATACTTACTTTTTTTGCATGATATAATGTTAAATGTCCGACGATGATAATTATAAATGCTCGATAGAAAGGTGTTGGGTTATGCTTTGTATTTTTACTGAGAGTTTGTGTGTAATATCTTTAAATATCGAGCAATTATAATTTTTATCGTGCATAACTTATTGAAATATAGAGCACTTCAATATTGTATGTAAATTTTTTTAGTGAGAATTTTTGATTATTTACTTAAAAGGTTAAATAAAATATCGAGCATTTTATTCGCATCTATTAACCTTTGGACAATGTGCTGGAAAATAATTACGTGAACAGTGTGGTGGGGTATGACATACCCCAAAATGTGTACAAGGACTGATATGGTGCGTAAATACACTAAGTAAAAAAAGTAAAAACTACTAAAACTATTGAAGTTAGCATGGGTTCTAGTCAACAAGCATAGCAGTTAGTGACATCAAACTGGCACAAGTAAGTAACCATACTCCTATGTAAACCGTTCCCCTATATATTGGCTAAAATTCCTGCAAAAACGTAGATTAGGGGATTGTAAACAACCATCTGATTACATACTCCCGGAAAGAGGAATTCGTATCATTTGGAACTTTCGTTTAGTTGTTTAATTATCTATTGACATACGCGTTATAAAGTCGAAGACTAATTGTATCGTTGTTGTTAGATTCGGAAGTCCATCAGTTATAGCTGTGCTATTGACGTACGCGTTATAGAGTCGAATCCACATTGATTACATTTGACTGCAGTCGGTGGGATTATTAGTACCGGCTGTTGTTAGAGTATAATCGTGCCATGTTACAATATTTATGGACTCATATATTATTAATCTAAATAGACGCACAGGATACCTTATTTAAATTTATTTACTAAGAAAGTGTGGAGACCGGCCACCTACATTTATACCGTTAACGGAAACGGTTCCCGGAAAATTCATCGCGGGTAAATTGATCACGGTAAATTTATCGTGGAAAATTGATCGCGGGGAAAATTGATCGCCGGTAAATTGATCGCCGGAAAATTAATCGCGAGATAAATTGATCGCTGGTAAATTAATCGCGAGGAAAATTGATCACGGGTAAAATTGATCACCGGTAAATTGATCGCAGAGAAAATTGATCGCCAGAAAATTGGTCGTAAATATAGCATAAATTCATCGTCAAGAAAGTTATAAAATTAATGTATACATAATAAATTTGTTATATTCAATGAACACCGAGGAGTTAAAAGGACGGCGGTGGTGACTATTGTATTGTAGTTTGTAATATAAATAATTTCTGAATTTTGCTAAGATATGAATGGGAATTTTTAGACTATGTTCGCAAACAAAGTAAAATTATAATATTTTCTCCACATGCAGAATTTTGTGAAGATGCGGCTGGTACGGAGAAAATAATAAAATAAAATACAAATAATCAAACTGCCGATTATCATTTGTAACAGTTTTTATTAAAACTTGTTACCTAGTTAGTGGTTACACAATACCTAACCACTAAACTTCTTCTTCTGCTATAGATGATAGTTATTGTTATTATTATATTCTAATATTTTTTTGTATCTCTATAAATAAAATAAGTCTAAAACAAATCTAGTTAAAAAGTGAAATATTTTAATAGGTTGATAAGTTTTTAAACTACATTATTTGTCTTATAATAGATAAAAACAACAAAAAAAGTTTAAAATAAAGTCTTTAACGCAATTGTTTTGTTATAAACATTATTTTTTGTATGCATAAATATCCTTTTTTGGTGATAAATTAGGAAATCAATACTTCGGCGATCAATTTTCCTAGCGATCAATTAATATACTATCCCTAACTTTTCAAGGACAGCAACAACTACATTAAACGAGGTTTTAACTGGAATGAAGGAGAGGCTGGAATTTAATGTTGGTCAAAAATTAGTTCTGTTGGACTCTGTAACACTAGTAAATTTTTTATTACTATTTGCACAACCCTATGTATTTTTAAAAAAATTACCGTGATAACTTTGGTTTTTGCGTAATTAATTAGTAATTCATGAGTACTAAAATTATTAAAATAAAATTTGTAACAATTTTATTTTTATAAACACTATTTTTTGTGTGCCTAAATATCCACGCGATAAAATTACCGGCGATCAATTTTTCTCGCCATCAATTTTCCGGCGATCAATTTCCCCCGAGATCAATTTTCCACGGGACCAATTTACCGGCGATCAATTTACCTCGCGATCAATTTACCTCGAGATCAGTTTACCTCGCGATCAATTTTCCGGCGATCAATTTACTGGCGATATATTTTCCAAGCGATCAATTTACCGGCGATAAATTTTCCCCGCGATAAATTTTCCGCAATAACTTTTCCGCGATCAATTTACCGGCGATGAATTTTCCGGACACGTTAACGCAAAGATGTAATCACTTTGAAGTGATGCAATACAAATTGCTAGAAATATAATATTCATTTGGGAAAATTAGTAGTTAGTTGTGTTTAGACATTCGCACAGTGTACAACTAAGATTTAAATAAAATATGTGTTAAGCTTAGATTATTGTTTTACTCTATTCCTCTTCCTAGGTCACTATAAACTGGAGACGAAGATAGGATGGATTAAATTCCGCCAGGTTGAAATATTGCCAAAATTATAGGGATGGATTAAATTCCGCCAGGTTGAAATATTGCCAAGTTATAGGGATGGATTAAATTCCGCCAGGTTGAAATATTGCCAAGTTATAGGGATGGATTAAATTCCGCCAGGTTAAAATATTGCCAAGTTATAAATGGATTAAATTGCGCCAGTGTGGTTTAAATACAGTTGTACAGTAGATTAAATTTCACCTAGCTGTGGATTTGATGAAGGTCTACTATACGATCGTATTAAATTCTGCTGTTTTTTCAGTGGAAGCAACTACCAAAATGGAACGAATAGAAAATTGAAGATGGATAAATCCTCAATTTAACATTTTGCCTGTGAATCCATAGACAAAGCATTATTAGCCGCAAAAAGGAGAAAATGGATGCGCTCGGTAAAATTATATTTGGATGCTGAAGAGATCATAGATGTTGTGAAAAAAGAAACAAGCTATTACACATCGGAGGCCCACAATTACAGGAACTTGCATTTAGACTACCAGGGGCTGTGGTAGACTATAATCCTCAAACTAACGACGATGTATTTATTATCTTAGTCGACGCTCTTGACAAACATTTCTCACCGCAAGAAAATTTATCCCATGAAAGACACGTCTTTTGTAAGATAAAATTTGAAGAAGGGGAATACCTAAACAAGTTCCTCATAAGATGTAGGTTACAGGCAAACAAGTTATCAATTGGAAATACTGCACAAGAAGCCCGAGAAATAAACATAAAAGATAAATTAGTTGACATGTGGGCACCAGTAGAGTTAAAAAGGAGAGAATTGAAAAAAGAATATTCACTGATGACGCAGTAAAATAATGCTTAATATATTAACAAACACGAAATCATAGTTATGTTAAGCAAAAAACAGACACTCACCTACAAGGCATAATTGAACCGCAGATTAACCACAATGCAAAATCAAGAAACCGTAAACATGCGGAAATTACAAAAGAGACCGAATGTAGTCGATGTGGTAACTTCAATCATAGTGCCACTGATTTAAGACAATGTTCAGCAATGAATTATAAATGCCATTAGTGTGGCCGAATATGCCATTTTGCTAAGAAATGTAGATATCAGAAATACAGCCGTCCTTCCTATCAAAATCACTCAAATCCTCGATTCAATTACAACCGCGCAAAATGAATCAATCATATCGAAGTCCACAATGATTCACCGTCAAGTAGTAATATGGGTGATTTTGATTGTTTTAAAGTCGGAAGTGCAGTAAATTCTGGTGAAAGCATAAGGGATGACATAATCTAAATAAAAATAGGAGGCACTGATATTAAAATGCTAATCCATTCTGGAGTATCCTGCAATATCATTAGTGGTCGGGATTGGCAAACGCTCTTGTTAAACAAAGCCTCCATAATAAATATTTAATCTTTCGTCGTGGTAAAAAACATCACCATCTCACTACTGGGTAAGCAAACATCAATCTTCCTTGGAGTTTTGAAACTAGAAGTAACTGATAATACAAATCAAGTAGGACAAACCACCTGTTTTCCTAAACTTCGTGATATCATGGTGAAACATACAATTAACCCAAAGGTAAAGCTTGTACAACAACCGTTGCGAAGAATTCCCATTGCTGTAGAATCTAAAGTAGCACAAAAATTTAACGAAGCTCTTGCTAATGACATAATCGAAAGAGTGGAAGAATTTAATCCGTGGATTTCGCCTATGGTAATAATTTTTAAATCGGACTAAGCATTAATTATGTGTGTATGTATTTATCTTTATGTGAATATAAGTTTATAAAACTTTTTACAAATGGATTGGTAACAACAATTACAGCATATTTGTCTTTATTAACATAAAAAGATAAAAATACAAATTATTTATTTATGAGCATCAAAAATAGAAGAGAGAGAGAGAGAAATAAAAACACTACACAATAAATTCAGTGTACTACATGTTAAATATATTGAAAAAGAGTGGATACAGAACCATAAATCAAATAACAGCATACTGTTTACATAGTAAAGAAAAATAGTAATGTGTAATAATATATTTTGCAAACAACAATTTGCAAGATATGAAGTTTATTTTTATCGAATTAGGAGTGTAGGCAAATATTTTATTACTTTTGTTATTATCTAAGTTATAAAAAAGGAAAACATAATTGTTTTCATATAGATTTAAATCATTTCATTTATAATATCACAAAGGTAGGCAATTCGGTAGTGATCGGGCATTCTAAGAAACAGTGGAATAAATTATCATTTTTGTTTAAATTAAATTGTGCAATTATCGGTGGCATCTAGACAGTATTTAATATATTTGAAAAAAAAATAGTTAGGCCTCTTTTATTAGAGAGCCTAATTTGAGAGATTATTCTAGATTTTGCTAAGGTACAGTCGCTTAGATATGATTAAGAGGAGTTAGAATTTTTTATTAATTTGTAATGATCACTGTAAGATGAGTTAGATATTTTATCCAAATCTTAAGAACGTAGTGAGTTTTTAAATTTTCATTTTCTTGTACCTATTGGTTATTGGCTCTAAAAATTAAAATATAATGACGTTACATTGCAGCATTAATTCTTCTAATAACTTGGGTAACATTATTGTACAGTGATTGTCATTCAGTGAAGGGGAAAAATAAACTAAGCCTACTTTGATTTTTTTGCCTTCTTTTCAAAATTTCAAAAATATCCACAAATGTGTTTTATTTATTAAATTAATTTGTCTAAATATCTTGTATTTGATCATGACTAGTATTCCTCCCGCGGGCCTACCTTTCTGTTTATCTTCGCTTTCACTACTTATGAAAATATTCTTCTGGAGGGCCTCTCGAATGTTATCTAAAACAGATAAGTTATTTAATCCTTCAATATTCCAGAATATAAGCTTTAAATAAATGATATCCATATCACTAGTAAAGTTATTTATGTTAGGTTTATTTATGCTTATATTATCGTTAAAATTATTGTGTACACAAAATGAAGGATTGCACTTAACCGGCTTTAGTAGGCATCTGAGAAGGTAGCAGCTGTTGTGTCTGGACGAGAAAAATGTTTCTTTTATGTTGGTTGGAGTCAATACATTACAATACATCGGCATTATGGATCTTGTTTACAGGTTTGGGTGTGCTGTCATCGGAGGATTCGCTTCTTCTTGTTTTCTTTTGCATCTTCCTCTCGTTACGCATTTGTTTGAGTAAATCATGGTTGATGAAAATTGACATGCGTTTCAGTTTTCTTTTCGTGGACATTATTTCATTTTTAATTGATAATCTGGACAAAACAGTAATAACTGGCCTTGGTTTTTAATGATTTACTGCCTGTTCTGTAAACATCTTCTAAATCTTTAGTTGTGAAGTTAATTTCGAGGTTAATTTACAGCTTTTGTGATTTGATATTCGTAATGATATCAGATAAATTTTCGTTATCACTTTTTGATATCCCATACACGATAATAATTTTCTTCTTTACTTGCCTTTCTAAGTAAGTTATCACTTTTTGTTATGCAATAGCTTCTTTGCTTAAATTTTCATATTTGGAAGTTCATTGCTAGAGTATATACAGTAACAAATTCTTCAGTTTTTTGGTTTGTAGTATGTAGACGAGAATTTATTTCATCTAGCTTCTGTAATTTTGTAAGTATTTCAGTAATCTGTGTTTGGAGGTTATTGTCCAATTCCGGCGTGTTTGGCGGAGCGGGAACCATTTTTATAGGTTATGCTTGTACATTTACTATGTTTAGTAGACTATAATTGCATTAACAGGTTATTTTACCTGCAATAATGTCGCTTACACTTTAGATTTAATAATTTTGTAGTTTTATGTTGTAACGTGGAAAGCCCGCTGTCGCCGCCGCTGTCGCATCCACGCCGCAGAAATGAGCGAGTGTCTATTTATAGCGAAGATGCAATCGCGCTAGCAGCTGGGCTACGTAGCCAAACAGGTCGCGGTGAGTTTAATTACTTGCGGTCGCCTGAACCTTTTGTGTTTATTGTTATTATGCGGTCGAACATTCTAGAGTGTTCTAGAAGACAATAGTAGCTGTATAAAAGGGCCTTAGCTATGCTTGAGAGTTAGTTACATACACAGTCATAGAGATACATGGAGTGTTAGAGAGTACAGTGTTAGTATTGTAGTGAGCGTATGCAGTTGGTGTCGAGTAGGTACTCGGGAAGTTACTGGTATATTGGGATAGCTGTGGATGTGAATACTCGGTAGTGTTGACGAGTATTGGGAAGCTTTAGTGTACAAGGACAGTAACGGCGAGTTAGGAAGTTACTGGTATACCGGGATAGCTGTGGAAGTGAATACTCGGTAGTGTTAACGAGTATTGGGAAGCTAGGTATACGGGGACAGTAACGACGAGTGAAAGTGGATACTCGGCAGTGTTGTTGAAAAATTGTGGCATACGGATAGTTGGTGATACTGAGGCTGTGAAGGAGAAAGTTAGTTACGTAAATAGACAGACAGTGAGGTGAAAGGTGGGACTTTTGTCCGAGCAATTGAATATACAGACGCTGATAAGTCAGTTGTGTATATAGACGCTGTCGAGGTCGGTAGGCGGACAGTTGAACGTGATATAAGTATATAATGACATAAATATAGTGATATAAATATCGCGTAAACAGTCTACAAGAGTCTGCAACAGACCGGCAATCTAAGATTGGAACACGTAGTGAAATAAATAATTTGTAATATCGTGAAAATAAATAGTAGAGTTAATTGGTTAAATAAATAGTGTGTGATAGTGTTATCTAGTTAATTATAGTTTTAGTCTTAATTAGTTTTTAATAATTGTTTAATATTAGTAATAGTAACTTTCATTACAGTTTAATAAACACTTAATTTTAATTAATAATAATTGACTAATATTTACACTTTACCCAAAAACGTTACAATATGTATTGTACTACAATAAATTAGGTTTTTTACAATGTAAAAATTTGAACGTTTAATAAACAATGTTTACCAGTTAAAGCAATGTCCTATTTACTGAGCATTAATAAAGGTCATGTTTTACAAATTACCAAACTGATTACATTGACTACATACAATGGTCGGTTCAAAGTATATTTTAGTATTTAATCTAAGTATAATAAATTGATTTTGTATATCGTTTATGTTTATAGGCTCAAAATTTGAATTTCTTCAAAAAGAACATATTTCTCGAGTCACCAAAATGTACATACCAAATAAAAAGATAAGAAAAAATAAATAAGCAAGTACATATACATTTTAAAAATACATTAATTATTATTTATTTACTATTATTATAATTATTATTATTATTATTATTATTATTATTATTATTATTATTATTATTATTATTATTATTATTATTATTATTATTATTATTATTATTATTATTATTATTATTATTATTATTATTATTATTATTATTATTATTATTATTATTATTATTATTATTATTATTATTATTATTATTATTATTATTATTATTATTATTATTATTATTATTATTATTATTATTATTATTATTATTATTATTATTATTATTATTATTATTATTATTATTATTATTATTATTATTATTATTATTATTATTATTATTATTATTATTATTATTATTATTATTATTATTATTATTATTATTATTATTATTATTATTATTATTATTATTATTATTATTATTATTATTATTATTATTATTATTATTATTATTATTATTATTATTATTATTATTATTATT
Source organism: Harpalus rubripes (assembly GCA_963082715.1). Lineage (NCBI taxonomy): Eukaryota > Metazoa > Arthropoda > Insecta > Coleoptera > Carabidae > Harpalus > Harpalus rubripes. The sequence goes on from OY720455.1 coordinate 20,845,111, forward strand.
ATTATTATTATTATTATTATTATTATTATTATTATTATTATTATTATTATTATTATTATTATTATTATTATTATTATTATTATTATTATTATTATTATTATTATTATTATTATTATTATTATTATTATTATTATTATTATTATTATTATTATTATTATTATTATTATTATTATTATTATTATTATTATTATTATTATTATTATTATTATTATTATTATTATTATTATTATTATTATTATTATTATTATTATTATTATTATTATTATTATTATTATTATTATTATTATTATTATTATTATTATTATTATTATTATTATTATTATTATTATTATTATTATTATTATTATTATTATTATTATTATTATTATTATTATTATTATTATTATTATTATTATTATTATTATTATTATTATTATTATTATTATTATTATTATTATTATTATTATTATTATTATTATTATTATTATTATTATTATTATTATTATTATTATTATTATTATTATTATTATTATTATTATTATTATTATTATTATTATTATTATTATTATTATTATTATTATTATTATTATTATTATTATTATTATTATTATTATTATTATTATTATTATTATTATTATTATTATTATTATTATTATTATTATTATTATTATTATTATTATTATTATTATTATTATTATTATTATTATTATTATTATTATTATTATTATTATTATTATTATTATTATTATTATTATTATTATTATTATTATTATTATTATTATTATTATTATTATTATTATTATTATTATTATTATTATTATTATTATTATTATTATTATTATTATTATTATTATTGTTATTGTTATTGTTATTGTTATTGTTATTATTATTATTATTATTATTATTATTATTATTATTATTATTATTATTATTATTATTATTATTATTATTATTATTATTATTATTATTATTATTATTATTATTATTATTATTATTATTATTATTATTATTATTATTATTATTATTATTATTATTATTATTATTATTATTATTATTATTATTATTATTATTATTATTATTATTATTATTATTATTATTATTATTATTATTATTATTATTATTATTATTATTATTATTATTATTATTATTATTATTATTATTATTATTATTATTATTATTATTATTATTATTATTATTATTATTATTATTATTATTATTATTATTATTATTATTATTATTATTATTATTATTATTATTATTATTATTATTATTATTATTATTATTATTATTATTATTATTATTATTATTATTATTATTATTATTATTATTATTATTATTATTATTATTATTATTATTATTATTATTATTATTATTATTATTATTATTATTATTATTATTATTATTATTATTATTATTATTATTATTATTATTATTATTATTATTATTATTATTATTATTATTATTATTATTATTATTATTATTATTATTATTATTATTATTATTATTATTATTATTATTATTATTATTATTATTATTATTATTATTATTATTATTATTATTATTATTATTATTATTATTATTATTATTATTATTATTATTATTATTATTATTATTATTATTATTATTATTATTATTATTATTATTATTATTATTATTATTATTATTATTATTATTATTATTATTATTATTATTATTATTATTATTATTATTATTATTATTATTATTATTATTATTATTATTATTATTATTATTATTATTATTATTATTATTATTATTATTATTATTATTATTATTATTATTATTATTATTATTATTATTATTATTATTATTATTATTATTATTATTATTATTATTATTATTATTATTATTATTATTATTATTATTATTATTATTATTATTATTATTATTATTATTATTATTATTATTATTATTATTATTATTATTATTATTATTATTATTATTATTATTATTATTATTATTATTATTATTATTATTATTATTATTATTATTATTATTATTATTATTATTATTATTATTATTATTATTATTATTATTATTATTATTATTATTATTATTATTATTATTATTATTATTATTATTATTATTATTATTATTATTATTATTATTATTATTATTATTATTATTATTATTATTATTATTATTATTATTATTATTATTATTATTATTATTATTATTATTATTATTATTATTATTATTATTATTATTATTATTATTATTATTATTATTATTATTATTATTATTATTATTATTATTATTATTATTATTATTATTATTATTATTATTATTATTATTATTATTATTATTATTATTATTATTATTATTATTATTATTATTATTATTATTATTATTATTATTATTATTATTATTATTATTATTATTATTATTATTATTATTATTATTATTATTATTATTATTATTATTATTATTATTATTATTATTATTATTATTATTATTATTATTATTATTATTATTATTATTATTATTATTATTATGCAATTCTCGCGGGTAGCTCGATGGCCTATTTACTTTGTGATGTGTGCACGTACCGATATGCTGCTAAAGGTAGGGCACAAATATTTCTTCTACCACTACTTTTACTCAAGTTTTGACCAATAGCAACGGAGCACGCGGAGCTATGTATGACTGATCCGGGCAGAAGCAGAGCCCAATTTAAACGAAGATTTCTCAGTGAGCCCGGCATTTTCCGAGGTAATCATCTGGTATCCAGTCCGTGTATTCAGGAAATTACAAATATGGCTTCTGTATCTGTACGAAATATTAGATAAAATTGATGTTAAAGAAATGAATTTCCAGGAAAGATAGATAGATAGAGCTTTATCATTGTTACAAATGATAATTACTAAATGTTATTTGTAAAATACCTATGACTACTGTAGAATGTAAACGCTGTTTTTCTACACTTAAAAGAATAAAAACATTTTTAAGGAACACCATATGACACAATATAGACTGACCGCATTGACGATGTTATCCATCGAAACAGAATGATCAATAACATTCCTGAATACAGTAAAAAAGGGATAGAACATTTTATTCACGCAAAATAGAATAGGATGTATTTTATTTTTAAATAAAGATTATATAATTTATATTGTATATGGGTTCTCGCGGTCGCGTGCCTAAGTGTCTGGTCGTGAATCTGAGGATCCGGGTTCGATCCCGGCCGCCGCCAAATATTTATAATTTTAAGTGACACAAAATTGACCTGTGGTGCACTCTCCACGCCAGCAATGAGTTCCCGTGAGGTGACGCCTGGTAAACGCCCTCACGGTACAAATATGTCATCATCATTACCGATAACTGCGAACAAAGCAGATTGGCACACCCAGAAATGGGTAATATGCCGTGATGATATATTTATATTTAATTATTTATATTGTATTTACTTTTTTAAAAAAATTTGTGCCCTACCATACAAAGATATCACCAGCCGCCACTGACATATGACATTATATACGGTGAATACTGGAAACTCGAACATAGCCTATTAATACGAGAAAACCGTTTTATATTTTGTTGATCCCCATTTCAGCTGACAAAAATGGTTGTGGTATTCTGCATTAAATGACACCAAATACATTACGTAATATTTTAGACTCTTAAATTAATTATTAAATTTATTCATTATTTTATTAATCTCGATAGGCAAGATGACGTTTGAACAATAAGATAAACAAACGATTGACATTTTATCTGTCAGAATTCATTAGCTATTCTTTTTTTAAATATTTTGTAATAGATTAGAAATTGCATAAATTTAAATAAACTAATTAAATTGAATCAATTTATTAATTAATTGATGGATCTAAAATATTACGTAATTTACATGTATTTAATGCAATTTTTTTATTTTTCTATTGATACCACGAACCGCGGCCACCGTTGTCAGTTGAAACGGGGAGCAACAGTCTGTGAAAATTTATTTTTCTCATTCGTCCTACTTTCAGAATGCTATTGTTAACAGAACAATTATTTTGGCATATGTCAATGAAGCCAATACGACAATCATTAAAATTATATGCTTAATTCCTGCTGTTTATTATTTTAGAATAAAGTAAACCGTATTAAGAACGATACGTTAGGGTTGTTCGTTTTACTACTTTGCGTTTACAGTTTACTGCCGTGTCCAAACAAAGTATATGGAGGCGGCAGTAAACCGTAGACGCAAAGCAGCGAAACGAACAGACCTATTAACGTTGTCTGTATGTAAGTATGTATTAACGAAGAGCATTATATATTCATTTTATTTTCTTTTCTTTTTATATACTGTTGTTGACAAGTTTGTATGGCAATAATAATAATATACAAATACAGTTATTACTTAGTTACTCGCCTACTTTTTTTCATGTAAACAATGGATTAATATCTTGATACCGGTAAAATGTGTTAATACAGGGATCCCAAATAATTAAAAACAGATAATTAACTTCTAAATTTAATTTAATGTAAATTGTGGAATATATTCTAATAAGAGTGAGAACAATGAAGCATTTAGACTTTTTTAAAAGAAAGCCTTTGGTTTCGTAAAATTACTTTAACTTTTTTGATGTTAATACTTGTTAAATATGGTAAAATTTACAGTTGCAATGAGAAATATTTACCTACAATCAATAAATTTAATTATTAGAGCAGATTTTAATTAGTGGCGATGAATAGGCAACGCTGCGTTTCAACAAAATTAAAAATAAGGGATTCATCCCGAATGACTGAAATACTAATGATTTCTGTGCTTCGAGATCCCTTCTGGTTCAACGTTTTATACTGATGCCTTTACTTTGCGTAATGATAATACATAAGGCGTATCTTTAATACTTAGTGTTAATACGTCAGGTTAAGAAAAACATTTTTGCAACAAAATTTAATTGATATTTGACATGTGTTTCAGTTGGCAGAAAAGAATTGTTGACGCGCATCTTCTTGTTTAATTCTATTTATGTACATTGTATTGCAAATATAGGATGAGATACAGCTATTTGTTTTCTTCGACATTGATGATTTTGAAATTTTTCGAAAATTAATTTTGAAAGCTGTCATAAATTTACCTAATGCATAATGCGTAATGCAGAAAAGTCTGGAGTTTACATTGTGCTTATGCACTATACCTTGTTCCATTTAAGCCATTCAGTATTGCAGAGCATAGGGAATAGTTTTGACCTCTCTGATTGGCTGAAATTGGAGAAAAGAGACAAGTTTAGCCAATGAAATATAGGCTACTTCAAATTTGCGCTGTTGCCAGCTCCATCTACTGAATGGATTAAATGGAACAGTGTATATACATTAACATTAAATACAGCGTGATCAAAAATACTTGTAATTGGTATGACTGATACATAAATTTATTTCCCGTCGTTGACACTGTTGATAATGACATTTGAAAATTTTAAATTTCGGTACATTTACAATTTTTTTATGAAAATGGCTGTCGTTTCCCTTACCCACATCCTTCTATTTCTCACATTAGCCACTGAGCAATATAAAGTATTTCAATCATTCAAAATTCTATTATCTAGCAGGTCTCTCGCTCTGATATAACCTATTTGTATTTATTCTAAAAATGACATTTCAAATAGTATTTCTGCTTTTACCTTGTGTTGTGTAAACTATGGTATTGGAAGATCCCCAGAATCGTATTGCCAACTGAATCAGTTATTTTTGATCACACTGTAGTGGCTGTAAATGGTCCTGGGCGTTGCGACATAATAAACGTCGTTACTCATTATCTATTAGCACTATTTTTTAACGTTATGCATTAAAAAAATGTAGCTGTGAATTAGATTTTATAACATATAACATAAAAACATCCATTTGATCCATAATTCTATTACTATACTATTGAGAGATTGTATGTTGGTGTAAATGATATGTGAATTTAAAATTTGGTATTTTTGCTTTGTTATTATTTTCAATAATACTCAAGCCAGCTTCAGAGTTTACATAACGTAACATAACATATTATAGCATAGCATTACATAACATAACGTAACATAAGGAATTTGTGAAGGTTTCATAGTTCCAAGTATTATAAATATCTGCTAACTTCATGATAAATATCTTGCTCATATACTCAGTTTGATGTTGACATTATGTGTTAGTCTAAAAAGAATACTATTCTGGATACGGACGATATTGTTGCTATTAATAATTTAGTGCTATCTTACCGGACTGGTTCATAATTTCGGATATTGCAATCCATGCATTATTTTTCTTAATATCCTTAAAATCTGGTCGAGATTTATCGTATATTAAAGCATATTTCTCAAACTCAACAAAAGGAATTAGTAATGTTTCATCTATCTTGACAGCAACTTATAGTATGTTCCGTAACGCAACCGGTTCGATCAGGTTTACGGTTTTGTGTTCTGTAAGTCCTGAAATTATTTACCGGTTTCAATTTGGAACGCGATTCCTGAAAAAAGTTGGTAAAAAGTCGGACCGCGGCAACCACGACATAATCCTGATTTCTCTGGTATTTTTACCGCCACTACCGCTACTTTCAAACATCATCATAACAAAATCAAACGATATCTGTCAATGTCCAATTTCTAAACCGCATTTTTAGTGGTATTATTAATAATTATTATAGATGTAAGTATGAAAACATTATTTATATTTGATATATTGTTGATTGTGTTATTTTTATTAGCATTATTCAAGGTTATCATTCATTTGGTTAATTTTTATTTTTGTTAGGTTGTGTAAATTTTAAATGTCCTATGATTCAATGTCAATCTGTCTCGAAATGTATGAAAATTTTCAGGAATCATGGTATACCCAGAATCAAGATACTGGTTTTTTGGTTCACTTACGGAACATAGTATTAAATGTCAAACACAAACTGAAATTGACAATTCAATTGACAGCTATTGTGTTGTTTTGAAATGTGGTACACGACGACTCACGTACGCGTCCGAACATAACCGATTAACATAACGTATCCGTCAGGAAATAAAATTTGGCCATATTCTATGTTTTCTTAAGTTACGTTATGTTATGTTTCTTACGAAAACTATGAAATACTATACAGGTTTACATACATTGTGACACAAATGCAGGCTACTCACCTATGCCGCACATATGTTGATTGCCTGCAACTCACGGGTATAGGGCGGGAGCATAGGTCGTGGGTCGAATAATAATTTGGTGGTATACTGTAGCCCAACTAAACACAAAAATGACTCAGGCCAATGCCTGTGCAAAAATTTTGAAATACCACCAATTTATTCTGCGGGCGCCAACACCTTGAAAAGGGTAACCTCGAGAGGTGTCCTCGAGAGAAGGAACACAGAACAAATAAAATGAAAAATTAAATTTTTGTAAAAAAACCAATACATTAAAAAAATATAAAAGATTCCAAAACTACAAAAAAAATTATTTAAAAAAAAATTTACTAAAAAGGACGGCGGCAGCACAGGTTGTCCCCTAACTATGGACGCTGGAACACTAAGGTGGTGGGTCCAGACGTAGAGCGGGAACCCAGTCGAACTTCTTCAGGAGCTGAAGTAGCCCTTGGCCGCACAAGCGATACTGGGAGGCAGCCCTCGGTCGCTGGTTCGGTGTAAGTTTCACCCTGCAGTGGTGTAAAACTAGGCGGCTTTCCACGAAGTAAAATTAAGGCTACGGCTCCGTCGTCCGGCGGATCTAATGTTCTTGACTGGCTGGACTCGTAGATGGATCAAAAGCTCCGGGACCAAGGGTCATCCACCATCCGCCAGAGCCACTAAGTCCCTTAAAAAAAACTCTCCACAGTAACTTGTACTTGGAGGCACACCGCGGCTTGAAGAACCTGGGTACTTAGGCATAAACAAAATTACAAGATTGAAAGACTCCTGTCCGGAAGTTATACAAATAAAAGTTCTGAATTTAAATTTAAAAAAAATGATAAATGATTAGACACTACAAAACAAACCGGTATGACAAAACAAGGACAAAATCGAGGATCAGGTTGACTGCTGTTCCAAAAAGAAAATTTATAAAAGCGCAAAAAAAAACTTCCAACTAAACAATATGGAAATCCTAAAAAAATTTAACCCAGCGCAATTAAAAATTTAAAACCCTGACGGAGTAACTTCCGACGCGTGTATGTCGCAAATCAACGAAAAATTAAATACTAAAAAAATGGATTTGCAACAAAAAAATGGTGTCGAGAAAAAAATCCGAGTTATAAATCTGAATTAGTCCAAACCGTTTCCGACAGGACTACCCAAAGATGGCCGCAGTACAAACCATTCACTCCACATACACACAGGATAGGGGAGGATTGAAGAGGAAAAAAAATTTTTTAAGCAGAATAAAATATACATGTAAAAGCAAAATTTGAAAGTGTCCAACGTGACAATGGGAACCAGGAGTACAACGGTTAAAAGGCTCAACAGAATATTACGAAGTGGAAAAAAAAATGAAGGAGTTCGATGACCCCGGGGGAAAACTGGAACTATAGGTAGAACAGTTCGGGCGAAAATTAAACAGAAATTTAATATAAAATACTACAAAAAAAAATTTTCGTAAGAATTTTAAAGTTACTAAATTTAATAATATTTTCAATAAATTTTAATTTATTAAAGCCAAACAAAATTTAATAAGATTTTTGAATAAATTTTAAGATTATTAAAGTCAAATAAAATTAATAAGAATTTTGAATAAAATTTTAGTTTATTATAGCCAAACAAAAATTAATAAGAATTGTGAATAAAACTTAACGCTAATAAAGCCGAACAAAAATTAATAAGAATTTTGAATAGGTTGTACCTGGATAGTCTGAGATATGAAACGTGATGGCTCAAAATAATGAAACACAACTCATTGAAAAATTCAAAAACATGTAACCAGAATAAAACATAACCTCAAAATTTAGCCCCACAAACAGCCACAGAATCTTGGTACACTATTATTCACGAAAGATGACTATTCAAGGTCATTTGTTCGAAGAAAGAATACACATCACTTTATAACAGTAGCTTAGCAACATTTTGTATTAGAAAGAGAAAGATTATTTGACCTATGTCTATTTAATTTATGTGGTGTGACAGATATACGTAAATAGTGGCATTACTTTCTAACACACTATAAATAATAATGACATATGTCGTAGAATTACAAATACCTAATTATCTACTACACCGCCCTCTGTGCTAATATTTACCCAGTGGCATTGACGTTTAAATCAAATTATTATTCCTTGGTTTATAAGTTAAATCTATGTTTTTCTATTTTGCAAAAACAGAAGTGAAGAACATAAATCTTTCAGAAAGACAATATTGAGAAAGAAACATAACTTTTATTCTTATTTTTTCAGTTAAAATGTGTCCATAAATATTTCATGTTACAGGCCTATGCAAACGAAATGCAATGAAGTTATCTGCAAGTAATATTATATCAGACGGCTCACAAATGACCTTGAATAGTCATCTTTCGTGAATAATAGTTTAGCTACTCGATACATTTCAAACCCATGAGGCTACAAAGCCACGTGGATTCTCCCAAAGAAAAACTCTGACCAAAATGGCAACAATAAGAAGAAAAATAAATGAAATCGAGTAACTCACCAATTCTCAGCGCTGTAGAACATCGGACCAAACTCCGGAATCGACAAAAAAACTTTTGAAAAGCGGTAGATGTCTCACACTAACCAGTCTCAGCCTTGGCCAAAAAAAAAAACTATCTCAGTGACCAGAAAAAAAGGCTAGCAAGTCTGTCAAAAGACCTGAACAAAAAGCCTCGAGGTGCCGGTTACACCCCTTTTTATTTCTCCCTACTCCCACTTTACGAACTCAAGACAAAACTTCTACCAACTGTGGTAATTCAAAACTAAAATTTAAAAGAGGAGTAACAGTAACTGTAACTGAAATAAATTAATAAATGTCACTAGAATCACCTTAATACAGTATAAACTATTTAAATGAAAAATTTGCAAGTCGGTTTTACGTGATGAAGTGAGTGGCGTAGACAGTAGCGATTGGGTTTACCGTTACAAAAAAAAATTCTATCGTTTCACAAAAAGTTCCAGAAATTTTTAATTAATTTTAAAGAGAAAGATTAATGAAAGAAACCAAACCTGTGACGTTGCAAAACGTCACAACATCCATATTTTCTTTATGTTATGCTATAATATGTTATGTTACGTTATGTAAACTCTGAAGCAGACTTTACTGAGCTGGTACAACTTTTTTCATGAAGTAGGTATTTTAATAATTTGTTATTTCATATATAATGAAATAACAAGTTTGATGCCAGAAATAGTTATGAAAAACAACCTCCTACTCTACCGAAGTCAAATTACATAGAACACTACCTTTATAGCCAGTAGGAAAACAATTTGTACATCACCGAAGTTATTTATATAAACATAGGCGATAGTTTGTCACACATGCTGTATGAATTTTGACGTCACATTCTGTTTCAGATCAAATGACTTTTTCAAAATATTAAACTTCAATAATTAATTTTAAAATATCTAATGGAAATTTCGCGATATTTTTGAGGCTATTTAATAGTATTTTTATAAATTTAATACGTAGAAGGCATATAAGAATTCTTGCAGGAACCCTATTATTTCATATTAGGGGACCTTAGGGGTTTACCCTATTGGGGAGCTTTTGGCATAAACAATCTTATTCATATTTTAATATTTTGACTATGGTTGCTTTTGCCAAAATCTCCGCAATAAATTTTAGACAAAAATGATTCATATAAGTACACAGTTAAAATCTACACCTAAATTAATAAACCGATTTTATTTTTCACATTTTATAACGTCTAGAATCGATTTGTAATTTTATAATAGTGTTAATCTAATAAAACTTAAAAGTAAAATATTTTAGTAATCTACGTAGTACATTATTTTTTAAGGCAAAGTCGGATTAAAAATACAAAAATTATTTATAAACCATAAGCGAAATGACTCTTATGCAGTGTAATTTCTAGTACTTATTACATCTGTATATTTCGTTTATAAAATATAGCGGATACAGTTTATATTTTATAAATTTGTCAAAATTCGTTTATTTTATATATATATATATATATATATATATATATATATATATATATATATATATATATATATATATATAGTCGTATATGAAACTTATCTAAATCTAACAATTAAAATTGCACTACATCAACAATAAAACTGTAATTGTTGTTATTTTAGATCATTTCATCCATTAACTTACTGCAATAACAGCTTTCTGGAATATTTTCTGTCGAATAATATTTCTCATGTTAGAAGATTAGAAAATTGAGTTACATGTCATGCGCTTCTGCAAATGTCATTAGTCTGTCAGTGTGTAACTTTGTTATTTATGGTCCGAGATGACAGAGGTAATGCATGTATATGTGGAAAGAAGTGATGAAACTTCATATTCCGATACTGAAACTATGAAACTAAGTCAATAAAGCAGATATAATTGATATAACTTGCAGAGTTTCAACATTTTATAAAATTTATCTTTAATTAATCCAGCCGCATTGACATTAAATAAAAATTACGGAATTTACAAAATGTATGACTTTAACGGTCTCGTGGGCTAGCTTTTTCCCGCAGGACTTATTTGCAACTTAACATCTTGTACCATAAAAGTATTATATTTGAGTTGTCAAAGCGTACATCAAATAATTTTTGTGTTATTTGTGAAAGAACGATCTGTTTACTTCTGCAAGGAAAGCGTAGTAACATGCTTTCAATATAAGCTTTGTTTGATAAGTTTACATTTCTTAGTGTTGTTTAGTTTTCTTGAAAAGTTTTGTGGTATGAAAGAGTTATTATTTCTAGTAACAAAAGCAAACATACAAAGACAACTCTCAATAGAATTTGTAACAAACAGCATTCAAATATTTCAATAATTTAACTTTAAATTGCTTCTAATTAATTGCAAGAAATTTATCCAAATCACAGTTATAGTAGGTCGAGTGTAATAACGTTCAATATTGAAGAATAATACAGAGTGATCAAAAATGGCTGAAGGTCACATGACAACTTTTGTTCCAAAATAATGTCAAAATTATATTAAAATTTTCCATCATTTATCTTGATCATTCATCAAAACTATATACCATATATGACAGGTGCATGCCATTTGATTAACATCATTGCCGTACGTTGATTCATTTGATATTTGTTTCGCATACCTTCGTGAAAAAACTTTAAATAATTTCTTTTTTTATGGCTTTTAATGAAGAGCATGACTAGTTTCTTCTTTAAGCATATTTTCGTTTAGGTAAACGTAGGTATGACGGTTCTTAAGAATATCCTTATGTCAGCCATGGAAATAGTAATCCTGTCATACTAAGTAAGCGACAAATGTCGAAATCGTATAGAGCAGCAAGCGTCTGCCATTTTTGATTACTCTATAAATCACAAGGTTTACATATTTTTTAAACGACAATCTATAAAAAAATTATCTCATTCGATAGAGTTTTATATGAATTAATTCGTAATAAATTTTTTATATTCTTTTATTACGAATAAATAGAAAAATCTAATTTAAAGTTTAAATAAATATTATTAAACACAAAACAGTAAGCCATGATCAACAATAAAATAATTAACTTTTAGGATTTTAATCATAGATATTCGATTAATGTAATAGTCTTTAATAATTCCCAAATTTGTCTTTATATTTCTCTAAAGACAAATTAATTAGTTATTGATGTAACTTTGCTCAAAATCTCTGCTGCTACTGAAACAAATGCAATACGCTGTTGTAAATTTCTTTTTGTGGTTGTGATTATTGTAAATAATACATTATTTTAAATTACAAGAAAATAGTAGTTATAGTGCTTTCCAAGATCAAGCGAGTAACAATCGTTAACATTATATAGCAGGGGTAAAGATAAGAAACTCAAATTTTAAAGGCCCCTACACACGCTCCGGCTTGCCTGCGCAGACCTAGTTTGTACAGCTAAACCGGAGCGTGTACGTGTAACTAAGGCCACTTGAGTGACTATAAGCCCGGTTAGCGCATCTTCTGTATTCTCCTGACATTTGGCCTACACAAAGCAGGCCAGACTGAGCCTAGCGTTTGTAGGAGCACACATGCTAGTAACACAGTTTTATGACTTATTTATCACTCCTTGCATCTATTTTGTATGATTCACTACGTTACTATCTCCAAATAATTTTAATGTTTTTGACTAAATTTATCAAAAATAAGTTAACCTAACCTGAATAAAAAGCCGGTGTAGTGTGGAGGTAGCAACCAGTTCAGGCATACCCGCACGTATTTGGTCTGCTCAGGTAAGCCGGAGTAAAAACCGGGGTATTGGAGAGGTCTTTAACAGCTGCAAGACAACTCCGAAAAATAGAAATTGCACTCTTGGTACCCATTAGAACACTGGCATTAAATATATCTAGCTTTCTGATTGGTCTAAACGCAAACCAAGTTTACAATAGCAATATATAACGCAGGTATATTATTTATTCCATTTTAACTTTAAATAACTGTTTATTTACTAAATAAAAAATTATCAAATTTTCACGGTTCCAGCTGTCAAGTATGTCATACACGAAACAAAACTAATTAATAAGTTTTATGTATGTAAAATAGGCTGGCGCAGCAGCGCCACCAAATCCATTCTTATCTGAAATACAGTATACAATTTTTGTTGGCCATGGTATTGATATAAATTAGAAACAAGCGTAAAGACATTTGATCTGTCGGAAATGTATCTATCAAATTGTTTATATCTATTAGAGACATTATTATTGAAAGGGGAGAATTATTCACTAGAAGAAAAATAACAAATGAATAAAATGTATTATTTTTATGCAAAATATATTTTACAATTTTTGACAGGTTTAAAGGCGTTACATTTTTCGTAATTTTAATTCAATAACATAGATAACACTGTATAAAAGTAAATTTTATAATATTATAAATTCAATTTACTTGATTACGAAACATGCAAAATAAAATATGATTATTAATATGATGAATTAGCTGCAGAATTTAATTCTCAATGCCCGGTGTCATAAAACATGTTAAATCAATGATTAACTAATCACCATGTTAACTCTAATCAATGATTAAAGTACTTGTAAGTTTCCTGAAATTAATCCGTTTGTTAACTTGGGTCGATTAAATAACCGACCCGTTAAATTAAGATCTGGAGATTTTTTGGTATCTAGTATTCTAACAAACAAACCAACAATTCGGTGTTTGACAAAGTCAAAAAACTACATTAATAATAATTAATAATAATGTCGAAAAACGAAAGAAAACCAAATTTTTCTGAATAAGACAAACAAGAATTATTAAATATTATCAACAAATACAAGCATATTGTCGAAAATAAAAAGACGGCTAGTGTAACGTCTAAAATTAAGCAAGAAGTATTGGATTTAATTACAAAATAGTATAATGCGAGAAAATCAGATAATTTAGAAATATGTTATGAAAATGTTAAAAGAAAATCGAGAAAAGATGAGGCTAAAGAAAGGGTAAAATATTTATGCAGGAAAAAAAAGAAGAAAAATTCTCGGAAATGCAGTCAAGATAATATGTTTATTTGATTATATCGACGTTTCGATCATACTATGATCATCCTCAAGGTTAAATCAAGTCAGGTGAAACTAAGAAATATTTGTACACAATATTAACTATTTGTGAATTAATGTGAAAATACACTCGTTATAATTGTAATAAAGAACAATGTGTTTTATAATGTGGATATTATTAACTGAACAGACAGAATGAAACAATTTTTTTTTGGAACCAATAAAATATTTATATTTGGTTATATAAAAACAGAATTAAATTAATTTAAAAATTCATAATTTCCCAGGAAAACAAATTCTTTAACCAAATTAATGGGAGTGGCAGTAATTTATCAAGTATGCCTGTACAAAATACTATTTCGAACGAAAGCCAAAAGGATTTACAAATAAATTTGGATTTTGATATTGTAACAGAAAACGATACACTTGAAAATGTATATATATATATATATATATATATATATATATATATATATATATATATATACAGGGTGTTAATTAAAAAGCGGGCCATAGGCGTTTAACATGGGAAATCAGTTTTTCCTTGCGCAAAACTTCCCATTTAATTTTAAACAAAAATGTTTCAAATAAATGTTGTAGAGAATTAAATTCTACGCCAGCATTACTAAAAAGATTTTATTTTGCATGTTTAGTAACCTGTAAAATCCAATTTGAAATTTTATAAATATTGCTCATTTGTAGTGATAGCCAAGAAATTTAAACAAAATTACCAAGAAATGCATATCGTTTGAATTGTCAGAATTTCGATTTTGCAGGTTACAGAATAAAAATAAATAAAACCTAAGCAATAATTTAGATGTAGATTATAAAGACAAAATATTTTTAAGGACTTACGATAGAATATAATTATCAGTAACTTTTATTTGAAAATCGAATTTCGGACAGTTCAAAAGATATACATTTCTTTGTAATTTTGTTTAAATTCTATGGCTATTACTACAAATGAGCAATATTTATAGAATTTCAATTTGGATTTCACAGGTTAGTAAACATGCAAAATAAAATCTGTTTAGTGATGCTAATGTATAATTTAATTATCTACAACTTTTATTTGAAACACTTTTGTCTAAAATTAATTAGGAACTTTTGCGCAAGGAAAAACTGATTTCCCATGTTAAACGCCTATGGCCCGCTTTTTAATTAACACCCTGTATATATATATATATATATATATATATATATATATATATATATATATATATATATATATATATACAAGCTAAAAACGATGCTAAATTGGATAAGGTTGTATCATCAAATTACATATGTATGTATGTATTTCTTTATTAAAATATTTTATGGTGAAAGAAGAGACAAAAAAAAAAAACTGGAGGAGGTGTTTTCAAAAATAAATTAACCGAATCTGGAGTTCGTGTGAGAGCAATGTTTTTCGACCAATTTGAACCTCTTCCGAGCGAATACGATGACGCAGCGGCATATTGTGGAGGTATTATTCGCAATTGTATAAATATCAATTATTGAAAAAATTTATTATATATTACCATTGTAGATTCAAGTGACATTGGTATAATTGACACTGAAAATCATGCTAAGTATATGAACGAGCAGCATGAACCACTGCAAACACAATCGACTGAAATCAATAATTCAGTTTCACCAAAACGTTCATCTGTCTCTGAAACAAAGAACAACTTACCGGAATGAATTAAAAAAATTAGCCAATAAAAGATACAAGATGAATGAAAGAAGTATATTTCTCAATAAATATCAGGACAAAAAATTAAAATTAATTGATATAGAAATAAATGCAAAGAAAAAGGAACATGAAGAACGTATGAAAATTTTAAATTTTGAAAGAAAATGTATGAAAATATAATTGGAACTTAAAGGAAAAAACTAGAAAATAAGGATTTTATCTTCTTTCGATTCTTCATTTTTTTAAATAGTTAACTATTATTAAAATATTTATCTTCTAAAATATTGCAATTAGGATACCTTCTATTCTCAAATTCCACTCGAATCGGCGAATCATTGAATATAGTACTGTCATGAACGGAACCTGGCCAACGGGCAATTATATTTCTAATCTTTAGTTTCGCATCACAGATAGCATGAACATTAATTGAAAAATATCCTTTTCTGTTACGAAACAACTCGGCGTTATGACCTCCAGGTGATTGGATTCTAATGTGAGTACAGTCTATGCACCCTATTACTTCAGGAAATCCGCTTACTGCATAAAAATCAGACTTTATTCTATTTCTTTCTTCTTCTTCTCGGGGCATATTAATATACAGATTTTTTAGCATTGCTATATAATGCGTAACTTTACATATTATTCTAGAAACTGATGATTTACTTATGTTTATGGTCACCAAATACAGGTTGGAAAGTGCCAGTTGCATAGAATCTAAGAGCAATTAACAACTGGTTCATTGCAGTAATTGGTGAACTCCGTTAGGTAGAGGACTCCAAATGTGGACCAATTTTTTTCTGTAAGAAATAGAACCGTATCTTAATCGAACCTAAATCGCATTTTGAATTCCTCGTTATCGTAGATATCGAAAGGATTCCTGCGTTCTCTAAAAACTTTTCTTTTTGGTATATTATTTACCATTATATCAATAAAATTGTCAATGCTGTCAGTGCTTTCTCCTGATATTGACATCTAAATAAATATTTTATAATGCTTTGTATGATTTGTAATTTTTATAATAATGATGTAACTTACCTTTACGTTAGTAAATTAAATTCACTTTTTATATTTTATAGAACAGTCAATTATATAGTTAAGCTCTTTTACAGTATATTGAATATTCATTCTTGTGCGCTAATTCCACTGTTTGTGAAGTAGGTATATTTCAATTTGACAATTATATGGTTTGTGACAGAATGATTAATAAATATTTATTATTTATATCTATGAGATGAAATTAAAAGTACGGATAGCGATCAGTATTTTTAAGTACACCCGTATGAGTGTATTTTTATAACAGGATGCGAGGTACAATTTTGGATATAACTCTTTCCTGTTACCCGTTTAAAACGGTTTGTTTCAATACTTGACCCGCAAGTGAAACACTAATTTAATTAATGTAAAACTTAATTTGGATCAAGGGTATCACTGCCACCACCATCCGTGTTTTAAAAGTCCTCGGATAGCAGGACTCAATACAAAGAGTATGAAAAAGATTAATTTACAAAATAAACGATATTCAAACAGAATACTTACTCTTCCGCAATGACTGAAAGTACTTGGGAGATCTTAAACAAATAAAACTGAGAACTGGTAGATGAACTTATTTATTTACACAATAATAAATGGTAAACAACAATACAAGAACTAACGACTAATGATCGTGACGACTACAGTTTAAAAGACGGCACCATAAAACTAATCAAATTTTTAAAAGGGCGACCTCAGAATAAGCTTTAAGCTTACTGAATTGCTATCGGCGCTAAGTATTCAACACCAACTACTAATAATCAAGTAATCTATCAGGCTACTTACTTTTCATCACAGGTCGGCCTCGAATGAAGCTCTTTATTATTAAACTAACACACTACTGAAGAAACAAAGAAAAATTATTAAATTTAAATTAACACTCTAATCAACTTGAGAGAACGCAGACTTCAACAATTACTTTAGTCACAAGAACAACAAAAATTTATAAGTCACTAAGATAATTAAAAACAGCCGAATGGAAAAGAGAACAACGTCACAATCAACAGTCAGATCAAGACTCCCCGAGATGAGATCATCTCAAAACCATCTTTTCTAGATTTTTACCCCATTTCCAACAAGGAAGTCCAGTCCTCATACCCTTATTGGCTACTTAAAAATTAACACGATATAATTGGTCAAGTAACTGAGAACATTTCGGGTGTTTGAGGGCAGAAGTGAGTTCCTAACGGCGTTTCACATCGCCTCTCTGACAAAAGTTACTCAACCAAATTACTGAAATTGCTTTTCCCCTGCTGAGATACATCCGTCTTTTCTAGCACTTTTCTTTTGTAATATTATACTTTTAAAAATACTTTTACAACACCCAATAATTTTCACAAAATGTCAGGAACTAAACCCATCCCAAAATCTAACAACGACTTTAACTTCGAAAAGCAATTTAAAAATTTACAAAAAAAAATAGGATACTTTACAAACATAAAAGTTCTAAACGCAAGATCCATAACCAATCTTGACGTCCGGCTGCAATAATTGAAACAAAAGGGTGCCGCTAAGCAAACGTGTTACAATAGCATCGAAACAACCCAAATGGAATAGGAACAGGAATGGAATAGAACAAGAAATAATATTTGGTTATTTCGTATTCTATTCTGTGCTATTCTATTCCATTCTATGTAAGTAAATATGGTTGCGTGCATATGCACAGGTTTATATCTTTATTCCCTGTGTTATTCTATTCTGTACTATTCCATTCTATTCTATGCAATCTATAAAGCCTGCTTAATGCAGTGTGAAAGTAATCGAACTGTCAAAATTTAATCAGCCAAATTTGATTGAATAAATTAATGTATTTGAAGAATTATTGTCTAAAATTAATAGGCCACCTTTGGGCAACGAAGAACTGTTTTCCCATGTTAAAAGCCAATGGCCCGGTTTTCGTGTTACACTGAAATATATACTAACTGGAACTTGCATACTCTACCTAAAAAATATACTGAGATGCATTGTCAAAAATATACGCGATCTAGTGATACCCATATCAATTTATGCGGGCGAAACATAGAGAATGACTTTAAAGATAGCTAGTAAGTTAAATGTATTTCAAATGAGGAAGTACTGCGAAGATGTTGCTCCAAACGACTTGAAGATATTTTAAAAGAACGTCGCATGCGGCTAGCTGGACACATCTTTCGCCTTCCAGACCAACGTCATCAGAAAATTGCTATGGAATAGATATCGAACAAAAGAAAACGGAAACGAGGATGACCGTACTTGACTTAGCGTAGAACATTCAATCAAGATCTACGAGCTCTTGAAATTGTATGGGAAGACGTCATAGGCATCGCTGCGGACAGGGCATATTAGCGGTCTCTTGCTGCCCAATGAGCTGAGAAGCGCAGAAGGAACTAAGTCTAAGTCTAAGTATTATATTTAGTAATCAATATTACCTGTTTTTTTTTCATTTCATTACTTTTATGCTCGATAGTACCAATACTTTAATGACGTATTTAACAAAAAATGTTCATTTTAATTATTGAAAATACTTGGTTTTAAGTTTCACATTTGATAACTACTGTTTTCAATAATTAAAGTGAATAATAAGTTTCACCATGTAAGAGCTGCCACAATTAACGAATTTTAAAAAATGTTCATTTTAGTTTAATACTTCATGCCGTATTAAAATAGTAGTGCAACAAGGCAATAATTTGTTTAGTGTTTTTTTTTCAGAATTTCATTAAATTTTTATGTTAAATCTCACTACTCACATAATTTTGATTTAAAACCTGCATTACACGAAACAATTTCTGTCATTTACGAATTGTCCCAATGTTTGCCGAGTACTCTAGCAGCCAGCATCCAATAGGCCTTCACAGTCACGGTCACGATACGTATGCGCATTCCAGTGGTTTGTACACAGATTTTGGCAATGATGATGGCATATTTGTACCGTGCGGGCGTTTTCCACGCGTCAGCTCACGGGAACTCATTGCTGTCGTGGAGAGTGCACCACAGGGATCAGTTTTGTGCCATTTAAAATAAAATATGTAGAGTCGGTCGGGATCGAATCCGGTTCCCCAGATTCGTGACCAGACAATCAGGCACGCGGACACGATACCCTATTATTATCTTGGAAAGGACTTTAAGTTGTACTGTTATTCAAGTGTTAGTGTACTGTTTTATGTTATATTAAATAAAATTTATCTAACTTTAAATAAAATTTTTCAGACCGATAAAAACAAATTACTGATAAAATCAAAAAAAAATTGCATCGAATGAGCAAAATTGATTTATAAATTGCCATTTACAAAATATAACTTTGTGTTATAGTTTGAGAACTACTGGGTTGTTTTTTTTTTTATTTTTTCAATAAGTGATGTTACTCTTGATCCACTTCACCTTTAAGTTGGGTGGTTTTTAATACCTAATAATAAAGACAATTCCCGTTAAACACCCTGTAGCGAATAAGTGAATTAGTGGCAGGGATTATTGGATAGTCTTTTATCCACACCTGTTAAATAATATACCCATAATTCAATCGTTCGTTACTGTTGCTAATTGAATAATATTGACAGTTCGATGAAATAATATTTGTTACAAGTACGGCTATTAAATATTCATTTTATTTTACGTACCGAGTTTATGTTCGAAGTACACTCCCCTATTATCATTACCGTTAACATCACTATATTTCCTTATTACCTCATTTTCCCAGTTCCGTGCCGTGCGTCGAAACACGTTCGGTTGAGAGGGGCTGAATTTTATTTCGACTGGCGCCCTTTTCCTTTTCTTTACGTAAAACTCACCCCTAATCTACCACTGAGTTACGCCGCTCTCGCCATTACTTTCACGGGTTTAAAATCTGGGCATAGTAGCAAGATTTTTCGTATCGTCCATAAATTAACGTTGTCGCCCAGTTTTATAGTTTTTTGTATTTGTATCGTTTACCATAATTATTATCCACTCAGGGCAAGGGTGGGTAATATATTATTCATTCGTTGTCAAATTTAAATGTTACCTTTCAAAGAATACAAACAAAATTACTTTTAGCAAGTAATTTTTTCACACAAAAAGTCAAAATTACACTAGTTTTGTCATTTTTCATACTTTTATTTTCTTACGCTAAAATTATATCTGAATAGTCGGTTTTAAGATATACTGTTAACTGTCACATCACTTCATAATTTTGTTACAGTAACCAGACTAGATTTGTCTATGTAAACAAAAAATCTGATGTGGCCGGCACATAACCTCCTATCAATTCCATGTTTAAAATAGCAATGACCTTCCGAATGATCGATTGTAAACAAAATCTAATTTCTCGGTCCAATAAATAGAAAAGACTTTAATACGAAATGTGAATGTGTATGTGTATGAGTACGTGTAAGTGTGTATGTGAGTATGTGTGTGTATTTTTTTGTGTGTTTATATATATATATATATATATGTATAAGTGCGTGTATGTGTGAGTATGTATGTGTGTGTCGGTATATATATATATATATATATATATATATATATATATATATATATATATATATATATATGTGTGTGTGTCTGTGTGTGTGTGTGTGTGTGTGTGTGTGTGTGTGTGACGATTTTTTTCGTCCACGATAACTCTTACAACAAACTATCGATAATTTCTATTTTCCATATTTGAGCTTTCTACATTCATATAAAGATTAGATTTTGGCTAACATTTGACGACCGAAAGTGATACTTTACTCGAAGTCCATAACAGTTTTTAATAAAAAATTATATTAAAATGTGATCCAAAACTTTTCAATTTTAGTACTTAAAACTTTCATATCAAGGGAAATAACATATTAGATTTTGGCTAAAATTAATAAACTGGAAGTGATAGTTTACTTGAAGCTTTGAAAAGAATTTCGGGAAAAATATATAATGATATATTCGAAAACTTTCTAAATTCAGTATTTACGACTTTGATATAAAAGGGAACAACATATTAGATTTTGGCAAAAATTTATAAACTGGAAGTGATACTTTACTTGAAGCTCTGAACAAATTTTCGTAAAAAATATATTATGATATACTCCAAATTTTTCAAATTTGGTTTTTAAGACCTCTTAATTATTGAGAACGACATATTATTTTTTTTTAAATTGATAAACCGGAATTAATATTTTACTTGAAGCTCTGAACAGATTTTCGAGAAAAATATTTTGTTATATACCAAAATTTTTCAAATTTGAAATTTAAAACTTTTATATTAATAAGTAGGACATATTAGATTTTTTCTAAAACTGATAAACCAGAAGTGATACTTTACTTAAAGCTCTGAACAGATTTTCGTGAAAAATATATTATGATATATTTCAAAACTTGTCAAATTTGGTATTTAAGACTTTTATATAAAGGGGAGCAACATATTAGATTTTGGCTAAAATTGAGAAACCGGAACTGATACTTTATTTGAAGCTCCGAACATGTTTCCGTGAAAAATATATTGATACTATCCAGAACTTTCCAAATTTTTATATTCATGAGAACGACATATTACATTTTTTCTAAGATTGATGAAACAGAAGTAGTACTTTACAGAAAGCTGTAAAGAGATTTTCTCGAAAAAATATATTAAAACACGATCAAAACTTATCAAGTTTGGTATTTAAAACTAGTGTATAATTTGAAACATCATATTAGGTTTTGATAATACTTATATGAGAAACCGGAAGTGGTACTTAATTTGGAGCTCCTAACAGATTGTCAAGGAAAAACATAATAAAATATAATCCAAAATTTTATATTACAGACTTTTGTATATATTGGAACAATAGTCGGAAGTAATACTTTACTTAAAGCTCATTGCTTTTTTTTAAACATGGAATTGACGGGAGGTTATGTGCATCAATTTTTTAAATGTGTTACTGATAAGTTATTATTTGTTAGTTGTGGATAAAGTATAGTATTCTATTCGCATGTATTGGCTATTACTCATTCGAATGATTTACATCACTCGCATACATAGATGCTTATTGATTAATATACTATTAGGAATTTTACAGTGAAAAAATACTTTAATATCTTTTTATATTTTTAACATTTTTGCTTCGCTAAAGGCTGAGACAAAAATAAGGTTAAGTAAAGAATATACGAGATATGGCTTGATTAAACTGTGGCACGTTAATCTACATTTTCTTCCCTTTTTGTTGGCATAATTCCCGAAGAGCGAACACTTTGCTTACATAATAAAATTAATGAATGAAGTCTCAAGATCATAAAAACTGTACCTTCTCCAGAATATAATGAAATCTGTTTTCTTTTAAATTTACTCCAAATTGCTAAATAACTTATTCTAAAACTATATAATCTAATATTTTTTCGGTTAAATGCCTGGTTTATATTACTTTCCATTGGGACATTTTTATATGTAAGTACATACGTTATATTCTACTTTTTACATTGTTCAAGAACACATGTACCTACATGTACCGAGTGTAACACGAAAAACGGACCATAGACGTTTAACCTGATAAAACAGTTTTTCCTAGCGTTAAAGTGCCCTATTAATTTTGGGCAATAATGCTTCAAATAAATCTTATAGAGAATTTAATAATCACCTTTTATTTTCTTGGTTTGGAATCTAGAAAATTTATGTTAATATTTTATAAAAGTTCTTTTTTATAGTGTACTTAAGGTATGGAATAAAGTAAAATCACAAACATTTTACCAGGCAAAATTTATAAAAATAATTTGCTGCATAAATAGTAATAGGTACTACTAATAATTTGTAACTTTTATTTATGCAAATAATTCTTCGTTTTAAATAATGGTGACTCAAACAGAAACTACTAACAAGAAGTACAATGTCATCATATTTTTTACATTTTGTTTCAATTCCTTGACTAATACTATAATAAAATATTTTTTAGAAAATTTTTAATAATTTGCTTGGTTACGGTATTTAATTCTCTACAAAATTTATTTGAAACATCTGAATTTAACAGGTCTATTACCCACTTTTCGTGATGCTTCCTTATATTATTGGTACAGATTTTTGTTGTTACTAATATAAAAAAAATAATTAATTAATTAGTTACGTTATAAGATTATAACACTTTTAGGAAAAGTTTGAAGAAGTTCTTTAGACGTTGTGGCAGTAAAGGTCTAGGTATTTATATAAATTTTTTTCATATAAAAACAGTCGAGTATCATCGTCGAGTGCATTAATCTGAGGTTGATGAATGATAGTGAGTTACGTGCACTGAATTTTGTTTTCCACGGCACGAGTGATTGCTGACATGAGTGTGAGAATCTGACCTTACTCGCAACCACAGCTTCCTATGATGAACTGCTGTTGTCTTTATATTTTTTTTGTGTTTTCTTTCATATTGTGTTCATTTTTTATCTTTTGTTGACAACATAATATTTCAAACTTTAAATATCGTTGCTGCAAGATGAACATAATATCTAGTAGAAACATTAAATTATTTTTTGTCATATTATTTCTAAAAGTAAATTATCAAATTTTATATACTTACGAGTATGGGAATTTGATACATATTTGAATTATATATTTTACTTAAATATATTGGCGGCTGCGCAAATGCAATACAACAGCCGATGAAGTGAGGAAAAATGAGAATATACAGACTACTCTGCCCCACGTATGTGTATTTTTTTCTGTAACAATAACATATGAACCCGTACCTGATGATGTTTATCGAAATACTCGAAATCGGTAGTACGTAAAAATATTAAATAAAATTAAAACGTTAAGGCAGACTTAATTTTTCATATCTTTATCATTTCCACTTCACGTGCGTTGCATTATATTCATTTACGTTTATTATTAGCGTATACCTAACCGTTTTTGAGTTACCATGCTTTTTTTGGTATCTTTTACTGTTTTTATAGAATAAAGATTTAAATGAAATGTGAGATTTTTTTGAGTCACCTTTGTTATATGCAAACAAACGTAACACAATTGCAAGCATTAGTAAATATGTACGTATTTAAATTAATAAAAATTAAACGGCGGGAGGTATTGTGCTAGACACATTAGTAATATATAGTTAACTACCAGTTATAATAAAGAACAATTAGGATATTAATTATGAAAACAAGGTGTAATATTCATATTACGATACGAGATTCGTAATGTTTACCTACTACACAAGACAACAACAGCAATTCAGAAGCTTTGCAGCCAAGCTTAATTATCTAATTTACTGGGGTATAAGCATACCGCATATCCAGAATAATGTGTTTTATGTTGGAACTAAACACAGTTTTCGTCTTACATCACGATGATTGCTCCACTGATTGCTGATGTAATTCACTTTTATGTGATTATGTGTCTGAGTACAGTTTGACTATATTACCGTTCCTTCTTGTAATCTTTAGTTTTACTTTGCTGTATATAAAGGGCTAATTGAATGAATTCGAATTTTTTATTTTCATTGCGCAACAAAAAATGTCTTTCGGTAAAAAAGCTTGAATAAAATTATTTTTTTGTTGTGCAGCAAATTTAGTCTATGGTCTCTTATTTGAAAGAAAAACAAGACTACGGAAAAAGTTTCTCGTTTATTTTAAATTGATTAGATAGACTTTGCAACATTTCTACTAGGTACATTAATATTTGAAGGCTATAATATTAAATGTAACTAGCGTGCGATAAACTAAGATAAATTAAATCACTGTTGTATAAATATTGTCGTACCGGATGTTTATATACATATAAAACAAACTTTAACAGAATATATTATAATACCTGTTTAAAGGTTGCAGACAATGTTAAATTATTATAAAATAAGAACTGGTTCGACTTCTATTAACTTATATTTATTAAACTTTAAAACACAAAAACGTTTCGTCTGTTATAAATCATCAGTCGTTATCAGGCTATAAAAGAATACAGAAATAAAATATTAAATAAATAATAAATATATAAAGAATGTATATAGACTTTCAGAAAACTATTCAAACAAATTTTTATATCGGAAGTTTGACTTTCTCTATTTATTATTTTTTATAGGGTACTGATGACAACTGACATTTATAACAGTCAAAACGTTGTTGTGTTTTAATTTTAAAGTTTAATAAATATAAAATAATGCAAGCCCAACCAGTACTTTTTAATAAATAATTAATGTTTGGTTTGTTACTATCAATGATCGTCTTTTTCTTGACTTACAAGTCTACTAAAATATTAAGTATCGTTACAACTCGATTCAAGACAATATCCGACATATAGTTATATTTACGATTTTTGCCAAAACTCTATTCTTCTAATACTAATTAATTAAAATTAAATTAGATGCTAACAATTACTAACTCGAAATCACAGAATATATCTATTATTATAAAACCGACGTTTCGGTGTATACTCATAATAATATAATAATATATTTATTGCCCAACGGTAATACCATTTACAGGACAAAATCACATGAAACATATAAATAACATATTGAATTGAAATAACAATAATCAGAAACAAAAATTAGTTAAAAATATGGAAAGACAAATGATTAGCAATGTTACAACAAATAAACATTGGTGCATGTTTTAAAATATCAGTGCGTGGTATAGGTAGATGGAACATCTTTGAATGCCTGGACTCTAGTCGCGGAACGTGAAATGGCACACGGGTGAGGAGGAATGGGGCATCCACTTTGTTGTGCAGCAATCCACAGAGAAATCTTGCGCACGATAGTTCTCTT
Organism: Harpalus rubripes; assembly: GCA_963082715.1. Taxonomy (NCBI): domain Eukaryota; kingdom Metazoa; phylum Arthropoda; class Insecta; order Coleoptera; family Carabidae; genus Harpalus; species Harpalus rubripes. The sequence continues at coordinate 20,871,980 of OY720455.1, forward strand.
CTTTCGGTTAAAGACGGTATGGAGTGACGTTGTAGCAGAGATGCCTGGTCTGAACCTCTTTCTGGATATACCCTATCTATTTTGAATGAAAGATATTTTAAAAACCTACGATGTACTTGATCCAGCGCTTGCTCAAGGTATGCATTGGAAGGATACCATATTAAGGAAGCATATTCAAGTTTTCTCATAACACAGGCCATATACAGGGATTTTAAAACGCTTATATCACTGAACATTTTCGATACTCTCATTAAAAAACCTAGGGTTCTGTTAGCTGAATTACAGACATTGTGCGTATGTTCACTAAATTGAAAATTATATGTAAATGTGATGCCCAGATCTTTAATAGATGTGTTTCTCTTTAATGGAACATCACGCATGGTATATACAAAACGAATTTGATTCTTTCTGCGTGTGAAAGTTACAACACAGCATTTATCAATGTTTAAATTAAGTTTGTTATTAGCACACCATTTAACCATATAATTAATGTTATTTTGTAATTTTAGAGTATCAACAGGTGTATTTATGCTCATATATAATTTAATATCATCAGCATATGCTAGAACATTACAATTAAGAGATAACAGAGGATCATTTATGAATAAGGCAAATAGAAGTGGTCCAAGATTAGAACCCTGTGGTACACCTGATTCTGCAATGAACTTGAATGAATTATAACCATTATAGGTTATCCAACATATGCGATTATCTAAATAAGATTTTAGAAGTCTGATAACGGAGGGGACTGCACCCAAATTGCTGATTTTATGTAGAAGCAAACTGTGATCGATGGAATCAAATGCACGTCATAAGTCAGTGTAGATAGTATCTACTTGACCACGTTCATCTAACACTTCAGATATATATTGCGAAAATGAGGCAAGATTTGTGGTAGTTGATCTACCTACCATGAAACCATGTTGATCCGAGGAAATAAGACCACGGGTATTGGCAAAAATGAATTTGTACATTACCATTTCAAGAAGTTTGGCAAAATTATTAAGAATCGAGATGGGACGATAATTTTTAATGGAAGACTTATCGCCCTTTTTGAAAACAGGCGTGATTCTTGTGTTTTTCCATCGCTCTGGAAATATGCATGTATTTATAGATAGGTTTATAATAATTGAAAGTGGTTTATTAAGAATTAACCTACAATCTCTAATTATGAATCTTGGAATTTGATCGTCTCCACCAGTAAATTTATTCGAAAAAGACGCCATGAAAGTAATAAGTTCATCTTCATTGACAGTATTAAGTTTAAAAGGTTGGTAATATTTACATTCTTCATTGAAATTATATGGTGAACTTTGAGAAAAGAAACCTGAAAAAAACGAGGCAAATGCGTTCACTATATCTTGGGGGGAACTGTACTCGCGATCATCATCATGAAGTATACCAGGTATCCGGGTAGCGCCTTGTTTAGAATGAATAAATTTCCACAAATCTGAAGGATTTGACTTTATATTTAGTTCGGCGTTATGAACATAGTTCTTGTATGCTGCGGTAATTTGTGATTTTACTAAGCTCCTCAATCTTTTAAATTCATTGAGATAGTGTAGATTATTTGTTTTTAACCATTTATTTCTGAAATAATTTTTTTGTTTTTAGATTGTACCTGATTTCAGAGTTAAACCATACAGGAGGTTTGAAATTTCTATATTTATATTTAGGGAGTGATTTGTGAAAAATAGAGTATAACATTGTGTAAAATTTATCTAAAGCTTGATTAACGTGCTGAAATTCATTTAAACAAGACCAATCTGTAGAATAGATATCTTCATATAATTTGTTGAAATTAGCTTTTCTGAAGTTGTAATGATCTGAATTAGCATATGAAAAGTTTGAAATTTTTGTACGTGCTGGTAGATTAAAATGAAATGATAATGAAGGGTGGTGTATGTCTTCTTTAACTAAAGGAAAGTCAGATTTTTCTATAAAAAAAATTGCTACAATATACTTTAATCAGGATGAGTAAGATATTATAGAAAATATAAATTAATATAAATACACATAAATACATTTGTTTAAACATTCAGTTTTACAGTCGTACAAAAATTTGCAAAAATAAATACAAATATATGTTCGCTTTCAAAATCGATAACAGAATGTTTGTGTAGGAATGCATAAGGTCTTATAATGAAAGTGTAAGTGGAAAGCGAAATGTCGGTTATGGTGTATGACTAAGAATTTGGATAGTTGTTAACATCTATAGTTGCCGTCAAAAAGTATGGATTAGAGATTTCTAAACTGTTTCCAATGTCGTGTTGAGAATGTTGTGAAAAATTGACAACATCGATTGGCAAGGGACAGGGAACGGAAAAGAGTATAAGTTAAGTATCAGTCCATACTTATTTGACGATAATTATAATATACATCACAGCCAAGCAATTTATCCTCATATAAATCCTAAATACTAAGTAAATACCAAAATGCAATAATGGACGCTGCTTTAAGAATCAGGTATTGTAAATGTTAACATATTTTCTTTGCCCACGACGATATCTATCTTAATATTTTTGAACTTCTTCATCTTATATAGAATCATACAATATTTTACTATAGTATCTATTTCCACAGTTTCTTCTACTTTGATGAAGATTTTAGAAAAATATTATTTATGACCTCCATTTGAATATTACTTATCAAATATATGACAACAAATAAGTTTTCCGGAGGTACAAAAGAATACACTGTTTTAGTGTCGCTGAAATACGTAACTACGGTAATCGAAGGAACAGAATAAAAACTTGATCTCAACACGAGGCTCGGAAAACGTAATTCAATACGTGCAAATAGCGACAAGCCCGTCTTGTCTCTGAAACGGAAGGAAGTGGAGGTCTGAAGCTGAGGCTGCTGCTGTTGGTACTATCGGAATGATGGATATCCGGTTGACGGCGGTGGAGTCGTGGTAATAACCAGAACATGTTGATGCGGGAAGATAACATTCCGCCGGAAACTGCCACTCTTCCCTCAACCAGCGGACAGCAACACTACTAACTGCTAACTTACTTTTACATTTATTTTTTCATCAATAATATAGATCAATATCCAAAAGACGGATTACATGATATTTTTATACTGAGTATATTATTCTTTTAAAAGTATTTTTTATATGAAACAAATAATAAAAATCTAAAACAATATCCGAATTTTCATAAAAGGATCGTTTACCAATATAAAAATTACAATAAATTTCGCTGAGTATATAAAATAGCACACATAAAATTACTAATAAATAAGTTAATGTTTTTATTTTTTATCTCTCGCCACCGAAGGTAAGACAGGGATATGTATAAATCGTGATAAAAACCTGCGTAGGTATTATAAACAGTCACTACCACATAATAATGTTATTAATATAACGGTAAGATTCTAGAAGAGAAAATATTGATAATATATTAAATATTAAAACAATAGTTATATACAAAAGAACTTAATAAGTTGCCAGCCTTAATAAATATGTAGGTATGTATTTAAATGGCGGGAGATATTGTGCTAGCCAACCTAACGTATGTAACTAGCGCAACAAATTTGAGTTGGGAAACAAAACACGTTTTACAAGAATTACTGTCCGGTTTATTGTAACGTTTCATAACCTCGTATTTGCAGACTCGTAAACGAAATTCATATGTTTATTATGTATATGTATAATACGAGTGTGTATATGCACCAGAAATATTTTAGCAAGAAAATCGTGAAAACAAATTTACTGTACATTTTATGTTTGGAATATTTTCGCTACTACTGAGAAATGAATTATATATGTGAATATTTCACATTTCTGCAATTTTTTTATTTTTATTTGTCACATAATATACATGGTGAGTCTGTGAAGACGCTTCCCCCCCCCCCTTTACTTTTTTATTATAAGTAATAGAAAAAAATGGCTCATAGAAAGGTTTTATTATTTTACATATACTATTTGATGGCAGATGTAGATATTTTTTATAAAGTCAGGTTTACAAGATACGACTATCAACTTTTATTTTTCAAATGGCAATCTATAATTATTTTAATAAAATAGAAACCGCCATTTTTTTCTGTTTTCAAAGATGCATTATTTTTTATTAATGTATTTGCAAAATTTCGAGAAAAATGAGATAATTTAGAAATATTAGAAATAATTTTTAAACAAATATTATAGGTGCCTATGTGAAAATAAACAAAATTTTAAAAAAATATCTACATCTGCCATCAAATAGTACATGTAAAATAATAAAACTTTTATATGAGCCATTTTTTTCTATTATAGAAAAAAGTTAAAGGGGGGGGGCGTCTTTCCAGACTCACCTTGTAGGTGTACATATTTGAACAACAATACGACAAAATAGTTTTAGAATAATATTTTCATATGCAAGTTAAAAAAAATGTATACGGAAAATATGAGTCTAATATATTGCAGGTGTGGTTACATTAAGATTAAAACTATACTCTGTTTGAAATAACGAAAGAATTTTGACAGATATATTCTTGTGATTCTATTGGTTGCTATGCGCTGTAGTCAAGCGCGGTTTACACAAACACATTTCAAATATTATGTCAATTATGATTTCATTCTTTGTGAGTGTTGTGCCTAATTTGTTGTTATATTGTCGTTTATTAAGTTTTACCTGGATATTTCCTTGTTAATTCTCTTATTGTTTTGTGCAATTGGCGCTTCATTTTAAACAGCGAAAATGTTTTGATGTAAAATTGACGCCTAAACCACGCCCCAATTAACTGTCAAAATTCTTTCGTTATTTCAAACAGTGTAAAAAACTAAAAATTGAGAACATTTCTTTAAGTTCTGGTTTAAATATATTAAGCTCATTAAATTTCTACCAACCAGAGTATTTAGAACTTTTGGATGAAAAGCTCCATTTCAGAGTGTATATTTAATGTTTATTAGGTTAAAAAATATTATAGCACGCTGCGTTTTACAATTATTTATTCATAAAAACCTTTTCGATGATCGATTTCGGCTATGGATGGCCATCTTCGGATCGAAGCGTTAAAGCATTAAAATAATGTTGTCATGGTTAAAATTAGTTGAAAAATTGATGAATTTTGAACTATTTGTCAAATTGATGTTTTAGATAGCCGAAATCGATCATCGAAAACGTTTTTATAAATAAATAATTATAAAACGCAGCGTGCTATAATATTTTTTAACCTAATAAACATTATTTAGAACTTGGAATATTGGAAGTGGTGCATTATTTAAGGCTCTAATGGCTCGTTGCACTGATGTAACTAAAATTTAGACGTTCCTTAAATTAATTAATTGCATCGGTATAAAATGCCAAATGAATTTTTATGATGCTTTACTGAAAAAAAATCGATATGCATTTTTACCTCCTGCTACCCTTGATAAAAATCACATATCGAGAGTTTGGTAAATGAGCACGTATTAAGGTCCCTAGAATCCAATTTTAACATTTTCACGAAGTCTGTGTGTATATATGTGTGGAACCTCCTCTCTATCTCAAATACTATCATTCGGAAAATTTTGAAACCTTGTATTTCGAACTTTCTCTAATATAAAAAGAGCCCATTAGATTTTGGTGTAAACCTGATAACCAAAAATTGTACTTTACTTGAAGCTCAAAATAGTTTTTCTTGCCTTTTTTAAATGTTATTTTTTTGAAATATTTTTATTATAAAAATTAAAGATCATTAAATTTTCTGCAGATTTACATTGATACATTTTCTATATATTTTATGGAAACATTTATAAAATTATCTATAATTTAAATCCCGGAGCCTGCGCTTTAAACAAACAAAAGTCGTTGTTACGCTTTTATTCAAATGTATGTAACTGACAGATAAATGTCACTGTCAAAGTACTAATGATTTCAAATTCATAATAGTAATGATATAAAAAGAAAAAAGTAAATAGAACAATAGGAAAGGAAACTAGTACAGTTTCCAGCATAAGTAAATATGTAGGTATGTATTTAAATTAATAAAAATAAACAATTCGCAAAAAAGTTGAGCTAATCCTCATTTTTGGATTAGTGAATTATATTCTATTCCGTATTAAAAATTTAATCATCATTTTATTATCAAAAAAGGTAGTTACCTGGATTAGATTATATTTTAATAAATAAACTGCCAAAATTAGAGTAAAATTTTTTAATCCAAAAATATGGATTAGCTTAATCTTTTTTGTGACTCGGATTGTAAATGGCAGGAGGTATTGTGTTGGCCACACCAGATTTTTATTAATGAATATTAAAATTTAAGCCATGTTGATGCAAACATGCATTTATAACTTTTTCGCGATTTATGTTATATAGAGTATTTAAAAAACGATCTACACACGTGCTGAATTTTTTCCTAAATATTTTAAATACTTGTAACTTGCATCCTATGGTGCGCTACTTGCCACTGAAAAGAAAATGGTACGTTGGATTAAGTTGAAATTAAACTATATATTCGCCATTGCCAGTATTAATAAATACGTAAAATAAAAATTAAAATATTGGTCATATCAGGTTTAAAATGTAATATGTCCTACATATAAACAGTATAAAAATGAGCTGTAATTTACAACCTTATAATATGTGTTTACAAAGTTAGGCTGCTCATATCTCATTTGAGGAAAACTGTTCCTGTATTATAATTAGATACATATGTAACAGGACCAGTTTAGCGCAGTGGAATCGCTCTGGCCTCTTAACCCAGAGGTCCGCGGATCGAAACTACGCCGTGCTAACAGATTCATTTTAAATTTATTAATATTGGCACAAATGTTATATGTGTTACAAATAAAATAAAACTACCAGTATCGATCATGTGTGATTATACAAGAGCAGAGTGGCGCAGTGGAAGCGTGCTGGGCCCATAACCCAGAGGTCCGTAGATCGAAACTACGCTCTGCTAACAGATACATTTTTAATTTATTAATATTGGCTCAAACGTTATATGTGTTACAAATAAAACTGCCAAAGTATCGATCATGTGTGATTATAGAAGAGCAGAGTGGCGCAGTGGAAGCGTGCTGGGCCCATAACCCAGAGGTCCGTAGATCGAAACTACGCTCTGCTAACAGATACGTTTTTAATTTATTAATATTGTTACAAATAAAACTGCCAAAGTATCGATCATGTGTGATTATTGAATATACGTAAAATGAAGTTCCAAAAATTATGAAACATTGTGTGATATGTATATTTGATTGACTACCTGTAATTGTATAATATATACATATATATATATATATATATATATATATATATATATATATATATATATATATATATATAAACAAATATAAATTCATATTTGGAAATATATTTTTTTTACGAGTGATAAAAAAAAATGAAGTTAAAATTAGCTTCGCAGAATTTCAGTTATTAATATACATGAATATGCCACCAAAATCGTCTTGCCTTTTCCAAAAGCAATACTTCATTTCACGCACTTTTAACTTCGTTGAACCTCCGGTAGTACATAAAAAGTCTATACGGTGAAGAGAAACATATATCTCCCCCTTCCATCCTTCCATCAGCAATAAATTGTCACTTGTACGTTTTATTTTGGCCGCGAGCCATACGAAACGACGCTAAAATCGATTCTAATTTAATTTTATATCAATCTTATAAATTTATCATGCTAATCTTCGCTGCGGTATAATTAAATTAATATTAATTTATTTGCAATGAAGTTAAATCTAAGAAATTATTAATTATTTTATTAACAATTTAACATTTAATAATAATTCCAGTAGCTTGTAACTATTAAGGTTATATGAGAAATTATTTATTATTATGTTAATATTGATTGTACTATTAGGAAACCACCAAGATTAAACATTAAACTCTACATTACTCGAAATTTCACTAATCTCAGTCACAAAATAGTCATTCTTACAAACCCAAAGAGTCGGTATGCAATTATATTTTCTTAAGGATAAGTAGGATCTTATATATTTTTAACCATTTAAGTCCCAATGGGTCATATATGTCCCGGACAAGTGTTGAAGACGGCCTATGAAAATAAATGTATTATGTATGGGTGTTTAGCCTTTGTTCCAGTCAGGTTATAGCCATCAAATACACCAAATCCCTCTAAAAATATTTTTTTGTTCTCGAGATATTAACATTTAAACCTTTACTTATTTTTCGGTTATGACTCAAAAGTAGGTGGAGATACAACGCTGGCGACTCCGCCATTTGATTCTACGGATAAAATTACGTAGGTTCAAATTCACCAATAACCAGAAAATTTATACTATTAGATCCGTTGGCCAAAAAACTGAAATCCCTGAAAATGGACAAAGTCGCAAGAAGTACCTATACCTTAGATTTTTTGCGAGTTTTGGTAATTTTCAGTTATTTTTCTCTGAAAATTGTTTCTTTTGTTAATTATTTGAAAACTTTTATATTTATGTAATTTTTCAGGTAGAATCGAATGGCAAAGTAGTGGGTGAGCTTAGTGTTTCTACCCATTTTTGGAATATTGCCAAATCCCAGTTTAAACGCAAATATCTCAAGAAACAAAACTGATATTAATTTATGATTTCAAAATTTGGAATTAATGAATTGACACTCGTAACTTACCTACATATAAAAATTAGGTTTTTGAAATTTTTGTTAATTTAAATAAAGGTAGGTGTATATAAGTGTTTTGGGGGACAAAACTCAAAAATGAGTAGATATACAGGTTTGTGAGTATAAGAAATTTATTTTAAGAAAAGGGGGAGCTCTAAACAATAAAAAAGTAAGTAAAAATTTGAAAAATAATTACTAAGTCAACAACATTTAATAGGCCCTAAATATTTTCGATTGAAAAAATATTTGTATGCACCTCCAATACTACGCTACTGTTTATACCGGCGTGTACGCTCTTGTAGCTGTATTTCAGTAGATGGCGTTTATACCAACGCCAGTTTTATTCAGTCAAAAATAAAAATGGCGGTATCGCATTGTTGTCATCCGTCATTTTATTAAAATTCTAAACGTATAAAATAATGCTGTCAAAACTTTGTATATTCTAGTCAATCAATCAATTCTAAGTCCCTGTTGGGCATTGGCCTCCTCTGAATTTTCACTTAGGTGTATATCTTCAGTTTATATGTGATATATTTTAATACGCTTTATCACATTTTTTTGTCTTTCGCACTGGTCTTGTAGATAAATTTGTTTTTTTTGCACTTTAGTTTAACTGTTTTGTTTCATATTTTATTTTATATATTTATTTAATTTAATTTTTTTATTTATTTATTCTTTTTGAAATATATTTTTTTTATTTTTTTTATAAAAAATATCCTCTTGAGCCGACTATGCCTCTCTGTCTCGAGCAACTCTGGAAAAATTTTCCCCGTAACTTTACATTCTAGTCAATATAAAGTACAGGGTTACTACAAAAAAATTATCGGGTTTTAAAATGATATATTTCAGAAGTATTGCAGGTATAATATTAAATGACATGTCACAAGAAAGGCAATATTTTCAAGTTTGAAACACGCACTTGAGAATTTCGCTTTTCAGGTCCAGGTGGTACTACGACCTCAGTATTTAAAATGGCGAATATGCAGCAGAAGGCGTTTTATGCGTTAGAGTACGCGCGATGTTTATCTGTTGTTATTGGTTGTTAGGCTGCAACGTGCATTTTGATGGCAGAATGTTCGAATAATCTGGAGATTCTGTACCGTATTATCTTCGGAATGCACGTTGCACCGTAATAAATGATAAACATCGCGCGTACTTTAACACAAAACGCTTTCTGAGGCATAGTCGCCATTTTGAATACTGAGGCCATTGTGCTACCTAGACATGAAAAGCGAAGTTCTCATGCGCGCATTTGAAACTTGGACATTTTCTCTTTTTTGTGACATGCCAATTAATATTACATCTCGAATACTTTCTGCAATATATTATTTTAAAACTCGATAATTCTTTTGTGGTAACCCTGTATTTTCTACCTGCTTTTCAAATTGGATAAAGATGATACTTGACACTGCACAAAAATGACACGACATGTTACATATACTGTACACTGACATTAGTCTGAAATAACAGTGAGTAAATTTGACTATAATTTCAGCCAATTAAAGTGTTCACAACTATGCCCTATTCTCTATAATACTGAATGGGTAAGGCATATGTATCTCTGCCTATTGGGGATGTGACGTCACAAAAAATTTCAACATCTTTACTAATTTTTTCTTGATTTGATGAAATATAAAAACAGGGATGAAAATTAAAATAATAGATATTTACAAACCTCGGAAACCCCTATTGGCGCCGTGAACCAACGAAGCCACCTCATCTATGAATGCACGAAACCTCTTATCCGAAATTTGAACAAAGGACCGATCATACTTACACTCTCCACGAAGTAGTCGACAAGACGTATTGGTTAAACAAATAAGATTTTCTCAAATACTGGTACGTCTTATGCTTCTAGGCAAGTAAATTCCCCGTATCAGGTTGGCTGACAGCAGAGATGAATTAAGTACGCGATGATTAATAGCCACTCCGAACTCTCTCATCCAATAATGAACTTCTTTTATATTTAAATGAATTTATCTTTTGCTATGAAATGAAGTGTATGAAATTTTCACATAGAGTCAAAATACAAAGTAACAAGAATGTAGGTACTTCTGAAAGTTTTATAATAGCTAGAGCTATGAATAATTTAAAAATTCGGACAAAATAACCAGTTTAACAAGTATCAGAATACTGCAAAACAACTGAGTAGCAAAACACCACAATCTTTTATAATTATAGTGGTTTCGAATATTTAATTTTCCATAATTCCAGAATATTGTAATACTTAAATAAAATAAAAATAAATATATCATCACGGCTAATACTTAATTGCAGTAAATTGCAATATTAAATAAATCCGAAAGGAGTTAAGATACAATCCTATGGAAATCGATGAAAAGATCATGTACGAGTATTTACACCGGGTGGCGTATTGTGCGCAAAGCGCTGAACTGGCATAGGAAATTTATAAAAAAATACCTAAATAAGCGAAGTGTTAGCGTACAGACACTAGTCGAGCCGGTATAAAATTTAGTACAAAAATGTTTAGCAATGAAGTTAATCTGAATTTGTATATATAAGTTTTTTTTAAATAAGGGTGTGCCTTGCGGCCTGACAAAGGGACCGCAGTCTGATTCCGTCTTCAATTATATCGTCCTATTTGTGACGACAGAAATGGTGTGTCTATTAATATAACAATAATAAGCTTAATTAACGCACAAAACTTTGCCCGAATTTCCAAACTAATTTGTAAAATATTTGATAGAAAACAATTGATATGTAAAATAAAAAAAATTATTTGGAGTTCTTAACAGATTTTCGAGGAAAAACAAAATAAAATATGCATAATCCAAAATTTCGTATAACAGACATTTCTGTTTATTAGAATAATAATTTAGATTTTCCTTACGACCGATCAACCGGAAGTGATACTTTACTTAAAGCTCATTGCTATTTAAACATAGAATTGGCGGGAGGTCATGTACTGGCCACATCAGATTTTTTATTATGTGTAACACGTTTGCTTAGCGGCACTCTTTTGTTTAAATTATTGCAGCCGGACGTCAAGATTAGTTACGGATCTTGCGTTCAGAACTTTTTTGTTTGTAAAGTATACTATTTTTTTTTGTAAATTTCTAAATTGCTTTTCGAAGTTAAAGTCTTTGTTAGACTTTGGGATGGGTTTAGTTCTTGACATTTTGTGAAAATTATTGGGTGTATTTTTAAAAGTATAATATTACAAAAGAAAAGTGCTAGAAAAGACGGATGTATCTCAGCAGAAGAAAAGCAATTTCAGTAATTTGGTTGAGTAATTTTTGTCACAGAGGCGTTGTGAAACGCCGTTAGGAATTCACTTCTGCCCTCAAACACCCGAAATGTTCTCAGATACTTGACCAATTATATCGTGTTAATTTTTAAGTTAGCCAATAAGGGTATGAGGGTTGGACTTCCTTGTTGGAAGTGGGGTGAAGATCTAGTAAAGATGGTTTTGAGATGATCTCATCTCGCGGAGTCTTGATCTGGCTGTTGATTGTGACGTTGTTCTTTTTTGCATTCGGCTGTTTTTAATTATCTTAGTGACTTATAAATTTTTGTTGTTCTTGTGACTAAAGTAATTGTTGAAGTCTGCGTTCTCCCATGTTGATTAAACTGTTAATCCAAATTTAATAATTTTTCTTTGTTTCTTCAAAATTAACTGTAAATATTGTAGTGTGTTAGTTTAATAATAAAGTGCTTCATTCGAGGCCGACCTGCGATGAAAAGTAAGTAGCCTGATAGATTACTTGATTCTTGGTAGTTGGTGTTGAATACTTAGCGCTGATAGCAATTCAGTAAGCTTAAAGCTTATTCTGAGGTCGCCCCTTTTAAAAATTTAATTACTTTTATGGTACCGTCTTTTAAACTGTAGTCGTCACGATCATTAGTCGTTAGTTCTTGTATTGTTGTTTACCATTTATTATTGTGTAAATAAATAAGTTCATCTACCACTTCTCAGTTTTATTTGTTTAAGTTCTCCCAAGTATTTTCAGTCATTGCGGAAGAGTAAGTATTCTGTGTGAATATTGTTTATTTTGTAAATTAATCTTTTTCATACTCTTTGTATTGAGTCCTGCTATCCGAGGACTTTTAAAACACGGATGGTGGTGACAGTGATACCCTTGATCCAAAGTAAGTTTTACATTGATTAAATTAGTGTTTCACTTGCGGGTCAAGTATTGAAACAAACCGTTTTAAACGGGTAACAGGAAAGAGTTATATTCAAAATTGTACCTCGCATTCTGTTATATATGTTATATGTAATGGCTATTGCTACGAAGAAACGGAAATTTAAATAATATTTTTAAAATTTTAAAGTAATTCGATACATAAAAACTGTGAAAATTTATGTCTTAATTCCATACAACTTTGCACTTCACAGTTTTTACCGTAAAATGAACTAAAATCGCATGCTAAATACCTACGTTTATCCCTAACCGCCATTACCCTATCTAAATGGCCAAGAGTTGATGCCAGATTACCCAACTGAATGATTTTACAGACTGCCATGAGATATAGCACAAAAATGTTAAACATGCAGTTGTAGTGGTGAAGTTGACATATGACATCTGTCACAAAGTTTTAATACTTCATTTCATTAAATTATTTATTAATAAATAGATATACCATATCACAAAAATATAATTAATTAATTAAAAATTAATTTAATCAAATTAATATTCATTAAGACTTCACTAGAACTGTTTAGCATTGTTGTTTTATTTCTCATGTCAGTCTGTAAACAAAGTTTATTTTACATAGGTACCTCTCTCCTCTCTCGCGAACGAAACGCGTGTAAATAATAATTTGAACTTATAAGATACCGTTTTTAGTACTGAACATTTTTTTATGTACTCTTTTGTTCTAAAAAGAATAGGACAGACATTACAGCTACATGAAAATCTTACCATTGCATTTCCTATGATCCGGAAAAAAAAGTACACTTCGTGAATTTTTGATAATTTTTCACCAAATTATAGAATTTTAATAATACAAGTATTAATATCTTTATACAGGGTGTAAAAATGTTAAGTCTATATACAATTTGATGTACTGATTGCAACGCTAAAAGAATTTTTCCAAAATTCGCAGAAATAAACGCACTGTCCTTAGAGCAGACATTTTTGGGCCACTGGACTGATAGGTTACAAACACGGATACAAATTAGTAAACATTAAAATTTATTTTATTTAATTACATTGTGTAATGTTTCATTCTCTTAAACTTCATTTATTATCGATATGTGTAACTGTAAATGGTGAAAATTTTTAAGTTTTTATAGTACATAAGTAGTGATTTTCTTTGAAGTGTTATATTTTCTATAACAAGCTTGAGAATGTAAGTACGTTTTATTTTTAATTAAATGTGAAACAGTGTAAACTATAAGATTAAAATGGACCTAAATTTCTAAATACATTTTTATTTTAATGTCCGACTGGTATATTATTATTATCATAACAACCCTGCTTTCAAGGTAATTATATAACAAATAACGCCCAAGAACGTTTTGAGTTGTTGCTATGGTAATTTTTTCAAGAAATTGATATTAAGATAAGCCTAAAAAAGTAGAAACATTTATAACCTAACTGCTTCCTTAATTTTATTAAAACTATCCCATCCGTAATCCGTAGAATATTAGAATATTATAGTCGGACATTAAACGTTGAAGACACCTTGGGGGTTAAATAGTGCCTTCGATCAAGTACACACGTATAACACCCTTGGTACCGTCATTACTATAAAGAAACGAGATAATTATGAGAAATTCTGTTATAACAAAAATTAAAATTCGTTATTAAAATATCATGGATATTCAAAGTCCATTTAAACAATTTTCAATTAACGTCAAACTTTATTCCCAGTCTTTTTTTTGTTCGTTAATACAACGTAACAAAAAATTAATTTATTGAAAGTTTTTTTTATCGAAAGACATTATTTGTTGATTGACAAAACACGATCTTAAATTTTTTGATTATGTACCAAATGAGTAAAGTATATCTTTTTTTCACGGGAAGGAAAATTAGCCAATCGAGCCAAAGGCGAGTGCGCAAATTCTTCGAGTGAAAAAGATATAATCTACTCAGGAGTTACATACAAAATTTTTTTACGTCTGCAATGGGAGCGTGAAAAAAGTGCCGTAAGATCGAAGGATTTGCGCACGCGCCTTCGGCTCGTTCGGCAAAGATATAATTAAAGTTCGGATTATATGCAAAATGCATATTTTTGCATTTTTTGTATATTTCACCAAATTTTTTCATTTTTTTACATATTTCATTGTGATGTGCATATTTGTCCATATTTTCTAAATGTTAGGTTATTTTTATCAGTTTTAATAAAATTCTAATAATAATTATTGCATTTTATTTTTGTATATTTCAATGCGATGTGCATATTTGTGCTTATTTTTAAAATTTACGTTAGGTACTTTGTTATTTTCAATAAAATTCTTATATTTATTGAAGAACATTAAAGTCACCGAACCAGTGATACGCCGCCAAAAATTAGCCAGAATTTCATTTCACCTTGTATAATATAATATAATGTATATATATATATATATATATATATATATATATATATATATATATATATATATATATATATATATATATATATATATATATATATATATGTATGTATGTATGTAGAACGAACTCTAAGTGTCAACACGTTTTTGGTAAAGTGAATAAAATAAATTTAAAATATTCACACTATATTTAACAATTACATTATAACAAATAAACCAAAAAAGCGATCTTCCTAGCTTTTTTATGTGATACTATTAAATTGTGTTTCGGTGCAAAATATAAGAATTTGCAAGTGCATATATTTTCCTAACCTCAAAATTTCAGATGACTCAGCAAAATTGGACTCAATTTTAGCTCAGTTAAATAAACTTGAAAAGCTCGAAACAATTTACAAAGATATTCAAAACATCAAAAGTGATATATCTACGTTCAAACTAAAGACAGATGAGCTTAATGAGAAATGTGATAATATGCAACTTCTAATCAATACACAACAGAAAACAATAAACCATTTGGAATATCAATTGAAGAAAAGAAATCTTATCTTCTGCGGGTTAACTGTCAAGGATAAAACGATGGAAGAGATAAGTAAAGACGTTCTTGAAATTTCACAGAAGTATTTATACCCACTTCTCACGGTAGATGACATAGATGATTTAAGACCTCTAGATCAAAAAGCTAATGAGAAACGCAGAATAATTGTAACGTTTAAATCAATTAAAATAAGAAACCAGCTGTACTACAACAGAAAAAACTTGCAAGGCACCGACATCTTCGTGAATGAAGATTTGACTCACAAAGCGCTAGAAGAAAAGAAAAAATTATTAAAACAGAAAAAAGTCAATAGTGAAAATGGTATCATCTCCAAAATCATCCGCAACAAACTTGTAATCATTAATAGTTTTAATGATAAAACCGGCAAGAAACGAGATCGAAAATCAGAAGATTCACCCAATTCATCCCGGCAGCCAAAACAACCACGTACAGCAGCGAACGGGACCCATGAGGACCGGGATCAACCCGCCTTGGTACTACCCCTAGCTCCAACCCCCGTGACCAGCTGACAATCAATGGGGGAGGAAGACAGCAAGTCTAAGCTAAGTAAAAATAAAAATCTAACCTCAAATGCTAATGTACATAAAAAAACACAAGTCCTGTAAATATATGCTTCTGGAATATTACAGGTATTAATACTTTATATCTTTTAGATAATGATTCAATTCAGAAGCTTCTTGGGGCGGACATATTATGCTTCTGTGAAACATGGTGTCTTCGTCCAGTGATTCCTTTTCCAGGATTCTTGAAAAATTATACCAACAACGTAATATACAGTTTTGCAACTAAAGACAAGCAGAAAGGGAGACCAAGCGGAGGTATTATGATTATGATTAAAGATAATATATGCGATGGCTTAAAAATTATAGAAAATACTAATCTGTAACACATCGTGCTTAAATTTAATGTCTGATTCATTGGAATTTATTACAACTATGTACAACAGCCATAATATCATCTTTATTGGTGACTTTAACTCAAAAATTGGTAACTTAAATCAAATAGAAAATGATTATATTATTATCAACCCAAATATTTTTGAAAAGAGAGTTTCTCTTGATAGTAAAGTTGATGAAAGAGGCAATAAATTAGTCGAGTTGATGGAAAGCTTGGGAATATTGGTTCTTAATGGTAGAACTAAGGGTGACTACCCTGGAAAATATACATTCTCTAACCACATGGGCCAAAGTATAATCGATTTGGCATGGTCCAACCTAAATTTCGCGGAACATGTAAGAAATGTTGAGATTTACCCCTCGATTAGTAATACCGAGCACAGCATATTAACAATACAATGTTTTAATGAGAATACCTGCAATAATGCCGGACTATCTTATAAAACTAAAGTCAAATGTGAGTATTCTGTCAAATTTAAATTCAATCATAGTAATTCGCATTTATTTTATAATTTAATGGTCAAAGACGAACGCATTTACTTCAACTCGTTTAGCCCTGAACATTTATATAAAAATTTACTGTATTCCATAAAAGACTGTGCAAGTAAATCAGGTATGCTAAAGGTTGAAAAACGACATCCAAAAAATATAAACAATGCTAATAGTTCCGGCGTAGACTCTAAAATTTGGTTTGACTTAGAATGCAAAGTATATAAAAGGCAGGCAGTAACAGACCTTAGAAAATACAGAAATAATCCCTCTAAAGTAAATTTAGAAGCCTATATAAAAAGTAAAAAGCAATATAAAAATAAAGTTAAATCTTGTAAAAAAAACTATGAAACAGACTTTATAAATTTGTTAGCTAATACAAGGAATAGTTCAGAATTTTGGGCAACGATTCGAAAATGAACCCCAATACCGACTAACCGAGACAATCGCATACCGATAGAGGAGTGGCAGCAATTCTACTTGACTTTATATAATGGTAAAACTTTTGGAAATTATAACTTTTACGTAGATTGCCTACACCCTTACTTGGACGAACCCATTACTCTAGATGAGCTACAACTTAGTATAGAAAATTTCAAAAATAATAAATCACCAGGCCAGGACGAAATCAACTATGATTTCTACAAAAATTTACCCCCCAACTGGCTTCATTACATATTGAATACATTTAACAATATTTTCGACATTGAAGCGGTACCGAGCGATTGGTCAATAATCCAAATGACCATGTTATATAAAAAAGGGGATCCGGAAGACCCAGGAAATTACCGCGGGATCGCCTTAATAAACAACTTGTGTAAAATTTTTACTCAAATCCTCCACAACAGACTTCAAACATTGTTAGAAGACAATAACTTGTTAGCTGAAAACCAGTCGGGATTTCGAAAAGGCAGAGGGACTGTAGATAACATTTTTTGTCTCACATCGTTAGTACATTTGCAATTAAGGCTTAAAAAGGGTAGAATGTACTCCGCCTTTGTGGATTTCAAACGAGCCTTCGATTCCGTCAACCACGTGAAATTGTGGGATAAACTTTACACCATCGGCGTCAGTTCGAAATTTATACGAATACTTCAAAATTTATATTTCAATGCAAAAATATCAATAAAAAGTAAAAATAATGAAATTAATAATAATATTGTCCCTTTACGAGAAGGAGTTCTCCAAGGAGAAATATTAAGCCCCCTGTTATTTGCAATTTACATTAATGACCTTGAAGATTTTCTTAGAAAGAATAATCAGAGTGGTATAAATGTAAACGGATATGATGACATTATAATGCTATCGTACGCTGACGACCTAGCGATTATGGGCGACTCTCCCGTCTCTCTTCAACGCAAGTTAACTCTATTAGAATATTACTGCAAAGAGAATGACCTAACTGTAAACATTGCCAAAACTAAAATTCTTCCATTTTATCGTGGACGTAAACCACCGATGCCCACATTTAAATATGGGGAACATAACATTGAAGTAGTAAACAGCTTCTGTTACTTGGGAGTTACTTTTTCGACTACAGGAAAATTTTATGAAAACACGAAACATGTAACATTGAAAGCAAATCTAGCTACCTATAAAGTTAATAGTATGCTGATCAGGGGTAAATCTCATACTTGGGCTGAAAAGCGCATCTTACTCGAATCGATCGTTAAAGCAATTGTTTTATATAGCTCCGAAGTGTGGGGGCTACGATACATTGAAATTCTTGAAAAATGTCAAACTAAATTTATTAAATTAATCCTAAAATTCCCCCGTACCACACCCAATTATATGCTACGACTTGAGACAGGTACTGTTCATACTATCTGTCAAATTTTGAAAAGAAGTCTAAATTTATTCCTTAAGATAATAAACATGGAGGACAACAGATATCCTAAAATGATACTAAACAGATTAATTTATCTAGATGGTTTAAGCACAAACAAACAGCACTTGAACTGGTATTCCCAATTAAAAGCTATCATGGTTGAATATAATATGGTTGAGCTTAACAACTTAACTAAATCGAAAATTAAATCCGCCGTGGATAATTTTAATATTGCCTTGATAAATCTAGATGTAGAACGTATGCAACAAGGGTCATATAACGAACACTATAAGAAAATCAAACAAATTTTTTCTACGGAAAAGTATCTATTGGAAAAACTCCCTATCACGAAAATTAGATTAATAGCTAATCTCAGACTATCGAATAAAAAAATATTTTCAATTCCATATAATAATATAAGGCACTATTGGGACACTAATCAAATCTGCTCCATTTGCAACTTACACACAAACGAAAATCTTGAGCACTTCTTCTTTCACTGCCCGATATACAAACCGTACAGAGATTTTTATCTGGCCGAATACATACTTACCACCAATGATAATCCAAAGATTGATATCCTGTTGGGATCCCTTGACCGCAAAAAGATAAATAACATTTTTTATTATACAGTAAAATGTCTAGCCCTAAGAAGCTTCTGTTTGAATGAATGAAAATACACTTCAAGTGTAACTCATTAGTCAAGTACCTACCTACTCCATATACTCGTTTGATAAGCTGAGCTTGTTTAATATTTAATTTTTCTTGTTCGATGTATTCCAATAATACTTTTTTCACAAAATGTTTTAAACGAATATTCGTCTATATTATATTGTTCAATTCAAACATTTATTTATTTGTTATCACCTTTATAGTATATTATCTATATTTAATTTATGTATATTTCTAATATGAAACACATACTGTTTTTTATATATTATGTAAGCTAGATATTTAATTTATTTAATAAGGGTTTCAAATCTCAATATTCTTGATATAGTATTATACTATTTGCTTATGCATAGTTTTCGTTCCTATATCATACTGTATTTATCTTATACAATGAAATATATTTTGTTCTCTACCTCCCCTTTCGTATGGGGCTCTGTATCCCAGAATCGAAATAAATATTATGTATGTATATATATATATATATATATATATATATATATATATATATATATATATATATATATATATATATATATATATATATTTGTAAGTTTTATAAAGAACATCCTCGAGTTTCCTCTAAAATAAATCAATTAAATTAAAGTGGTCATTTAATCCAGGATTACATGAGGGATCGAGCACAACTACGAAACTGGAAGCCGGCAATTACGTCAGCAATCAACGAAGCAATCATAGGGATATAGGCCGAAAGCAGTGCCTAGCCTGACAAACATTCTAACACCTTTCCCAATGTCACTTTATTCTGATATTCTTCACTTAAATAGCCACCTAAATTAGAATTCAAAATTTATAATATCTATATTGCTGTTGTTGACTCGTGTTTTGGACTATCGCTTTAGACAGTTGTTTATGTCATTTTAAAGTTAAGCAGAACTTTATTTAGTTACAATTTAGTAAATAATCAATTTTTTAAATATCGTTGTGACATATAACGAGAGAGAATTTTTGAACCATGATTTATTATTTCTAAAAAGGTTTAAGTGCCTGTGATTGCTAAGTTAGTTTAGATTCAATTTTCATTTAACAAGCGCTTTCCACGGGTACAATTTACCACTGGTATAAAGTATCTGAAAAAGGAATTCTGTTTACCATCAGAATTGAACAGGTTGTTCTCCTACAACTGTTATCGAAAAGAACATTGCCGCTATTACGAAAATAATCGAGCAAGAAAATAAAGCCACTTACGCGGTATTAGATCATAAATAATTGAAGATTGAATCCTCGCCTATTTTTAGATTCATACATAATTACCAGTATTTAAAAAAATGTCAGTCGTTTAGTGACACATTACTTATCTGATTTACCAAAAGCGGAACTTTAAACATTTAAAAAAATACACTCTCTATATCTCGGAGTCGATTTTCACGTCATCCATTTCTGAAGTAAGAATTATTAAACTTTTATCTAGCATTTTGTCTTACACACATGGCATATATGAGACTTTTATTTGCTATCTCATTATCGTAGGTGTTCCAAAGGGGTGTACGCTATCTCCGTCCAAACAACGGTAAAACTGAAATAAAAGCGGTATTATAACCGTGGTTATGAGTGTCATTTTCAAATATTTGAATTATTTTAATATTCATGTCATTCCGTCAATCATGTGACTAAAGTGATTTTGGCGTCGATAATTTATGTTTCATTGTGTGTTGGTAGTTTTATTAATTCTTGATATATTGAGCATTTTTGTATTGCAAAGACGGAGTTTCTAAGATTGCCGACAATTATTGCAACATATTGGTTTTGGAGAATAGAAAGAGGTATATGTCATCCATTATACTTATATCGTATTTATTAAATTGGTTTATTATTGCTAAATAAGTATTTTTACTTCAAATTTTGATAATTGACATAATATAGGTTATATTATGATACTGTCAATTTTAACATTGCATCATAATTATTCAATTGATTAATTATTACAAAATAAATGTCTTCCTTCGAATTTTGATGAATAATAATATTTACCGGTTTCAGGATATTAAGCCTATGTTTACATGTACAAAAGTAGACTGGTAACTAAGTAATAATTGTATTTGTACGGTAATATTATTACCTTACTGGCATGTCAATAACAGTCTACAAAATGAAAATAAAATAAAATGAAAGCATATCGCTTTTCATTAATTCATATAGATAACGTTAGTGTATCGCTCTTAACATAATTAATTTTATTTTAAAATAATAAAGATGAGAATTGAAGCCCATAATTTTAATATTTGTCATATTGATAAATGTCAAAATAATTGTACTGTTTATCATAATATTCTGAAAGCAGCATAAATGAGAAAACTTTAAAAAGTTATATATCTGAAACCGATAAACTATTGAACAAATCACGGATGTTATGAATCATAACAAGCATTAGATGTCTTAAAATACTCGCTCTACGAGCTTGGATTTCAAAATGACATCTCCGGCAGTTTTGATAACAATCCTAGGTATGTTAATAGATATCACACGGTATAAGATATATTACATAATGCCAATTGTCAGTTTTGATTTATATATGAATACTTCAAAAATCACACGATACCAATCGACAACATGACGTCATCAGTTCCCTCCCCCCTGGCGTACGATTGATGACGTGGGAATCAAGTCACGGAAACAAACTTTATTATCTTCTATTGGTTTAGAGATAAAAAATATAATATATGTAATAATCTGATGAAATAAATATAGCAGCCCAAACTACTCCACGGTAACCAGTCGAGAAATTATTAAAATGTTTGCAAATAACAAATAAAATGTGAATGTTAAAAATCGAAAGGCTTCTTCTGGAAAGAATATTTAATATTTATTATTTAATTATTAATTAAAGAGGTACTTAAAATTTAGGTAAATCACATAATGTACCCTTGGGGCTTCAAAAATACTGCCAATTCCGTAAATAAATTAGAAGAATCTTGAACATTTAGAAAAGTAAGAAAAAAGTTGCTCATACATTGAATTTAAGATTGTAAAAAATAGCTAAATATTTAGAATAGATGTAATTAGAATTTAAAATTTAATGTGTATACAAGAAATGTTAAATACAATGAAAGATAACGATGTTTCTTGAATTTAGTCAACTTTATTCTCATTCCCGATTTGTTTCGACACCACATGTGCCTTCCAGAGGAGATGAGTTTTCTTAACAGTATGTTGAAAATTTTTCAATTTGTAAGTGTTTTAAAAAATTAGTAGGTACATAGAAATTATGTAATTATATGAAAAAAAAAATGTCCAAAGCATGTGGTGACGAAACTAATCGGGAATAAGAATAAAGTTGACTGAATTCCAGAAATATCGTTATCTTTCATTATCCATCCCAGTTAAGAAATTACCAGATCCCGTTAAATACTATACTTACATAACCTATGGAAATCGTGTAAGGTATTGTTGTGGCCACAACAAAATTTTTGACGTGTACGTGCACGCCAAGAGAGTAGCATATGGATTTATAAAAATAGGGAAACACCATTCAACAATACCCAAGAACCAGCAAGCCGTGACAAAATTAATGGAGGTAGTATTTTTTAAAACTACGAAAAATAATGGAAAAATAATAGGTGATGACGATTCGAATTGTTTTAAATAAATCATTGAATGGATGCAACCGATAACAGTTCCAACCTGCTTGCCCATCAACGTGTTTCAACATAATAACAAATGTTGCGCCCTGTGTCTACATTGTTATACTAAGACAATGGATCCAGATCAAAGCTGGCGGAGACACATGTCAAGACGTGGTTGCACCGCGTGTCCTCTAACTAATTAGTGCGCGATTCCAATTAAGTAACCCTGCTCCGCTGGCCGCTGGTCAAACCAGCTGCCGCCTCTGTAACCACACGACAGTTTGACATTAGGCAGGTCGCCTCCTATAGTTTTTTTTTTAATTTTGACTGTGTGATAAACGAGATTCTGATTGCGTAAATTAGACTAGAAAGCATTTTATAATTACCGTGTTGAAAATAACGTCAGTAAATCATAGATATTCAAATCAGTTCTAAAAATTTTTGTATTAAAAGTAAATAATACAAAAAATCCCTTTCAGTAATATTTCGGAAAATTGCATGTTATTGAAAAACAAAATAATTACAGAACGGTATACAGGGTGAAACTGAAAAATGGGCTACTCAAAAAAAAACAATGCTTTATTTATTTATTTATTTATTTATTTACAGGGATTCGGGTCAAATGCCGGTTTACAATCTCTGTTATATATTTAATATTATAAATAGTATACAAATATTAACAATTGTATTAGTAGAAATGTATAGTATTGTAACGTTTTTATTTATCTGGGTAAAGTGTAAATATTAGACAACTATTATTAATTAAAATTAAGTGTTTATTAAACTATAATGAAAGTTACTAATACTAATATGAAACAATTATTAAAAACTAATTAAGACTAAAACTATAATTAACTAGATAACACTAACACTATTTATTTAACCAATTAACACTATTTATTTCCACGATATTACAATTATTTCACTACGCGTTCCAATCTTAGACTGCCGGTCAGTTGCAGACTCTCGTAGACTGTTTACGCGATATTTATATCACTATATTTATATCACTATATACTTATATCACGTTCAACTGTCTGCCTACCGACCTCACAGCGTCTATATACTCAACAGCGTCTCTATATTCAACTGCTCGGACAAAAGTCATTTCTTTCACAACACTGTATGTCTATTTATGTAACTCTATGTCTAACTTCTACAGCCTCAGTATCACCGACTATCCGTATGCCACAATTCTTCAACACCACTGCCGAGTATTCATTCCACTTGCCGTTACTGTCTCCGTATACCTAGCTGCCCAATACTCTTCAATACTACCGAGTATTCTCTTTAACAGCTATTCCGGTATACCCGGCTAGCCGTTACTGTCCTTGTACACTATAGCTTCCCAATACTCGTTAACACTACCGAGTATTCACATCCACAGCTATCCCAATATACCAGTAACTTCCCGAGTACCTACTCGACACCAACTGCATACGCTCACTACGATACTGCTGTGCTTTTCTCTAACACCTTACTCTCTAACACTTTATGTAACTAACACTATGACTGTATGTAACTAACTTACTAACTAACTAAGGAACTAACTAACTGCACTAATGTAAGTTTAATAAAAACCCTTACTTTACGAAAATGCGGTGCGGTAAAATGCCGGGCAGTGATTATTCCGCACGCCAAAAAGTCGTAGTGTTCGCCTAGCCTTAGTCACAAATAGTGGCCAGCATGAAATAAAATCCATTTCGTGATGCTCATTATGTATAACGTATTATGAAGCACAGATATGATGTTACGTTTTGATATATTAATTTTGTCTTCCTGGTTTACATACATGTTTCATTTTAATCTACATAATTAGGTTATTTTGTTAATATATTTTTTTCTAAAAATGTAAAAAAAAGATGTTTGGGCATTGATAACAGTATGCGGAATATGTCATTATTTCATTAAATACGTAACCATACAAGTATTTCACACACTGTGCACATTATGTCATGTACTGTGCATATTATTTCGCGCACAATTTAGCGCATACTTCCAAAATAAGATATAAAATACGCAAATGTATTTTAAATTTTTAATTGTTGTACAATAATTGTGTATAAATTAACAAATTTTGTATTAAACTTATTTATTTTCTTGAAAAGTTATAAAAATTATAAAAAAATAACTGTTATCTGTCATATTGACAAGATGTCAATAGGGATTTTTTAAATGGCTCTAGCTGTTTTCTTAAATGTTAAATAAAGCCTTATCAAAATGCTTTCACTTTGTGAACTAAACGTACATTTCGCGCACATATTACTTCAGCATCATTATACAGGGCGTTTCCTTGAAAACAACCAGCGCTTTTTTGGGCGAACTAATGTTATATACAAGAAATGATCAAGAATAAGGGGCTAATTTATTAATAGTAACAATCCGAAAATTCGACCTGTGGTTCTCAAACGGCAGAACAAAATTATATTTTTTTACATTGTATCCTATATAATTTTTAGCCCATTAGATAGAGAATTTTTTTCTGATTTCAACGATATAAATATGGTATAGGGTTGTATAACTATTATTTCGAGAAAAATGGTATTAAAAATAATGTTATAATATTACAATAGGCTATACAATACACAGGTTATACGTCTGTTGCCTGGTTACGCTAGTAGTAAACTCAGTTTTTATTACATTATTTCTAGTTTTTAATACCATATTTCTCGAAATAATTGTTATGCAACCCTATGCTATATTTATATCGTTGAAATCAGAAATTAATATTCTATTTAAAGGGCTGAAGATTTATATAGGATGCTACTTAAAAAAATATAATTTTGTTCTACCGTTTGAGAACCACTGGTTAAATATTCGGTTTGTTACCATTGATACATTATCCCCTTATTCTTGATCATTTTTGCTATAAAACATTTTTCTCTAAAGTTGTTATTTCGCAAAAAAAAAGCGCTGGTTGTTTTAAAGGAAACACCATATATATATATATATATATATATATATATATATATATATATATATATATATATATATATATATTCTGTCCTTCAACCGGGCTCAACGAAAATGTTTTCTCTAAGCTAATCTGTACAGCGCCTGCCGCTTTAGCCTGTCGTAATTTTTTCCGACATTTTCGTTAAAATTCCAAATTACCATCCTACGGTATATAGATAACCGTTTCTTGTAGTACTAGGAGACTAGATATAAACAAACATTTATACTATTGTACGAATTTTTAACGAAATTATGTGTGCGACAGGAAAAAATTCTAATTATTTGCGAAGTA
This sequence comes from Harpalus rubripes, assembly GCA_963082715.1. Classification (NCBI taxonomy): domain Eukaryota; kingdom Metazoa; phylum Arthropoda; class Insecta; order Coleoptera; family Carabidae; genus Harpalus; species Harpalus rubripes. The sequence goes on from OY720455.1 coordinate 20,898,294, forward strand.
AACTAAAATATCACAAGAAAATAAACTGAACAATAGTGGTAAGTATTTAGACAAATGCCAGTACTGAACCTCAAAAGCTAAATTTTGGTGAGGTAACAGAACTACGTAGCATGTCATTATCACTACTTCTAACTTGAAATTAATTTAGTCTGCTTAGCAGAACTCAAGATGATGCTAGACGACACTACTTGTATCCGGCGTCGTTAAAAAACTTAATTGGAAACACTCTCAATGATAGAACGAGCGAAAACTAAAACGTTTCTGCCATTCATTTTCTAAACATTATTTATTTTTACAAGGAATTTGTAGCCAACGTCGTTGCTATCGCCCGGAGGAGTTCCTTTATTTGTATGTTATGAAATTGTTGTGTGCTTAGTGTTTATAGTTCTTTGTATGCTCGAGTGTAGCTTACACATGTTTTCGTAAAATTAATTAAAAATAGAATATTTTATATTTTCACTCTTAAATTTATTATTTTCTTCTAAATTGTTAAATTCTTTTAAGATATAATTAATATTACATGCAGTTCTGAAACCGTTTTCAAAACGTTTTTAGTTTTGGACACACCATATGAGTTATCTTAAACCAAAACTAAAGTTCATGAGTTTGACTTGAAAACTAGTTTGAAAGCCGCTCACGTAAATATGTATAATTTATCTACAAATAAATAACAGTTGTATAGTTTTTATTTGTAGTCATATCAGCCAAATGCATATGCGTTGAAACAGTTTTCAAATTAGTGTGTAGACTTAGGCGCCTTGGTGTTCGAGCGTATTCAGGCAGCCTGTGTCTACAGTGCTCGAAGCGACCTTCACCGCTCGGACCCTGGGGTCGTGGGTTCGATTCCCACCAGAGCTTTGATGTTTTTAAGTGTGTTCAATTACGTTATAATGATATATAACAAAAATTTAATATGTGAAAGAAAATAAAGTATTTGATGTGCTATAACCACTAGTTAGAAAGCCGAGAAAATATTTTTTAATTAATCTGCAGACTTGTTTAAAAAAATACTGCAAAGAGTTTCATTTTTGACTGAAAGCAGTTACAAACTGCATGTAATCTTAGTAAATGGTATATGAGACACTATCGGGTTGTATATGTATATGCCGAAGCTAGATTGTAAAATCCGTCTTTACATAAAAGCTTAAGCACCTAGATTGTCAAACCATCGTTGATTTACCGATGTTTTATAATCTGGCTGTTCGTCTAGTCGTTTCATAAACTATCGAACTTACGTAGCTTGTATATTTCTCCAAATATGAGAACAATAACCTAACCTAAACCTAAAGCACAAAATTTGGCTCGAGTTTTCCAAGCGTAACTGCGTTAAGTTAGGTTATGTTACCCGGAGAAGGGAGGACTACCCCGTGTAGTACTCAGCTGTGAGCCAATAAAAACCTACGTCGAGCGAGTCTCTAAACTTGCTCCAGGCGTTATAGCTCCCCCAGTCCTTGAGAAGATTTTGTGTTCAAACCATAGGAAACCAGCCGGGAGCACCCAACCAACCCCAAGATCACCACACAGGGATACCACATGAAGTTCCTCTCTCTCCTTTTTTTCAATTATTTTTAAACAAATTTTAATTGTCTACAAAAATTGCTCTAATTTTAAATTTCAATAAATGCTGTGTCCTGGTCTTTTTACCCCTCTGGCCGGGTAACAAAATTTAACCAAAATGCTTTCTTTTTTAATGTATATAATACAAAAAACGTTTAAATATGTGCTTTTAGAGAAATTGCAAGCAAAAATAGCCAAATATTCATATTACAATATGGCCGGAAGCTGTTCTTCGTTTTATAAAATATCTACAGATTATAAAACATTGGTAAGTCAACGAAGGTTTGACAATCTGGCCACGTTTTATAAAACGAAGATGGATTCTACAATCTGGTTACGACATGTATTAAACAGTAGGCCGTACCAGGTTAAAAGTTGATCTGTGTAGTGGATTTAAAAAAAAAATGCATATAAAAGAAACCGTCAAGAGTACACGACATTGTTTTACAGGACCGGAGATTAAAAGTGCTTGTAATAATTGCTAAAGAAGTTGACATCTCAGATGAGTGAATATATTATATCCTAACGAAGGAATTAGGTATGAAAATCTTTCGGCGAGATGAGTGCCACGTTTGTTGACAGTGGATCAAAAAATGCAATCGAGGGCAAATTTCAAAAGACTGTCGTGCTTAAAAAAATACAACGCAATTTATCCATCGGTTTGTACCTGCAACTGAGTCCCGAATTCATTATTATATTCTGTCAAAACAACAGTCTACACAAAGGAAACACAATGATTATCCGCCACCAAAGAAAGAAAATCATTTTTATTTGTTGGAAATATTATTAAATCCATTTTTAAAAAATATTGTTGATTGAACATTATCCAAGAGATCACTCAGTTTGTATTTTATGTAGGTTCAGTTTTTCATGGTCTTAAAACTTATTTTATTTTACTCTTGTTATTCTTAAAATCAAAGTAATTGCTCGCTCTTGGACATTTAAAAACATCTGGATTAATGTGTTTAGGGTTACCTAATAACGATTTAATGGTATTATTTGATTTGTAAGTTACGGTTAAATTATGATTTTTAAAAATTTTGTTTAAACTTTTGGAAGCTTTATCGGACGGTAGTGTTATGTATTTATTATTATTTATATAAATAAATATAAAAATAATTTGATGAACGCAGATCTCGGTCCCATACCAAACTCAAAACTTTTCAATTTATTACAAAGTTAAACTTTATTGGACGATTTAAAATTTAATGACTCATTATTGGACGAAAATTATCTTTGTTTATAGGTAATCATTCACCTGTGACTCCCATCCCTATATAATCCCAGTTCTCTCCCTTGTTTTTCAGAGTTATTAGAACATCTGGCAAGGTTGACATGTTGAGTAATCTTGACTACTCTGTTTAACTTTCACTTGTATTACTGATGATGAGAACTTAGTTCTCGAAATACGTATCTAGTTTTTGTTAAAATTAATTAAGGGGTTATTATATTAGTTTTAGTTAAAAGCATAAATGATGTAAATTATATTGAATGCCATTTTTTGATGCGATATTGTTCATTTATCCGACAGATAAGTTATGCAGCAGTTTATCCGATGATGAAAATACCGGCCCTTAGCCTATACCTGCTATGTATTTCTCAGTTAAAAATATTATTACTAATCGTCACTTATTAGATGGGTTGCAAAGTCACCTTATGTACGAATCATAATTTACTCAAGGCCCTACTAGACTAAATTCTAATATTAACAGTAAGTTAACAGTCTGAATATTCGAAATGAATTGTAAAAAGATCATGTCAGCCATTGGATTTCGAACTCGGATCTTTTCTTTACTGAATTCATTCCCAAATTATGTACAGTTTCATTAAACGTTCGTATTTACAGTTCAACTAACTATTTAACTTGAAGACAATCATAATTTTGTTGGTATGACTTTTATCAATTAGCATTCCGGTATGAAACAAAATACCTATATTTAATCCTGTTTCTACTTCAGGACTATTCAATTGTCAGTAGTTTAAAAATAAATTACTGAGAGTCACATAGTAATTCGGACAATTAATTTTGAAATTGTTTGCCGAACGTTGTATAGGAATTTGAAATAAAATGGTATATAGTTTTTGTTATAGATATTGAAGAGAGTAAATAAGTAAAGTTACACATAAAACCGTATTGAATGCGATTTGGGTTTACTGTATTGTTATATTCCACTCAGTTGGTTTCATATAATAGGATTTTCCTTTGTATGATGGATTTGTATCTCAGTCAGACGATCTTTACAATATTTCGTCGTTCTTTTCGTTCATATCTGCTCTTTACCTTATTCTATCCTTGGGATATCCAACTATCCCGATAATGTCCTTTTTTCAACCTAATTTAATATCACAGTTCACAAAGGAAAATATAGTAACAAAGTTTTAAACTGTGCATAATTTAATTAATTGCAATTTTATATGAATATTATGAAATAAATACCTGTAAGGAAAAAGTTTTAGGGCCACGGTTCGGTAAAAAGAACAATTGTAAAGGCAACAGCATTTCACCATAAGAAGTTGTGGCGACGGTGGTCTGTACAGAAGAACGATTCACACTTTCAGTAATCACTCGTGGTGTGGAAACTAAAAGACCTCGTAAATTCAGTGCACGTAACTCACTATCGTTTATAAACTTAAAATTTTTCTTATTAAATTAATGTACTTGAAGGTGATGCTCGACTATTTCTTCAAAATATACCCTTAAGGAAACAATTTCGCTACATCTAACAAATACTAATGAGTAATTTCACCAACAATTCTTAAAAAAATAAAGTAGGAATTACTTAGCTAGGTATCGGTTTTCCCATGTATTTCCTAACGTTTGACAGTTGGAACTTCATAATGAAAGTTGTACAAGTAAAAGTGTTGAATATTGTGATAGTTATGACGAAGAAATAATAAGACATGCACAAGTTACAAAAGAGAGAAGAGATTGTTTAGAAATCTTTGATGACAAATAATTTTAGATTTTCTTACTATTAGAGGACAGCATGGATACCTATATGAAATTAAATTTATTACAAGTACATATACATATATTATTAGTATTAGTACGCTTTGTTTAATATTAAAGGATATTAAAATTACAATAATAGTAGATTAAGATACAAGTTTCATATAACACGATTTTAGCGCACGCGTTATTCTTGTAAACGAGCGGCTTGCCGCGAGTTTTCTAAGGGGACAAATTCGCTGAAATGTCTTCTGAAACGTGTATTTTATACTATTTCTTCTATTTTGGTAATTTTTTCAAAAAATTTACTTCATTTTATATCCAGGAATTTCAATTTCGGTTGTTTCATAAAGTACATATTAAAGAACCAAAATAGAAAAATAATATTTAAATACAATAAATAAATTTATAACTTAGAAAAAGTCAATTATCAGATACGTTCCTGCTGTGTAATTTTATGGAATTACGTTAAATTAGATTACCAATTCAATTTTTATTTTTATATTGTTTGTTTTTTATTTTGCCACTTATATCTTTTTTCTGCTTAATTTTTATCTTGGTTTTATTTATATTTTCTATATCTGTAATTCAAATATTAAAATATACTCACATTTTCATTAAAAATTTAATTGTTTTATATACGAAACGTAATACTAATAATTTCTCCAAGTAATTTCCAATATGTATGTTGACAAAACAATCTACAAAATTGTAAGAAGTTACAAAAATTTCATTTATTTCTGCGTTTAAAATCATAGAAGTACCTAACACATATTTTTGGCCTACGTAAGTAATTCTAAACTTCAATATTTCTGTGGATTTTATTTGATAACTGACAGGGGACAAGTTTAGGTAAAGAAGTTATTGTCTTTGGTCAAAAAATTCGATGATAAGTGTTCAGTCAATGAGCCAGTTTTAGGGTCCCTAGAATACGATTTTACTATTTTTACGATGATGTGTGTATGTGTGTGAGTGTGTGTGTAACAAATTTTTTGTCTGCGATAACTCTAATACTACAATTTAATGTTAATATTAAAGAATATTTTATTCTCAATACGATTTGACTGCATTTTATACTTCACATTAAATAAATATAGAGATATTTTACCAGGTGTACGCATAAAACGAAAATAGTTATTTGTGTATCAAGGCCGCGAAATCACTCTTTAGCGTAGCGAGAGAAAAATTGTCGCCGAGGCCGAGGTTAGACAATCTCGAGGGCGCTAAAGGATTTCGCGGGACAAGGTGTACACAATATTTTTTGTGCAACCGTAAAAAATATGTAATTGCATATTTTATTAATTTTATACTGTTTTATTGTAAATAGAAAGTTAGCTTTCAAGGTGTAAGCAATTTATGAGTTTTTTTCTTTATTTGTTGGTTAAGAGTTGTGATTGTTGTGTTTGATCGTTGTTGGGTATTAAAGGATATTAGGTAATACCTGTATTGTTGCATCACCCCTACCTTACGTTATTTTTCAGTAGTACGGAATTGCCGTCTGTTGAGGCACGTTCACAAGCGTGCAGTGCTAGTGTGCGAAGTTTGTGATTTCAGGTTCAGAGTGGCAGATCACTGAAAAGTGATGAAGTGTCCGCTGGGTATCTGTGTGATCTCATGCGACGACGAGTATTTGTGTTAGCACGAAGGTGGGTCCCGTGCTGGAGTTAGTGCCGTCTGCGAAGGTCGGAGAAACACCACCTTCGTAGGTCGTGCCGTGGTTTGTGTTAGCACGAAGGTGGGTCCCGTGCTGGAGTTAGTGCCGTCTGCGAAGGTCGGAGAAACACCACCTTCGTAGGTCGTGCCGTGGTTTGTGTTAGCACGAAGGTGGGTCCCGTGCTGGAGTTAGTGCCGTCTGCGAAGGTCGGAGAAACACCACCTTCGTAGGTCGTGCCGTGGTTTGGAGTTAGCGCGAAGGTGGGTCCCGCGCAGGAATTCGTTATGATCACCGGCAGAATGATTGTGAGATAAATGAGCTACAGGTAAACCTATGTATTGACTGAGAGTAATTAAAGAACGAATTTTAATGATTGGTTTGAGTTACAGCGACGCTCGCAAGATGGAACTGTTAATGAGTCTTTGGATGTCTCTGAAGCTACCGCGTCGTAGAGATGCTGCAGAGATTACGTTCGTCTCACCGTGACGTCAGTACTACTACTTGGGTGACGTATTAATGGTCGTTGTGTGAGGTAACACGAGGTTTATTAATTTATTTATTAATTATAAAATTTATTGTGCGAGTGATTGAGGGTGTGATGCAACAGTTATGCAATACTAGCCAAGTATTATAATCTTCACAAACATTAAGTTATGATCAGTCGTCTGCTATCTGTTGAGGAGTAGACAGCGAATTATAATTTTGAAAGTTTAGGTATTTCCAGGATAAGGGTGAGTTTTTAATACACCGCGAACTCAACGTGCTTACATTTTCAGAAGTGGGATAGTATTCACTTGCCTCGCCATGCCTCGACGTTCACGTGAACTTAGCTCTTCCTCTAGCGGTGACGAAACTGTGTTCGCTCCAGAGCTGAAGAAGCGTCCGCGCCAGACGCCATCAGTGGAACACAATTTGGCAGAACTTACAACTATTGTGACTGGCCTTGCGGAGGCTGTGCGTTATCAAGCTGAAACTGCGTCCAGCTCTCGTTCGCCGGTACCGCCGGCTACTACGCAGGTATTTCGAGGCGACGCTGTACCTCCCTTCACTCCGGAGGATCCCAACCATGATGTTACTAAGTGGATTCGTAAATTAGATGAATTACGTAACATGTTTCAATGGTCCGAGGAAACCACCATTTACTATGCCCTGGGAAAGCTGCGCGGGCTTGCAGCCACATGGTACAGCGGTCTGCCATCATTAAACTTTACATGGAGTGAGTGGAAAGAGAAACTAGTGCGTGCGTTCCCCAATCAGAGAGACTACGCCGCGCAGTTGGAGGAAATGCTGCGCCGTAAGAAGCGACCGGACGAAGACATGGCTAAGTATTTCTATGAGAAGAACGCACTGGTGGCCGCGTGCGATATTAAGGGGACTAAAGCTGTATCATGCATTATTCATGGAATTCCTGATGAACAAATACAAAACGCGGCGCGAGCTGGCCACTATTCAGATCCCGAGGCTCTCTTCGAATATTTGAGAACATGCAAAGAACGGGTGTTTAAACCGCAACTGTACAAGAAACAGAATTTCCACAAATATCAAAATAATCGAGCAAGACAGGGTAACAGACATCCGAGCAATCGAAATACGAATCTAGTAAAATGTTATCAATGTAACGAAATCGGTCACATTGCAAGAAATTGCCACAAAACTCAATTATACTGCAAGATATGCCGAAGACCAGGGCATATCGACAAAGACTGCCGCTCGAAACCGAAACCTATTGGCACGACCCTAATAATGAACGAGGAGAGTACCTCAGCTAATGAGAAATTCTTTGTTGACGCTTTTGTGAATAGGATGCCAATAAGAAGTTATGTTGACTTCGGCAGTGGCTGTATCGCAATCCGAGAAAGTGAAATAGCACGCTTGCAGCTACCTATCGATGCACACAGAAAGAAAGTAATCCGAGGTTATGGCAACGGCCATGTAAACACATTGGGCACAACACGTTTCACTCTCCGAGTGGACGAAGCAGTAGTAGATGTGAATGCTGACATTGTCCCGGACAGTGATCAAGTGATTCCGTTGATAATCGGCCAGCCGTTTACTGAGAGTAAGAACGTTGTTGTCCACAAAGACCATCGACGACTAAAAATCACATCTACGAAATGCGCTCTCACCGACAACGGAAGCACCACCAAACCAACAACTCTTTGGGCGAAGAAAGCTATCGTCATACCACCGAACCACGTGGGTCATGTCCATGTCGGCGCAACAGACGGTTATGTGGGGGATTTGTACGTTGAAGCTAAGATTCGTGAACAAGGAGACCAGAAGTCCTGCATCCCAGAAGTGATGTTGCGAATGGAGCCAGAAGAGCGCAGCGTGATCCCTGTAATCAATCTATCAAATCACAATTTAACTATCAAAAAGCAGCGAACCGTTGCACAGGGGTGGCCATGCATTCAAGCGGACATAGAAAATGACGCGCAACAGGCTGTCGTGCTCCGAACGAAAGCAACACCAATTGAACCTCTACAGATGACGGATATACAGATTGGTCCAGTCACATCCGAAGATCAACGGAAAGTATGGAACCTTTTAAATCGTTACAGAGATTGTTTCGCTCAGAATATTAACGAACTAGGATGCGCTAAATCAACAGAGATGAAAATAACACTCGATGACAACAAAGTAGTGAGCTACCGCCCATATCGGCTCTCCGCCAGCCAACGAGAGCAAGTGAGAATAATCGTACAGGAATTACTTGGCGCTGGCATTATTCGTGAATCTAATTCACCATTTACTTCACCGATTTTGCTCGTTAAAAAGAAAACTGGCGAGGATCGCATGTGCGTAGACTATCGGAAACTAAATAACCAGACAGTAAAGGACCACTACCCTCTACCGAGGATAGATGATCAGATTGATCGCCTACACGGATGCAAATTCTTTACCAGCCTAGACCTCTGCAATGGATACCATCAAATACCCGTCTCTGAAGAATGCAAACATTTAACATCGTTTATTACGCCAGATGGCCAGTTTGAATACAATCGCATGCCATTTGGTCTGGCAAATGCGCCCAGCGTATTCCAGAGGCTAATTAATAAGATATTAGGATCAATGAGATATGATGCAATCACCGTATATTTGGACGATATCCTCATTCCTAGCAAAACTGTTGAAGAAGGACTCGCTCACTTGGAAGAAGTATTAAAAGTTCTGCGAGATGAAGGACTAACGCTAAAATTAAGTAAGTGCCAATTTCTAGCCACCTCAGTAACTTATTTGGGTTTTCATATCAATGAAGATGGTGTACGGCCAGGAGATCATAAAGCCCGAGCCTTACAAGAATTTCCCGTACCGACGGATGTGCATCGACTACGTCAGTTCCTCGGGCTTGCTACTTACTTCCGACAATTCATCCCCAATTTTGCGATCATTGCGAAACCCCTCACCATGCTCTCTCGGAAAAGTCAATGTTGGAAATGGGGACAAGAACAAACAGATGCTTTTGATCACTTGCGGAAAATTCTAGCAGAACGACCAGTATTAGCAATATTCAGTCAAACTGCTGAAACAGAAGTCCATACGGACGCAAGCAAACTCGGAGTTGCCGGAATACTTTTACAAAAGCAAAAGGAAGATAAATTACAACCTGTCGCATACTACAGCCGGCAAACCAGCAAATGTGAGCAAAATTACCACTCTTACGAACTGGAAGTCCTCGCCGCAGTAGAATCAATAAGGAAATTCAGAGTCTACTTACTGGGGAGAAAATTTAAACTGAAGACTGACTGTAATGCGATGAAGACAGCCCAAACCAAACGCGATTTGAATGCGAAAATAGCAAGATGGTGGTTGGAACTTGCGGATTACGACTTTACTATAGAATATAGGCCCGGCCAAAAGATGGCACACGTCGACGCTTTAAGCCGCAACCCACCAACAACCACAACCAGCTCGGCCGACGCAAGCATCCTGCATATTCGAGAAGACGACTGGATTCTAGCCGGACAACTGTCGGATGCAAAGTTGCGAAACATTCGTGAAGCGCTAATGAATCCTGCAGGAGACGAAAAATCACGAGACGTACATAAGGAATATGAACTACGTGACGGGAGAATCTATAAGAAAACTGTGGAAGGAAAACGTTGGGTAGTTCCACAAGGGATGCGTCGAGCTGTTACTAAGATGGCTCACGATGACATGGGACACTTCGCTGTCGATAAAACTTTACAAAAACTCAAAGAAAATTACTGGTTTAACAACATGAGATCTTATGTCACAAAGTATATCAAATGCTGCATCCCATGTCTGTATAACAAGAAAACTTCAGGACCAAAACAAGGATTTCTCCATCCTATTGAAAAGATCAGCGTGCCCTTCCACACCATACACCTAGATCACCTAGGGCCATTTACAGTTACCAAGAAGAAAAATACCCACATCATCGTAGCTGTCGAAGGATTCACTAAATATTTACTGATGAAACCCGTACGGAACACTGGAACAAGAGCTGTTATAAAATTCATCGAGGAAATTATCGTAAGTTATGGCGTCCCCACTAGAGTAATTACAGATCGCGGAACGGCATTCACCGCCAAGAAATTTAAAAACTTCTGTAAGGGACATGGAATTATTCATATACTAAATGCCGTAGCCACTCCGAGGTCTAATGGGCAGGTCGAAAGATTCAACCGTGTCATCAGACCAGCACTGGCGGCAAGCTCGGCGGATGATGATTCATGGGACTCAGAAGTCGCGAATGTACAATTTGCAGTAAACAACACTATAAACAAAACAACAAAACGAACTGCAAGCGAATTACTATTTGGTTATAAACCGAGAGCACCATCGGATGCCATCTTGACCGCAGAATTAGAACAGATACATAAAGTGATACAAGACATCACCGAAGTACGAACAGAAGCATCCGAAAGAATTAAGAACGCACAAGAAACACAAAAACAACAATTTGACGAGAAGCAAATCAAACCACGCAGTTACAAAGTAGGAGATCTCATCTTGACTGAAAAAGCAAACGCTGCAACAGGAACTAGCCGAAAATTACTACCACCTTTTGCTGGCCCATTTTGTATAAAAACTGTATTACCAAACGACAGATACGAAATTACAGATTTGCCAGGTTCAAGCAGGAGGAAACGTGGAAAGTATAATACCGTCGTGGCCGTCGACAGAATGCGGCCGTGGATTCCCGAACACGGAATGTCGGACACGGATAACTCATCCTCTAGCTCTACATTTAGTACATCAACTTCATCTGACACAGAGTAACTCCTCGGGACGAGGAGCTTGCAGGATGGCCGAATGTAAGCAATTTATGAGTTTTTTTTCTTTATTTGTTGGTTAAGAGTTGTGATTGTTGTGTTTGATCGTTGTTGGGTATTAAAGGATATTAGGTAATACCTGTATTGTTGCATCACCCCTACCTTACGTTATTTTTCAGTAGTACGGACTTGCCGTCTGTTGAGGCACGTTCACAAGCGTGCAGTGCTAGTGTGCGAAGTTTGTGATTTCAGGTTCAGAGTGGCAGATCACTGAAAAGTGATGAAGTGTCCGCTGGGTATCTGTGTGATCTCATGCGACGACGAGTATTTGTGTTAGCACGAAGGTGGGTCCCGTGCTGGAGTTAGTGCCGTCTGCGAAGGTCGGAGAAACACCACCTTCGTAGGTCGTGCCGTGGTTTGTGTTAGCACGAAGGTGGGTCCCGTGCTGGAGTTAGTGCCGTCTGCGAAGGTCGGAGAAACACCACCTTCGTAGGTCGTGCCGTGGTTTGTGTTAGCACGAAGGTGGGTCCCGTGCTGGAGTTAGTGCCGTCTGCGAAGGTCGGAGAAACACCACCTTCGTAGGTCGTGCCGTGGTTTGGAGTTAGCGCGAAGGTGGGTCCCGCGCAGGAATTCGTTATGATCACCGGCAGAATGATTGTGAGATAAATGAGCTACAGGTAAACCTATGTATTGACTGAGAGTAATTAAAGAACGAATTTTAATGATTGGTTTGAGTTACAGCGACGCTCGCAAGATGGAACTGTTAATGAGTCTTTGGATGTCTCTGAAGCTACCGCGTCGTAGAGATGCTGCAGAGATTACGTTCGTCTCACCGTGACGTCAGTACTACTACTTGGGTGACGTATTAATGGTCGTTGTGTGAGGTAACACGAGGTTTATTAATTTATTTATTAATTATAAAATTTATTGTGCGAGTGATTGAGGGTGTGATGCAACAGTTATGCAATACTAGCCAAGTATTATAATCTTCACAAACATTAAGTTATGATCAGTCGTCTGCTATCTGTTGAGGAGTAGACAGCGAATTATAATTTTGAAAGTTTAGGTATGCCAGGATAAGGGTGAGTTTTTAATACACCGCGAACTCAACGTGCTTACAAAGGTGGCTATGGGATTAACATATGATAAACAAAACCACGCAATTCTCAAATGTCAAAGTGATTGTTCACCTAATTTCGCGGCCTGTACCATGACAACGGTCGTGAAATTTAATTTTGCGGCCTGCATTGCGGCTGCAAAATGCTTATTTTGTGTCCGGTTGCACAAAAATATTTTTAAATACAAATACATATTCATATCTAACTACAAAATAATTCTCACATATATTTGCAAAATCTATGGGATATTTAAATATAAATTATGTACAATACATACATTTTCTTTATATTCAATATCCTGAAATTTTCTTTTTCTACTTTTATTTTCTTTTTCTTTATATCATTTTTTCGCAAATTCCTTTTATATTCTTTTTTACGTATATTCTTTTGCGTTGGCTCTTTTTATTTTCATAATCTTCATAATGATGTACAAATATTTTTGACAGTGGCATACAAACCTAACGCGTCATACCTAATTAGTAATCAACTTTGAACGCTTGTAGTTTGCGACCTAATCAATATGGAAACAATTTTTTTCACTAATACTCATTAGTTTATGTATATTTTCGTCTTCTTATTTAAGATAGTTAATATTTGACTATGGTATAGTACCCTATTAGTTATGATACGATACATATACATAATTAGGTTTAAAGAATTCAAATTAATCTTGTATAATTTAAGTACTTTTTCTAATATTTCGGTGTTGTACAAATCAGATATTTGTTTTTGGTTTCGTAGATACTTTTTCACACAATATTATTATTGTTTTCACTTATTAGTTATGAGTGCCCAAGAGGTGACGCCTGGTAAGCACCCGCACGATGCAAATACTTCAACATTACCGATATCTGTGTACAAAGCAGATTGCCTCACCTAGAAATCGGTAATAAGCCGTAATGATTTATTTATTTGTGTTTATTTATTTATTTAATAATTTAATATTTATTTATACATAAGTATAAATAATTCTGTTTTAGAATTAAAATAAATTTTGCTTAACTTAAGTACTTCCCTAATATTTCGTTGTTATTTAAATAATTAACTGATTTTGTACAAATCAGATATTATTTGTTTTTGGTTTTGTGCCTACTTTCTCATATAACATTAATTTGTATTACTGTATTCTCTTAATATTTTATTTATGATCGATACTTTGGAAATTTGTAAAAAAAACCATAAAAGTTTGAGATTTTGCTTTGTAGAATTGAAAATTCTTTTGCTATAGGTACTTGTTCGTACGCCGAAACTTTTCATTTTACGTGAAAAATGTTGACTTTTATAATAACTGTTTTTTTAGTAGGATGAACTAAAAACGATATAACCAGCGGAAAAGTTACAAGACTTCAAAATCAGTATATTTTTAAGGACATCTCAGTTTACAATATCCCCTATTTGCAAAATTTCATGACTTATTCGGTATAAAAAAGCTCCTTCTACTGGACTGTTAGTGCAATAATAATTATTGTTACTGAAAAAAAGCAAAATCATTAATTTTCGTTGAAATTTCAAGATAAATACCATTTGTAACTGATTTTCTTTGGAAGTTTTTTTATAAAGACTACTTCTCGTTGTCGTTTATGAAAATTTACACTCGTCGTATTACACTTATCCATATTGTTATCTCAAGGAGTAGTTGTTGTCTTGCTTTTTCGAGAAAAGATTTGCTCAAAATCGTAGCCATTATTTAGTAAGTTACTAGTATTGCAATTATTGATAACATAGCATAGAAATTAAATGTCAAATGTGTTCTTAACGTCAAAATTTAGTTTTAAAGTTGTACATGACACGTTAAAAAGTAAAGATGTGTTTACATTTTTGTTCACAAAGACCAGACGAATTTATTTTCCTTTCAGTGGAGACAGAGAAATGCCACCAGCAATGAAAATTACATTTTACTGCAAACTGAAATTCTGAAAAATGCTGTATCGGTCTGAATTGTGAATTAGTTCATACCCTACATACGACAGCTATAAAATATTTTTTCTGAAAGTGGAGCTCAAAAATTTACTCAACATTTTGTTTCCTAACTCGTATTGTTTAAACAAATATTTGCCTTCAAAATGTGAACGCTTAAACAGTTAGTTGCTTTCTATATTGCTATTTTATAGAAATGCATAGTACAATATAGTTAATTTCAATTAATTATACTGTACATTTGTTAATGCACATAGTGTACTGCGAAAATTTCCGCTTGATATGTAGAAAGTTAAAAGTAATTTTCAATTAAATTAGAAATAAAATCAGGTGTCCCATTTGCTATACTTGTAAGGGTATTTCTGTTAAACTATATGAACATGTAGGTACATTTTACATTTGTTCCGGACAGTACTCTGCATTTTTTCTCATCAAGCGTGCAAGTATTTAGATAATTTTTACTCAGCAAATCATCATGACATTTCCAGCTAAAATTAAGGGTTACGAGCATACGAACATTTAAGACGAAATATTTTTACCTTCCGTCACCTTTAGGTAAGGAAGATATTGTCTTTGGTAAAAAAATTCGATGGTGAGTTTTTGATGAATAAGCACGTTTTAGGGTCCCTAGAATACGATTTTACTATTTTTACGATGATGTCTGTATGTGTGTGTGTATGTATGTATGTATGTATGTATGTATGTGTGTGTGTGTGTGTGTGTGTGTGTGTGTGTGTGTGTGTGTGTGTGTGTGTCTGTGTGTGACAAAATTTTCTAATGCGATAACTCTAATACTACAATTCCAAAAATTATAATTCTTTCGTATTCCTCTTCGTTACATCCATGTGAAGAGCTGATTAGATTTTGGTTATAATTGGTCAACCGGAAGTACCTTCATTTGAAGATTTTAACAGTTTTTCTTGAAAAAACGGTGTTAACTATCATTTTTTCACATTTAATGTTATTATAAATATTAAAGAATTATTTATTCTCTATACGATTTTAATGCATTTTATACTTCATATTAAATGAACATAGAGTTAAAAAATCACAAAGAAATTAAATATCATATATATTAGTCAGCTTTGCTATAACTCTGGAAACAGCTGCTACATTAAGAAAATTCTGATTGAAAGGTGTCAGTGTCAAGTGCAGTTGACAGTATGTTTATGTTATAATTTTACTGGAAATATAGGATCTTTTGTTAGAAACTTTCTGTATGGAATTTGTATAAAATACATACAACTGCCTTAAGGTAATGTACAAAAAATATAATTAATCTTTTGCAAAGAACTTTATGTATTACATTTATATAAAATACATAGAACTGACGGAAGGTAATGTGCTGGCCACATCAGATTTTTTTTGGTGTCGTCGTATTGATGAAATCTTTTTGTTTTTTGAGTGCTTAAAACCAGTTTACTAACATAGTTAGTTAGTTAGGCTTCCCGAAGCACTGTGGCCTCTAGGACTTATTGTGCATTCCTAAGATTTACGTGGTGATAGTATTGTGTAGTACCAAGAACCGGAAAAATTTGGAACCGGGTACCCGGTTTTAAATCTACCCGGGATGCCCGGGTCTTGAACCGAACTTTCAGTACGCGTAATACAACCGACTTTCGGTTCCGTTTCCGGGTAATGGATCTGATCTTTGGTTCCAGGTCCGGGTAATGGAACCGATCTTTGGTTCCGGGTTCGAATACAGGAACTGATCTTTGTTTCCGGTTCTGGGTAGTGGAACCGATATTTGGTTCCGCTTCTGGGTAGTGGTGCCGATCTTTGGTTCCGAGTAGTGGAACCGATCTTTGGTTCCGAGTATTGGAACCGATCTTCGGTTCCGGTTATGGAATCGATGATTAGAATATTCAATTATAATTTTGAATTAGCCTCGCCATTCTTGAGAAATAAACATATTTTCTGTTTTACTTGAGAAATATTATTAAAAGATATTCAATTTTTTATATGTAATTTAATTGAAAATATCTATATATTATTATACTAAACGGAAGAGGATGTTAAAAATGTAGCCGCATAATTTAGTAAATAATTTTAATTTTTAAATTTTTATTCAATGTGATTTATTTCAATAGCTTGACGCTTGCCATTAAGTTATGTTTTGAGTTAATGGTACCTACATAATGACAATAGTGGCTATAAAATTTAAGGGACAACGCAATGGATATTTCCATTATTTCTAAGAATTTCACTTCCTGCCGAATAAGATTCTTCAGCAGAAGCAGGGTTGTTATATTCATCTGCCTTGAAATATCCCCTTAAAAATCACATGGAGTTACAGTTATAAGGGCAATGTTCCACTCCTCTGACGGCTCATCTCGATTTAAGGTGACATCTCGTGGGCCGCGCGCTCGCCCAAACTATCGCCATTAGATTTTTTTATGGGGATATCTCAAGGTAAATGTTTACAATCACCGCCCTATAACCCGGTTTCAGCTGAAGAATCTTATTCGGTAAGAAATAGCCAGAATATTGGAACGTGTAGAGAGGGGCTTCAGAAATCGGTTGCATCAGTTTATAATAGTCGCCACCACCGTCAAAATGTTTTGTTTAAAACTGTATGACTTAAAACTTGAAATTATGTTCTTACATTATTCAAATATAAATTTTACCTATCAGTATTCGCCTTCAAAAAAGGGAAGTTTCTAGGCGCCACCCTGTGTTTGTCATTTGGAGGTAATATGCTGTTTTAACCTCAAGGAATGAATATTGGTGTAACGATATAGTCTTATTTACATTATAATGTAGGTTTTGTAAAAAAAAGGTCCTACGAAAGGAAAAATGAAAATTTTGCTAATATTATAACACGCAAAATGCCATGAAAATGTTATGAGAAAAATAATGCGTATTTTTTCTTAGTATTAAAAATTAAAGAAGCCGACAAAATATTGTAACGCGTGCGATAGTTTGCTCACACCTGTATAGATGGTCGTATTGTTGTATCAGAAGTCAAATGTTTATAATAATTTAAATCCTTTTCAGCATGCATATATATATATATATATATATATATATATATATATATATATATATATATATATATATATATATATATATATATACAGGGTGTTTCCTTTAAAACAACCAGCGCTTTTTTGGGCGAACTAACAACTTTAGAGAAAAATGTTTTATACAAAAAATGATCAAGAATAAGGGGATACTGTATCAATAGTAACAAACCGAATATTTAACCAATAGTTCTCAAACCGTAGAACAAAATTATATTTTTTTAAATGGCACCCTATATAAATTTTCGGCCCTTTAAATAGAATATTATTTTCTTATTTCAACGATATAAATATAGCATAGAGTTGTATAACAATTATTTCGAGAAAAATGATATTAAAAACTAGAAATAATGTAATAAAAAATGGGTTTACTACTAGCGTAACTAGGCAACCTGTGTATTGCATAGCCTATTGTAATATTATAACATTATTTTTAATTCCATTTTTCTCGAAATAATTGTCATACAACCCTATACCATACTTATATCGTTGAAATCAGAAAAAATGGACTAAAAAATTATATACCATTTATAAAAATATAAGTTTGTTCTGCCGTTTCAGAACCACTGGTCGTATTTTTGGTTTGTTATTATTAATAAATTAGCTACTTATTCTTGATCATTTCTTGTATATAACATTTTTTTTCTAAAGTCATTAGTTCGCCCAAAAAAGCGCTGGTTGTTTTAAAGGAAACACCATATATATATATATATATATATATATATATATATATATATATATATATATATATATATATATATATATATATATATATATATATATATATATATATATATATATATATATTCGGGCAGATTATAAATTTCACTAACTTGATGTATTGCACAAAACTTATTTCGGAATTAATAAGTGTAGCATTTAGAAACGCATTGCATGCTTCGTAGTTATATACCTGAATCTGCCCTGCACATGTTTTGTTCCTAATGGAAAAATAAATATTAAAAATGTTTTAAAAAAATATGAAAAAGTTCATGAAGAATTTTAATGACAAAATAATATTAGAGAAGGCCAATTTTAAAGTTGTTCAAACACAACGAATAACCATACTGCCAGGGTATTTTCATGGTCGGCAGTAGCAAATTGAACTTCAACAAAGTAACAAATTTATAATAAAAAAAGGTTATAATTTACTTAATTAATTTCTAAAAATCTGACTTTTATTTAAGAGGTCATTGTTTCTTTTATTCTAAACTACAATCAATAGACTAATTTGGCATCTGCAAAACAAAAGCTTTCTAAATTAGCGTCTCTGCAGATACATCCATCTTTCAATAAAATAAATTTCGCTAATATAAATAAACTTTATTCAAAAAGTTCTTCAAACGTTTTTAGGCTTTTTTTTCTTTGTAAACGGAAATGTAATCAATTTACATTTAAATGGAGCTTCAAAAAGTCATGATTCATTGCCAGTGTCCTACTTTTCTTTGCTCTTACCATGAAACTCGATTTTTCAAAATAGAACATAAAACTATAATGTATTGTGTGCGTACATACTCGTACATCAAATGCAGTTAATGCTAGATTTCACACACGCAACAAAAACAATGTGCCCGCATACCAGCACACTTGGCACAATGGGTTGAAATAAATAAACTAGTTTGTACAAGTTTTTGTAAAAGTTTCACATATTTTATCATCATATGGATATAGAAAATGGTAAACTTTCTACTGTAGGGGATAGCAAGGAACTAAACATACCCAAAGTTTTTATTTTTTTTGAGATACCTATACAGCCTAGTTTAAAAGTAGTGTAATGCCATATGAACATAGGTTTTATTGCTTCCAGTTGCCAAAATACATTTTATAAATAACACAAAAAATGTCAAATTATTTTAATCAAGTTTATTTTTAAAACCAAGAGTTTTACTTAAAAGTTGTTACAATAAATGCTTAAAATGCGCGTCTTGATCTCATATGCATGCAATATGAATTATGGAATCATATCTCTTACGAGGGCTGCCGGTAAAGTATCTGCAAACAATGTAAAAGAATATGTAAAGAATTTTATAAATGAATTTATTGTTTTTCAAAATATTCTGTAACATTTATACACATGATCAGTAGAGGCGAAGATATAAGCAAACAATTACTTCGCAACACTGTGCAAGCAATCGATGTTGTTTTCGGCTTGTTTTGAAACACCCAAACCGTGGACTGCTGTTTACTTTCGAGTTTATGCGAATAAATCCAGTAAAAATGTTGTAGAACAAATTTGAACGACATTGGTTGATTTTTTGAGCATTTTTGTGCACCATTTTACACGAGCCTGTTTTTGAGTTTCAGTAAAATTGTGTAGGATCCAATGACTGCATTGGTTCCGTACGTTCAGACAATGTCTGAATTTTATGGTATATCGCGTGTCGATCTCGCTCAACCATTTTGCGCAAAATATCAACTTTGGTAGTAAATACGGAAGTGGATGGACGACCTTTACGAAACTCGTGACAGAGAATGGCACGTGCACGCTGGAAGTTGGCATACCATTTTATACATTATCCTACTGAATGGTACTTTATACCCAAAAGCCAAATAAAGTCGACCGATGCACTGTTTCGGCGCCAGATTATATTTGAAATCATAAAAAATCATGGCACGAAAATTCTCACGCACAATTACATTATTATCGCAAAATGCCTTTTTTTAAATGCCGTCTAAGGAAAACTAAATAACATAAGTACAAATGGATAAGTGAATTAAAAGTAAAATTTGAGAGTAGAAAATCACTGTCACTGTCAGAACTACTAGATTGCAGAAATTTTACCAACAGCCTACGTATACGATAAATTACATTTTGATCGTTACGAATAGCAGCAGGTGCATTTATATGTCGTTCAAGTAAGATTTAAATCTGGAGATCGTGGAGGACAATAGTTAGGACCTCTACGCCCAAATCACCAATTGGGCAAATTTTAGTTTAACAAATCAGTTGCTCGTCTACTAAAATTCTGTAGCCATAAGCTGTCAATATGTCATTTAATACTTCAATTTCGAGTAATTGAGTATTAAAAATTCCCACTCAGGCATTTATATTAAATATTTGTTGAAAACGGGGCAACAGAATACGGATTTCAATGCCCCATTAATGAAAATTATGTAAATTATGTAGTCTGTCTCTCGTAAATTGAGTTTTATCAGATCATACCCCTTTGGAAATAAAATCAGAATCATTCATAGTTTGAAGGAGAAACCGGCGGCAAAATTATAAACGAGGACAATAGTCTCTGGGTTGCAGTGCTTGAACCCCTTTGAAAGATACAGGGATGTAATTTCTCATGGTATATTATCCGCCAAACAATGCATTGAAACATGTGTAATTGAGCAGCGACGCATCTCGTGCTGATTTCAGGATTACCGAAAACAATATCTATTACATTGACTGTATTCTCAAGGTTAATATTGACACCAATACCATCACTTTGTACACCACCCGGTATAGATCCAGTTTCGTTTATGACTGAAAAACGCGAGCAAATAGGCATTGGAAAGGTTGGCGTCTGTTTAAGTATCTGTCTTGGTATTTTCTTCATTACCATTACCTAATCCATAAATAAAAATCTGATGTGGCGAGCACATTACCTTCCGTCAGTTCCATACAAATTCCATACAGAAAGTTTATTGCTCACGAATCCATATTTCAAGTACATTACCTTCTGTCAGTTCTATGTTCTTTGTATTTTGTATAAATTTCATACAGAAAGTTTCATGTACCTAAGAGATTCCATATTTCCCGTAAAATTATAACACAAACATGTCAATTATACTTGGCACTGACATCTGTCAATCACTATTTTCTTAATATGGTAGCGGTTTCCATGGTTATAGCATAGCATAGCTAGCTGCTTTATGAAATTTAATTTCTTTATAATTTTTACCTCCTGTCATATCGTATGTAAAGGGAGGTAATATTATCGGTCCAAAAATTCGATGGTGAGTTTTCAGTGAATAAGCACGAAATAGAGTCCTCACAACACGTTTTTACTATTTTTACGATATCTATGTGTGTCTGTGTGTGTATGTGTGTGTAGGCGCGTGTGTTTGTGTGTGTATGTATGTGTGTGTGTGTGTGTGTGTGTGTGTGTGTGCGTGACGATTTTGTCATCCACGATAACTCTTACAACAAACTTTTCCGTATTTAAGCTCTACATTCATATAAAGAGTTGATTAGATTTTGGGGAAAATTGGACAACCGGAAGTGATACTTTACTTGAAGCCCATAACAGTTTTTAATGAAAAAATATATTAAAATATAATCCAAATCATTTCATTTTTAGTATTTAAGACTTTCATAACAAAAAGAATAACATTAGATTTTGGCTAAATTTAAGAAACAGAAGTGATACTTTACTTCAAGCTCTGAACAGATTTTCGTGAAAAATATATTATAAAATATTCAAAAACTTCTTAAATTTAGTATATGAGACTTTTATATGAAAGGGAACAACATATTAGATTTTGGCTAAAATTAATAAACCGAAAATGATATACTTTACTTGAAGCTCTGAACATATTATGATATATTTCAAAACTTGTCAAATTTGTTATTTAAGACTTTTATATGAAGGGGAGCAACATATATTTTGGCTATAATTGATAAACCGGAAGTGATACTTTGTTTGAAATTCTGAACATATTTTCGTGAAAAATATGTTGATACAATTTAAAACTTTTCAAATTTGGTATTTAAGACTTTATATTAATGAGAACGACGTATTAGATTTACTTCTAAAATTGATAAACCGGAAGTAGTACTTTACAGAAAGCTATAAACAGATTTTCTTAAAAAACTATATTAAAACGAGCTCTTAACAGATTTCCGAGGTAAAACATAATAGATTATAATCCAAAATTTTTATTTATTGGAACAAAAATAATATCTTGTTTACAAACGATCAATTGGAAGCTCATTGCTATTTTAAAAATGGAATTGACGGGAGGTTATGTGCTGGCCACTTAAGATTTTTTAACTCTATATCCATTGAATTTGAAGTATACAATGTAATCATATCGTATAGAGAATAAAATATTCCTTAATATTTATAATAACAGTAAATATGGAAAAATGATATTAACAGTGTTTTTTTAAGAAAAACTGTTAAAATCTTAAATTGAGGATACGTCCGGTTGACCAATTATAACCAAAATCTAATCATCTCTTCGCATGGATGTAAAGAAAAGGATTACGAAATAATACTTTTTTGAATTGTAGTATTTGAGTTATCGGATACGAAGAAATCGTCACACACACACATACACACACACACATACATACAGACATCATCGTAAAAATAATAAAAGCTTATTTATCAAAAACTCACCACCGAATTTTTTTACCAGACAATTCCTTCCTTATCTAAAGGTGACGGAAGGTAAAAATCATATCTGCATTTTCAGCAGTACTAAAATCATCCATTATGAAATAAAGATACAATCAAAAGTACAGAAAAATTTAATTAAGACTAAATAAGGTGTAACCTGTATAAAACTTTTGTTTTGAAAAGTATCTTGATTACAAATATTTAAAATTTTTGTGTTATTCATAAAACTTCAACCTCTTGTATTTTGGTAACTAGAAGGAATAGGGTCTATATTTAATTATGGCATTTTTTGCTTAAAATGAGAGGTAAGCTGCGAATGTTTGTTACACTAGTCCTGAATTACTCTTTTTAAGTATTTTTGCTCTCCAAAAAAAGTGTTCTTCCCCGTTATAGGCACTGCAAAGAAGAAACCGAAAAAGTCGTACGCACATACCCAGTGAACCAAATGCGGCCAGAGAACCGCAATGTGTAGACCACTGTTCTAGTGCAATAAATAAATGGTAACAAATGTTCAATGTTATATTGTGTTTCTTTTTTATATGAGCTTACATTTTTAAAATTGTGAAATTACATATGAAGGCTGTAAAAGTGATCTTTTTTGGCTGAATCTGAAGTGTGCAGCCGATTCGCGGATTAAAAATCGGGTCCTGCATAGAAAGTTCGGGACGGGAATTATAAGAGCTATGAAGTTAGTTAATTAGCCAATAGTTGCCCCATTAGGAAAGCATTTCGGTCATATAACATAAGTTCTCTTTTCAATATATAAATTTCTAATATGGAATTCGTAAAAACAATTACAACTTTGAGACCAGAACTTGAAATCCAACAATGTTAAAAAATATAATAGTGCCTTAACAATTGCAATATTTATATTTTCACCTATTTTTAGAGTGATTTTTGGAATTTTATCTTTAATAACGATACACCACTAAAATGCTCTGTTAGATAAATTTTCTTGGGCGACCTGTAATTTGTGTCATGTATTAATTTTTTTCTGAAACATTTGATTATAATAAAAATTAATTCTAAATTTAATAAATAAATCTGAGTATTAGTGCGCTTCCCTCGTTTTTAAGTAAATAAACGAAAACCAATTAATTAATTACTGTAAGTTTTGCATTTTTGCTGCGTTCCTTATGATCATTTGTAGTGTCTTGCGAAGCAAATAATTTCGACGAGGTTCTTTTAGACATTCCGGGATTAATAAGTCCAATTTACAAATCACAACTGTAAATATTATATTCAATAAAGTTGTAAATAAAACGTTTAAATGATTCGTGACTAGTCAGAGACATGCAACTTTCGCTCCGTATTTTTGGCGCGAAAATAGTTTGCCGCTACGGTTTCAGAAAAAAATAAATTACAGAGGAGTTTAACCATAGATTAAAAAATATAATTTTTATTTTTAAATTAATGCTAGAACAATCGGTTTTCAAATTTGTGTGGTCGTTTCAATACATTTTATACTTGAATATCGGTAGAATCTGCTTCTCATAATTTATTTAAATCCTAATGTTTACAAATAAATGAAAACGTTCACTGTAATTCAGGCTTCACTGTTAATAAAGCCTTTTCCTGAGATTTTCGAGTTAGCAAGAAAAACTGACCTGTCAAATAATTCATTGTGTCAAATATACATTGTGTAAAATGTGTAACAGTTTGTTATAATTTTTAATAAATAAGGTTTAAATACAATATACAGTTCACTAAACCTTGCTATTTATTTTATTCAAAAACAAATGCCATCAGAAAGCATTCTGCGTTTAAAATCTGTGATGCACAAAACAATTTATGTTTTAATTCTGTAATTTATATAATAATATATTTTACAAAATAAAATAAATTGACCCGGGTAGGATTTGAACTCGTAAAATATTATTGCGATGTCTCAATCTAACCATCTCGGCTACCGATTACTTTTCCCTTATTACTGTTTTTAATAAATTATAAGTAATTACAACTGTCAAATAGCATTATACTTTCGTAAATACTTCAATAATGGGGCATTAAATTAAGAGTATTGCAGGACAGATGATATTTGAAAAAACAGATCGCATCCATACAGTACCGTTGGTCGGATTAAAGTTTTGTAAATCCTCATTTTGATTGTCCTAGAAACATTTCTGGATCCAAGGAATGATTATAGTGACGAAACATTCCCGCTGCTTTTTAGTAACCTTGCCTTTATTTCCGTATTTTCTTCATTATCATTGGTTACTAATACCCCTAAATAATTGAAATTTTTTACCTCCTCGAAGTTATATGTTTTGTCACAGTCAACCTTTATTTTAGTTATTTTCGTTCGAATGTTTTAGTGCTTCTGATCTATGATCTTAGCTTCCTTTACAATTTTCTTAAATTATTATCGAGTTATCCTTGCGTTCTTGTTACAAGCGTTATATCATTCGCGTATGCTAATAATTGGTGCCTTTGTCGATAAATTATTCCTGTCCTATACAAGTCGCTTCTTCTTATTATTCCTTCAAGAATAAGATTTAAAAGAATTGGAGATACCGGATCTCCTTGCCTTAGGCCTCTCACTATTTTAAAACTCTCAAATGTTCTTCCCTCTACCAAAATTCTACTTGAAGTGTCGTTCTGGGTCATTTTTATCAATATAATTAATTTTTCAGGTACTCCCAGCTCTTGCATAATTTTTATTATTTTGATTTTATTGATGGTGTGTTCATAGCTGTTACTTATTATTTGTTTTGGAATAAATATCTGGTCTGTAGTAGATTTATTTTTTCTAAAATCTGCTTGGTACTCATTTACTGTTCCCTCTGAGTATTCCTACTGTTCCTTAGGCAAATTGTCATAATTTTATATATGACGTCTAGCAAAGCTATGCCGCGGTAATTTTCGCAATTGGTTTTCTCACCTTTTTTGTGTCTTTCCGGCATTTTCTTCCGCTCCCACATTTGTTTAAGTAGACTAGTTATTTGAGTTGTTAAATGATCTCCTCCATACTTGTAGACTTCTGCTACTAGACCGTTGTTTCCTGGGCTTTTATTATTTTTAAGTTTCTTTAAAATATTGCATTTCTTTTCTTTCTGGTATTTTTATGAGTTCTTCCCATCTTGGGCCTGTTTCGTGCCCTATTTCTATTATATTTTGATACTATCTACATGTTCATCATTTAGCAATTCCCTCCATCTATCTATTTTATCTTGACCTGTTACAAGTTTTCCTTTTTTATTCCCTCAATACAATCCTCTACTTTGAAAACCGTCCTTTTGTTTCTAATTTTTTGTGATTTGTTTCAATAGTTTTTCTCCATACTTTTCAATTTAGCCTCCATTCTTTCCCGTTTCTTATTTCTACACATTCTATTAAAATTCTTTTTCTCATTATTATATAAACTTTTATTTTGAGCATTGTTATTTTGTATTAACTGGAGTCTTGTTTTATTCTTTGATTCCATAGCTTTTCTACACTCATCATCAACAAATCTTCATTTTTTGATATCATGTTCTTTTTAAATAGTAAATTAGCCACTTCGCCCACAGTTTTTTCCTTGATTGTGTCATTATTCATTGGTTCTTATAAATTTTTCTCGATAAATTCATTAAAATCTCGTCTTATCTCCTCGTTCCGTAGAGTTTCCTTTTTTCCATAGTTATCAAACTTTCTCCCAGGCACTACTTGCTTTATCCATACTATGACTAGAAAATTATTAGTTTCTGCTATTGCACTTCTTTGCGACTTTACATTTTTAATTATTCCATTAAAGTGACTCTGACTGTACATAACAAATAAAAACTAATTTAATCTAACTCATACAATTACTTTTTTTTTCAAAAAAACAAAAAAATATCTCATTTTAAGAATAAACATTTAGAAATAAAAATAAGATTCACCAAAAATATAATAAGGCAAAACAGAGAGTTAAATGAAAAATTTAGAAAATTAAACAGGATGGAGTATTTCCACTATTATTGAACCAAGTTCTGTGACCGGAGATAATAAATTTCCATTTACCTCCCAGCTGGAGATGAGATATATCACCATTACTAACGCAACAATAACTGCATGAAGTCGTACTGACTTGAATTTAGTGCCACTTTTTATTACAACACATACACACCCACACACATTTCTAGCTAACTCTGCTACTTCAATTTGCTTATGGAAATTGACATTATATTAATTAATATATAGGGAGTAACAAAAATGGTATGCTTACTAATTCACAAGTGGCTTGTACGACTAATAATAAGGAAAAAAGTTTATATAAATATATGTCCTAAAATGGTTCCTAACTGAGTTACAGTTACTTAAGTTTTTTCAGTTTTTCTTTTTTTAGTAGAAAACGATAACAGTAAATGGAGTGGTTTAACTGAAATTAATTATCACGTAGGTAATCCGTGCTTATTGAACATTTATTATGATTTCAATTAAACAACTCCGTTTTCTGTTATCTTTTTACCTCCCGTCATACCGTAGGTGAGGGAGGTAATGTCTTCGTGCCAAAAATTGGATGGTGAGTCTTCAGTAAATAAGCACGAATAAGGATCCCCCCAATACGTTTTTACTACTGCGTGTGTGTGTGTGTGTGTGTGTGTGTGTGTGTGTGTGTGTGTGTGTGTGTGTGTGTGTGTGTGTGTGTGTGTGTGTGTGTGTGTGTGTGTGTGTGTTTTTGTGTGTGTGTGCGTGCGTACGTGCGTGTGTGCATTCATATAACGAGTTGATTAGATTTTGAGTAAAATTGGATAAATGGAAGTAATACTTTCCTTGAAGCACATAAGAGTTTTTAATGAAAAACTATATTAAAATATAATCCAAAACTTTTTAGTTTTAGTATTCAAGAATTTTATATCATGGGAAACAAAATATTAGATTTTGGCTAAAATTAATCAACCAGAAGTTATACTTTACTTGAAGCTCTGAACAGATTCTCGTGAAAAATATATTATGAAATACTCCAAAACCTGTCAAATTTATTATTTACGACTTTTATATAAAGAGGAACAACATATTAGAGTTTAGATACAATTGATAAACCGGAAGTGATATTTTATTTTAAGCTCTGAACAGATTTTCGTAAAAAATATATTATGATATATTCGAAAATTTGTCAAATTTAGTATTTAAGTCTTTTATATTACGAGAAGTAACATATTAGATATTGGCTAAAATTGATAAACCGGAAGTGATACTTTATTTGAAGTTCTGAACAGATTTTCGTGATAAAATCCAAAACTTTTCAAATTTGGTATTGAAGACTTTTGTATTTATTGGAACAAATTAGTGATACTTTACTTAAAGTTCATTTCTTTTTTAAACATGGAATTGACGGGAGGTCATGTGTTCGCCACATCAGATTTTTTGAATAAAAAACTGAAAAACCACAATTAGCTGTGGACATATGGTTATCTAAACTTTTTCCTTATTTTTAGTCGCAAAAGCTGCCTGTGTATGGTCAGATCCCTATTTTTGTTACATTTTGTATATGTATCACAAGCTTTCAGTTAATTTGGTAACTGACGATATATCTATTTCCAAACTATGCAGGTAAACTCACAGCTGGTAAATTTTAATCGGCTCCTACGCGTTAAATGGTATTGAATAATATTTGTTGTGGTAAAATAGTACAATATTATAGTGATATTGTGGATGAAATGTTGACCATTTGTAGGATTTATTTTATCAATCAAATATATATTGTATAATATGCGCAATATTTGTTTATTTGTAGGTATGTGTTATTCAACAACATTACGATATTTAAGTATCAGTTTTAACGCTGAAATAGAAAAGAAATTGTAAAATTTTAAAAAATATTATCAATATAAATCAAAAAATCTACTACAAATTCCATAAATTAACATTTTGGATTTTCAATTGACTGTGTGAACAAGCAAGAAAGTTACACACCAGAGATGTGGGACGAACGAACGGTTAACAATGGCACACAAAAAAGTTGTGGGGAAACGAAACGAATGGTCAACAATGGCACACACCAAGGTCATTCGACGGAAATTGAGATTTCGAAACGGAAACACACGCACATACCAGCATTCATCGACAATCGCGATTACAACTAGTGACAAACACCATTATACGGAAACAACAGGGTGTCAATATAAAATATCACTGAAGATATGTCCCCCACTTGTGCACTTTTACATTTATCAAGTGAAATCGTTAATAGGAGAAAAGCACGTGACGCAGACGCAGGATGCTTATTATTGATATGTATTATGTTAGATATGTACGATAGACGTGAACAATAAAGACAAGCAAAATGATTTAGATTGGATTTAGGAGAGAGTAAAAAGAAGTTTCCGAAACATATGATGAGTTTCCATTAACTTTCTTAGATTAGCATTAATTGACTATTACTTAAAAAAGAATATTTTATTTTTTGTTTCAACTTTTGTAGTTTCATTATTAAAACGAAAATACATAATGATAAACTCTTTAATTTATCATTTTCTTTGCATATGATTATAATAAAATATTTAACTAAAACAATAAATATCCAAATTTTAATATTATGCCATATATCAGGCAGAGCATCAAAAACTGCATCCAACATGATAGACATGGTGTCTATCATGTTGGATGCCATTATCTTCCATAATTGATACACATCTTAAATGGCATTAGATGAACTTTATTTTCGTGTAAATACAGGCTTATTATTTTGAAAATGCTTTATAAAATGCTTATTGCAAAATCTTTCGGTTCTTATTTGTTATCCTGTATATTTAACTCTTTAATAATAGTCTGAGTGGTAATTTATAAAAACACATATTGCACAATCTGACTACGAAATCGTACATTACCAGTATTTTGAATAATACAATTTGGTGCAATGTTCAAATCCTCTATCTGGTGCTTCATAAGTTGTAGTTACATTCCATGATTCTAACATTTAGTTTCTCAACTACAACCACTAAGAGGCGCTGGACTACTATGACGATACGATATAAATAATACAGATAAGAATTAATTACCAAGTGTGGAATTTGAACACACGACACACGAGCTAAATTGCATTACACATATAGAACCTCGTATAGAACCATAATTGTATAAAATGAAATAATATAAATTTTTTATTTACTTCTATCCGAATAGAAGAATTTAAATTATTTAATTCATTCAAAAGCAAATTTCATATGATAATTAAATCAACAAGAATAAGTTTTATGTAGAATACATTAAAAATTCATTTTTTACAAAATGTAGTCACAATTAAAAAAATAATCTGGTTATAAACGAAAATGAGTTTTTATTAACATATTAAAGTCATAAAAGACAATAATATCTTATGCTTTTAATTATTTCCCGTAGTCATTTTGAATTTTAAAGCACATATCATCATCCCGCTAATACTAATCTCGCTAATCATTAACGGTACTGAATATTACAAAAATATTACCACCAAGTGTTTTGCGCTGTCATACGAGTATTCTCTGCTCTGAATAGGCGGATATACTCGTCTAAATATACCTTTAAAGATAGGTGAATTTTCACTGGCGTCAAGGGTTCTTCATAAATCAGTTGGTAGAGCATCCTACTAGACATACAAACGTCCTAGGTTGAAGTCCTGTGGAATACACCGTAAGCCTTTATCGGTATTTAATACTTAATCATTTAGTGACGTATGCATTTATTAGAAAAAAGTGTACCAGTAAAATAGCCTAGTTTATTTTCAAATTTTCATGACAAGACTTTATCCTGGACAAGTATAGCATCATAATATTAAAAGTACTGAATTAAAAAGAAAATATCTCTTGCCATAATCTGCCAACTAACAGAATATGTTAAGTGTTTGAGTTGCTCATGATACCAGAGATCCCCATCTCTCCCCGAAATGAAAATTATTTAAGTATGAAGTGTTCTGTTTAATTCCACACCCGCACTGTCGAAGGGGTTAAAAATAAACAAAATCTTCAATAAGGTGGCACTGGAAGTGATGTTCCTTTTCATGCTGTTGTGGCGTTAATAGACAAAAATATGCTACCGAGCGTTCATGCTTCCATCCATGATTAATTATGGGATAAAAATTTGATCCACTCATAATGTTCGATTTGCTTGAGCCCCTTGAATTAAATCTCAAAGGCACCGGATACAGTTCTGGATTTTTAAAATCATACGAGTATTGAACATTTTCGGACAATTTTTTTAGTAATTATACTAACCTATAAACAAAAGCATTTTAGCTCTCATAGTCAATGTAATGGATTTAAATTTGTTTTACTTATCATCCCAATTCAAAATAATGGCGCCAATGGATCAATTAATTATATTAATTTTAAACAAGTTTAGTTACCTTGGCGGTACCCTCTCATGTGATGGTCTTTTAGATGGGGATGTTAACTCCAAAATAGGAAAAGAGTGTACAACATTTCAATGTTTACGGTCAGTTTGGCCTACAGCTACCATTAACCTTAGAACCAAGATGAAAGTCTATAGTGATGTATCTATACCTATTATTGAAATAATCTACATTTATATTAGCAAGAGTTTATATAACGCCATCTATGATACACATAATTTCGAAACGCGCTTATTTTAATTATTTTAAAAAGCCAGAGCTGCGCCAAATTATATCCCCTGAACTCTACCACTACAAACACGCAACATGCAACTCCGATGGCGGTTCGAAGACACTAATGAACGTGACGTCGGCATCGGCACCGTGCACTGGTCACCGGAACGCCCCTACGCGTACAGTGAACAAAAAAACATTGAACCGGACCGGAAAATCTTGTCGGGCGTTTATTAAAATCTCTACGTAAAATTAAAAGGAAAAAAAATGCTAGATAAAATGTTCTTTCTAATGTTGAGAGAACTATAGCTTTATAGGCTTATATCATTTATTTATGGACCGAGTTTCAAGTAGCATTGCGCTACACTAGGATTAATATATAGATACATATCTATGTAGTTGAATGATTCTTTTGAGACGATTCTGTATTTTTAATTGTCAGTTTCCTCTGCATAACATATAAATTAAACATATGCAAATTTTTATGTACATGCTTTATTGCTCTATTTTGAAACAAAGTACACACCACAAATATATTTTATTTGTTATTTTTATTCCACCACACACATACAAACAAAAATATAAGTAAAGTTCTTGTTCGTTCAAATATTCCACTAAGCTAATTTATTCGAAAATGATAATTGTTGTGCGTGCGGTAAAACCATAATTAATAAACCTGCTTGCTTTAAATTTAATTAAAATCACTGCTATAGATATAGGTTACAAACTGTTAAAGCTTACAAGTTCTGAATTTTCGCAATGAGTCGCCGTTTGATACAAATAACTAAACTGTTACATTATCTGCTTAAGGTCTTACTTTACACTCTGTCTAACGGGCGAACCCAAATTATGGGCTAGAGAAATACAAATACAAAATTATAACAACATATTACAATTTATAGACTATAAATATTATAGAATAAATACTGCATTGTAATTACATAGGAAAATAAGAAAAATAAACATGAACATATTACAACTGTAATGAGGCTTGCAGATATTTAATATTACAATTAAAAATATCACTGTGGTCCTGAATATTTGTGTAACTAGAAATCATTGCTTTGATAGGGGAATTTTGCAATATGTTAGTGTGAGATTGATATGAAATAAATGACGTTTGATGTCTGGAAGAGAACTTGGTACTTTAAAATTAATAAATTGCAGAATATTAGGGCTGGCTATTCTATTATGGATTAATTTATGAAGAAAAATAATTTTCCAGTTTTGCCTGCGACAGTAAATTTTTGGGTTTTAGATAAATCAAAAGGACACCAGATTATTGAACAATACTTCAATATACTTCGAACAATTGCACAGTACAATCCCGTTATAGATCAAGCTCATGTAAAATCACGAGTATTCCTTACAATAAATCCGAATGATTTATAAGCTGAAGAAACTGTAGTATCTGTATGTTTGTTAAAATTTAGTTTTTTTTAAAAAAGTCTCATTCGGAAATTTTTCTTTAAAAATAAAGCAATTTGCTGTGGAAATAAATTTTACCCAAGTGGAAAGTATAACTTAATTTTTTTATTATTATTCGACTTTGGAAATAATATCATAAATTCTATATTTGATAATAAATTCTATAAGTCAACATATATTTATAGCATCGTTCATATAATGTATTCAGCGTTCTCTGATAAATCGTTATAAAGTATTTTATTATAAGAATCCACTTTTACGAAACGTTATCTCTTCCACGCAGAATTTTATATTTTTGATAAATATTTTTACATTACATTTTTTTTAAATAAAATATGTCATGAATCCCAAGTGTATACCGTATTCTTAATTTTATAAATTTTCTTTTTGAAATGAATAATCAAGAGATATTTTATAATTAATGTTTCAATAAATAGATTTAATATGTAATGAAGTTTTCATGTATCATAAATTAAATTGTTACAATAAATATTGTAAAACAAAGGGAAAACAGGATGACATATTTTGTGAAGCTTATGAATCTTTTGCAAAATATTTCTTCGTTTTTAAATAAATGAATCGTTCACGGTTCTGAATGTTATAATAAAAACTGTATAAAAACAGTTGAAAATGAAAACAGAATAAAATATACATTAGCATGTACCTTCTTTTTATCGCGATATGGGTAGAGATGTCACAATTAAAGCTACAATTAGTGTATAATGAGCTAACAAAAGAAATTTTTCATATTTTTAGAGAAAAGCATAATGACATGGCTTACATATTGAAATAGATTGGTTATTCCGCAAAATGTAGGTTCGGAAATTGCACATTAAATTTCAGTGTTCATTTGAGTGTACCGTAAAATCTTAGTTGTCAATATTGTAATTATTTGTTAAATTCAGAAATAATTTATGTTATAATATACTATTACAAGTTAGTCATAAAAAAGATACCGCATGTAACACGAAAAGCGGACCATATACTTTAACATAGGAAAACAATTTATCCTTGCGCAAAAGTTGGCTATTTATTTTTGACAATACTTCTTCAAAAAAATGTCGTAGAGAATTAAATTCTGCATTTAATGCAATAATCACATTTTATTTAGCACATTTTATAACCTAGAAAATTGACAGTAATATTTTATAAAAGTTACTTCTTTATAGTGTTAGCCATGGCATTGAGTAAAATCTCAAACAAATGTAATGACATTTTAGCTATCGAAAATAAAAATTATAATTTGCATTTAAATAATTATACTCTTACCTAAGTATATACTAATTACTTCTCCATTTCCGATAATAATTGATGAGCGATTCTGACAAGTAAAATATGTCACACTGTGGCAGATACGTTTCTGGTAGGTATAAAGTCATTTAATTTGTTTGTAATTTTATTTAAATACAATGATTAATGCTAATACTATAAACAAGTAACTTTTATAAAATTATAAAATTCTATTTCCTCGGTTATGAACGTGCAAAACAAAAAGTGATTATTGCATCAAATGCAGAATTTAATTCTCAACAATTATTTGAAACATTAAAGTCTAAATTGATAAGCCACTTTTGCGCAAGGAAAAAGAGTTTTCTTATGTTAAACGCTTATGGCCCATTTTTCATGTTACACCCTGGATATTATTACAAGCATTATTTTGTCTTTTTAGTAAAATACTATAAACCTTCCACACACAGGGCAAATATTATCGTGTCTTCGAGACAATATTATCTTGTGGAAAACATATTTTCAGGGGCATCGTATTTTCATTTGGTTTATTTAGTTGGATTCATTTATCCGTTCACCGTTCGTAAAATGAGAATGTGAACGTGTACTGAAAACAAAACTCTGGTTGATGTACGAGCAAACTTGGTTCAAAACTGACTTCGTTGATCGTGGATAAGAAGAAGTAAATCAGTTACGTACATTCCAAGCACAGCAAGCGGTAGCAGCTCCTGGACTGCTCGCATACTTTTCACCTTCGGTCATCTTCAGGTAAGGAAGGTATTGTCTTTGGTCAAAAAATTCGGTGGTGAGTTTTTGATGAATAAGCATGTTTTAGGGTCCCTAGAATACGATTTTACTATTTCTACGATGATGTTTGTGTGTGTGTGTGTATGTATGTATGTATGTATATATGTATGTATGTATGTATGTATGTATGTATGTGTGTGTGTGTGTGTGTGTGTGTGTGTGTGTGTGTGTGTTTGTGAGTGTCTGTGTGTGACAAAATTTTCTAATGCGATAACTGTAATACTACAATTCCAAAAATTATAATTCTTTCGTATTGTTCTTCGCTACATCCATGTGAAGAGCTGATAAGATTTTTGTTATAACTGGTCAACCGGTAGTACCCGAATTTGAAGATTTTAACAGTTTTTCTTGAAAAAACGATGTTAATATAATTTTTCACATTTAATGTTTAAAGAATATTTTATTATCTATACGATTTAATTATATTTTATACTTCATATTCAATGGATATTGAGATAAAAAATTACAAAGAAATTAAATTTCATAAAGCAGTTAGCTATGCTATAACTCTGGAAACAGCTGCTATATCAAGATAATTCTGATTGAAAGGTGTCAGTGTCAAATGTAATTGACAGTATGTTTGTGTTATAATTTTACTGGAAATATAGGATCTTTTGCTAAAAACTTTCTATATGGAATTTGTATAAAATACATACAAATGCCGTAAGGTAGTATAAAAGAAAAAGAATCTTTTGCAAGGACATTTATACAATATACATAGAACTGACGGAAGGTAATTTGCTGGCCACATCATTTTTTTCTAATTTATTCCTGTTTTATTTGCTCATGGAGAAAATTTAATTCTATTTTCTATCGGCAGAACGCTTACATTCCACTTATACTTTACTTAAGAATAGTACATATTTAAATTACAATTCTTATCGATTTAGGGTTGCTCTTATTCAATATTACAACACTAATTCAAATAACAATAGTAAGATAATTAAAGTCTTAATAAATAGAGAAGTTTTAATTAAACACAATTAAAGCGCTAATAAATTTGACCTGACCTAGATTTCGTTATGTGATTTAAATCTTCTATCTTTAGCAATCAATCTTGTGTATCCAGGGGTGTAATGTATCAAATAATCGATTGTGGTTTATTGATAATAATACGAGTACGTACTATATTTGACGAAAGTTCACATTAAAGCTGTTTTTCCACTTAAATCACAAATTACATAAATCCATGTACATACTTACCGGTTGTGAATATTTTGCCAAAAATTAGAATTTACGTCTGTTGGAACAAATAAATAAAATAAATAAATATAAATATTTCATCACGGCTTATTACCCATTGCTGCTTGTGCTTGTGCTTGTACACAGATATCGATAACGATGTCATATTTGCACCGTGCGGGCGCTTACCAGGCGTCACCTCACGCGCACTCATTGCTGGCGTGGAACAAAGTACACTTAATTTAAAAACGGCAAGAATAAAAATAGAATTTAAAAAATTAACATAGAATTAAGTATGCAAATACTGCTTCTCCTTGTTTCGGCAATTAAGAATTCGTATACGAACATCAGCCGCCCGTTTATAGATATTTAAGAAGAATCGTGCGGAATTTTTGAGGCGTTTTGTAACTATGGAAGAAATATGGATTTATTACTATACTTCGGAAACGAAACAGCAGCCTGAACAGTAGAAACCCTATTACATGAAGGAATTATGAATTTGGAAAACGCTGGGGCAAGTGCGTTGAACTTCGAGGGGTCTCTATTGAAATATAATATACTTTACAGAACTCAAATTACCATCTACTCTCATTGCAGTCTCATTACTCAAACACAATGCTCGAATCGCTCCCAACAAGTATCTCGAAGAACACAATCATACGTCTTCTTTAAATCAGGAAAGAAACAGTACACCTTATTCTTATTAAGTAACTTCTTTACCTTCATACGAAGAGCTAACTAATTGCTAATTGATTGGCATATCCCCTTCTCAGGAAAAATACCGCCTTCAACGTCACTAATTTTCAAAATCGTTAAGGTTGTACCTTATGAATTAAAACCGTACCGTAAAGTTTCCCTGCCACATTCAAAAACTTATCGCGCAAAAAATTTGCAACTTCACTCAAACTGCCTTTGTTTTTGAAAACAGGTCAAATAAGAGCTTTTCTCAGGAACCAAAAAACGTTTCAAACAAAATAATGTAAACAAGTAAATTAACTTTTCAAATACATTGTATCTATCCCCTATTCTTGAGTATATCATGTATATTCCAATTCAAACTTACACTTTTACCATTCCTTACAAGCGCCAGTGCATCATGTACATCCCTTCATTTATATCATAATCATCTTTATTATAATTTTTGCTACTCGCTTCGCTATTGGCATTCCTCTCAATATCCCCTCCGTACATATATTTCAAATACTTGTACCATCTAATCCTCACATCTGATTTATTCCACAATAACTCTCCATTCTCACTGCTCACAGATTTCACAACTTGACTATTTCCACCCCAAATTCTCATCACACTCAACGCTCAATCAAAATAATCGCCTATTCGTATTAAAATCATTTGTAAACCTTCCACTCAGTAAGTTATCAAATCGCTTTTTACTTTCTCTTACTATTAGTTTCACCCATATATATTCTTCCTTCTACTTATATTCTAACAAACATTGTTCATGCAAACTCCTAGGCGAATCATTAACGTGTCATTAAAAATTTCAAATACGCCCTCTTTTTCTCAGTAATTGCTTCTTTCGATCACCTGATCATTTCACCATGCCTTTTTTGGACAAAGTTCTTTTGTACATTTTAGGAAAGAATTCTTAATTTGCATTCATACAGTAAATATATAAAACAAAAATTTTAATCAGGTAAAAAGGCCACTCCAATTTACTCTAACCAAGCCAATCACTGTCTTCCGAATCAAGTCCGTTCACATTTATTATAAGCTCGTCAACTTGTGTGTTCATAAAAATTTTAGCTTCGAAATATTTTTGCACAATCGGGTTTTTTTTAATGTTTACCGACAGTGTTTCCAAGACAGTAGGTTTTATTTACTAATTTCTGAACGGTAAGTGATATGAATCATTTACCGTTCAGGAGGCGAGACGATAAGTAAATAAAAACAAAGACCAAAGCTTACTTTAAAATTGACAATTTTTAATTGGTCAAAATAATTTTCAAATCTTATCTTTTAACGTTAAGGAATTACCGATCTCAGACAAAATTAGCATCTTCGCTTCGCTAAGCCCCCAAACATTTTCTTTGATCGTTAAACTGTCCTTACCGTACTTAATACTTAATATACTATTTTCTTTCTTTTACTTTATTGAACACTTCGGCTAATTTGTTAACGTCAGTCAATTTCAAAGTTGTTTTTTATGCAACCCAAGTTTTCACGAACGCTCACATTTTCTCAATAGTGTTTAACGCACCTTTAGCCATAGGGAATATTGTGTTCATTTAGTCATCCTTGCATATCAGCTTTTTCATGTTTTTTTTTAGAGTAACGCTTATATGCTGCATTAGCAATCACAAAGTTCTATGGATGATTAGGAGGTAGTTTTCCTTCCGTCCTCATAATAAAATTGACATGATTCCTATCATCATGTTAATACCCAGATATTCGTCTCGATTTGAAAATTGGTAATCTAATTTATACAAAGCTACCCTCATTGATTCCGTGAACAATGACTAGACGGGATTTTTCCGTGAATGAAATCCTTTCTACGAATCATCGGACGACGATATTGAGGGGCAAAGTTAGAGTTTATGTATGTTTTAGTTTTAATAACATATACGTCCTTCTTATATATATATATATATATATATATATATATATATATATATATATATTTATATTTATATACAGGGTGTTTTCTTTAAAACAAACAGCGCTTTTTTGAGCGAACTAATGACTTTAGAAAAAAATGTTATATATAAGAAATGATCAAGAATAAAGAGTTAATTACCCACAGAAACATAGTTTAATTACAGCCAAGTGCAATACCATCAGTTTGAACAATGGGCGTGATAAAACAACATTCAAAGTGCCCGCAGGGCGAATGTAAACTCTATAGAATTTTCGGTGGCCCGTTCTTCTTACTTGAAGGGCTTGGAAGTATTTGATTCAGTGACATAAGTAGTGTGTAGTTTAACAACAAACATGGTATTAAGGTAAATAGCAAAATCAGGGTGTTAGTACTTAAAATATTGATGTTTAAGGAAGATGAAGCCAAGAATCGTATCTCAATTCCGTTGGCATCGGTTGTATAACGTGTGTTTAAAGTTACCGGTATCACAAAAAATACAGTTATCAGAATAAAACAAGAAGGAGAAGCAATATAACTAGGTGAAAATCCAGGAATCAACACTCCAAATAGGAAATGAAGGAGAATTTTTATATTGGCGACATATTGACAATTATCATAAGATTAAAAGGACCACCATAACCGCCAATGCCTGATAGAGAGATAGGATAACCGGGCATCCAAGCAACTAAAATGAAATCTATTTTTCTCGAAATCGCATATTTTTAATTTATTTTTAAACCCGGTAAATTGACGAGTCGTTCCACATATTTTTCTAATAACTTAAAACGCAGTAGCAACAGCTATGAAAAATTTTGTATTAGCAATTGACAGTCCTGTCAGTTGTGCAATTAAATTTTGACATTAGTATTCAACTTCTTTATAAAGTAAAATTCTGTCAAAATGTTTACGATTACAAATAGCGAGTACAGATAATGTAATTACTTACCTGGTTAAATTATTTATTCATTCGTATCTTTACTATATTTTACTTAGTTATTAACATAAAGACAAAGACACTGCCATGGAGTTGCCAACGCATTTAAACGGAGCGTTTTTCAAATTATTCTGTTCCTAATATACGCGCATTTGTAAATATTGTACATCTTCGAAATTATCATAGTAGGTAAAGAGTGTCACATAAGACAATTTTTCCAAAAGCAAAAGATATCCATACCATGTGCAAAAAGTTTAATGTTTTCAGCACATACGCCAACCCAGTATCAGCCTGTGCGTCTCTCTAGCGGCCACGGGCGACAACAAAGCGCTGATAGGTTTAAACAGAACGGATTGAACGCGTTTTATTATGAATGCAAAATAGTGTCTTTTGTGATAAAAACTAATATAATCCCGTTGTGCAATGTCGGTTATTATAATCAAAAGTGGTTTAGACCGGTATACGTTAGTATTTTTCGAAAGAAAAGTTTAAATGAAGGTAAAAAACTGTTTCCTTTTGCTGTAGAATGAAATGTGGCTAAGTAATTTTTATTGCTTAAATAATTTAATAAGTAAATATACATTTATATTATTTATATACGTAGCGTCATGGATCTCTTCAAATGCAATATCATCAGTTTGAACAGATATTTCACAGGTCTCCTTTCCTATGGATGATGTTGACGGTAACGGTAATTCACCCTCTCCCAAATCTAAAATAATTTATGAATGATTAATTAACGGTATATGATTGTATCCACAAAAATACATGCTTGTAAAATATTTAAAAGGCCAGAAAAATAAATAAACGTTTTACCATTATTAACATATTTGTTTCCATCAGTGGTAGGTACTCTTCCTCTTTCATGCTGTTCCATTAATCTTTTTCTTTGATCTGTAGATGTCGATGTTTCTGGTCTTCATGAAAAAATTGTTGGATTGTAGTTTTCATTACGAGAGTCATTGGATTTTTCTCCTCCAACAAAATGTGCAATGCAATACAGATTGTAGTACTCTTTGCTGGAATCATTTCTAAAAATAATAATAATATGATTATTTTATTTCAAGATTGATATATTTTTTTTAGTTAACCCCTGGTAGGCATACTAGTGCAAATTTAATAATAATAATAATAATAATAATAATAATAATAATAATAATAATAATAATAATAATAATAATAATAATAATAATAATAATAATAATAATAATAATAATTCTTTATTGTATTTAACTTATTACAAAGTACTACAATTGATATTGATAAGGGTGAATCAGTTTTTATCTTACATCTTTGTAACATTTTTGCGTTGCGTTGATGGAGATGAGATGATAGGACAGTCACAAACATCCAAGCCCCTGGTGGGTATCGAACCCACGACCCCAAGAACCGAGCGCTGATGGTCGCTTCGAGCGCTGCAGAAGCACGCTGCATCAATTCACTCGGCCACCGAAGCGGCTACTATTGCAAATTTGCACCAACGAGAGAGACACTAGAGTGTAGTTTATATTTGAGACAAAAATGCTATAAAAGTGTGTCTACCAGGGGTTAATAACAATTTTGTTATATTATTCAACTCAGAATAAAATACACCAATAAAACGTTAAACTTTATTAGAAACTACTATCATTTAATAATACTTACGATTCTCTCTGAACACGTGCAATCCAAAGTTGTTTTCGCTCAGTTTTCCGAATCACGTTTTGAAAAACCGTAAAATTTCAGTTCTTGGTTGCGATATTACGTGCTAGGGCAGCCGGGAACACAACAGACTTGTTCTTCACTTTGTCTTTTCGCGGTAACACTCATTTTAACGCAGTTGTACTTTTAATTTAACGCATTTTCTCACAATTCAGTATGCATCGGTTGTCAATCTGTCAGCGGTTTCTTTACGAAAATGACCGCCAGATGCCGGGCGAGTAGTTGATGGGTTGGCGTATAGCAGACTTCAAATTTTGGGAATGGCTAGTATTATTCACTGATAAGGCTAGGCTGGGTTACTTATGAAGGTGTCTTTAGTGCACAATACACATCACGACAGATGAAAATCCTCATACTATAAAAATTTTCATTAAAAAATGTTTTGGCGGTAACAATAAATAGACGACTAATTGGTAGTCATATACCTCGTTTAACTGGACATGAGTTTGTACTTATATTTTTTGAATAACGTATTGAAACTATTATGATTTGTCGACGATAAACGATAACTTGACTATAACTCATCTCATAACCTCAACTATGCTCATGCTCTTCCTTTATTCACAGGTGCTTAGAAGTCTGTTTTTACACACAATTTTATAATTTGGTTATCCAAAATTTAAATTTCTTTATTTTAAAAATTGTACTATTACAAATTTATTAATAATAAATGTTTTCCGTTGATCGTTTATTAAATACTGTCTGCAAGAAAGCGAACACCAGCCAACAATTTTTGTGCCGTATGAAGCGAACTTAAGTTCAGACAGCAGAGGGCAGCAGCGATCAGACCATTGGCGGGTAATCAGTTATCTAACAAATCTTCAAAGAATTTTAACTCAAAAACTTGAAGATTTAGAAAAAAAATATTATTAAGAAAAATTGTTGCTCTCGACGAGTTACATTACGGGTTAAATTTAATGTACCTATTTCATTTACACCCTGTATATATATATATATATATATATATATATATATATATATATATATATATATATATATATATATATACAGGTTGTTTCCTTTAAAACAACGTTATACAACCGATGCCAACGGAATTGAGATACGATTCTTGGCTTCATCTTCCTTAAACATCAATATGTTAAGTAATAACACCCTGATTTTGCTATTTACCTTAATACCATGTTTGTTGTTAAAATACACACTACTTATGTCACTGAATCAAATACTTCCAAGCCCTTCAAGTGAGAAGAACGGGGTCACCGAAAATTATATTTTCTCACAATCATCTTTTTAAAAGACTTGAACTATAGAGTTTACATTCGTCCTGCGGGCACTTTGAATGTTCTTTTATCACGCCCATTGTTCAAACTGGTGGTATTGCACTTGGCCGTAATTAAACTGTGTTTCTGTGGGTAATTAATCCAGAAGGAAATACCAACAGTTTAATTTACAAAACACCGCTAATTATTCTCGTTGTGAACTACAAGAAAATAAGCTATTTTTATTGTTAGTAACTCGTGGCACAAGAAATACAAAATACTGCTTGCTTGAAAATAAAACAAAGTTAGATAAATGTAAGTTCAGACATGCTACTCTGCAGGGAAAACTGTGGCATTAAATATATAAAATACAAGACACAATAGCCCCGGGGTCATATTAATCGCAGTTACGGTTCTGTGTAAACGACTGTGCAAGCTGCTGTGAGCACGTTTCGTGGATCGAATTCCAATGGATCGAAATCCCAGGCGATCGAAATTCCACGGCGAAGAAAATCCACGGGGTCAAAATGTTTACGCCGGAATTGTTGCACGATACAAATCCCTCGCTCCCGTACCGCTCTCTTTATCAATCATATTGCGTTTTGACAATCTATGCTTCGTGATAGTTCCGCATCAAAGATAATATATTAAAAAGAAATTTAAAAACAATATATTATATATACGACCATAATATACAATGAACTATTTAATGGATGAAGCAGGTAAAGCATTATCTATACATTTTAAGTAAATTTATTGATATTCCTGGCCCGCCATTTTAGATTGGCTGTCATATTATGTGAATAAGGTGTTCTATCTTTATTTCAGTTGTAAAATTATGTATTACTGTTTCTATTATAAACCTTATCTTGCTTTTATTTTCTAATAAATTTTCTTCCACTCGGCATATTTTGACAATAACGATAACTTGATATATCTACACGCACTGCTCTACTTGAAATAATAAATCGTGAGTTATCTGGCAAGAAATCCTAAGTGATTTTACATGCAGTTTATAGGATATTATAAATTTAAATTAAAAAATTCACACAGAATCCAAATCTACTAAGTGAAAAATTCATACGATTTAAAAGGTACATAATAATAGTAAAGGTGCTTCAATATCTTTAA
Organism: Harpalus rubripes; assembly: GCA_963082715.1. NCBI lineage: Eukaryota > Metazoa > Arthropoda > Insecta > Coleoptera > Carabidae > Harpalus > Harpalus rubripes. Next base: position 20,941,821 of record OY720455.1, read on the forward strand.
AAACATTCCACATTAGAGTATTGTGTTATTAAATATTTAAAGTGTGTATATACAATAAACTGAAATACAATAATATCTGGAAAGAAGTTATTTGTGCCTTCAGGTAAAAGAAAATGAAAATAGAATTATATTTTGTAAAAGAAATAATTTTTTCTACTTTCATGATGTGTGCGTGAAGTTGTAAGTACTTGTTGCAAACATTGACCACAGTACGTACATTATAACTGAAGTAAAGAATAAACAGCTTATACACATAATATGACAGCTAATCTAAAATGGCGGGCCAGGAATATCAATAATGTTACTTAAAATGTGGAGATAAATCCTTTCCCTGCTTTATCCGTTAAATAGTTCGTTGTATATTATGGTTGTATAAATAATATGTTTTTAAATTTCTGTATAATATATTATCTTTGACGCGAATCGATAAAGGTAGCGGTACGGGAGCGAGGGATTTGTGTATTGTAACATTTCAGCTGCGTGGGATTTCGATGCAGTGGAATTTTGATCGCACGGGATGCTTGGGTTATAATTATATAAGGTAGTAGTATGAACATGGGATTACGGGTGATTAGAGAGGAGTTTACTAGCAGTGTTTTAAGTTTTAACTCTTTCGATTTTGAATTATTTAGGAGAAAAAAAAACTTGAAATAACACAGAAAAATTAATTGTACGCCACTTTTATGTGAACTGTTTTTCTCCAAAATACTCCATAAAGAATTAACAGAGATAAAACACTACTAGTCGACTTCTCGCTAATCACACTTCCCTTAATCACTTGTTCATGCTACCAACCATAGTGTTTTTCTACAACAAACAGTCATGTCTCCTTAGTGTTACAGATGCTAAAATTATCCTCAACACCAGCAAGAAAGACTTCCGACAGTGTAATCCCATACGTACAAAGAGGGACGTGTAGGGGCGGGACGAAATGTTTTTTCAGTCTATTAATTAGTCATAACAGGACGCTAATCACAAGTATGTCGTTAACAATAACTATACTACTACTTCTGAAGTTGATTATTATTATTTTAAATATTCTTTAGCATACATATTTGTGTCGTAGCCTGATTGTAAAATATATCTAAGTTTTTTGTACATATATTTTAAATGAATATTTACACATTTTTTTCTAAAAACAGTAAAATGACTTTATTGTTCATATTTGTCACATTAATAATAATAAATAATAAATGTCCTAAAAAATCTAGAAGTATATAAAGATATTATTACAATTAATAAAAAAATTCATGGGACTGGGGAAAAAGTGAAACATACTTGGAATTTAAAGTTAAGAAGTGAATGTGAAATCGCTATTTTGTAAACAGGATTTAAAGAATGACAGGCCGACAGTTGAGAACTTTAACAGATACGTGAACTGCATATTACACCAACTCACGTCCAAATAAGTTCAGGTGCGTAAAATTAGAGGTTCCACTTTCAAATACCGATAAGAATTATATGCTATAATTTAGTGTTAATTTATGAATAATTATTGCCCTATAACACAAATATATTGCTATTGTTGTTATGAAGATAATAACGAATCTATAAGTGTAGCTCCAAGTTCACGCTGGAGGTACCACATTAATAAACCATAAAAACTTGAACGCAGCAATTTAGTGCTAATTTATTGCTAATTATTGCCGTATAACACAAATTTATTGCTGTTGTTGTTATTATGATAATAACTAATTTATAAGTGTACCTTCAAATTCACGCTGGAGGTACCTCATTATAATGTACTTTATTATAATAAACCACAAAAACTAGTACGTAGTAATTTAGTGCTAATTTATTGTTAATCATGTCTGTCTAATACAAATTTATTGCAATTGTTGTTGTAGAGATAATTAGTTATGTTCTAGACAAAGCCATTAAACATTTATTAGTTAAACAGGTTAAGAATTTTTTCCCTACACAATGTGCAGCAAATAGATTTTTGTACCGAGAGATTGAATCTTGTTGCCATGCCAAAAAACCCATTAGCAGAGAATACCTAGGTCCAAAAATGTTCGTCATCAAGACTGTGTCCTCAATTTTCCCGAATTCTGAGTACTGGACGTTTAACTCACGTGCAGCCCTGTCTCGCACGTAGGCCACTAGTTTCTGAGAAAATCCCACCAGCGTCATCAAACACCACTCAGCAATAGAGATCTGTGAATTTCAACCACCTTTTCATGAAAGATTGGTTTCCTGCCTGTGTTGGGGATATTTCTCATCAATAGGACAAGATATTTGAGGGATATACTTGGTAGTCAATACGAGAGTCTGCACTTTACTCTTTTGGTATTGTTGCAATATTTATTCTTGTGTGTTTCACTGGTTCGTGTGTAAATCTTTTTATTATATGTTGTGTGATGTTATATATCTGTAAATAATTAGTGTAATATAACTATTTTTTTTTTATTAACTTTACACCGCCTAATTATTTGCGCATCCTGAGAAAACGCCGCGACACAATTATCTCCATCACTAACAAATTATTTATTGCTAAATACTCCCTTATAATAACTATAAGTAATAACATAAGAAAAATTTATCAGGCATAGAATGATGTGGATAGAGGGCATTATAAAGATATTTATACCGTTCGAGGGCAATAAGTTTACAACTCCGAGGGCCTCTGGCTCTGATCTGTGGATTTGTTAATCGCAAGAGGGCTGAAAACAAGGGCGTAGCCAGAATTTTGACAAGGGAGGGACATAGCAACTGAGTCAAATATTAAAACTTTTATTTATTAGAAATTACCTTTTATAAATCACACAATATAAATATTTTAAAATAAGTCTACTAAGATATAATTTTCTTAAAATAGAGATCATGTAATGCAAAAGTCTAACCAATTATATCCTGTGACAGGGGGGCGGGGCATTTTTTAAATAATTATAGTTGTAGGTAGGCATGATATTACTACATAATACCGAAATCTTTAACCAATATTTGTTGTCGTCTAAATATTCTTTCGGTGGATAAGTGAAGAAGCTCAATTCTAGCATTATTTAAATGTCAACCTCTAATAAATTTATTTTTGTTAAAAATTATCTTTGACAAGCCTCTTGTGCTATTTTACTTTTTTGAATGACTAATGTGCATCATGTCATATTGTACCATAAATACTCGTAACTATTTACATATTTTTTATGCAACTAATTTACCGCCATTACATTTTAATCTCGAATGTACAGTCCGTACCTGTGGCAACAGTGGCCTACGCCTCCACGGTTGTTTAGTTGGGAATCATGGAAAATATAATAAATGCGTTTTTATTTGCATAAGATTTACATTATTTGGTTTGATAGTACATAATTTAATGAAATTTAATAATAATTATTCGACTACACTTCTAAGCACCATAACACAATACTACAAAACAAAAACCATTTAGTAACAGTTGGTAAAACTGTATATAACACAACATAACGTTTCGTAGATTTCCCAGTGTTCTGAATAGTGAAGAAAGTGAACCGATGATCATCATAATACAAATTATTTTACATTTACAGTTGTATAAAAAAAACTGTTTGTGCAGTATTTTTTGAGCGCTAAATTGGTATTAGAAATAAACCCAATAACTTGAAAACATAATATTCAGGATAAGAACCACAGATATCTTGCATACTTACTAGACCGAGTTTACAATGTCAAGCATTTGTGCCATACGCATTTTATATATTATATTTACGATGTTCAGACTTTGTGCCAAATTGAATCGATGTGCGCCATAATATGATAATAGAAAAGCGCGAAATTAAAACGTAGGAAAAAATATTTGTTATTATTGAAAATAAAATTTAATTAAATTCAATAATGTGTGCACTTTTCATTTTACGACTAGGTTTTATTATTTTGAAATAAAGAAATTATATAAAATACATATTTTAAGTGATTGCATAGTTATTTTATTTCATTGTTTTCTAAAATTTTACACTAGAAATGCGCGCGTATTAGCGTCATGCATGAGTTTAATTCGGCACAAAGCTAGTCAATGTATTCTATTGATTAAAGAGATAAACTTGAAAGACTCACGCTAAAAGTACATTCACAAATAGGAATTACTGTTTGTTTTATAGCTTTAACAAATATCTGTTTTAAAAGTAAAACTAAATACTGATTTGTGAATGAGCCTTAAAAAATAACAGTTTGATGGGCTACCGACATAAATGAAATAATTTCACCATAATTAAACAAAATAATTAGTATAATTATTGAAAATATAATTTACATTAAATATTGTTTGTACTTTTCTTTGTACGTTTGGGTTTTATTCAAGGTTGTGCCTGTAATCTATGCTATGTAAAATACGTCATTACCTGCGCGTACACAAATCAGCGTGAACTTGGAGGTACACTGGTAAATTAGTTATTATCTTCATAATAACAATAGCAATACATTATTGTTATACGGCAATAATTAGCAATAAATTAGCACTAAATTACTGCGTACTAGTTTTTGTGGTTTATTAATGTGGTACCTCCAGCTGAACTTGGAGGTACACTTATAAATTAGTTATTATCTGCATAAAAACAATAGCAATAAATTTGTGTTATACGGCAATAATTAGCAATGAATTAACTCTAAATTATAGCATATAAATCAAATCGTTATTTGAAAGTGGTACCTCCAACTTCACGCACCTAATAAGTACTAGATTTTTATTTACTTAACCCTTTTAAAATAACAATAACTTTAATGTTTGTTCAATTTTTGTAAAACAAATGTATATACGTGTACTTGAATTTATTTTATGCTTATCCTAAATTAAAATGAAGTTTCAAAATAATTTCAATTACTATATGAATAATTTATGTCGAAACGTCGATTTTGTAAGTATTAATGCTATACAGGCTGTCCCTTGAGGCAACCGACAAACTTTAACACCCGGACGGTGTGGCGGGGTATAAACGTATAATAGTATTTTAATTTTTTGTTCTATTGATCATATTATATCATATTTACCTGTATTTTCACCAATTATTTATAAAATTACCTGCGAGCAAGAAAAAGAAACATACTATTAGCGATATGGAAAGAAGTAAGGTCAGATCCTAAGTAAATGCCGTTTTTATAACGTATACTCACAATGAGTTCGTTGTATTTTCATTTTATTGTAAGCAAGCTAGCAGAGTCGTTAGAATTTTTTACTTGGTGCATTTTCACACCATAACATTCCCTATAAACATTTTAGGGTATCTCATACCCCACCACACTGTTCACGTAATTATTTTCCAGCACACTATCCGAGGGTTATTCATATATATATATATATATATATATATATATATATATATATATATATATATATATATATTCTAGGTGTCATTCTTAGTAAAAAAAAAGTTCACATGAACTAGGAGTCCATTCTCCGCTGCATTGGAGATATCGACAAAAATAAAATAAATATGATAAACAAAAAATAAAAAAAATGGTTAACATAACTGACACAGTTCAACTATGTGTTCTAGGTAAAAAAAAGTTCAAAAAACTATAGTTAAATTTTTCTCCGTTTACCAGATATGGACAAAACTAAAATAAACCGATAAATAAACAAAAAATAAAACGGAGAAGAACTGACCCATCGTTTATATGAACTTTTTTACTTAGAATGTACCCAAGAATGCATGGTTAAAGTATGTTGTTTTCCTCACTAAAATTTTGAGTTTTTTTAACACTTAATCATACTTTTTATTTTGATTTTCTAAACCTGGTACTGGTATAATTAATTTAATTAAAATATATATACATACTACAAGGTCGTTCTTTAAATATTGTCTAAGGAAAAGTTAATTTAATAAATAATAATTAAGTTATTTTTTATTCAGGAGAAAAATATTGTATATATATATATATATGTAAGACAGGGTTTGATATGTATACGTGTGGTCATATCCCGAAGCGATTATAGAAATGTGTCGATACTAAAGCAGACGATAAAGCTGATTTATAGAACACTTTGTTCCGAAATCCTCAAATTCTGGAACCCTTACTTCCCTACCGACTCACTTCTCTTGCTATGTAATTCATAGAGCACTCCTTTTTATAATCAATAAAGTACAGTATAGATTTGTACAACAAACATCAGTTCTCGTTACTGTATAATTTGTAAAACAATACAGACAGTGTAAAATGGTTTCAATAAATTTTAGTATGTATAGCGTTAAGTGGGATGGCAATACAATAAAATAACAGGATAAATTTGAATTGCCAAGTTGTCGCCAACTGTTACCATTTTGGGGCAGCCATTTTAGAGAAACCCATTTGTTTCACATCACAAAATGTACGTGAAAATTACATCCCGATCGCTATTTTTACTAGCATTGTTAGCAGGATTCCGCAAAAATTTAATATTGCGCGAAAATTAATGCTTGGGTGAAATATTCGTTTCATTATTGAACATTACAAATGGAAATTGGCAGATATAAATTCAAAAACTAAAATATTTCATTTATAATAAAGATGAGGAAATGAAATATTATATAGAGAGTTTTAAAGAAACCTTCTAAATGCTCGGAAATTATAAATAAACTAAGAGATATCGTCTATAATAACTAAAATGGAACTGGATAGGACACTTGGTGAGATTAAAAAATGGAAGATAGATCAAAACAGCAAAGAAGTGAAGAGAAAACAAAGAAGACAAACCACAAGGTTTATGGTGGGGATAACTAGAAACTGGAGCAAGATATTGATTTGGCAAACAAAAGATAAAACAAAACGTGTTATTTAATTTTATTTATATTAATTCTAGAAAAATTACATTATGTAAAAATAATAATAATAATAATTTATTCTTGTCAGTATTTACATACATTCAAAGTTATTACAAAACATAGATACATTAAAATATATTAATTAAAGAATATTGCAAATAGATGAATGAAGTTACATCTTATGCTTCATAAATTCGTCCAAACTGTAGAATGCATTTTCTAATAGTAAAGTCTTTAACGATTTTATAAATTTACAACTTTCTTCATTTTTCATATCTTCTGGTAGTACATTGTACAGGCGTACTCCCCAGTAGTCGATACTTTGTTGAGTTCGGATCGTTTTATGAGCTGGAACAGAGAATTCATTTTTCTTACGGGTGTTGTAGGAATGGAAATGTGAGTTGGTAATGTATTTTGCCTTAATGAAGTGAATATATTTTACAGCTGTAAAAATGTACACAGAAGGGATCGTTAGGATTTGTTCTCTTTTAAAATGTTCTCCGCAACTTTCTCTACTTGGTAGTGAACTTAAAGCACGTAGTACTTTCTTCTGTAGGATGAAAATTCTATCCGCCTCTGTTGACGTTCCCCATATGAGTATGCCATAGGATGCTATACTGCGGAAATGTGCATGGTAAGCTACTTTTGCTGCAGTGTAGATCGCTGTTTTTTTTAGCAATCTTATAGTGTAGATTGCAGAAGACAATTTTTTACTCATTTCGTCGATGTGTGTTGTCCAGTATAAATTTTTTGTGAATGTTAGACCTAGAAATTTCACAGGTTGACTGTTCTCTTCGATCTTGGTCCTAAAACTTAATTTTTTGAGTTTTACTTGGGTTCAGTAAGAGTTTATTACTCGCGAACCAATTATTAGCCTCTTCGTGTGTTTTGAAGACTTCCGTTCAACCTCATCTGCTGTACTTCCAGTGGTTAGAAATGAGGTATCGTCCGCGTAGAGGCAACAACGGTCATACTGAACATTGACAGGTAAGTCATTAATGTAAATAATGAATAGAATTGGCCCTAGCACACGCCCCTGCGGTACGCCACTGGATAACGGTAATTTATCTGATATACTATTTTCCCATTGTACTATCTGTGTTCTGTTATGTAAGTACGATGAAAGTAGTTTCTTAGGTGTTCTTCGAATCCTATACTATTCTAACTTCCTTATTAATTTTTGGTGTTCTACCGTGTCAAACGCTTTACTAAGGTCACAACTCATTAGTTTTATGTTTTCCTGGTTATCGAAAGCTTTGTAGATAGCCTGAGCCATTTCTAGTAACTCTGTCGTTGTAGACCTACCTTGCAGGTAGCCGTGTTGATTTTTGTTTAGAAGTTGTCGTCTTTCAAAAAAAATTATGGGAATATTTTTGTTATAGTTTCAAAAACTTTTGATAATACTGTCAGGATAGATATTGGCCTACAATTTTTTGGACTATTATATCTCCTTTGGATTTATATATCGGGATTATTTTTCCTTCCTTTAATTCATCGGGGAACACTCCTTCTTCGAGACATCTGTTTATTATATGGGTAAGTGGTTCAGCTATTTGAGTATTTACCTGTTTGATAATTGTTGTTGATAATCCAAATATGTCTTGTGAGTTTTTACTTTTCATATTCGCGATTATCTTCTCAACTTTTTTTGTCTCGACGGGTGACATGTATATGAACTTTGTGTTGCCTACATTTAAATTTTTAATATATTCTTCCGCTGACTTCTGACTTTATACTATCCATGGTGGTTTTGCCTGATTCTGAGAAGTATTTGTTAAAGGAATTGGCATTGAGTTTGCTGCCATCTTCTTGTTTGGTTTTTCTATTTTTCGTTCCTTTATATATTATAGACCATATTGCCCTACTTTTATTACTAGCTTCAATTATTGCATTACTATTATATAGCTTTTTATCTTCCATTAGTTTTTCATTGTATATTTTCTGTAACGCAGACTATACTGATATTTTTGTTTTCTTGAAAGCAAGTACTCAATAGTATTGTTTTATTTCTTAGTAATTGAGCATTTACATTAAGGATAGTATATGTTTTTGTTTTGAGCTCTGGATTTTGTGTTGGATTGATGACTTTACCTGAAACCTCGAAAAAAATTGTATTTTTTAAAAATTAAACCTTCATGCCACTTATCTGGGTTATTTATTTCGGCTAGCATATTCATATTTGTCCCTATTTTGTATGATTTATTCCGGCAACAAATAGCCATGCTGTTTTCAGCGGCTCTCAGCGGGTCCAGAAGTCAGTTTGTTATTAGAGGTGTCAATTTTATCCGCATTTTGTTCGGAAATTTGTTGTTTTCCATGTTCGTCTTGTTATTTGGGAACCGCATGTTTTTCTTTCTTTTTAAAATTTAAACATGTAGTACCAACATCAGTTTGTTGATTTGTTATTGTTTTGTTAACCCTACTTTTGGTTTCTTCTTTTATTATTTTCATAATAAATTCTTGATCCTCTAATCTTTTTTCAAGTTGATTTTTTAACTTATTCTGAAGTTTTAATTGTTGAGAGTAATTCTCAATCGTTTTAATGTGTTTTTGACATTTGTCTGTATCACCTGTATTTGGCAGATATTCTTGTGATTCTTTAAATTCTTCGTCATTGTATTTAAGACATGAATAAATAGAGGATTCATTAAGGTTTTATAGATATGAAAATACCTAATACATTACATCTGAGGTGGAATATGTTTCATTCCAGCCGAGGGCTCATGTATTTTCACTGTCGGGCGAAACTTCGAGGTCAGGTAGCGTGAAGGTGTGGTAAAGTTTTCACCGAGGTATATATTCGTATACTATTTTAATCAGAATCATCCTATTTTTAAATGAATAATTATCAAAATAAGTCATATAGTATTAACCTCGAATTTTGTTGATATTTTTGACAGCTTTATTTAAATTATTAGTTTAGTCTACTTTATACTATATTCCGTAAGTCAACCGAAAAAAAAACAATATTTTGATTCCGGGTACACCATGGTTTTTGAATATTTTCATCTATTTCGGGACTAATTGACATTAAATCATATGACATTTAAAATTGACACAATTTAACAAAGGTGAAAATTAACCAAATGAATGATAACTTTGAATAAGACAACGAAATTGAATATTCTATTACATTTAATGCCAATAAAAATAACACAACCAACAATATATCAAATATAAATAATGTTTTCATACATATGTAATAATTATTAGTAATACCACTAATGAGGTTTAGAATTATGACATTGACGTGTATCATTTGATTTTGTTATGATGATGTAGCGACTAGAGAAACCAGGATTACTTCGTGGTTGCCGTTGTCCAACTTTTTTCGGAACGGCGTTCCAAATAGAAACCGGTAAATAATTTCAGGACTTACGGAACACAAAACCGTAAACCTAATCAAACCAGTTGCGTTACGGACCAATACTATAAATATAGAGATCTGTGACAGTGTCGCTAGGCAACCCTGCATAAACTAAAGAGTGATCAAAAATAACTGATTCAGTAGATATTATTATTCTGGGGACATTTTTATTCAATAGTTTACAGAACACCAGGTAAAAGCGTTAATATCACATCAATTTTAGAATAAATACAAATAGGCTATATCGAAGCAGGGACCTACTAGCTAATATGATTTCGCATGTTTGAAATATTTAAATTATTGCTTTTTTGCTAATGAAAGAAATAAAAGGGTGTAAAAAAGGAAAATAAGTACCATTTTAATAAAAAATCGTAAATATAGACAAATTTAAAGTTTTTAAATGTCACTGTCAACAGTGTCAATACTGGAAATCAATTTATGTATCAGTCTTGTCAATTTCAAGTAATTTTTTTATTTTCTACTGAATCAGTTATTTTTGCTCATTCTGTATTTACCACTTGTGGTACGAAACAGAGACAAATATCTAAAGAGAGATTAGATACTGAATGCTACTGTATTTTCGAACAAGTTGGGAGCCATCTGTCATCATATACAATATACAGCTAACTAAACTACGGTAACTAAATCTTTATTACGTTAGGCGTTTGTGCTTTTAAAATTAAAATATTTCAAATTGAAAGCAAAAAAAAACTCATATTGATCGTATTGTTAGCGAATAAATTTAAGAAGGCCGGAAATGGTTATACAACATTCTTTGATGATTAATATTATGATCAAATTGTAATTAATAGTTTCTAAACTAGTTTGAGTCTGATTGTGATGTAACGACTAGTTTAAAGACCGGGCGTGATACCGCAGACGAGGCAGTGTTTTTTAAGCAGTGAGCGGGTTACCGTCAGTATCAGTGTATGGGGTTGTTCTTTGATTGCATACACTTATTGTTGTGGATTAGAGTTTTCTTTTATTTGTATGTGGTTCATACTATTTCTAACATCAGAAATGAAATTCGCCTGCGATCCGCAATATTGTTCGTGGGCTTGTGTTTTGTTATCGTATTAAAAAGAGGAGTGCAAGGCCAAGTAGGTTAAGATGAAAGAGACATCTAGCATTTTTGCAGGTTTTTATTTTAGAGCATTGACTAGTAACAAGGTGCCGTCTGTGTCCCACTCTGAGAATGGTGACGTAATTACAAGAGTTGGTTAAGTAGAATAGTGAGTAAAGAGTATGGTATATATGGTAAGCGGTCTTCCAATACTGGTAAGATATTTTATTACAAAGCGCATGATATCGTTGGGTGCGATGTTGGTTGCAATTGGGTTACTGTTTGTAATAAAGTCAATTAGTAGCTTGTTGAGAAAGGAGAGATAAAGTTGAGTTTATTCTTAATATTGCAATGGTCGATGACCCGCATTACCGATCTCCACACATGTCAATTGAGATATTAATTATTATAGTAGGTGTTCATGGCAGTTGTTATATTTTAAGTGATGTGTTGTCATTGAATATATGTGAGGTAATAAAGTATTTCGTTTTAGAAACTTGCTTCTACTTGTTTACATCGTCTGCGATGTGACAGTATTATCGAACTGAATGTGGATCAAGTAGTAACAGGTCGAGAGTATCAACCAGTTTACGATTGAGTTAGTTATTTGTTAAATAACAGACGAACTAATACAAATTTCTTAAAGGGTCTAGAAAGATTGTAAAATGTTTACATTGTACATGCTATAAGTTTTCGCAAAGTAACAGGTACGTTGCGTACATTGTCACCTAGAAGTACTGATATAGCGTTACCCATTTTTGATCCAAGATCCAAGTTATGACCGATGCGGGTGCAGAACAATGGTACACCGAAATAGAAATTATACACCAAAATCTGACTGTAAATCTTCAGTTAAGATAGTGGGAACATGTGACGAAGTTATTTTAAAGGTCAGTATAATTCGTGAAACCCAGAAGTGACAATTGTAACAGTTTCCATATCACACTCATCGACTTATTTCCTGTAGTAAGGAATCTGAATGATAGACTAATGAAAGCAATTATTCTGATATTCGATTGTTTTTATCCTTATTAGGAGTACGCAATAAATAGATTTATATGGAAACAGCAGATAAAGTATACTAAGCTACAAATTGTAGATTTTATTTTAGGTGATGAGGGCTTTATGGTCTAGTGACTTTGACTATGAAGTTACGGCTTTTCAAGTATCCTCAAGAAGTGCCTGAGACTCACTTATACTACGGTATCCACTATAGTGTAAGTTGTTTCAGTTTGACCATCTGTTAAGAGGGTATTTTAACAATTCTATATTGGCTTTGATTCATAAGTGAAAGCAGCCTGGTATCTGAGGTTGTGTTGATTTCTTCTCCTTTGAGAGCTTCTTTAAGTTTACTTAGCACACAGATTTATTGCGTAGATCTCTGCTTGAGATATAATGGAACTAGTGTCTATGAATTCCTTTATTTGGCAGCATGGAGAAAATAAAACCGGCCCAGTTTCTGCTGACTTTAATGTGGAACCATCCGTAAACCAGGACAGATAGTCTATTTGCAAAGGTGGTTCTATTACTGTCCACCGAAGGTAATTACCAAAAACTATCTTGTGCACCTCTCTTTTGGAAATTCTTGTGCATCTCTCTTTTGGAAATTCTGAGTAGCCTACGAGATCTCCAAGCTTGAAGTGCTTTGTCTTGCAGAGTGCAAAGCGTTGGTCCAAAAATCAATTCCATTACTGCACTTGGGCAGGTATTCCTGGAGCCTGTGTCTATGATACAAAGACAGACTATCGTTGTGCATCCGCAACAATACTTGTGCTGTGTTTTGTTAATTTTTGGCCGCCATAGTAATGATGTATGAGTGATCATTGGTCTAACTACGGTAATGTATGGTTTCTGCATGTTGTTCCTAGTTTCGCTAGCAGGACGGCGGCATGTGTTTGAAGCTGCTGCGAGGTTTGTTTTGATAATTTTGTTAATGTATAAGTTTCAAGTAGACTTTTGAGGGTTCATGTTTCAGGTACCTGCGTTGACATTAAGGATAATGTGATTGAACTAGAAGTTTTGAATAGAAAAGTGTCTCGAGTAAATGACACTCATAGAGCTCAGAGCTTTTATAAGACTTGAAACTGTGCCAGGAATTACAGAACGCGTGCGGTGTGTACCAAATGTATCGTACGATGGTGTTATTTGAAAAAAATATTGATGACAGCGGCGGGAGAGCTGTAATTATGGGCGAAGTCTGTACCAGTCTGTCTCGAAATAATAAATCACAATGGGCGAGCGTCTTGCCCCAGATAATTATCTGCGAATGGGGCGATGTGTAGCATTGACAGTGAAAGAATGTATTGGATTAACCATGTTTGAGTGAACTATTTTCAATTGTTCATGGCATAATTTATAAAAAATTAAACAAGTTCCTGCACGTCCATCTTCCAAGAACTCTGTCATCACGAATGGAACTTTATTGAGTATTGAAATTATGGGGCAAATACGGTAGTGGTTTAAAGTAGTCCCTGAGTGTAGTCTCAGAAATACTACAAGTAGTCCAGTCAATGAAGGGATTGTAGAATGCATGGAGGGTGTCACAATTTTTGACTTCAGGGCTTTGTTTGGAGTCGTTGACAAAATTTCATACATTTTTGTTTTTTTTAAGATTTTTTTAATCTTTAACCGTTTATGAATTATCAGCTATAAAAAACCGGAAATTTTCTAAAAAATTATTTTGTCTGGCGTTTTTTGTTAAACTTTTCTCTCTAGCACCTCATCTCTTCGGTTTACAGAAAAATTCCCAGAAAAGAAGTTGTAGAGGATTAAATTTCCTTCAAATTGGTGTACACACGTGCATATCAATTTACATAACTAACACTGTAAAGTAATTGGCAGTACTTAAGAGTTTAAATTTGATACCTAACATAATATTATTCGACATAAATTACCTATTTTTACTTTAACATAATGCATTAAAACGGGCATATGTTTGGCGGCCATTTTGAAAAAAACTAACGGGCTAAAGATCATGTCTCAAAATTTACCCAAAAAATTAAAATTGCCATAACTGTTGATCGGTTGAAAATAAAATAGAAATTGTATATATCAATTTGAAGGAAATTTAATCCTCTACAACTTCTTTTTTGGGAATTTTTCTCTAAACCGAAGAGATGAGGTGCTAGAGAGAAAAGTTTAACAAAATACGCAAGGCAAAATATTTTTTATTTTTAGAAAATTTCCGGTTTTTGATAGCTGATAATTCATAAACGGTTGAAGATAGAAAAAAACTTAAAAAAACAAAAATGTATGAAATTTTGTCAGCTTTCATTTTGTATATAACTATTTTTTTGATAAGGAGCATCGTCTTCAAGATAGAAGCAAAAAACCAAAAATAGATACCTTCTCGGTCCCCTCCTGCACCCCGCTCACCTACTATGTCCGGGGATTTTTAGTATGTTTATCTCCTAACGACTCCAAACAAAGCCTTGAAGTCAAAAATTGTGACACCCTCCATGCATTCTACATCCTCCTTTTGAGCGATCGTTGACTGGACTAAAGTGGATGAAGTGGTCCCTGAGTCGGCTTTAACAGAACATACTACATGACGTTATTGAAGTTCTTCGAGATTATCAGAATGGACGAGCAATAAGATTGTTCAATGATACAAACTAAGTGTTTATTTGGTATGTGACTCTTTCAGAAACAGATTACAGTAACTTTGAGACAGTAGATGATATTCCAAATGAAGCAGAACTTCAAGTATCCCGGGAGCAGCGTACGAATCAGAATGGACGTAGCTGTAAATTATTTGTTTTGATTTGGTAGGTCTGTGGCCGATTAGTCTTCTTGTGGCCGTTTTCAGGGCGACCATGTCAGTTTTGTCATATTGTGAATTTGTTGATTATTTTAGTTGTAGCAAGCTAGATCATCTGCAGAGGAGTTGCACAGAGCAGCTGGTGCCCGTTGGGGTTGCGAAGCCAAGTGTTTTGCCCGAAAAACAACTGAGCTACAGAAATCTGTCAGCCATTGGAAGCAGAGAAGTCAGAGAAGACGAGACTTGCTTTTTAAATATGTCTCAATGCTTGGCATGCCTAAGTGCAGCGTGATGGATGCTGGAACAAATTGTTTTAAGTTTAAGCATGCCGGAGTGTTTAGATCCATTTAGTGTTACGTATTATTACATAACACTTGAATTCATGTTTTAATTTTTAGGTAAAGCGGTTCATGCGTACAATAATGAACCTTCTTAAGGTTGAGACCATAATATAATCAGGCTGGTCGAGTGGATCGTTGAAATTGCACAACGGTGACTAAAACATTGAAGAGCCGACAAAAGTGAAAGTGTTTAAGGAGCAATTAAGGCATTGGTGTAGGGATTGGTCATTCTCGTCAAATTCCGTAGAAATTATCAGCTTTGTGAGGAAGATGACATACAACTGTATGCCTCTGTCATGTGCGTCCCGGTATGTGCTACTGTATGCCTCTGCCGAAGATTACATGCTACTATTAGGCCTCTGTCAAGTGTATTTTCTAGAAAATAAATTAGGCAGCGTAACCTAAGAGGACGTGTTATATTTTCAGACTTGTAATAGTATCTCTGATTTAGAATCTGAATATTAGCAAACAAGTAATAATTTGTTTTCTACGTTCAGCCGGAAACACTGAGGTATCGGGAGATTTAGCTCATGTATTCACCTTGATGATCGGAAGCGCTCATTCGTCAGGATAGGCCGTGTTAGCGAATAAAGTTAAGGAGGCCGGAATTGATTATACAACATTCTATGATGATTAATATTGTTTGATCAAATTGTAATTAATAGCTTCTTAACTAATTAGAGTGCTGATTGTGATGTAACGATAACTTTAAAGACCAGACGTGTTACAGCGGAAGGGGCAGTGGTTTTTGAGCAGTGATCAGGTTACCGTCAGTATCGGTGTATCAGGTTTGCACTTTGATAGCATACACTTATTGTTGTAGATTAGAGTGTTCTTTTTTGTATGTAGTTAATACTATATCTGACAGTATATTATGAAAATTTATTTAAAGGTAAAGTCTGCAAATTTTCAAATTATAAAAGAGCAATGAGTATGAACAGAATTTAAGATTATTTATAAACTGATGTTATTAAATATTTATATTAATATTATTTGTATTTATATTTTCTGAAATTGTGTACATTATTTAAGTGTGGTATTTTAAGTCAGGAAAAACATTATTGAAATACAAACTTTTTTTAATTATTGAGAAGAAAATCACAAAATTGTTGTTGTTGTTGTTTCTAGATTTAAAATTTTAAATACTTGGATATCTCTTGATTAATTTAGCATGGTAAGTTAATGTGTCTTTTGCCACCCATGTTATTGTCATTGTAATGAGGAATAGCGTATTTCCCCACTCACGATAAACACGGAATATTCCTGGTTCTTCTGATTTTTTTATCCCTCCTTGTTTATTTATTTATATAAAAAAAAACAATAGTCAAAAGACCAATGAAAGATTTGCATTTCTTACTAAAGCGAATACAAAGAGTGTGCATTTATAAGATACAAAATATTGTAATTATACAGACATATAACTAAATGAATTATATACTATATAAAGTTATATTAATAAAGTTACTATTATTGGCACTTATTGCTTTCTTAACACAACATACAACATATCATTGTTTTTAAATGTAATTATGATTTATTTAGAATCAAGATACTATTTTTTATCTACATACTACTCGCATAAGGGTCATTATTGAAAAATATGCAAATTCGAATCAATATATTATCGATTATTAATAATTAGACCATAATAATAATAATAATAATAATAATAATAATAATAATAATAATAATAATAATAATAATAATAATAATAATAATAATAATTAAATGTATTAATTTGCTATTTGCACTCGCAGAGGAATATTCGACACTGGCAAAATTAATGGCGGCTAGTAAAAGTTGACAAACCATTGTTTTGTTTAACAGAAAAATAAGTTTTCATGCTTTTATTTTATAATTTCATTATAAAATATATGAAAAATAATTAAATTAAAGCAAGAAAACATAATATAATGGATTTACAATTACAACAAAAATGCGAAATATACTCCATAATTTCTGGCAAGGAAGCAAAAATTGATCAACTGAGCGTACGGAAAAGAAATTTAATTATATCCACAAGTAGTTGGTAATTAATTCCGAATTTACCTATGATTCGTCTTTCAACTATGTTTCTTCATTAGCTATTTAATTTAATCGTCTTGAGTTAAACTGTTACCATTTTTGTGTCAGGAAGCACTCATTCAAAATGTATAAAAATTTGACAAATCGTCAAAGGATTCTGCGGGCACCAATATGTGAAAAAAATATTTAAACGAAAATTTCTCGGCACATTTTCCTTCCAGTCTTATTTAGTCATTAACATACAAACGACCCCGACCCCTTGCACTGTTATTTAGCTTGGGCCATGTTCAGTTAAAATCAACCTCCAAACCAGAAGGGTACGTTCCCACTACGCAGCTATTTTATTTATGTTCCTATTTCCTGCTTTTCCGGTTAAGAGCTAACATATATTTATTACTGTTGTTAGTGGTTACATTAACATCAGTGTAACAATGTTTTACATAGTGTTTGAAATCACGTATCTCACGATAAGATATGGGTACAATGTAATATAGGAGTACAATTTAGATATACATAATAATGTAAGATAATCATCCAAATGAATCAGAGGTATAGAAAAATAATGAGGCAATAATGTGTTTCTCTGTTTAGAATTACCTTCATTCTTAAACGATTTTTGGTAATATTTTATTATTTGAAATTGTTATGACTGCATTAAATACACAAATATCTTGGCAACGGACAGAATAAAACATAAATTACTATTACCAAACTATTCATCTGCCAAAAATTTCATCTAATAAAATTGTTATTTTTTTTATAAAGAAATATTAAAAATGAAAGCTGAATCAGAAAATAGTATGAAATACTCATTAAAAAAGGCTATTCAAGCTCTCGCTCATGCGTCCGCTCTCCGCAACGGTGTCTGTTTTTCAAATTTGTGCTAGAATAGGTTGTAACTTAAATATTAATATACTATTATAGGTTAGTAGTGATAAAATGTATATTATTACAAATATTAATTTGTCTTCGCATAAAATACAATAAATCTTCCAAACAAAGGACAAAGATACATTTAAGATTACCGTATTTTCGAGACGATCGCTTCTTGCGGAAAACATACTTTCCGGAGCATCGTATTTTCATTTGGTTTATTTAATTGGATTCATTTATCCGTTCATTGTATTGTGCAATGAGAACGTGAACGTGCACTGAAAGCAAAACTCTGGTTGATGTACGAGCCTACTTGACTTAAAACTGACTTCGTTGATCTTAGATAAGAAAAAGTAAACCAGTAATCTTGCTTTCATAGCGTAGTATGCAATAGCAGCTTCTAAACTGCTTGCACCCTTTTTTCTGATTTACTCGTGTTTTATTTGCGCATGAAGAAGATTTAGGTCTATTCCCGAGAGGAGAAAACTACTGTCAGAGCAATATCATTTCTCTTATACTTTACTTACGATTATAATATATTTAAGGAAAGAGAAATTTGTCGGAACACTGAAAAGGCGCGATTTCAAAAAATCATAAAACAATGAAAAATAATATTTTAAAAGATTTATTGATGAAAACATAATTTATATGAGTGAAAATTGTGTGTAATTGCACAATCATTAATTTTTTGAACAAACAATAAATTTAATAAATAAGTAAAATTAAAAGTTATTATATTATCCAAAATCAACAAATTATACAGAAAAAAATGTATGTAAATTTGGAAATATCTATATGAGATAGAATTTCGATATATGTACATGCGGCCATATCCCGAAGCGATTACAGAAATGTGTCGAAATTAACGAGGGCGATAAATCCGATTTATAGGATACTTCGTTCCGAAATTTTGAAGCTTTGGAATTGGAACCCTCACAAACTCACTGCTCTTGCCATGAAATTTATCGTGTACACCTTTCTATAAAGCACTGTTTAGATTACGACAAAAAAACATTAGTTCTTGTTACTATATAGTTTGTAAAACAATAAAGAGAGTGTAATTTGTTTCAGTAAAATTCAGTATGTAAAGCGTTACATGGAATGGCAATAGAGTAAAATAGCAGGGTAAGGGGCAAGTGTGTAGTCCAGATGTCGCCAATTGTTACCGGATTGGGGCAGCCATTGCTATTGTAGAGGAAACCACTTGTTTCACACCATAAATTTAAATAAAAGCTTCATACCCATCAATATAATTACGAGCACAAGCCGTGTTCTCTTGTATGCAGTATTTCGCTGATATTTGTATACAGTGAAAATTAATGGTTGGGTGATCATTGAATAGTAGAAAAATAGAATTTGGCAATATTGATAGTGTATTTCTATTAAGAAGTACTGAGTGAAATGATTATACAGAGTCAGAAAAAAAACTTCTACACATTAAATTGAAGACAAAGACAACTGCTCAGATATTAGAAATATAACGAAACTAACATATGTCGACCACATAACAAGATAACTAAAATAGAACTGGCCAGGACATTGTCAAGTTTCAAAGTTGGAAGATTGACCAATTGACCAAGACGGCAAAGAAAGCTATGTAGCTGGCCGCGTGGCCAGTGGAGATAACATGAAACTAGAGTAAGACAAACGGAATGTATTACAAAATGTTTTATTTTAATTAGAGCCTGTATTATATAGGACTAATTAAATGCAATTTCATAGTAATTTTAATCATATAAACAAATGAAACGCGAATATTTGACAGTAATTATTTAAATTTGAAATATGAAAATAGATTCGAATTTGTTCATTTTATTAAATTTACTATGGAACTAAATTTAAGTGGAAGTTTATAATATATGGCCCTTGTATACACAATTCTAGAAAAATTAGATATTACATATGTAAGTCCTAAATAAATAGAGGATTAAGATTTGTATAAATGAAAAGAAAAATACTAAGGGTCAAAAATATTAAAATTTAAACAATAATTTAAATTTATTGGTATTACTTGACTGTTAGTATAATTGTAGGGATGATGAGAAATAATTGGAGATGCAGTCGTGGTAAACAGTGTTTATTAAGTAGTAATTTAATTAACTTTCCTATGTTTCGATTCTAAATGAATCATCATTATGGATCTGGAATACATTTTTTTTACATAATACAAAATTCACGAAAAAATATTTTACAAAAACTTGCTGAAGTTTTTTACAGTTAAAATACAGTTGGAAAATAAGATCACTACATTATATAATCAAAAATGTAACTTCAGCAAGTTTTTGTAAAATATTTTTTTGTATTATGTATAAAAAAATGTATTCCAGATCCCATTTAGAATCAAAACTTCGAAAAGTTAATAAAATTACTATTTAATAAACACTGTTTCCAACAACCGCATCTCCAATTATTTTTCATCATCCCTACAATAATAATTTTAGTTAGTCAAATAGAATATTAAAAAATAATTATATTTACTATGTTAAAAGGTGTACGAGAACAACAAAAATTAAAGCAATATTCCATAACTTTTGGAAAGAAAGAAACGTTTTATCAATTAACCTTGACAAAATTGATAAATAAAAAGCATAATTTTATTGAATTTACTACTTAATATTAATGATATATGTTTTTGATCCCACAAACTGCAGTTTTAATTCAGAATCGTCTTAAGTTGAGTTTTCTCGCAAGTAGTAGGTAGGTAAATACGAATTTATAACTTGTCGCCCCTCAACAATGTTTTTCTTAATGAAGGATTCGACTAAAACACTTATAAATCGGATCTAGAGGTGAACTATTAACATTTTTTATGTAAGAAGGCATTCGTTTCAAATATAGACAAATCTGACAGATCGTCAACGAATTCTACGGATTACAATAATATGAAGAAAATATTGAAACAAAAAATTTTCTGTGCATTGCATTTCACTCTTATTCAGTCATTATCGTTTCAACGATATCGGTATCTCACACTAATATAAAAGCTTAGACTTTCTCCAGTTAAAATTAACATGTAAATTAGATGGGTAAATTCTCACTACGCAGCTATTTTATTTATGGTTGTATTCCTACTGTTCCGGTTAAATTCTAACGCATATTTGTTCCTGTTGTGGTTGAATTATGGTCAGAGTAACAAAGTTTTGAATTGTGTTTGAAAGGCACGTGCCTCATGAAACCCACGAGATGGGTGTAATATGCAATATTCAGTGTGTCCTTGAATTGAGTTTACAAAAGAAAAAAAATCTTATTTCGAATTTTCTCTGTAATGGAAAGAGCTCATTAGATTTTGGTGTAAATCGGATAACCGGAAATGGTACTTTACAAGAAGCTCAAAATAGTTTTTCTTCGAAAAATACCTTTAAATATTATTTTTTCGAGATTAATGTTAGTATAAAAATTAAAGATTATTAAATTTTCTACAGATGTGTATTATTACTTTTTCTATATATTTTATGGATAACTTTATAAAATTATCTGTAATTTAAATCCCGCAGCCTACGCTTTAAACAAACAAAGTTCCTTGATTACGCAGCTATTCAAATGTATGTAACTGACATAAATGTCACTCTCAAAGAACTTATCATTTCAAACTAATAATAGTAATGTTTTAAAAAGAAAAAAGTAAATAGAACAGTAGGAAAGGAAATCAATACAGTTTCCAGCATATATACATATGTAGGTATGTATGTAGATTCATAAAAATTAATGATTCACAAAAAAGTTAAGCTAATTCTTATTTCTGGAGTAGTGAATTCTATAATATCCCGGTATTTTTTTTAAGGTAGTTACTTGGGTTAGATTAGACTATATTTTAAGAAATAAACTGCCAAAATTAGTGTAAAATTTGCTAATACAAAAATAAGAATTAGCTTAATCTTTTTTGTGACTCGGGCGGTAAATGGCGGGAGGTATTGTGTTGGCCACACTAGATTTTGTATTTTGCCATTACCAACATGAAATGTTTATTAATAATTGAAAATTATCTAATCACGTAACTAATATATGTTGAAAAGAAATAATTACGATTTAATTTATTTCCTTTTCATCGTCTGATACGTGATTAGATAATTCATTATTTACAATAAAAAAAAAAATGGTGGCAATGGCGTACTAAAAAGAATAATTTTCCGATATTATTTTTTTAATGAGACTCAGCACATCTTAATGCATATCCTCAATTTTTACCTTTCTCTTAACAACCTGCATATTTTGCTTTTCATACAAATAATATTTTCTTAGTAACAAAGTCAATCTATGGAAAGGTGTGGAATTACTGGATATCAGTCAACTTTTATATTTTATTTCGACCTATACTAGTTTGAACACCCCACCCATAAGAAATGATGAAGTTGAACTAGTAGCGACCGAAATAAAATATAAAAAATAATTAAAATTCAGTAATTCTACATCTTTCCATATAATCTCTAGTCAAGGAAGCTTCATCACCAAAGTTAATGTACAGTAAAATTATTGAAAGATGTCCGATCAAGGTCATCTGTATCATAAACGAATTAACAGATTGGCATACATTTATCTCTATCACAATAAACGTGTGCGATAAGGATGGATATAACACGCTTGTCTATGAAAAGTTCATATTGTTTCTACTAAATTAGGATATTTTATTTTAACACGATGCACGTTGTTGACAATATTTTAGCTGTAACGTAAGTTTATTTATTAATTCAAATATATTACCTGGATTCATAGCTGTACGAATAACGTTATTTTCTGTCAGTTTCACTGACAATGACAGTGGATCAGTATATTATTTTTCACATATTTGGTTGTACATTTGCTAATAAACTTACCAGTAGACTTAGTTTTGAATTTTTAATGCTTTTACTATAACATATATTTTTATAATAATAAAATAACATAAGTATCATATGTACCCTCAAAAAAACTAAGAATAAAACACAATCATAATTCACACAATTCCTAGATGACCTTGATCGGACATCTTTCAAAAATTTTAATGTACGTATGTTTCCAATGAATATTCGACATATTACAAAAGAAAACAAAAATTCAGTTTTTTATTAATATATTACATTTTAGTCTTAAAACCAATGAGCAATTATTTTGTTTTGACTTACTTACTAAATTAAAGTTTGAATACATTTTATTTAACACGATACATAACAGTAGACCGTGGTCAATAAGAAAACATTTAACTTATACGTTGTAAACCATAAACATACAAACGATGTATTATTAACAAATAATTTTTAAAATTATGCATTCCCATTTATCTGTAAATCCCTACAACAAAATGGGGATAATTTTAAAAACTATTCATGAATTATGAATATTTTTGTTTAGTAAAAAAAAATGCGTTCGACTCTGAGTTTGAAAAAAATGGGGAAGCGTGGCGTGGATATGTTAGGTTTCTTTTGCATTGAAATAAGTATAACCCGCTTCATAAGGCGAATTGATTTTAATGACGCAAAAATGAAATATTAAGCATACAATAAATAAAAAGATGAGACACAAACAATAAATACACACAATGAAATAAAGAGTACGGAAGAAATTAGCCGACGTGTCTTTAGCTGCGTCGTCCAACCTCACACACCCTCGGCCGCTTAAATATTCCACCCTCGACTACCTTGCTGTGGCCTTGAGGCTGTTAGGCGACATTCCAACAGCCCCGAGCAAGAGAGTTCTCTTGCCACAGGCTCCCCTTCTGAATCCGAAGTTACACCCTCCAGGAGGATTATGGGTTCCGGATTTTGGGAGGTCATCTCCGTTTTCTGGTCAGCTCGGGCGCGGCCTTCGACGACGGCTTACCGCGGCGGCGAAGCGGTTCCACTGGCACGTGTCACAATCGGCTGCGTTATAAGCTCTCAACGCCGACGTATGATAACGCTCTAACGGAATCAATGGCTGGTCCTCAGCCGCTACTTCGTAGACGTCCCCTCTTCTACTACCACTTTCTATAGCTCGTCCTTTTTCGGCACGAATTTCGCGCTGACGCCATTCCGCGCATCACTCAGGATGTGCTTGTCGACGAGCACCAGGTCCCCGATTTCATAAAGTGGCGAAGGCTGGCGTTTGGCGTTGACGCAGCTTTTTTTCCTATCTTCTGAGCTCTCGTGAAACTCCCTCACGCCTCGCATGGTGTCCATTATCCTAGTCAAGTACGGCAGGATTTCTCTAGTGAAGTTCTCGCTGCTGACAATGGTACATAAGTCGCGTTCTACATCGACGTACGATAGTAGTTCACGCCCGTATGTCAGGTAAGCCGTTGTGTGTCCCGTGGATCTGCAAACTGAAGAATTCATTGCATATCTTATGGCAAGAAGTTTGTCCACCTAGGCCCTATGATCGGATTGCAGGAGAATTGCTAACTGCGTCTTGAGGAACAGAAAAACTTCTTCTATCAGCAGCCTAGCGCACGCCGCTGCAGTGGCTTCTTCCATCGCGAAGAGTTCTACACATCTGGTGGAAATATCTTCCACTATGAATACCCACTTAAGGCCTGATGATGCGGTTGGCAAGGGCCTGAATAGGTCTATGGCAATCGCTTCGAACTGCTGCGCTAAAACTGGTGTTCACAACAGCCCCGCGGTTTATAGCGCTGACATTCAACGCACGACTTTAGGTATTGCTTGCCGTACCGTCGCATGACTGGCCGGTAGTAGCGACTCGCGACACGCCGAAAGGTCTTTTCCACCCCGTTGTGACTCGCCGTAGGCGCGTCGTCGTGCTTCCGCAGGATTTGTTTTTGGCCAGCTTCCGGTACCACTAACTTGGTGGTTGGTCTCTACTTCCACCTTCGAAACATCTATATAGCCGCGGAACGGCGTGTACGACGGCCAGAGCTTCACGCTCTGTGGTGTGGTTATTTCGCTCCGCGCTAGACGGCCGTCGGCTTACGTACTTTACTGGCCGTTCATCCGGTCCCTCTCCCTGCAGTAGAACGGCGCCAATAGCATAGCTGCTCGCGTCTGTACTAATGATGTAGGGAATGGATGGATCTGCCTCGGGGCGTTACTGAGTGCGGTTTTTAATACCTGTATTCATCTTGGTGAGTTCACTTAAAGGATTGGCAATTTCGGAAAATCCTGAAACATAGCGTCTATACCAAGAGCAAATCTACATGCAGTGCGCACTTGTTTAACGTATGGAGGTTTCATGTCCCGAATCACGTTAACTTTCGTGGGATCGGTTGCGATGCCTCGCTCGGTTATGTGCCCGGGATACTTAACTTCCCTTAACGTCCTGTAGATTCTTCAGGTACTCTAAAAAAATTCCCGGTAGCACGATAAGATCATCCAAGTAAACCAGCACTGTTGCGCGTTTTATCCCGTTTCGATATTTGTCCATCAGTGTTTGAAACGTGGCACCAGAGTTTTTCAGCATCATCGGCTGAGCAGAAACCGGTATGTCCCAAACGGCGTGACATACGCAGTCTTGTCCCGAGTCGTGGCACTCACTGATATTTGGTAATACCCCACCTCCAGCGTTGACATATAAAGGGTATGCTCCGTGTCGTGCAAGAGTTCATCTAAACGCGGCATAGGGTAACTGTATGTCATGATTATCGCGTTTAGTCGTCTATACATACCCGCATGTAACCAGCCTTCTTAGGCACTTGCACTCTTCGAGTATGCCATCCGCAAGCATCTTCGTAATTTCCGCGTGCAGGATGTCTTTCTTCTGCGCCGTCATTTTTTACGGTGGCATGGAGATGGGTGGGGAGTTATTCGTGGTGATGTGGTGCTCCGCGTATGGTGTTGGCTCTCCCCCTTGAGTATACACAGCTTCTTTGTTCTCAATGAGCTCACGACGCTGGTCGGCCTGTATAGTAGAACCCTCGTCGGCTCTGAGGCTAGATATATAGCCGGTCGTGTCTAGATCACCAATATCTTCTCGATTGAGCTCGAACACGGTATGCGGTTGGTCTGCGAAGGACGAAGACTGTTGCGCAATATTTAGCATGAACCTGCATCTCCGAGAATATCAGCTCTAAATAGTGTGGACTTGCTCGTCGCCTCCGGAAGTACAATGAATGTGGCATGGATGCACCCTTTTATTTAGTGTCACATCCAATTGAGTCGTAAGGACTTCTTGTAGTTGTGATACGCCGTCTGCCTTGATTGGATGTTACCATTAACGCAAGACCTCTTAGCAACTCTTGGAGTTGATCGTTCGTTATCTGAATCGGGGCGGCTATTGCTAAACGTAGCAGCGGCATGATGGCGGAAACTGATGCGCTACGATCACGACAAAGCGTTGATCTAAGATAACGGCGATGGCGTCATTTCACTAACTCCACATCCACAACACAAACACGACCACTGTTGAATTCTTTTTACAAACTTGGGCCCCACGTTGGGCGCCATTTGTAATATACGTTTGTTTAGTAAACGAAGATGAAATGGGTTCGATTCTGAGTTTGAAACAATGGGGAAGCGTGGCGTATATATGTTAGGTTTTTTTTTTTCTAATAAGTGTAATCCGTGACAAACGGCGAATTGATTTTTATGGCACAGTAACGGAATACCAAAGCAAACAATGATGCACAAATAATGAAATACACACAATGAAATAAAACGTACGGAAGAAATTAGCTGACGTGCACGGACCGCTAACATCACACAATTGTCGCTAACATCCTTTGTCTTTAGCTGCGTCGTCCGTCCTCACATACCCTCGGCCACGAAGATATTATACCCTCGGCTACCTGGCTGTGGCCTTCAGGCTGTTAGGCGACATTCCAACAACACTGATCAAGAGAGTTTTCTCGCTACAATATTAAATTATAGAGTATTCTGCCTTTCCAAAGGAATAGTAAGCTTTAATAATTAAAAGTTAGCATACATTTAATTAAAAATAGTAGAAAATTATTAAATACCACGTTATTGTAAAAAACATATTTATTTATTGTAAACGTAACGTCACTAATCGGATTATTTATTATTGCGAAATTTCCGATGAATTCGAAGAACTAGATCCTCGTTCTGCTATTCGTCGTTTTAGTTTGAATTCAGCAATAAAACACTAGCAATTCTAATGCCGTCCTAACAATATTCTCAAAATGTTTTATGAAATAATTCGAAATGACGTATAACAAATATTCATATATTTATTTATTTCTTTATTCATTAATAACTAATTTGATAAGAGACAGAATTTTAATAAAAATAAATAAAAATGTATGCACAATGCAGACAATAATTCAAATTCCTACAATTAATTGTTTGAGAATCATATACGTCGTTTTAGATCTTTTAAGATATTCTAAAGTTCATATCTTGCTTACCATTGCGAATATTAACATCGCGTTTTTTCCAAAATCCCCAGATTGTTGAACATTATCAGAAAACATATGTTTGGTGTTAATGTATGGAAAAAAACTATATGCAAATTAAATATATTTAAATCGTATTGAATGAACTATGGATGGTACAAACCCAAAAGAGTTAATGCTCGGATTAAACACTGTGGATAAACCTGACAAGATTCGATAACTAGTTCATACCACTGGACTTGGCCAATATAACTAGGACAATATTATTTTGTGAAACAAACGAAGGAGCTAACGAACGAATACAAACGAACGAACGAACACAAACGTTCGAAGGACCAGTCAGTTTTACGAACTAACAACGTACTAAGCTTAATTGAAACAAAAATAACATCAACAAATGAAAATCAATTTTAAGAGATATATGATATAGCGTATTGAACACAAGTAACCTAAACTACAATCACCTAAATAGACAACCAAGTATTATATGGTAGAAATTATCCAAGTCAATTAATAAGTGTATGAACAAACAAATCTAGCTAAAGTAATATTCGGAACCCAAAATGAACCTAATAACGTCCATACCAAAATACAAGAATGAAGAAATGTATTTAAACTACGACGCCATAATAATAAATGCAAACCGATGATGTCACTCGAAAGAAACATATGCAAACTCACTCTACAGCGAAATACTATTATTAAAAACAAGAATATGAATCAAACCCTAACAACGCAGATTTCCGTTAGAAATCAAGTTGTGTACCACGGTTTTACAACTGATTCCTGAGCAACTGTTCGCTGTACAGAATGGCGACTCAGTAAGTTTCACGACCCAACAACAAGAACAAAATCAAATAAAACTCAGTTATTTGACGTAATTGACAAAAACGAATGATAATTCTAACAACAAATAAGCTACTTGTCGTGCTAAGTAAGCAGAGTTAAACTTTAATTACAAAATAACAGCAACGACGCGAGACAGCGAGCAACGCGTATGTTCTATATGATAGCTAACAAGCAACTACTCTAACCGATCGATGCGGCAGTCGGCGTCGGCTAGCGTGTTTGGAGGAGAGTTTGCGCGCGCATTTGGCTTGTAACCAAATTATTATTTTTATCAAGTTTGTGCTGCCCTCTTCTATGAAATAACAACTGCTTTATCCAATATGTAAAAATGGTTGCTACCTCAAAGGGGTTAACCATTTCAAATTCAATAATTATTTAAGACTTGTTGATCTTAAACAACATCAAAAATACCGTCGAGTACCCCATTCGTATGTTTATAACCTACAATTTCATTATTTTATTGAATCACGGCCTACTATTTTGTGTCATGGATTTGGAAACGTAAGCCTAGTATAGCTGCCGTGTCGAGATTGACTATATGCAAAGAACCTAAAACTCGTACTTGGGCGGGTCGAAATGTAAAAGTAGTTACACAGAAGATGCTCCGTCAGCATCTAAAATTGCTATAAAGGTAAAAGGGGTTAATACATAAGCTAAAGGGTCTAGTGTCAACTTGAAGCGTCTTCTATGCAAGATCAGCGGATCATTTTCGCAAGTTGCGTGATTTACATTCACATTTCATTGCACGTTTAAAAATATTACTATGGATTTATTCTTATCATCTTATCATCCGGGACATTTTCGGGTGGGAAGTTATACACTGCAATAAAGTGTATATATATATATATATATATATATATATATTCGCATCATGGCGTGGAACTGGCGTCCGCCTTAATAAAAATTACATTTAATCTAGCATCCACGTGTTATATGACGTCTTTATGCGGACGTCAGATTATTTTGCTGTTTAAATAAGTTTTTCAGTAATAGGGAGGCCTGCAGAGTTTAATGGCGAAAATACGTATGAACGCCAGAATAATAGCAATGTGTATAAATGTATATTTTTTAGTTCAGAATTTTTCCACCCGTGGCATAACAGTGGCGCGACGTATATTCGATGCGTATATTTATTGTACACTCTGACATTAAAGTGAACGCTGACGAATTTTCAACGTCGCACGTCGCAGGCAGACTTGCACAGTAAGTGTTCTCCCAGGACGAGCTTACGCTATCATTATTTTAAAAACTATTCAATATTGATTTACGAAACCTGGTTTTTAAGGATTCTCCAACTTTTTTGATTTTTTCACTAAAAGCCGACATGGAATCAAATTTCTATAATCTGTAAAACCAATTTCATTAATAATCGACAATTTTTTTAAATTGTCATTTCTATGTCAACATAGTTGAAGTTCACAAAATTTAAATTTTAAATGGAATATTCCATTTTTTATTTTTTAGTTTGTGTGGGATGTCCTATGTTGAAAGTTGATAGATTTTTAGTAAAGTGGAAAAAGAAGAATATTCTATTTTCTACCCATTTATTATTTTTTATTTTAATGAATTTTTATTTTTAAATGTAATATACGAAGTAAACAAAATGGTCCCAATCAATAGAGGTTTTTATCCTGCAAAAGATGTTGTAAAAACTATTATAACATATGTTTTTTAGGTGGGGATGGGGTTGATAAATTCAGGTTTTTGACCTTCGGGAGGTTCGGCGCGAGCCGCCATTTTGGGTCAAAGGTGCAAAAAATGAGTTCTTTTTAGGATGACTATTTTTTCTAAAAACTGTAGGCCATATCAACATTTAAAAGAGTACAAAATTAAATTCCGTAAATTTTTGTACAAAAATGAGTCTTACATTTTTTCCTAGGATGAATTTCCAAAGAGTTGTGTTAAAAATCGTTAACCAGAATAAAAATTTATGAAAAAATTTAAATTACACAACTAAAACTTATAAGAAATCCCTCTAAAATATTAAACATTTAGAAATCGGCGTAGTTCTCATTTTTCATCTGAAATTTCGACACGGCAATAAGTAATATTGATTATTTTAATCGTGTCGAAATTTCAGATGGACAAATAAGAACTAAGCCGATTTGCAGATGCTCAATAATTAAAAAGGATTTCTTAGAAGTTTAATTTGTTACACAACTAACTTAAACTTATAAGAAATCCCTCTAAAATATTAAACATTTAGAAATCGGCGTAGTTCTTATTTTTCATCTGAAATTTCGACATGGCAATAAGTAATATTTATTATCTTTAATCGTGTCGAAATTTCAGATGGAAAAATAAGAACTAAGCCGATTTGCAGATGTTCAATATTTTAAAAGGATTTCTTTTAATTTGTTAGTAACTCGCGAACCGCTCATCGGCAAAAATCTTATAGTACATGAGATGATGAAGAATTTCATGCTGTATTCAAATTTTCAAATCTCGTTATCATTTCTTTAACCGTGTCAGAGTAGTTTATGACTTTGTAGAAAAGCGTTGAAAAATATTTAATAACCAAAAATTTACTTCTTTCGATGCCACAACGACTGTACACTGTTATAAATATTAAAACCTTATAGACTTAAGTAATAAAAACCTAATATTGTTTGTTTTTTAGATAATTTATTTTTTATATATTGTTATTCGGGTTAACTATTTTTGACATAACTCTCTGAGAGTTCATCTATGGTAAAAAAATGTAAGAAATCTTTTTTTGTACAAAAATGTACGAGCTTTAATCGTGTTGTAAATTTTAATACGGGGAAATGCCCAAAAACCCAAAAAAACTTATGTTTTGCTCTTTTGATCCAATGTGGCAGCTCGCGCCGAGCCTCCCCAAGATCAAAAACTTGAACTTTTCATCTCTGTCCTAACCCAAACAACACAAGTTAAAATTGTTCCTACACCTCTTTTTGTAAGTTAAAGGTCTTTTTTGGTTTGAATTGACTGGTATAGAAATAGAAAATATAATATAAAGCAAAAAAAAATGTTCATAGCCAACTAAATTATACTTATAAACAAAAACACATGCAATTTAAATATTTTCCATTTTACTAATTAATCTATCAACTATCAACATAGGAGATGCTATACAAACTACCCTTATTTTTTAACGAAGAAATTATTTACAAAATATAAAATGGGGTATTCCATTTAAACAAATTAAGGTCGATTATTAATTTATGTTATTATAAACATAAGCTTTCTTTATAAAACTAAAGATTATAGAAATTCGATTCCAATCTCGATATATAGAGTGATAAAGAAGTGGCCGTTTTTAGAGAAAAAATCTAAAAAGTTTAGTTACTCTGAAAGTGGGTGATCATGAGTAAATTTTTTTATAGTTTCGCAGTAAAATTTTCTTCCGAATTAATGGTAAATTAAAAAATATAGCCTTCTATTGAAAATAAGAAAGTTAGTGTCTACTTCCGGCAGAACCGGAAGTGCTACTGTTTTAAAAATATTTTAGTTGAATCGGGCATGCCGGAAAACCCCTAGATACCAAATTTCGTAAAATAATGTTAAATAGTTTTTAAAATAATGATAGCGTAATCTTGTCCTGGAACACTTATAGAATTAGCCAATTCTGAACAAATCTGTAAGACTTACAGATCTGTAAAAAATTAACAAGACGCATCTATTTTTGTTAATATAAAATTATACATATGTATGGTAATTTTTGTTACTATTTCATTAATTATTTACATATTTACAGATCTGTATGACTTACAGTTTTGTTCAGAATAGAGCCATTAAGTATTTTGTCAATAATGACAACTTATTTATTTATTTATTTCACTCTTTGTATAGCATTTTAATTATTTATCGTATGGCTTACGTTTAAGTGCATTAATTTCATAAATATCTTATTTAACATTTCTTCTATACACAAAAAATACAAATTCTTTTGAAAGCTGCTTATTCACTGAAACATAAATTTAATTAAGTTTTTATACTTCTTTAGAAATTTATATAGCAAATTAAGTAATTATTTCACCAATTCTTGGCAACTCTGTAGAATGCCACATTAACGTGAACTTGTAAAATTATATACAAATTGGACGTCATTAATGCAGCAATATGAAACATGTATATAGATGGAGCCCACAATGAACTAACGATGTAAAGACATAATGCGGCAATAAATGTATATTCCATTTTTAATTCTTTCGAAAAATGAAACCGGTAATCGTAATCAGCTATTAAAATTATGAAATATATATTTCAAACAAATAAGTTCTAACTCTGTTTCTTTTGTTAGACGTTAAATAGTCACAATGATAGCCTGATACTCTGGTGTATACTACAGTGTATTTAAGGACAACACAATGCTTTCTATACGTATTCTCACACCTATATCAGTAAAATATTACCTTTTTTATTTCTGTACTTTGTCATAATAATCTGTGGGCTAACAACAAAAGTATCTTAATCTGCACAATTTTTCATTGTTTCTCATTGTAAAGTATGCGTTTAAAATAAAATATGATAAGTTTGCAAACATAAAGTAGTAATTGTACTCGAAACTGCTAAGATTTATATCTGGATTAATTAGTGCATTATTTTTAATTGCTTTGAAAGATCCTGCTTAATGTACCGCGCCATTACCTTTAAACTTTTTAAAATATTAGATGTATTTTAGTGTGATTATTTATATACCGACTGGTGTCCAAAATTCGTTACATAGATAGTTATTAGGAAAACAAATTTACCGTGCGCGATGCGTCTCAGATAATTTGACAACAAAATACTTAAAATAAAAGTTGTACATTTTACATATAAAGTAGTAAACAAAATTCTTTTCGTATGTTAAGTAACTAAAAAAATTACTAATGAAAATTTAAAAATTCATGATTTCATAGTGCTAGCCATGGAATTAAAATAAATATGTGATTTATATGCAAAATTTTATGATATATAACTTTGTTTTTGTAAATAATTTGAGAAGTATCGTTCAAAATGAAACTGTTTCCCTACGTATGTTCATTTTACCGTTGACGACGGGATATAAGTAGCTCCCTTACATCCGTAAGCAGCTCCCTTAACTATTTTGTGAAATATAAAGAATTAGATAATTTAAATTTGTGTGAAATATTTGCTTATTCTTCTAATTTATCATTTATATTTTTTTTTATTTCATATTGTCCTCATTTAATAAATATTTCCATTTAAAAGTTACTATTGACTTGGCATATATGACAGATGACAGCGTTTTTCTTAAATTTTTCATAGAACATTGATGCCCGGTTTCTTCAGAGCAACTTAAGACTTAAGTCGTTACTTATTCCTAAGTAAACTGTTACACCACGCAAAAATCTCAAAATGTGAGTAGCACTTCAATGTTTTGTTTAGTTTTGTGAAGTTACGTTGTAAGTCTTTAGAGATATGGACAAGAAACTTACAAATTACAGCAAAGAAAATAATTACTATCGCAGATTGTGGATCAATATAAAGAGCTCATCAAAAATAAAAAAAAACTAATGCGGTGTCAAATATACAAAAAAAATACTAAATATAATATAAAGAGATGTGACAAACCTACGAAAAATGAGGGCAAATATGAAGTCTGATGCCAGGAAGACTTTGGCGAAGGAAAGGGCTTCTGTATATAGGACTGACAGAGAAAATCTTTGTAGTCATATAATTGGAACAAATCAAATCTGTTTCTGTCTATTTGTCGTAGTATTCTAACATTATCGAAAATATCGACAAAATCAACTTCATCCACATTATCTATGATATTAACATAGGCAAAATTAGAGAAATTCAGTAAATCCATATCTAGTCCGGTTGTTAAGGGCGAAATTTAGCCTCCACCCTGCATTTTGTGATGCAAGTAAGCCGTTTGGGTCATATGTTTCTAAAACTACACCCTACCGATTAAGAGATGTAGCCTCGTAGGTGCGCCGAGCCGCCCTGTACGATAGAGAACATTTTTACGTCACTTCGAGCAAATAGGTTCGTTTATATGTTGGTGGGACTATATCCTATCAAATAAGAGATGTAGCCACCTGGAAATGCCGCGCAGGCAATGTATATTGCAGGTTGTATACCTGCTCGGCGCACCTACGCGTCCCTTTAGAAACTTCCGTGTCGGCGGACCGCTGATAGCCACAGACACGCCGCTAAGCTCTCTATCGACAGCTCTTTAAACGCGCTACGACTTTTATTAGGGATGTTTTCTTGTATAATGTAGCGTTCTACCAAAACCGGCCAAAGAACTCAAATTTTCTCAAAAAAAAAAAAAAAATGTTCAAGAAGAAAATGGATACGATATATGTAACCAAAGTCCTTTTTGCACTACAGAATCAAAGACGTTTTCATTACAATTTATACAAAAACATATCAGCTCTGTAGGTCCAATAGTTTGCGCACCACTGCGATTTTAATAAGAAAACTCGTGCCAATGAGATATACAACCCGCAATATACAGTGTCTGCGGGGCATTTCCGGGTGGCTACACCTCATAATCGGAAGGGTATGGTCCCACCAACATAAACCAAACGATTTGCTCGAATTGGTGCAACAATGTTCTCCCTCGCGCAAGGCAACTCGGTGCACGTATTCGACTCTTTAGAAACTTACGCGTTGGCGGGCCTCTGATAACCACAGACACGCCTCTGAGCTCTATATCGATAGCTTTTGGAACGCGCTACAACTTTTATTAGAGTTGTTTTATTTATTTATTTTTATTTTATTTTAAATATACATTACCCAACAGAAAAAAAACCAATGACAGGGTAGGAAAAACAATAATTTTCACATAGATTACATGTTGCAAACTACAAAACATAATGAAGATTTACAAACCTAAATCAAAATGTAAGGTTAATAATAATTTTATAGAATTTATTAACTAAAATAGAGAACAAGTCAACTTTATTACCTAGTTTGCTGAACATGCTACACATACGAACTATAGGTGACTGGGAAAGCAGGTTTGTTTCGGCAGAGGGAAGATAAAACTTATTTGACAATCGAGAACGAAATGAAGGAACAAGGATATTAATATATCTGAGACAATTCGGATCATTTATAAGATAATTGACCAACTTATAAAGATGTACTACTGCATAAATTGAACGTCTAACTGATAATGATTAACAATTGAATATATTTAGTAATAAATCGTATGAGACCCGATGATCAGGATAAGAACCATTTATTTTAAATATTCATATTTCAAAAATTTCTTTTCAACGGACTCTATTAGATTACTGTGAACATTGTATATAGGATTCCATATCAAGGAGCAGTACTCAAGTTTTGACCTAACAAAAAAAAATATAATGTGAATATAAGCTCTATTAAGGTGGCATAGCCATCACAGCTCAACAAGAAAAGATATACATAATAATTTAGAGCTAATTATTTGCTAATTAATGGCTGAGCTGGCGTAAATCATATGGTGGCTCAGCCAAAAAAAAAATAAAAATACGGGCACTTTCGGTGTGAATTTACCTTGCCAAATTAATTTCTATTTAATTGCACATTGTTAACCATATTTCTATTACAGAAATTATAACATATGCCCAACAGTAATCCCTAATTAAAATTTGATATACAAACATGCACGTACGAAATAGCTCAACATTAATTACTCCACATTTGGACCTAGAAAAATAAATTAAGAGCTCATATCTAATAATATAATGATTGTGGCTTCCAGTGACTCAATAGTTAGAGAGATAGAGCAACGGCGCTTACTCATGAGAACGCTTGACGTTTCGGTTCCCGGGTTTGAATTTCACTAAGGCATGAGTGAACCTAATCTATAATCAGGATTTACTCCTGGTGATAATTTTTTTTTTACATTTTGATAATTGATGCAAATAAAATAAACTAAAAGGATTAATATCATTATGAGGGAACAGCATTAATAAAGCAAAGTGTGCGTAGAATTAAAAATAGTGTATTAGAATTAATTGCTTTAGCTCAACCTAATAAAAAGGGTTGCACTGTTTAGTAGAACCTTTACTCTTATTAATTCAAGGGATTTTTAATTAATTGCTGCAAATAAACTGAACTAGAAGCATTAATACAGCAGCATAATGCGCATAGAATAAAAAATAGGGTATTAGAATTAATTGCTCTAGCTCAACCTAATAAAAAGGGTTGCGCTGATTAGCAGAAACTTTACTCTTATTGATACAAGGGATTTTTAATTAATTGCTGCAAATAAACTGAACTAGAAGCATTAATACAGCAGCATAATGCACACAGAATAAAAAATAGGGTATTAGAATTAATTGCTCTAGCTCAACCTAATAAAAAGGGTTGCGCTGATTAGCAGAACCTTTACTCTTATTGATACAAGGGATTTTTAATTAATTGCTGCAAATAAACTGAACTAGAAGCATTAATACAGCAGCATAATGCACACAGAATAAAAAATAGGGTATTAGAATTAATTGCTCTAGCTCAACCTAATGAAAAGGGGTGCACTATTTAGTAGAACCCCTACTCTTAATTATACAGGGAATTTTTAATTAATTGCTGCAAATAAACTGAACTAGAAGCATTAATACAGCAGCATAATGCGCATAGAATAAAAAATAGGGTATTAGAATTAATTGCTCTAGCTCTACCTAATGAAAAAATGTGCACTGTTTAGTAGAACCACTACTCTTAAATATACAAGGGATTTTTAATTAATTGCTGCAAATAAACTGAACTAGAAGCATTAATACAGCAGCATAGTGCGCATAGAATAAAAATAGGGTATTAGAATTAATTGCTCTAGTTCAATCTAATGAAAAGGGTTGGACTATTTAGTAGAACCCCTACTCTTAATTATACAAAGGATTTTTAATTAATTGCAGCAAATGAACTGAACTAGAAGCATTAATACAGCAGCATAGTGCGCATAGAATAAAAAATAGGGTATTAGAATTAATTGGTCTAGCTCAACCTAATAAAAAGGGTTGCACTATTTAGTAGAACCCTTACTCTTATTGAGGCAAGGGATTTTTAAATAATTGCTGCAAATAAACTGAACCAGAAGCATTAATACAGCAGCATAGTGCGCATAGAATAAAAAATAGGGTATTAGAATTAATTGCTCTAGCTCAACATAATGAAAAGGATATCTGTACTTGCTATAAACTTTGCCCTTATTGATCATAGGAATATTTTATTAATTGCGCAAATGTGCTGCACTAAACGCTATAGAACCACAGTACATAATAATAGGGTGTTAGAGCGGTCAACGTAATGAAAATGTTTGTACTACTTGATATAACTTTTACCCTTATTGATTAAAGGAATTATAAATTAATTGTTGCAAATAAACTGAACTAAAAAGCATCAATATAATTATTAGAAGACATACGGGTGCGCAAAGGGTAGAAAATGGGGTGGTAAAATTAATTACTCTAGTATATCCTAATGGAATGTGGAGCTGTATTTACTATAACCTTTGCCCTAATTGATACGAGGAATTTTTATTTAATCGGTGTATTTCAACAGTTAAAAGCATTATTATGTTTAACAGCAGAGTGCGCTTAGAGTAGGCAATGGAGTGAATTAATTGCTCTAGCTCAACCTATTGAAAAAGGTTTGTCTACTTGATACAACCTATAATCCTCATGATACAGGGTATAAATAAAAGATAAAATAAATGAATGAACTATTATTTAATATATACGTAATAAGAATTATTTGTAATATGTGTTAATGTTTCCAGTTGAGTTTATTAGCAGCAATTAATTAAAAATCCCTTGTATCAATAAGAGTAAGGGTTCTACTAAATAGTGCACCCTTTTCATTAGGTTGAGCTAGAGCAATTAATTCTAATACCCTATTTTTTATTCTATGCGCACTTTGCTGCTGTATTCATGCTTCTAGTTCAGTTTATTTGCAGCAATTAATTAAAAATCCCTTGTATCAATAAGAGTAAAGGTTCTGCTAAACAGTGCAACCCTTTTTATTTGGTTGAGCTAGAGCAATTAATTCTAATACCTTATTTTTTATTCTATGCGCACTATGCTGCTGTATTAATGCTTCTGGTTCAGTTTATTTGCAGCAATTAATTAAAAATCCCTTGTATCAATAAGAGTTAGGGTTCTACTAAATAGTGCACCCCTTTTCATTAGGTTGAGCTAGAGCAATTAATTCTAATACCCTATTTTTTATTCTATGCGCATTATGCTGCTGTATTAATGCTTCTAATTCAGTTTATTTGCAGCAATTAATTAAAAATCCCTTGTATCAATAAGAGTAAAGGTTCTGCTAAACAGTGCAACCCTTTTTATTAGGTTGAGCTAAAGCAATAAATTCTAATACACTATTTTTTATTCTATGCGCACTATGCTGCTATATTAATGCTTCTGGATCAGTTTATTTGCAGCAATTAATTAAAAATTCCTTGTATAATTAATAATAGGGGTTCTACTAAATATTGCACCCCTTTTCATTAGGTTGAGCTAGAGCAATTAATTCTAAAACCCTATTTTTTATTCTATGCGCATTATGCTGTTGTATTAATGCTTCTAGTTCAGTTTATTTGCAGCAATTAATTAAAAATCCCTTGTATCAATAAGAGTAAAGGTTCTACTAAACAGTGCAACCCTTTTTATTAGGTTGAGCTAGAGCAATTAATTCTAAAACCCTATTTTTTATTCTATGCGCATTATGCTGTTGTATTAATGCTTCTAGTTCAGTTTATTTGCAGCAATTAATTAAAAATCCCTTGTATCAATAAGAGTAAAGGTTCTACTAAACAGTGCAACCCTTTTCATTAGGTTGAGCTAGAGCAATTAATTCTAATACCCTATTTTTTATTCTATGCGCACTATGCTGCTATATTAATGCTTCTAGTTCAGTTTATTTGCAGCAATTAATTAAAATTCCTTGTATAATTAAGAGTAGGGGTTCTACTAAATAGTGCACCCCTTTTCATTAGGTTGAGCTAGAGCAATTAATTCTAATACCCTATTTTTTATTCTATGCGCATTATGCTGCTGTATTAATGCTTCTAATTCAGTTTATTTGCAGCAATTAATTAAAAATCCCTTGTATCAATAAGAGTAAAGGTTCTGCTAAACAGTGCAACCCTTTTTATTAGGTTGAGCTAAAGCAATAAATTCTAATACACTATTTTTTATTCTATGCGCACTATGCTGCTATATTAATGCTTCTGGATCAGTTTATTTGCAGCAATTAATTAAAAATTCCTTGTATAATTAATAATAGGGGTTCTACTAAATATTGCACCCCTTTTCATTAGGTTGAGCTAGAGCAATTAATTCTAAAACCCTATTTTTTATTCTATGCGCATTATGCTGTTGTATTAATGCTTCTAGTTCAGTTTATTTGCAGCAATTAATTAAAAATCCCTTGTATCAATAAGAGTAAAGGTTCTACTAAACAGTGCAACCCTTTTTATTAGGTTGAGCTAAAGCAATTAATTCTAATACACTATTTTTAATTCTACGCACACTTTGCTGTATTAATGCTGTTCTCTCATAATGATATTAATCCTTTTAGTTTATTTTATTTGCATCAATTATCAAAATGTAAAAAAAAATCTCACCATGAGTAAATCCTGATTATAGATTAGGTTCACTCATGCCTTAGGGAAATTCAAACCCGGGAACCGAAACGTCAAGCGTTCTCATGAGTAAGCGCCGTTGCTCTATCTCTCTAACTATTGAGTCACTGGAGCCCACAATCATTATATTATTAGATATGAGCTCTCAATTTATTTTTCTAGGTTCAAATGTGGAGTAATTAATGTTGAGCTATTTCGTACGTGCATGTTTGTATATCAAATTTTAATTAGGGATTACTGTTGGGCATATGTTATAATTTTTGTAATAGAAATATGGTTTACAATGAGCAATTAAATAGCAATTAATTTGGCAAGGTAAATTCACACCGAAAGTGCCCGTATTTTTTTTTGGCTGAGCCACCATATGATTTACGCCAGCTCAGCCATATTTTTTTTTAAGCAATAAATTTTTAATTAGCGCAATTAATTAGCTCTAAATTATTATGTATATCTTTTCTTGTTGAGCTGTGATGGCTATGCCACCTCAATAGAGCTGAGCCTGAATATTTTGAAAATTACTAGTATTTCTTATTACAAATCTAAGCATTTTCATGGCAGAAGAAGAGATGTGATGAACGTGTGGGATAAAAGTTAGCTTCGAGTCAAATATGTCACCGAGATTGGTAGTTGAGTAACATCTTGTTACAGCTTTATTAGAGATATGATACTCAAAATTAATATGTGATTGTTTACGAGTAAACGACAATACCTTACATTTATCTATGTTCAAATCAAGCTTGTATTGAACATACCATTCAGATAAATAATTGAGATTACTTTGCAGTGATGAACATCCACTGGAATCATTTATTTGACGAAATATTTTTAAGTCGTCGGCGAATAACAAAACAGTACTTTTAAATATATATGAGATATCATTAATGAAAAGAAGAAAAAGTAAAGGTCCTAAATTTGATCCCTGGGGGACTCCTGAAGAAACATTAAAGGAAGAAGAATTATGTCCAAGTAATTGCACAAAGAAGACACGATTTTTTAGATAGGAAGAAAGAAGATATATTGTAGATAAAGGTAGAGAAAATGATTGTAATTTTTCAAGTAGAACACTATAATCTGTACGATCGAAGGCTTTAGCAAAATCCGTGTAAATAGTGTCCACTTGTATATTGTTATCTAAAGCTGAGGTAACATAGTGAGTGAAGAAACTTAGGTTAGTTGCAGTGGATCTCTTGGGTACAAAACCGTGTTGATTAATGGATATTTTATTTTTAATCTCACTGTAGATATTTTTATAAAGAAAACTTTCGAAAATTTTACTAATGTTAGATAGAATTGAAATTGGCCGATAGTTTTTTATATTGGAAGAATCGCCAGATTTATAAATCGGAGTAACCCGTGCCTGTTTCCAAATATCAGGAAAAGAATTAGTATTTATCGTAAGGTTAAATATATGATACAGTGCAATGGAAAGAGGATAAAAACAGTTAATTATTATATTAGGTATGAGATCAGGTCCACATGAATAACTGTTTTTAAGTTTTCTCATAGATGATTGAATTTCCTCAATAGAAAATATCGGTTTAGAAGGAAATGAACTGGAAGCGAAAATGATATTAGTAGAGTTATCAGATGAAGAGGAGGAAGTATAGACGCTATAAAAGTGTGATGCGAACGCTTCAGCGATATCATTAGGTTTATCAAAAACATTATTATTGTTATTCATACTAGATGGAAAAGATGACATTTTCTTTTTCGAATTAACATAATTCCAGAATTTTTTAGGATCACTTCTAGTATAACGTAGCGTTCTTGCGAAATCGGTCAAGGAAGCCAAAATTTTCACCAACAAACCACAACGTACTCTGTACCACTGCGTCTTTAATAAGAAAAGACGCGCCAATGAAGTATACAACCCGCAATATAGATAGCCTACGCGGCATTTCCGGGCAGCTACACCTTTTAATCGGTAGGGTTTGGTCCCAGCTACTTATGAACCAAACGGCTACTCGAACTGACACAACAATGATAGCCACAGACACGCTACTGAGCCCTATATCGATAGCTCTTTGAATGCGCTACAACTTTTAATCGGGCTATTTTCCGGTATAACGTAGAGTTCTTACGCAATCGGCCAAGCAAGCCAAAATGTTCTCCAAAAAACCACAATGTGCTAAATGCAAGTGAAAAATGAATACGTTATATGTAATCAAACTCGTTCTTTTTGCGCGGCATCAAAGCCCTTATCATTATACAAAATCAGCTCTGTAGACCCAATGGTTTCCACACCACTGCTACTTTAAGAAAAACGCGCCAATGAAGTATACAACCCTCAATACACAGAGCCTGTGCAACCTTTCCGGGTGGCTGCACTTCTTAATCGGTAGAGTATTATCCAAGCAACATAGAAACTAAACGCCATGCTTCCATTGACGTAACAATGGTCCGTCTTGCGCAGGGCGGCTCGGCTCACTTACGTGTCTGTTTAGAAACTTCCGTGTCGGTGGGCCTCTGAAAGTCACAGACACGCCACTAAGCCCTATATCGATAGCTCTTTGAACGCGCAACAATTTTTATTGGGGTTAGTTTTTAGTATGACGTAGCGTTTTTGTGCAATCGGCCAAGGAAGCCAAAATTTTCTTCAAAAAAACACAATGTGCTAAATTCAAGAGAAAAATGTATACGTTATATGTAACCAAACATTTTTTTGCATTGCAGCATGAAAGACCTTTCGTTGTTATTATTATTAAAAAAATTCAACTTTGAAGATCCAATGGTTTGCGCACCACGGCAAGTTTAAGGAAACTGCGCCAATGAGGTATACAACCCGCAATAACTTCTACCTCCGAGGCATTTCCGGGTGGCTACATCTCTTAATCGGTAGGGTATAGTCTCAGTAACATATGACCCAAACGGTTTGCTTGCATCACAAAATGCAGGGTGAACTGCCTTAACAACCGGACTAATCGAATACTGCTGAAACGAATACAAGCATATAAACACTGATAAACACAATGACAGCTTTGACATATTTTGCGCTGTTGCCAATGTAATTTATGAGAAAAGTTAAGTTCGCATTAGATTTGCTGGTGCAACACAATTTGGATATGTCCTACTTACAATTAAGTAGCACTTCAATAAATAACAACTTAAGTTGCTGAGGAGGAACAGAACATAATACCCTTTGTTTCAATAGGCGTGTTCAATAAGCCCAATAAAACAAGCAATCGGAAGTAAAAAGTAAAGTAAAAAAGCAGCACAAGCAAAAAATTTCTCGCTTGTCTTGGTTACTTATCAAAATAATGGCGAAAAATATAAATTATACATACATTACGTTAACTTGTACTGTGTCTTTTATATTTATAACATTATTATTATTTATAACATTATTAAATTAAAAATATTTTGTTACACCTAAAATAGCTTTTTCAAAATTAAACCCACTACCTGCAAATAAATGTGTGAATTCATTTTCCATAACTGCGCATACCAAGAAAAGAGATATGGCAGATATACAATTACACAATGTTTTTTTTTTTGACAGCAGTATAACTGGGTGACAGTTGTGCATGAGAGTTTATGGTTATAAGTAGTAAACCGTTCAATATATATATATATATATATATATATATATATATATATAATATAAGTAAGCGCTGCAGGCCTTACAGGCCCATGGCTTGATTGCATATTTCTTTCCAGAGTTTCCTATTTGGCGATTTTGTTTCCCAGTTTGTCACATTTAATAGTTCTAAGTCTTTGATCACTGCATCCTTCCACTTCTCTCTTGGCCGCCCCCTCCTCTTTTTCGCAATTATCCCACCTTTGTACACTATTTTAACTGTTCTACTTTCAGGCATACGCATTATGTGCCCTAACCATCTTAACCTTTGCGCACTGATCACTCCCGTTATTGCACTGTCATTATATAAGTTCATTACTTCCGCGTTTGTCCTTCGCCTTATTATAGGTCCTTCTTTTATTCCACCATAGATCTTCCTTAAGATTTTCCTTTCCCAAATTTCTAACTTGAGTTTATCACTTTTTTTTTAGCGTCCATAATTCACAGTCGTAGAGAACCGTTGGTCTAATTATAGATTTGTATACTCTAACTTTAGTTGCCCACTTTATTTCTTTAGATTTAAGAAACCCACGTAGTGCTCCTACGGTTTTACTTCCTTTAGCAATTCTTGCTTCTAATTCAACTTCTTCTTCGTTCTTATCTGTTATTAACACGCCTAGATAATTAAAACAGCTGACTTGGTCGAACATGTACATTTTGTTACTCTCACTTTTTATTTTCAACGGTGTGT
Source organism: Harpalus rubripes (assembly GCA_963082715.1). NCBI lineage: Eukaryota > Metazoa > Arthropoda > Insecta > Coleoptera > Carabidae > Harpalus > Harpalus rubripes. The sequence continues at coordinate 20,985,890 of OY720455.1, forward strand.
TTTCTGTTTGTTGGTTTAGGCTTAGCTTCATATATTTAGTTATCTCTTCATTTACCCGCAGTCCTACCATTAGTGCTGTATTTTCCAGTCTTTTAAAAACTTCTGCCATTTCTTCCTTTGTCCTTGTCAAAATGACTATGTCATCGGCATACACTAGAATTTGGTGTTTCTTATGGTATAGGACACCGGATGTATATATTCTTGATTTTCTAATAATCCATTCTAGTGCCAGATTGAATAATAGAGCTGATATCGGGTCCCCCTGTCTCAGTCCTCTTTCTACACTAAAGTTTTCAGATGTTGTTCCAATGATGACTACTTTACACTTGTTATTACTCTGAGTCATTCGTACAAGTCTTATTAATTTTTCTGGTATTCCCAGTTCTCCCATTATTTCATACAATTTATCTTTCTTAATAGAATCATATGCCTGCTTGGAATCTATAAATAGTAGATGTAACGGTAAGTTATGTTCAAAGCTATTTGCCATTATTGCCTTCAAAGAAAAGATCTGATCTGTTGTAGATCTGCCGCTCCTGAAGCCAGCCTGATATTCCCCTATAAGTGACTCTGCTCTTTCTTTTAATATATCCCTAATACAAGTTGCGAAAATTTTGTACGCTGTATCTAACAAGGCAATACCTCTCTAGTTTCCACATATGGTACGGTGTCCTTTCTTGTAAATGGGAAAAATTACTGCTTCTTTCCATCTGTCAGGCATAGTTTCAGTTTCCCACACTTCTTGAACCGTTCAATATACTAAGCAATAAGTTTCGTTTGCTTATCTAGCATTTGCTTACTTCATTGAACGCACCTGATTTATAAACTTTCAATGATATTCTTTGATATTTCTGGCAGTATATTTTATGCGTACTTAGCTTCTTAATCTAAATCTGGCTATCCATCTTCATTTTATTACATTCTATTCTCTACCATCCTTGTAAATTTGTATTTTGCAATTGTATGTCTTCTTTTGTTTGTGCTTCTGTCCAATAAATTACCTCATTGTTGTTAAACTAATCTATATAATAACCAATAGGTTATGTTTGTGATTTAGTATTTTTATAAGTTTTAGTTCATGTACAATGTTTTTGTAATACTTAACTTACCTTTATTATTATTTTGGCTCCTTTAGTCCTATTTCTGTGTTACTCGTATTAGTATTCTTTAACTTTTCATTCTCGGCGATCGCATGTGTTGTTTACAATTTGACGAAATTTAAACTGTTGGTACCCAGTGGCGTAATTTTCGTTTTTAAACGTTATTTCTTCTTTTTGATATTTTGTTTCAAATAACGCAGCGCCATCTTCTTCCTGCAAATTTTTAGGGTTCCGAAAAAGTTTTCAACCTCGAGGGACTCTTGTACTAGTTGTGTTACGCAGTTGGTTTTAACTAGCGTGTTGGCGAGTGGCCGATGGTTGACGAGATTTTAGTTTGACATGAAGCGGAGTACCCGTTATTATTTTGGTCACGCCATTGTTGAGAATTTCTATGACATCGGGGGTGCCTAATGACTTTTCAGTGTTGTCGACACAGACTCACCGCCAGGAGCATTCGGCGTGCGTGCTCAATTTCGCCAAGGAAACCAGTGCCGAAGCATTTCCAATCTACCGCACCAGGCCCAGCAACAGTGCAACAAGGCCCCTACCGCCTTCAACGGTCGACCCCGTCGCGAGGCCGCTATCATCAACAGGAGCCGGATCCATCCTAACGACCCCCGGCTAGCTGTAATCCGCCGATTCCATCAATATACGACTTTCCTATATACATACCCCATGACTCTTTGTTTTTAACGTTGTGACTTACGTGGTGTATCTGACTCATTCATAAATGTTCTTTTATTTATTGATTGTTTGTGCCATAAACCATGCTAACCATAAACCTCTACTCATCACTCCAATACCTTTTCGCTGACCACAAATATAAATCGTCGGTCATATCGCGCCGATATTTAAAACAAAACCCTAACCTAACGCATAATACGACCTGCGTTTTCCAAGACAGTTTTGTGCGTTAGGTTACGTAATGTCGAGGTGTATTACAGAAATTGCGTAAACCACGCCTCATCGAAATTTTATTTTTTTCTAAACGATCCCACGTTCAGCAGTGCATTCTTTCTTTTTTAAACGATGAGAAGATATCTTATTATTGAAATTGAAATAATTTGGGAACTTCCAGTTTCATTTATTAGAGGCTTTTAAAATTCCTTACATTTTTATTAAAACAATCATGTTGCATAATACATTAAATAGGACGTTTCGTCCGACATCCGTACATCATCAGCAATAATAAATTCGTAGTTTATATAAATATTACATATTGTAGGATTACAGTGTCCTAATTATAACACTGAGCCCATTACTTATTGCATATTTTTTGCAGCAGTTCCCAGTAAGTAATGCGCTCAGCGTTATAAAAAATGCTATAATTAAAATACTGCAATATACCAATATTATGTAATATTTATGTAAATTTCGAATTTATTCATGCTGATGGTGTGCAGATGTCGCATGTTCAATTTAATTTATTATGCAACATGATTATTGTAATAGAAAGCTAAGGAACTTTAAGACCTCCAATTCTTATCGTATATTTTAAATTATATAAATGTTCTATTATTTACAAAAATTAATGTTATATGAATTAAATGTTTTAAAAATCTGTGGCTAATTCAACGTAAAGCACATGTATATTTTTAAACAGTTACGCAATCAATATAACATTGAGACTTTAGCAAATCAGCTTATGTAAAATAACATCAGCATAGCGTGAACGTAGAATGTTATTCTGTTATCTAAAATAATAATAAAAATGTTTAATTGCAGTTTTATTTCGTACAGATATAAAATTTTATTTCCTTAGCCCATAAACAAGTTACGTTCATATTAATCATAATTTTGAGATATCATAAAAATAAATCAATATAAAATTTTATCCAGCCAAATACTTATTGCATAAAAATAATTTAGAGCTTTGTCAGTTTTTAAATCTGCACGAAATTATTTCGAAATCAGTCTAATTGAAGATTAATTACGGGTTTTAAAAACTGGAGGAATGAATGGTAAATGTTTAGGTATTCTTAAATGCAACTACTTTGAACGAATTTAAAATTAAATTCTAATATATAGTAACCATGTATCTTGTTCTCAATAAATCTAACGTGACCCTCGGTGGGTTTATGTTGTGCAGATGTAGACAATCAGCTCAATTCTGTAAATAGTTACTATGAATGTAACTACATAGTTACGATATAACTTTTATCTTGACTTGAATAAGTATTTTGTGTTTTTTCCTGTAAAATATGATTGTTTTTTTATTACATATTTTTATCTGAAATATACTCTTTTTTAAATATTTTTGTAGCAAGTTACTTCGGAACTACCACGTTTAATTAGTTGCTATGAATAAGAACTTTTATAATAACAAGTTACTATTTTTATAAAATCTTTCGAATTACAGAACACCAAATAGTAAAAAGTAACATAAATGGGCATGTTTATAGCAACAGTAACTTAATTGAATACCATTTGCGTAGTAACTTGGTTACAGAATTGGGCTGATGTTTGTTCCTCAAAGTGAATACTATACTGGAAATCACAGAGACGTTACTAATGCGCTGCATTTATGTTGATATTAATTTATGGAGTTGCTACACGCTGTACACGAATCTCGTATAGGTACTGTGCGTGCTTTGTGTTTGCCTCATATATACAAACTGCAACGATTAGGTTTCCCCAATCGCCTACTACATCCATACTATAACTGAAATAAAAATCATAGTTATGGATGATAATAAAAACAACATATTTATTAATAGGTACCTATATTGTTATGTACTGTAATATAAAATAGTTGTGTTTGTGTTTTCTTAGTGTGTTATATATTTGGTGTTAGTGTTGAAGAAATCCTGTTATACCCTCTATACTACACGTTTTACCTTATTCGTCGCTCCACAATAATAATAAGATGAAACTAACCTGCACACAAAAGAATATGGTATTAAACTTATTGAGATGTATGTGTGTATATAATATTATTTTACAAATGACTAATAAATTGTATGCATACAAAACACTGGTAAATTAGAGTAAAAATAATTTACGTATTACAATTCCAAAAATTACAATTTTTTATTTTCCACGCTTATAAATTTAATTATACGGCAAAACTAAATAAATGTAATAATTTTTTTCACTAATGACTACTGATGCTGATGGGCTCGTATCTGCCCGAAACGTCCATAATATATTTGTTTCAAAATAAATACAGACTGAAACTTATTCCTCGTTATTCTATTGTCATTTTATTTACTACTTCATATAAAAATTACAAATAATTTAATTCTTTTATTTATTAAAACAGTATAGTTAGTATGTTTAATTCTTTTCTATTTTTTAAACAAAATTAAATTTAGTATTAACAATGATTTTCATAAATGTCTTACTGATAATTGGATAGACTTTTTACAAAATCTCTTTAATTAAATCTTTAAGCAAGAAGTCATACTAGAAACTTGGGTTAAATTAAATTAAAAATGTTCTTTTAAAAAGGTAATCCTGATGAACCAACCTGTTATAGAAGTATCGCTCTAGTGCATTGCGTTACTAAAATATTTACACAAATCTTAAACAAAAAAATCCTTACGTGGTAGAAGATAACAAAATTCTTAACGAATTTCAGTCTGGTTTTAGAAGAAACAGGGGTACTACTGATAGTATTTTTTCTTTGTCCACATTTGTAAATCTCCAGTTGAGGTTAAAGGGTAACCAGGTCTTTGCTATATTTATTAATTTTAAATCTGCATTTGATTCACTTCATCATAGCCTACTGTGGCAGAAATTAAACTCCAATGGGATCAGCTCAAAAATTATTAGAATAATTAAAAATCTATATACCTAGTAAAGGACAAATATCAGTTATAGATAATAATGAAACAACTAAAACTATTGAGCTTAAAACTGGAATTTTACAAGATGAAAGTTTAAGGCCACTGACATTTTTTATATTTTAGAAAAAAAGGGGTCAAAGGTACCAATATTGACGGCATAAATGATGTAATCCTAATGTAATAAATTAAACTAAATACAGGTGTCCCATAACTTCAGGTACATATTAGAAGGGCATATAGTACTTAATATCCTGATTACGGAACAAAAAGAATTTTTTCAAAATTCCTATAATTAAGGGTAGTTCACTTAAGAAGAATATTTTTTGTACCCCTGGATACTATAATATTTGGAATAGTGAAATTAGTTATAACTATTACATAAAATAATTTAACAATGAAATTAATTTATGCAATTACGTCACACCAATTAAGTTTGGGAGATGTAATGAAAAAAAAATCAAATTATTTACTTTATTTTTACAAAAACTGTTCAAAATTATTTCCATTAGCAGCTAAACATAATGCAGCACGTTGAATTAAAGAAATTGAACAAGCCCGATGAATTGCATTCTCTTGTCTAATTCTTTCAGCACAATTTTCAACTCGTTGCCGTAATTCTTCAAGGGTTTCAGGTGCCTCTTGATTATCATTGACGAGGGATTTAAAATTACCCCACAAATAAAAATCTAACGGATTGAAATCCGGGGATCTAGGGGGCCAAGACGCGGGACCTCTTCGACCAATCCACCTGTCCTCAAATACTCTGTCAAGTCTGACATTTCTAGCAAAATGTGGCGGCGCACCGTCATGCATAAACCATGCATTTTGACGTACATTAAGAGGAATATCTTCTAATAATTCAGGCAAATTATTCAGCAAAAATTGTAAATAATCATTCCCAGACATTGTGTTAGGAAGTATGTATGGTCCCAGTAACGATCCGTTTACCAGCCCAAACATTTAGTGAATATCTGTGCTGAAAATGACTCCTGACAGCAGCATGTGAATTTTCTTCGGCCCAGTAGTGACAGTTATGAATATTATGTATACCATCACGAGTAAATATCGCTTCGTCGGAAAATATTACTTTTAACGTAAAATTGCCATCCTGAGCATGTTGGTTTAGAAGCCATTCACAAAACCTTACTCGAGAGTAATGATCGGGTTCAATTAACGCATGGACCCGTTGAAAATGATAAGGATGTAAATTATTATTCCTTAAAATTCTCCAAATTGTCATTCGTGGTACACCTGGTAGTTGACGAGATATTCTCCTTATGCTGATTGTTGGGTCATTGCGTACCAAATCTAAGACAGCATTTTCAATATTTACTGGTCTCCGATGAGCCCCGCCGTCTCTTCCCCGATTAGGTTGGAAAGAACCAGTGTCGCGAAGGCGTTGCGTAAGGCTTACAAATATGCGAGAATTCGGATGCCGTCGTCCTGGGAAACGTTCAGCGTAATAACGCTGAGCTAATCTACAGTTTTGCCCTGCTTCACCATACATTAGCAACATATCCACTAACTCACTGTTACTGTAACCATTAATATTTATAACAATAATCAGAAGAGCAGTATCAAATCTCTTATAAGAAACATAATTTATGTGGCCGGCTACTAGAAGCCTAATGAAATGATTGTATTATGCAAACATTTATTATTAATTAGATATAATACAACGTAATATTTAATATTAAAACTACCTATTCAACCAATGTCCCAAAACTGTTTCCTTCAAAAACCTCAAAAACTAATTTTTGAATTTTGAAAAAAATATTTTTGTTCCGTAATCAGGACATTGAGAACTATATACCCTTCTAATATGTACCTGAAGTTATGGGACAGCCTGTATATTATCAGTATACTGTAAATAAAAATACGTTAATGGTTAATACTGAAAAAACAATTTTTTAAGAGTTTATAGAGGTTGACCAAAAAAATTAACACGCGATTTCAAGTACAATAATCAAGTAGTTGAAGTAGTAAAAAATTATACATACCTGGGTATCAAATTTAATAGTTGTGGTATGTTTTATGAAGCTATCAAACACAATAACGTAAAAGCAAACTTGATGATACAAAAAGTTTATATATTGTTGTCGGTATCAAAATCTAAAAATTGGACTGAAAAGAATTTTTTATATAACGCAATTATTATATTAGCAACAGGACTTTTCGGTGCGGAAACCTGGGACCTCAGGTATTTTAAGGAATTAGAAAAGTCCCAAGCAAGATATCTAAGTTGTTTATTACGTTGTCAGAAATCAACACCTGGCTTCTTCCTTAGGATGGAAACCGGGGTAAAGTATATAGAAACTGAGGTTTTCAAAAGAGCACTTAACTGGTGGCACAAATTATATATAATGGAAAATCACAGAATTCCAAAATTACATCTTAATCGCCAACTTAAAGAAATTCTTTTCACTAGGTTTTGGTAAGCTTTGGACAGACCAATTCATTTCCAAAAGTGACACTGAAAAAATTGAAGATAATTTAATTACTACTTTAAGATTCAGCGACTGGGCGCCACTGGTTTAGAAGCGCTAGCTTACGGCATAAACACTTGAACATGTCTCACCCCTTGGCGCCCGCCCGTCCTTTAGTTCGGGTATAGCCACAGTGCCGTGCGGGTGTGAAAGTGTCAATAAGAAAAGATTAGCTGCTTGCAGTAATTGTAGGTGAGTGGTAGAACTCACTGTCATTCTGATTATTATACAGGCATAGTTTGGTGTGGATCACCAAATGCTTGATTGATATGTTATACACTGCTTGTGTATTTGATATGCATGGTATATGCGAAGTATACATTTGTATTATTTGTTTGTGGCCGCAAACGTAGTAGTTTCCTAATTAATTATCCGAAGAGTTGTCCCAGACAACTCTGGGTCCATGGAGCTTTATGCTTCGAGGTGTGACGACACCAAATGAGAGGCTGGGATCCACGAGAACGTCTGGGACGTTAAGGATAAACCTGGGGTTTATCATGATAGGTCTGGGACCTATAAACGTGTGATCGTAAGCTAAACTCTCATAACGGGTCTGGGACCCATTGACCACTGAGAGGTCGAGTTCTGGGAACTCACATGTCTGGGACATGCAAACGAGAGGCTGAGACACACGATAACGTCTGGGACGTTAAGGATAAACCTGGGGTTTATCATGATAGGTCTGGGACCTATACACGTGTGATCGTAAGCTAAACTCTCATTATGGGTCTGGGACCCATTGACCTCTGGGAGGTCAGAGCTCTGGGAGCTCAACATGTCTGGGACATGCGTATGTGGCTACGGTACCGCTAGTGGCTCAGAAATGATTATTCACGAGAGCCGTATTCCAGCAATTCGTCAATGCACTGGGTGTATACTTTTGCGGATAGGGGTACCGGAAACCACAAGGTGTTAGGCCGCATTTGATATGCGGGGCACCTGCCCAAGTCTGGGACTTGGGAGCAACCTTATTCCTGCCCCCCCTCCTGTCTATCTTATTAGATGATAATGCACGCCTGTGATAATTGTTGTAAATTGGAATGACAACGTGTATTTTATCCCACTTAGGGGAACGCGTCGTAGAGGGCCAGTCCGTCGCTGACAAAGTTGCGTGTGTGGGAAAAGACGCCGATAACAGGTCAAAAAGAAAAGTGAATTGTATATATTAGATTATTGCATGTATTACCGCCCATATATTCTAGTTAAGTAATAAATGAAAAAGATTAATAAAAATTAGTAAAAACCATAGCTTTTATCTCAGAAAGTGGGATCTGAATCAGGATCACGTTGGGCATTGTTTTATGTCTGTTAAAACTTTACACTGCGTAACACTTAAGAAACATAAATCCATAAGATAAACCCATCGGTCTGACCGTCGCATCACACGTGCGGAGTAATAAATTTAGTTGAAAATGTCAAACCTTATGAGTGGTACTTGACTCAGTTGTTTAGGTCGAGCGGAACTAATGGGCACTGTTCAGTTTTGAGCAACTAAAAATGCATCCTAAAACTGTCAACCCGAAAGGCTCATAAATTTAAATAATATCATTTGTTTAGTTGTGTCTGTTCCTCATTTGTCTCACCCTGTATAGATTTATTAGAATATTTCACATCGGACATAAATGATAATACTTTATCAATGCAATTATTAAATTTATAGTATCCGTTTGATCGGTGAAATTAGGGAACAAGTTGTTACAGAGAAGTGTAACAAAATTCGGTAATTCGGATATTACAATAGTGATTGTAATTGTAAATCTTGTAGATGTCGATTTTATTGCAAAACTAAATTAAGAAAGAAGCAGTGTTGTACACTCCTGTTATGCCGAACCAGAGAATGATCTACAAGTAATGTTAAAACTAAATTTTAAAGGCAAAATTTACTGACATTGTTAAATAAATACATTATAATTGTTTTATTTAAAATTTAACTGAAATAAAGTGTACTAAATCGAAATTAATGTACGGGATAATAAACTCATAATTTATCACGCCTGTCGCTTATCAAAACACGAGGAAAAAGTAAAAGAAATGATTAAATAATTATTTGATAAATACATTATTATGTCTCGTGGCCGCGTGCCTGAATGGCTGGTCGCGAATCTGGGTAACCGGCTTCGATCCCGACCGACGCCAAATGTTTCAAAATTTAAATGGCACAAAACTGACGCCTGTGCTGTGCTCTCCACGCCAGCAATGAGTGCGTGTGAGGTGACGCCTGGTATAAGCGCCCCTTACGGTACAGTCATCATCATTACTGAGGTCTGTGTGCAGGGCGGATTGTCGCACCCAGCAATGGGTAGTACGTTGTAATGATGTATTTATTTTACTTATTTTACATTATTGAAGATTTATATTCACCATATGCTTCTCATGTTTTATTAGTGAAAATGAAAACGGGTGAAATGCGTCTTTTTGTATAGATTATCGCAAATTGAATAATGTTACTGTTAAACATATATATTCGTTACCGCGAATAGATGATCAGCTTGATCGGTTACGGGGATGTAAATATTTTACAACTCTTGACCATACTTCTGGTTATTATCAGATACCCATCGCGTAAGAATCAAAATTGAAAACAGCGTTTGTAATACCGGATGGACAATATGAATTTAATCGGCTGCCATTTGGTCTTACAAACACTCCCAGTATTTTTGAGAGAATGATGGATAAGATTTTAGGCACATATAAAAATAATATAGCAATGGCGTATATCGATGATATATTAATACCATCTAGGACTATAGAGGAGGGAATCAGAAATTTGGAAATAATTTTGAAAATAATGCGAAAGGAAGGGTTAACATTAAAACTTAGTAAATGTGTTTTCTTTGCAACCAAAATCGATTATTTAGGACTTGAAATTAGCCGTGACGGTATACGGCCGGGTGCAGAAAAAAATTAGGGCTGTAAAAGATTTCCCAGTACCTCAAAATGTACATAATATTAGACAGTTTATCGGATTAACAAATTATTTCCGACAATTTGTAAATAAATACGCCGAAGTAGCACAGCCACTTACAAAGTTATTAAAGAAAACGGAAACGTGGAATTGGACAGAGCAGCAACAAAATGTTTTCGAGAAAATAAAACAAAATTTAATTCAACATCCGATTTTTGCTATTTATAACCCTCATGGTGAAACGGAAGTACATACTGATGCGAGTAAAATGAGTATAGCAGGTATCTTACTCCAAGACAATGGTAGTTTACAGCCTGCCGCATACTACAGCCGTCAAACAAACTGTTGTGAAACAAAATTTCATTCTTATGAACTGTAAACATTGGCAGTAGTTGAAAGCTTAAAGAAATTCCGAGTATATTTTAATCGGTATAAATTTCAAAGTTATAACTGAGTGCAATGTTTTAAAAACTGCATGTTTGAAACGGGAGTTATTGCCGAGAATTGCACGCTGGTGGTTAGATCACTAAGAATTTACATTTACCGTCGAATACCGACCTGGTGCGCGAATGAGTCATGTAGATGCTTTGAGCCGTAACCCGGAAACTACAGAGCAACCGGCGGAAGAAGTACAAATTTTTAAAATAAAAACCGTTGATTGGGTGTTTTCGGCCCAATTAACCGATGAAAAGGTTCGCGAAAATCATAATATACTTTTGAGGACTCTGAAACCGAATACGAGAAAAGTATTTATAAAAATTATGCCCTACGCGAGGGGCGAGTATATAGAATAACAACGCAAGGTATTCAGTGGGTGGTACCAAAAGGGTTACGTGTACAAATTGTCCGCAGTGCACATGATGAAATGGGATATTTTTCTGTAGAGAAAACATGAAAGAAATTATGTGAAACATACTGGTTTCTAAAGATGAGAACGTACGTGCAAAAATACATTTCGTGCTGTATTTCATGTATTTATAGTAAAATACCGGCGGGTAAGAAAGAAGGATATTTAAATCCGTCTGAAAAAAAAATCCAGTACCTTTTCATGCTTTACATATAAATCATTTAGGTCCGTTTCCGAAATAACTTAAAGATTAGACGCATTTAATCGTTGTGGTAGATGCTTTCACAAAATTTGCCTTTGTCAAAGCGGTAAAATCTCTCAAAAGTAAAAATGTTGTCAAATAGTTAAATAAATTATTTGGAACATATGGCGGACCTATAAGAATAATATCAAATAGAAGTACGGCTTCAAATCAAAATCATTTTTAAAATATTGTCAAGACACGGGAGTAAAACATATTAAAAATGCTGTGGCTACACCACGAAGTAATGGTCAAGTTTAGCGATTTAATAGAACTCTTTTATCGGAATTATCGGCTAGGTGCGAAGATGCTGATAAATGGCAAGATCATATAGCAAAAGTACAATTCTATATGAATAATATGTACAATAAAAGTACAGGTAAAACACTAAGTGAATTACTTTTTGGGTATAAACCGCGTCCGTTAATAAATTCATTATTAACTGCGAAATACAAGTAGAGCAACCACATTCACGTGATATGAACGTAGAGCGAGAAGAAGTAGCCGAAAAATTATTGTTTGACTCAGTGTTGCAAAAGAACAAACTGATAAAAAAATAAAAACGAAAGTCAGCTAGAAAATATAAGGAAAATAATTTAGTAGTATTCGAGAAGCAAATTATTGGCGAAGGCGTTAGTAAGAAATTAAAACCACCATACGCGGGCCCTTTTATAGTAAATAAAGTATTGCCGAATGACAGATACATAATTTGCGACCTCCCTGGATCAGACAGAAGCCGCCGGGCTAAATACGAAAATACAGTGGCCGTCGACAAGTTAAAGCCGTGGACCTCTCCAGGAGGTATGTCTTCGGACTCGTCGTGTGAAAGCGGTGAAAGTGATGAAGACTTAGGGTTGGATACAGAAAATAGTTCGAATACCGATAATTAAATTATTTATGAACTTTAAACGCCTCCTCGAGGACGAGGAGATAGTCAGGATAGGACGAATGTAAGATTCACTTTTCGACTGGGCGCCACTGGTTTAGAAGCGCTAGCTTACGGCATAAACACTTGAACATGTCTCACCCCTTGGTGCCCGCCCGTCCTTTAGTTCGGGTATAACCACAGTGCCGTGCGGGTGTGAAAGTGTCCATAAGAAAAGATTAGCTACTTGCAGTAATTATAGGTGAGTGGTAGAACTCACTGTCATTCTGATTATTATACAGGTATAGTTTGGTGGGGATCACCAAATGCTTGATTGATATGTTATACACTGCTTGTGTATTTGATATGCATGGTATATGCGAAGTATACATTTGTATTATTTGTTTGTGGCCGCAAACGTAGTAGTTTCCTAATTAATTATCCGAAGAGTTGTCCCAGACAACTCTGGGTCCATGGAGCTTTATGCTTCGAGGTGTGACGACACCAAATGAGAGGCTGAGATCCACGAGAACGTCTGGGACGTTAAGGATAAACCTGGGGTTTATCATGATAGGTCTGGGACCTATAAACTTGTGATCGTAAGCTAAACTCTCATAACGGGTCTGGGACCCATTGACCTCTGGGAGGTCGAGTTCTGGGAACTCACATGTCTGGGACATGCAAACGAGAGGCTGAGACACACGATAACGTCTGGGACGTTAAGGATAAACCTGGGGTTTATCATGATAGGTCTGGGACCTACACACGTGTGATCGTAAGCTAAACTCTCATTATGGGTCTGGGACCCATTGACCTCTGGGAGGTCAGAGCTCTGGGAGCTCAACATGTCTGGGACATGCGTATGTGGCTACGGTACCACTAGTGGCTCAGAAATGATTATTCACGAGAGCCGTATTCCAGCAATTCGTCAATGCACTGGGTGTATACTTTTGCGGATAGGGGTACCGGAAACCACAAGGTGTTAGGCCGCATTTGATATGCGGGGCACCTGCCCAAGTCTGGGACTTGGGAGCAACCTTATTCCTGCCCCCCCTCCTGTCTATCTTATTAGATGATAATGCACGCCTGTGATAATTGTTGTAAATTGGAATGACAATGTGTGTTTTATCCCACTTAGGGGAACGCGTCGTAGAGGGCCAGTCCGTCGCTGACAAAGTTGCGTGTGTGGGAAAAGACGCCGATAACAGGTCAAAAAGGAAAGTGAATTGTATATATTAGATTATTGCATGTATTATCGCCCATATATTCTAGTTAAGTAATAAATAAAAAAGATTAATAAAAATTAGTAAAAACCATAGCTTTTACTACTGATGAAAATAAAACAATAAGTTCAAATTACAATATTTTTTTCAAATTATTTAAAAAGAACTATGATTTGGAAAGCTATTTAGACAATAATTTTGAAATGTTTAAAGTACAGCTCATAGCTCAATTGAGAATGTCATCAAAATATACAATAATACTAATCATAAATAAATCTAAAACGAGCTCTACCCGTTGTGTACGATATGTAACCTATAAGAAAAAGTTAGTCTCTACCACTTTTTCTACCAATGTCCGATTTATGAACCTTATCGTAAGAAATATATAATGCCACTGTTAAACAATAATTTGACTATAAATAAGTCAAACTATTATTTACTCTGGAACAGTGTCGAACAATGTAAGATAAATTCAATATTCTACTATACTGTGAGTTCTTTGAGATTACGTTCCTTTTGTGCGAATGAATAATAAACCTTAAACGTTGCATAATATTACAACTGTAAATTTTTATTAAATACTTTTGCTATTTACACGGTTTTCATTATAGTTACATCTCTTAGAAAAGTTAATGTCTCCTTAGAGAAATATATTATTTGTAATTTGTACATAGAAATATACAGGCTTATCATACTTCGGGAAAAAAAAATGAAAGGGCATATAGTACTGACCAAAATGAGTAAAAAAGGCTTTATCAACATGGCTCCGATCTTTAATTTTTTCCGAGAAAGAGGCCATTTACTATGAGAATCAAAGAAAATTGACAGTGATTGAATAATTTATTGTCTATGTCAGTAAATAGACTATAAAAAAACAATAAAATTTTGTATGAAATATTTTTGTCAATTTCTAATAGTAACGAAGTTATTTGAAAATCAGAGATTGGCCAAGGTAGCTCCAACATTTAAATTAGTACAATTATTTGTTTTTTTTTAAAAAAACAAACCTCTGAAAGGTAAAAAAAGTCTTATTTATATTAGAAACTATTGAAGATCGAACCCATATTGATTAAGCCTTTTTACTCATTTTGATCAGTACCATATATGCCCTTTTATTCTTTCCCGATGTATGGTTCTACCCCGTATTATTAAAAATAAAATTTAAATTACATTTATTATTATTTACTATTAGTATTTTTTATGTTGTTGCTGTTATTATAATTATCGATGTTGTCATTTTTACCTCTCGCTAAGAGAGGTATTGGATTCATGCTAAAAATCGCATATCCAGATTTTAGTGAATAAGCACGTTTTAAGGTATCTAGAATCCAATTATAATATTTTTACGATGATGTCCGTGTGTGCGTGTGTGTGTGTGTATGCGCGCGTGCGTGCGTGTCTGTGTGTGTCTGTGTGTGTGTGTGTGTGTGTGTGTGTGTGTGTGTGTGTGTGTGTGCGTGTGTGTAGGTGTGGATGTTGGATCTACGATATCTCAAATACTATAAGACTTAAGACATTTTTAACTACGGATTCCTCAATCTACAATAATGGAAAGAGTTGATTAAGTTTTGGTAACAATTAGACAACCGGAAGTAGTAGTTACAAGAAAAAAATCATCTAAATATTATTTATCGAAAATTTATGTAAATACTTATATTAAAGAACGTTAACTTCTTTATTCGATAAATATAAATTCATTATTATATCTTCTATAGATTTAGAGATAAAGGAATGCATATAAAATAATTTGATGTAAAAATTCTCAGATCAAACTACTTCAAGACAAGAAATTCAAATGTTTGTAATTCACACATAAATGTCACTATCAAAAATATTTGTATGCCACAGTCAAAAATATTTGTACATCATTATGAAGATATGAAAATAAATAAAAAATCAACAACGCAAAAGAATATATCTAAAAAAGAGTACAAAAGGAATTTGAGAAAAAATGACGAATAAAAGAAAAAGAAAAGGAAAGTAGAAAAAAAATTCAGGATATTGACTATAAAGAAAATGTATGTATTGTACATAATTTATATTAAAATAATTATTTTGTAGTGAGACATGAATATATGCATTTGTATTTAAAAATATTTTTCGTTTTATGCGTACAACCAGGTAAAACATCTGGCGAGAGGTTATGTGCTGGCCACATCAGATTTTTGATTTTGTGATTATTATTGTTATTAAGGAATAATACTATTATTACTATTATACCGGGTGTCTCCTTTATTTCCCGAACATAGGAAATATTAAAATTATCATTTTTCATTTCAAATTTTCAATTTTCATTTCAAAACATTTCATTCAATATGTCAAAAACATTAAACATTTTTTTTTCGTGGCACTGATAATTGCCATAAATCGAGAATTTTCTTATTATAACTCGTACATAGGAAACAATTGAACGATAAACTTGGAAAAATTTTACAAAATTAATAGGTAAAGAGATATCGCCAAATCAAAATTTTGACATTGAATTTCCTATGTCCGGAAAATAAAGTAGACACCCGGTATATAAATGCTACTAATGGGAATTTGTAATGCTTTTGTAACTATATTAAACCAACCTTTGTTGAAAAGATGTATAAATCTTATATACATATATAATTAAATTTAATGAAATGTCACAAGAAATCATTTCTAAGAGGAGAGTAATAAGAATACAATAAACGTTGGATGTTATTTCACTTTGTATAACGATTATACAAACTTGCATCTCAATTTCGGAAAATTTCCTTTTTGTACCTAACAGATTTAACACAAAAAATAAGAAAATTAAGGTAAGTAGTATAAAATATTAAGTACTTTGTCGTATTATTTCATGTTTCTCAATAGTTATTTGTATCACTAGTCCAGAAACTGAAAATTTGCGAGAGCGAGTATATTTTGACCAAATTAATCTATAGGAGATGACAACAATGACAGCATATTATTATTTTTATGACAAAATTTTGTTACGTAAGTTACAATAATTAAAGATTTAGTCCTAATATTTGTAAACATTTGTTAATTCATGTGTTAAATATAATCTTAAATTGACATATTACTAGAACAGTAATACTAACTCCTTTTGCCGGCGTAGGTTCTGGATGATTTTGAGTTCTGTAATACTAGTCAAATTAGACGGAGGTGTGAAAAAAAGATTTTATTTCAATTATACATATCATTTAATCTCAAAATTGTTAAGCTTTCTGAAGGTAAGGACATTGTTCTTCAAATACGTACCTACATATTGTAGGCGATCATGACATCTTTAGGTCGGCAATCGGCAATAAATTGCTGCACTCAGACCAACAGTGGAGAGACCAAGAAGAAGAGATTCGTCGCACATGCGCAACGCGATGACTGCTGACAAAGAAATGATACTCGTTCATGTTCTTTGTACTGAGACGCATCACATGTGCACTCGTAAATAAATACAAAGTCTACTTATACGGTTTGATGTTATTTCTTCCACAAAGACCAGCTACCGCCGTCCTCTCAGCTGCAAAATATATCTTTTATTCAGCTCTATTCTTTAATATTAGTGTGAACGTTAAATTCGAAGGTCACCGTTATTGTTATTTATGTTATAAGGATCGTAACGTCAATTATTATGGTACTAATCGTAAAGATTATCAAGAGAGGCAAAGCCTAGTTTAATAACACGACGTGTGTCATATGATTAGTAACAATCCGTATTACATACAAAATGAATGAAAAATTAAAATAAAGTATTTGGTATTGAACAAAAAGAAAATGAATCTGAAAAATGAGATATGCTGTACCTTGTTACCATCCATAGCTTATTATGATACTTAGTACTCTCATGGACTCATTATGGTCCTTGGCCTATAATGAAACACATTAGAGTACTCAAATTGAGGACTATAACGTCATTTTGGCACGGCAGTATATAAATATTTTTTCATAATACCAAAATGTTAAACTTGCTTTAAAAGTATTCTATGCTCAAACAATATACGCGTCACAACAGCCACGGCCGTTATTTTTTATAAGTGCAATTATTAAAAATCAAGTGTTTTTAAAAAATCATGGCATCATGAAGTGTCACCTGTCAATATATCATAGAAAATAGAATTTTCAGAAGATATTTTATGTTAGTACGAAAAATTCTGAACGTCACATGGCCGATATGCAAATACGGACGCTGTTGAATGTAAAATCTCAGCTATCGCCTCGATTTTACAATATTCAACCGCGTCTGTTATGTGCTTCATATCAGCCTTATGACGTTATAGTTATTAACGTCAATCAGCCGTGTTTGTTTTACATCGGCCCTGTGATCACATAAAATATCATCTGAAAATTCCATTTTCTATGGCATATTGACAGGTGACAGCTCTTCGTGACACACTTCATGATGCTGCGATTTTTTTAGAAGCACTTCCCTGGCTAACTAATTACCATGACTGACTACCATTTAGAAATACATTGGGGTGATTAAAAAACAACTGAATTTGTTACTTTAGTCAACGCTTAATCACCCTGGTTTAAGAGGAAATACTAGCGGTCAGAGTGTTAAAAATTTAAAGCAAAGTTAATATTAAAAATGGTTTTACTAACGGAACGCAAGTCGTCAGCTTAATTCAGCTGACTATGTAACTAAGTAACTAGGTATGTAACAGACTCTCGGGCATAGCTGCGTCCCTTTTATATAGCTGCCATTACCTTCTAGAGAGCTCTAGAATATTCGACCCCATAACAATAAAGAACACAAAAGATTCAGGCATTCTTTGATCTCCCGTTATTTACTTAAATTGTTTGACAATAGAAAAATGTCTTTGTCTCCCAAAAATACTAAATATTCACCAAATTTTAAACAATATATAATTTTAAATCAATAACTAAGTATTGCCTTCTTGTTAGACTCGAAGATTGAAAACGCTCAGTAAGCAAAAAACAAAAACGGCCAAACCGCGTTGTCTATCTAAACTTACAAAGATCAAAATTTATTTGCGATTTTATTTTAAGAAAAACTAGAACATACTCACCCTTACCTAACGCAACAAAATCACGCCCTAGTCATTATATATTTGTTAGTTTTCCAAACATATCCTAATATAATCTAACCTAGTATAACACAATACACAAAAAATTTAATTTCATTTCGGTGTTCGTTGTATATCGCGTAATGAAAGTTTTTGGTCCATGGTATATATATATATATATATATATATATATATATATATATATATATATATATATATATAAATTAGGTAAACATTTAATTTGATCCTATTGATCCGGAGAACCCAACTTTAACATTTAAGTAAAGTATCACTTCCGGTTGATCGTTCGTAAACAAAATGTAATTTGTTCCAATAAATAGAAAAGTCTATAATATAATAATAATGTGTGTGTGTGTGTGTGTGTGTGTGTGTGTGTGTGTGTGAGAGAGAGAGAGACCGCGCGCGTACGTGCGTGTGTGTCTGTTTACGCTCTAACTCAAATACTATCCTTCAAAAAAAATTAAAACTTTGTATTTCTACCTTATTCTAACATAGGAAGAAGTCGTTAGATTTTGGTGCAAATCAGATTACCGGAAATGGTACTTTACTTGAAGCTCAAAATAGTCGAAGATCATGTTATTTTTTCGAGATTCGTGTTATAAAAATTAAAGATTATTATTTTTTTACAGATTTGCACAAATACTTTTTCTATATATTTTATGGATAAATTTTTTAAATTATCTATAATTTAAATCCCGGAGCCAACGCTTTATACAAACAACTTCTTGGTTACACAGTTCATATCGCAAATGTATGTTACTGACAGATAAATGTCACTGTCAAAGAACTAATTATTTCAAATTAATAATAGTAACGTTTTAAAATAAAAATAGTAAACAGAACCATAGTTACATGGAATGGATCTTAATAGTTTCCAGCATAACTAAATATGTATGTATGTATATTTAAATTAATAAAAATTAAATAGTAGGAGGTATTATATTGGCCACATCCGATTTTTAATTTTATTATCAAATATATCTCATCCCTCAGGAAACTAGAAAATTATTTTTTAATTGGCACAATGAATTAATTGGTTTCTTAGTAACGGTTATAAAGCAATATTACAATTCAATGTAAAGAATTTCGTAAAGCTGGTGTATTTTACGATTTTTTTATTTTTTATTTAAGCAACAACTATAGGAAACTGTTTATTTGCTAGTGATATAATTTCTTTTAAATCACTCTCACAGAATTATGTCTCACTCTGAAACAAATAATACATTTAAAATATCGCCAGACACGAAAATAACACTCACCACAGTCTCTACGAGACAAATTAGCAAATTTTATTAATTTTCACGACACAAATGACAGGAAATAAAGCTTGTTTATAATTTATATATAAACGACTTGACGTCTGTCAACGGCAATTGTCATTCACTGCCTACTAATTGATAATGGTTTTAATTATTATTTCGTCAAAATTGAATAAATTATTGTATGAACCACGTGAGTTAAGAATGTTTATTCACTCAAAGAATTTAACTTAAACTTTCTTTTTATGAATAAACATTATCTTACTCACTTGGTGTATAAATATCTATTAAACACGAGCTTAATTAATGTCTCCAGTAAACATTTCATTTATACGATAAACTTATAGTTACAATATTTCCTAGTAAAATTGTGTTTTCAGTTTTGATTGACTTTATACTATGTGGCGTCGTTTGGGTTAAAATAAAAGTTTCTGCCTTAAAGGTGTACATAGGAGATTAACATGGGAAATCAGTTTTTTGCAATTTCCTTCTCGCCTACTTATTTTAAGCAAAAATGCGTCAAATAAAATTTTAAGGTATAAAATTCTACATCTAAAACAATAAACATATATATATATATATATATATATACAGGGTGTTAATTAAAAAGCGGGCCATAGGCGTTTAACATGGGAAATCAGTTTTTCCTTGCGCAAAACTTCCCATTTAATTTTAAACAAAAATGTTTCAAATAAATATTGTAGAGAATTAAATTCTACACCAGCATCACTAAACAGATTTTATTTTGCATATTTAGTAACCTATAAAATCCAATTTGAAATTTTATAAATATTACTCATTTGTAGTGATAGCCATGAAATTTAACAAAATTACAAAGAAATGCATATCGTTTGAATTGTCAGAATTTCGATTTTGCAGGTTACAAAATAAAAATAAATAAATTATAAGCAATAATTTAGATGTAGATTATAAAAACAAAATAGTTTAAAGGACTTAGGATAGAATATAATTATCAGTAATTTTTATTTGAAAATCGAATTTCTGACAGTTCAAATAATATGCATTTCTTTGTAATTTTGTTAAATTTCATGGCTATCACTAGAAAATGAGCAATATTTATAGAATTTCAATTCGGATTTTGCAGGTTTCTAAACATGCTAAATAAAATCGATTTAGTCATTCTGGTGTATAATTTAATTATCTACAACTTTTATTTGAAACACTTTTTTCTAAAATTAATTGGGAACTTTTGCGCAAGGAAAAACTGATTTCCCATGTTAAACGCCTATGGCCCGCTTTTTAATTAACACCCTGTATATGTGTGTGTGTGTTTATTGTTTTAGATGTAGAATTTTATACCTTAAAACTTTTATTTGACGCATTTTTGCTTAAAATAAGTAGGCGAGAAGGAAATTGCAAAAAACTGATTTCCCATGTTAATCTCCTATGTACACCTTTAAGACAGACACACGGTATATATTGCAGAAACTATATATATATATATATATATATATATATATATATATATATATATATATATATATATATATATATATATATAAAATTTCGTGATATAATATTTTGCCATGTTTATATACGAGTACACAATTTTCATTGTGATATATAGAATTTTTAGTTCTACAAAATGCCGCAATACAATGAAGGCGCTGTTCTTCAGTTTAAGTTGTTTAAGTAAGTTTAATCATACAAATGTCAAAGATAAAATCGCCATTTTGGCTCCAATGTGTTTATAACATATGCCTAATCGCACTACTTTAGTAATCTAGTAAGAGTGAACGCCCTCATTATATTGCGGCATTTCATAGAACTAAAAATTCTATATATCGCAATGAAAATTGTATATATCAATACGAGAAAATATATATCGCGAAATTTTATATATCGTCCCTAAGTGGCAACACCGACCATCTCACTAAACGAGATGTAAACCTATTTTTTATTCAAAATTTTACAGGAAATCGATTGGGCAGCTCACTTTGCCGATTCGGACACCAGAAAGCTCGTGAATCGCAAATATTACAACAGTGGCTAATTAAAATCAATATTTTGTGAAATATTGAAAAATAAACGGTGCGTCACATGATTCCCTCACAAAATGTGGCAGTAAAACTATCAGAAGTGAAGAGACAATTTTGATTTTACGTGAAAATTTTTAGTTGACACAAACTTGCTTTGCTATAATCTACAATGATATTCGACATCGACAGTGTTCGTATTTGTCGCCCAAAACTATTTTGACTAACTAGAGTTTTTAATATTTAGTACCCAAAAAACACTACAAAAAGAATGTTTTGCAAAAACAGAAATTCATTTCTATTCTACATTTGAAATGGCAATTTAGCATATATTCGTCATTTTTAGTGGGAAGCAATGATAATGACAACCAAATAGGTACCGAATAATAAAAAGATATGAAGATATAAGAATGATAGATTTTTAAAAAAATCAAAAACAGGTTCCTCGAATTATCAAAAAAGTAGGTGACAACTCTGGAAAAGCTATAACGCGAACAGCAGCAATAAATTTACGTAAAACAGTCTATCTAGAAGTATTTGGAATCAATTTAGTTTTATCTATATTATATTTCAATTATTAATTTAATAAAGAATTAAATTACAATGAAATTTGGTCTCTTTACTTCTGACATAGCCCTTTATTTCCAAATAGCTCGCAAATGTAACTCAAAATATTTGACCAAAGCTAGGACAAATACTGTGGAGTCGCATCAGAAGATTACACACATTCTTTCATTTATTTACTCTAGAGATTCCCGCAATTTGTGTGTATTAAATTTCTCAGAAGTCATGGAGCAGCAACGCTGATGGGACAATATGCGGAATAGCTTTTTGCCGACAATAGCAAAGAGCAAATTCAAGCGGAAGGCGAAAGATTATGCATTTGCCAAAAATTTCTGCCGTTAAAATAAGACTCAACCACAATAATTCTTCATTTATGCCACTTGTACGATTTGATATGTGTATTCCTTTTTATTTTTATCTTATTAATTTCTTGTAAGTGTAAAATATTCGATAAAATTTTTTAGTTGCCATATTTGCACTGACACTATTGCTCTTGCCTAGGGAGTCAGTGCACAACAGTCGCACTGAGCCAGTGCACGGTGCAACTTTTTCTTAAGCTGAAAACGCATAAGCTGACTAAATTTTGCACTCAATGACAATCTGAAAACGCTCAGTGCAGAAAAGTGCGCACTCGACTTGTAAGCTGAAAATGCTATTATTGTTTCGTTTTATTTGGGCTTTTCAGTTATTATCAGTTAACAGATATATAAAGTAAATAACAAGAGCGCGATCAATACAGACATGGTCTTGGTATTGATCTCGAATGACCTTAACTTATGCCCATACTCGTAAACACTCGTAATAATTATTTACGTATAGAGGGCCGAAAGAAATGGTTTACGCTTGCGAACAAAATTAGAAGCCCGACCCGTAGCGGAGGGTTTTAATTCGTCCAAGGGTATACACTCTCGACCTGAGGTATCGACAATATTTTGCTTATTACTGTAATCAAATGAAATATTTAAAAATTATTTTTTAAATACATTTAAAGCTTGTTACTAGTGTAGTAGAGGTATGGCTACGATATGTCGATAAATAAAATATATTGATATATTAAAAATATATCGAATACAAATATTTGATAAATATTTAAACGATATATCGAGTAATTTATCACATATGTAGGTGCGATATATCGTTACGATAGAAATATTTTTGTATTGTATTGTTTACTTTTATAATACTGCTAGGTGCTGTCATCTACTGGCCGTATAAATTTTAACATTTATAGAATACCGATCGAGTGTATGAATTTAATCATTAATACCTTCACCACTTCATTGCCACTTTTATTACGAACTGTTTTTAATAATGGGACAACCATTAACTTGTGTAGGTATGTGGTTTTATTTATACCTTGTGTTTTCTTCACCGATTGATATATTCCCATTGATATATCGAATAAATCGATACAGCTTCAAAATATATCGAATGACACGATATATGCTACTACTTTTTCCATCCTTATAGTGTAGCTTTAGCGGAACTAATACCATTTTTTTAAAATCTGATGTGGCCAGCATATGACCTCCCGGCAATTTCATGTTTGAAATAGCAATGAGCTTTAAGTAAAGTATCACTTTCGGTTGATCGTTTGTAAACAAAATATAATTTGTTGTTCCCATAAATAGAAAAGTCTGTAAAACCAAATTTTAGATTATATTTTATTATTTTTTTCCTCGGAAATCTGTTAAGAGCTCTAAATTAAGTACCACTTCCGGTTTATCATATAGGTATAGTCGAAATGTCATGTCTCAAACTATACACGGGTTTTAAATACCAAATTTGAGAAGTTTTCAATCATGTTTTAATATATTTTTTCAAGAAAATCTGTTTATAGCTTCAAATAAAGTATCACTTCCGGTTTATCAATTTTAGAAAAAATCTAACTTGTCATTCTCATTAATATAAAAATCTTAAATACGAAATTTGAAAAGTTTTGGAATATATCAGTATATATTTTTCACAAAAATCTGTTGAGAGCTTCAAGTAAAGTATCACTTCCGGATTATCAATTTTAGCCAAAATTTAATCTGTTGTTTCTCTTCATACAAAAATTTTAAATACTAAATTTGACAAGTTTTGAAGTATATCATAATACATTTTTCACGAAAATCTGTTCAGAGTATCACTTCTGGTTTATTCATTTTAGCCAAAATCTAATATGTTGTTCCCCTTGATATAGAAGTCATAAATGCAAAAATTTAAAAGTTTTGGATTATATTTTAATATACTTTTTCATTAAAAACTGTTATGAGCTTCAAGTAAAGTATGATTTCCGATTATTAAACTCTTTACATGAATGCAGAAAGCTTAAATACGGAAAATAAAAACATTTGGAAGTTTGTTATAAGAGTTATCGTGGAGGAAAAAATCATCACACACACATCATCGAAAAAATAGTAAAAACGTATTGTGGGGATCCTAATACATGCTTATTCACTGAAAACACACCATCGAGTTTTTGGACCGATAACATTACCTCCCTTACCTACGGCATGCCGGGAGGTAAAAAGAGTGTTGATGTTAGCTGTATTCTTTTTGGACAAAATCACAGATCATCGCAAATCACTTCAAATAAACTCAGGAAATTGTGGTTATTTTATGAGCTGAGTTTCAATGAGTCAAAAATAATACAGCTTATATTTCCCAATAAATTTTTGGCCTTTTATTTACCGGACGCCGTGCTTTTGTTCTACTTTACTGCCAGTATATATTACTTTACCACCCGCAGGCTGTAATCTTTCAGTTTCTGCCATGGTAACTATAAGATGTAACAAAACAATTTTAATACAGTTGTGCGTAAAATTTTAAACGGCTCATTTTAATTTTTATCCACTTAAATAAGTTGACACTGAAAGAAAAATTGAAATGTAATTTGTCAAGTTCGATTCTATTTATTAAAAATTGTAACGAGCCGTTTTGAAACTTTACGATTATTTATGAATATGGGCATTAATTTAAAAACTGTATACGGCCGTATTTGTTGGTGCGCATTGTTAAATCTATTTAAATTACGACTGTGCCCACTGGCTCTCTTAGGAGTGTTTCACGGTAAATGTATAATATTTACAAAAAGCTGTTGCGAGATACAATAACGAGGCAATAACTGTCACGTGTAATACGGTTCGGGGCGGATTTTAAAGCCTCAGTCCCCAAATGTATCCGCAGTATTGGAAAATTGAATCCAAAATTAAATTTGCGCTTTCTCGCCATCCGCGATTTAAGTTTTTTCTTTTAGGAAAGTTGATTTTATTCAACATTGCTTACCAGAAATATGTAATATTTATTCGTACGGCACCTGGTAATGTAATTTTAGTACTGCTTTTTACATTTGTGCGCAAATATGCCCCATTAACATACGGCAGAAAATGATTTTGTTTTTCTTTGAGTATAAAATGTATTGCTGTCAACGCTCATTGAAATGTGAAAATCTGCTTGGCATATATATTTCTCACTCCTTAAATACTGAAGTGACCGATTTTCGGTAGCGAAATACCATATCCGGAGCACATTGAGTGAATTAGCTGTGCTCGTTAACATTAAGATAGGTAGATAACTAATTTTATCAAAGAAAACAACTAAGTACTATCAAAATTTCAGACATAATTATAACGTTACATCCATTGTAAAAATGGTTCTTCTAGATATTACTTCCAAATTCTTTGTTCTGAAGGTGTTTTCTAGGCAAAATACATCGTTTTGGAATTTGTTGCACTAACTTTTTCACCAAAAAAGGCACTTTTACTGAATGCATTTTCGGGCTTCAAAATGCACGTCGAGAAATTCCTCTTCCTTGATATAGTCAATTATTTATTATTTAATAATTATGGATCCAAAATTGTAGTATTAATAAATTACAGTACTTTGTTAATTTTATTATTTAAGTAGGTAATATAAATTTTGCTCCCGTCTGTGTGATCAAAAGCTGTTTCGTGGCCATAGGCACAATTTTATTTATACCATGAAAATGTGAATAATTTACAAAATTAGTACAACATTCTGTATTTAAAAAAAACATTAATATAGACGAATAATATAGAAAAACAGTACGAGTTCAGTACTCTAAATAATGATGCAGCAACTCATTTATTTAAAATGTTTCATTTTAATAATAATCACAGCTATATGAGAACAGGAAAAATATATTTTTAAATGGGCCAGAGATAAAATAATTCATAAGCCTTTGCGTTTTTAATGTAACATAGTAAAATATTTCGCAGCAATATTACATTTCAGTTTAATTAAGTTTATAAAACTGGAATATTTTATGTTTTTATTATTTAGCGCGTGCTTAATTATTTTAAACAGCAAATAAACAATTATTTTATACGTAATCTCTTTGCAGAAGCAACATTTACATATACGTTGTGTCCTATTTGGAGCTGTCACCATTGGGATCTCGAGAAGTACAAGAGATACAATGTCGGTTAAATGTAACTTTTTGTGCACCTATAGGAAGCCACCTCAGATGTACTTTTGTTTTTCCAAATATTCTCACAGGGCATTGGATAGTAACGAAAAACTGTATTTTGTTGGCTTTTTTTCAAATAACTTCTAAACGATTAGTACTCGAGAAAAATGTTTCCAATAAGAAAAATAGATTATTAAGTGTTTATCGAGTGGCGTAGGAAAATATTTTTTTATGCGTAAATTCTTGAGATATAACACAAACTTATATTTTTTAACATGATATTTACTTTAAAAAAATTCTTATATTTTTCTCTTTCGATTGAGTTGAGTTATCGTGTTTTATATACTTTTTTAAGCTTGCCTGATAAACATGCTTACGTTAACTTAGAAATATAGAATTAAAATTAAATCATGAACCAAGGTAAGTATGGAATAAGTTACTTAAGAGGAATACGCACCCGTACTAAATAAAGCAAAAATTTGTTCTTCTCAGGGCCACGAAATTTACATTAATTTTGGTCCGAATCGACTATTTTTCAATAAAAAGATAAAAGATGCCTTCAGGACTGTATAGTGCCATTTTTTATTTATTTTTATTTGTGTATTCGTTTTATAAGGCTTTGAATTTAGTACACTTTGACTATCATATATTTAAAAAAAACTGTAATAAAGATAAAAAAATTTATTACTATCCAAACATAGTACAAATTTTTATCTTTCGAATAAAAAAAAATATATATTTTTCTTTAAAATAAGTGCCTGTTTCATTGGTTAAGTAAAACCCCTGTTCTTTTATAAAGTTGCTACTTTATTAATATCAACCATAAGCCACGCCTTGTACAGTACTGTGAAAAATATTCACTTGCTGGTCTATTCTGTATGCATTACAAGTAAAATAATTTTATAACTGCAATTTGCTAGACGTAAGACATAATCATGGGAAAGCGTTGTATTTTATGCGGTGTCCAATATGTGCGCGGTTCAACCGTATCTTTTCATGAGTAAGTTATTATTCATTGTTATGTATCATTATCATTATAAATATACATATATGTATATATGTATATATGTATATATGTATATATGTATATATGTATATATGTATATATGTATATATGTATATATGTATATATGTATATATGTATATATGTATATATGTATATATGTATTTATGTATATATGTATATATGTATATATGTATATATGTATATATATATATATATATATATATATATATATATATATATATATATATATATATATATATATATATACTTTTTCAGGCTCCCCAAAGATTGTATAACAAGAACTAGGTGGCTTCATGCTTTGAGTATGTCGCAATTTTCATTAAAAAAGAATCTGTTGTTTGTTTCAATCATTTTGATGCAACTGATTTCTTTACAAATAGAGAATGTGGAAAAAAATGACTCAATAAAAACGCTATTCCAACGCTAACTTTAGAGAACACTACATTGTGTAAAAGGTATTAAAAAAGGTTAGACATAAATTGACAAAAGATATACAATATAAAAACCAATAAAATTTAAATAGTCATTGTTTATTTTCTTTCTTTCCACCTTTCCTATACGGGAAATCAGTTTTTTCTTCCGCAGAAGTTCCTAATTTATTTTAGGTAAAAATATTTCAAATATATATTGTAGAGAAATAAATTCTGCATGTTAATCAATAATCACACTTCATTTTGTACGTTTGTTAATCGAGCAAATTGCATTTAAAATTGTATAAGTTACTTTTTTGTATCTGCAGAAATTATAAAATATAGTGTGCACCAAAATAATAGTTCTTACTAATTTGTTATTTTTCTCCGTGTGAATAATTAAAATCAACCATTTTCAATACTAATAACTCAATCAGAGCGTTTTGGAGAGGTACAGTATGTGTGAAGTGATAGATACGTTTTGAATTTTTTTCATTTTGCCACGCCTTCCAACTTGCGTTCTCTTGAAGGATGGAGATACATATATCTGCACCGTTATGTTGGGACAAGAATTTCGCAAGTGCACTGCATCTATAGTTTAGAAGGTCGATGGTATCAGGTAATAATTTGTAGTTTTTTCCTGACAAAATTCTTCAAATTGAGTTCATATCGACGACCGGGTTTTTATTGTGTTTTGAGGTGTTGTATTTAATATTGCTTTTTCAATGTTCTGAGCAGATTCCTGCCCGAATCGACTCATTTAAAAAAAAAACTGAACTGAAAACACTGAAAATGAAAATATACGCACTTTGACAGGTATATAAAAAGAAAAACAATATAACCTAGGAACTCTTAAAACGTTAAACACGTCGAAATAATTTCACTTATCAAAACTCAGTTGTAAAAATACGTCTTCTTATTGGCTTAGGGGTAGGAAAAAAATTTACTGACGGTCTTTTGTCAAAATGAAACTTGGTAACTAGGTAAAATCCTGAATTTGGATTAGCTTATAAATTTATGAGTGAAATAGTCACTCTTAATATAAGCTTTAATGTTGTTTTTAAATTTTATCATAATGCTCGCATAGTGTGTGACAATATACTCCCAAGAATTCATTAGGTATTCGAGTATTGCCAGTATTGGTGTATTTACACTCACAAGTGTAACTTGAAAAGTATAAGAATTCGGAAACCTTGTTTTCTGTATTACATCGAAGCTAAAGAAAATATTTTCAAGGCATGTCGTATTAGAAGATTGTTGGTTCATCCTTCCATTTATTCTATATAGTTTCCCGTGTGTATTCAAGCGGTATTTCCCAAAAGTCATGGAGCGCGAGAAACAGGATGACATGAGGAATGACAGTTTTGCCGAGAACAGCAGACAATCAGAATAAATGAAAGGCGGAAAATCACGCATTCCCCTAAAACATTCGGTGCTAAATGTGACGTGATTCATACATACCTAACAATTTTCATTTACGCCAAGCTTACGTTGTGGTATGCATTACATCTCATCTCTATATTACTTATGGATGTGAAACACACTATAAATAGGTTCAAGATAAGGTCATGATTTTGCTAAAAGACAAGGGTATATACTATATATCTATGGCAAATATGATGATAAGTAAAGGTGTATTCTCACTTTTCTAATATAATGCAAAACAATTTTTATTATAGGTATCTATTTATATAATATAGAAGATTATTATACGACAATTTAGCATTAATATGTTTACTTTAAATATTTTTAAATAAGGTAAAGTAATGAAAATGGAGAATAAAATATTTTATAAGGTAATAGTATTGAAATTCTTCTCATTATGTTAGCAAACTCTAATCCTATGCAAAAGGGGGCAGAGATAGCCGAGCGAATAGAATTGGAGTGATAACAGTCGGTAGTTTTGTGTGATGTGAAATGTTCTCGTACACTTGGAATGGGTAGAATATTATGGATTTTAATTAACTTGCTATAAATGGTTAAGCAAGCACGTCACACGTGTCAAGCAAGTATAGCGACCTGATAAAAAAATTATTTCGAATCTGTGCTTTTTGTGGAACATATTTTACAATTTTTTCTACGAAATTCTGCCCCAACAATATTATTTGGTACAATCCGCCGCTCTAAACGATCAAGAGACGATTTTATAAAAAAATAATCTATGATTAAATTTTACTTCCACAATAAATTTAGTTGTATGAACAAAGTCGGATGTTTCATATCCTCATGACATTAAATTAATTTCTGTCAACAAATAGCGTTGCTTTTGTTTATTTTTTTTTTATTTACTTTGGAAGAAAAACTTAATTCTTTAATGAAATCAGGCCTAAAAGTATCAAGTAAATGGGATAATTGACGGACAGTGCTTTTGTTCAATCAAACAATTAAACGGCCATTGATTTAATTTGTACGGGAATGTTATTGTTTCCGAATCCTGATTTATTCAGTTACATTCTCTATTATATTGCTGTGTCTATATTCGTATTTTCAAACATTTCTGTATGTGAGATAAAAATTAACCTAAACTAAATTGGTGGATTTTATTAATAAGTGTCAGAAAAAAATATTAATCTGAAAATTAATAAATTTATTTTCACGTCAGAATATTTTTCATTTGGCACACATCTATTTAAATTTAACACTGAATGATAAAAATATTTGTTTGATAATAAAATAAAATAAAGGGTAGGAATAACAAGGCCTTAAAGTTCCAGGATGTATTTTTTATAAATAGATATAATCGTATATACATATTGAACTCTTTGGGAAAATACTCGTTTCATTCCTTTATCACCAAAGGCAGTAATAAAAAAAATAGTTTCATATCTGTACGTGGTAAGTACTATAGAGTGTCGTACAATAACTTGAAGGTTAAATAAATAATCATTCTAAGTAATTATTAAAGATCGAACGTTAATGTGTCACTCTTACCCGATAAATAATAAACAACTAGTTGTTAATACACATGAATTAATGGTAATCTTTTTTTCTAATTCCAAAGGCTATTATTATTTTTTAAAATTCTAAAAATATGAAATAATAATAAAATACAATACAATATGGTAATATGATTACATATAACATAACAAAATACAATAGAATATGGTAGCATGATTATACAGTGTGTCCCAGGACGAGCTTACGCTGTCGTTATTTTAAAAACTATTCAATATAATTTTACGAAATTTAGTATCTAGAGGTTTTCCCACCTGCCCGTTTCAACTAAAATAATCTCAAAGCAGTACGCACTTTCGATTTAACCGGAAGTAGACTCGAACTTTCTTATTTTAAAATGAATGCTATATTTTTTAATTTACCATTGAATTCAGCGGAAAAATTTACATACGGAACAAAAATATTTTACTCATCAATCGCTTCCAGCGTAATTTATATTTTTTATTTTCTCTGTTTGACCGGCTGCTTTTTTATCACGTGATATCTCGAGAATTAATTCGAATTTTTATAATCTGTAAAAACAGTTTTATAAAGATAGCTTTTGTTTACACTAATATAAATTAATAATCTCCAATTTTTTAAAAAATGTAATTTCTACGTCAACGTGAAGTTGAAGTTCAAAAAGTTCAAAAAACTTAAGTTTTTTAAATGAAACACTCCATTTTTAGTATTTAAATGAATTCTTCGTTGAAAAATACAGTAGTTTTTATAGCATG
Organism: Harpalus rubripes; assembly: GCA_963082715.1. Classification (NCBI taxonomy): domain Eukaryota; kingdom Metazoa; phylum Arthropoda; class Insecta; order Coleoptera; family Carabidae; genus Harpalus; species Harpalus rubripes. The sequence continues at coordinate 21,017,705 of OY720455.1, forward strand.
TCCTCTGTTTAAAGTTGACAGATTTCTAGTAAAATGGAAAATATGTAAATTGCATTTATTTACATTACTTATTAAATTTAATTTAAGTGGGCCATGATGGAAAAAAGAAGAAAATTATGTTTAGTATCTAGTTATTATTTGTTATTTTAAGCTCTTTCAAATGAACGAAAAGAGGATCTATAATTTTACTAATTATGCAAAATCAGTTAGGAATTTCTTACACATATTATTTATTATGAAAACTTGATATTATGTCTGTAACTTTTTATTTTTGCAATATTATTGTTCTTATGTCTGTGACAAAGCTCTAAAATTGTTGATTTTTGGTTAATTTTCAAGTTAATTATTCGAATGAAAAATATATACGTTAAAATTTTAAAGTTAAAATCTGTCAATTTTCAACATAAGACAAGCTAAACAAACTACCCCTAGTTTGCAACAAAGAATTCATTTAAATAATAAAAAATGGTGTGTTCCACTTAAAAAAACTTAGATTTTTTGAACTTTTTGAGTTTTTTTATAAAACTGTTTTTACAGATTATAAAAACTCGAAATTATTCTCAAAATATCGCGTGATAAAGAAGCGGCCCTTCATACAGAAAAAAATAAAAAAAAATGTTATTTTACGCCGGAAGTGGTTGATCATGAGTAAAATATTTTTGTTTCGCATGTAAAATTTTCCGCTGAATATAACGGTGAAATAAAAAATGAAGCATTCCATTTAAAATAAGAGAGTTCGTGTCTACTTTCTGTTAAACAGGAAGAGCTATTGCTTTGAGAATATTTTTGTTGAAACGGGCATGTGGGAAAACCTCTAAATAAAAATTAATAAGCGTAGCGTAAGCTCATCCTGGGACATTGTGTAAATATTTGTACATCAGGTGACCTGTGTCGGCATATATCTTTAGTTTTACATTGTTGTAAAATTTAAATCCCAAAGTTAATTGGTAATTGCAACAAAAATTAACAAGTAAAGTAGGCGGCCGTAATGGTATATCTGTTTGTAACAAATACAATCTCGTTTCACGTACTTCGTATTAAGGTACCCAAAATTTTAACTTGAAAACTAAAGTCCGGATTTACTGAAAATGAATAACTACACGTATATTATGTAGTAAGTACTGCATAGAGAAAATAAGTCGTATTTTTCAAATCCTCATAAATTTTCGATTATATTTTTTGATATAACTTTGTTTCAATTAAGGAAGCAGTTGTATAAAAGATTATAAGTGTGTTACCTGTGTAAATCATTGTAAAAAGCCAAAACTACAATTTTGCTGTACCAGGCAAAAACATAACCAAACTTTTGGCATGATGTCACCATCCACTATGAGTGATAAAATAGAGAAGATTTTGAACAAACTAAACACTTTAGAGGATATTGAAATGGAAATTGTAACATTTAAAAATACTATTAACAACAAGACAGAGAATAGTGTAACTGGAGAAAATGGGAAAAACTATGAAGAAAAGGAATATAATAATAATTGGTCTAAAAGAAGAGGAAGCTCCGAATAAAGTGAAAGAGTATTTAGTTGATTTTTTTCGAAAATACTTGGAAATTAGTATCCGTGAACAAGACATAGAGAAACATTCCGCTTGGGCAAAAATACAACAAAAATTCGCCCATTACTAATTACTTTCGTATCTATTACACAGAAACAAATGATAATATGAAGAAGAACATCATTAAAGGGTTCGAATATTTTTATAAAAAATTTGATGTGGCCAACATATGACCTTCCGTCAATTCCATGTCTGAAATAGCATTGAGCTTTAAGTAAAGTATCACTTCAGGTTGATCGCTTGTAAACAAAATCTATTTTGTTGTTCCAATACATAGAAATCTGTAATACCAAATTTTGGATTATATTTTATTACTTTTTTCCTCGAATATCTGTTAGAGCTCCAAATTAAGTTGCACTTTGGGTTTATCATATAGGTATAGTCAAAATTTAATGTTGTTTCAAATTATACACGAGTTTTAAATACTAAATTTGAGAAGTTTTGGATCATGTTTTAATATATTTTTTCAAGAATATCTGTGTATAGCTTCCTGTAAAGTAGTACTTCCGGTTTTTCATTTTTAGAAAACATCTAGTATGTCGTTCTCATTAATATAAAAGTCTTTAATATCAAAGTTGAAATTTTTTGGATTGTATCAATTTATGTTTCACGAAAATCTGTTCAGAGCTTCAAATAAAGTATCACTTCCGGTATATCAATTTTACCCAAAATCTTATATGTTGCTTACCTTTAAATAAAGCTTTTAAATACTAAATTTGACAAGTTTTGTAATACATTGTGACGTTTTGCAACATCGCTGTCACACGTTTTTATATAAAAAGTTTAAGTTTAAAAAATTGTTAAAATTACAATTGTAAAAATTTTGAGAACCTCTGATTTTTTGTAAGAATTTTTCGTTGAAGGACACATCGTAAATTTACTATTCTCATGCCATCTATAGTTTGTTTAAAGAGAGTTTATTTAATATTCTATCGAAATATTATTGCCTTTTGTCAAAATTTATTACTCTAGTTTATTATTCACTTTATTATATAGTCCAAATGTTTTTTTCCAAATTTATTCTGTATTTTTTTAATAAAATTTTATTCGTTATTTCCCTGCGCATACTTTGGAGGGGTTACCTATGTCGGGTTATAAATTGCTGGACAAGGGGAATTCGAGATTGGAAGTCGGTTTGGAGATTCGAGAGTCGAAGTCGGTTGGGGGATTCCATTCGAAGTCGTTTCGAAGTCGAAGGCAGAGTTTGAGCTCGAGTTTGGTCGCCATGTTGAGATGCGAGTTGGCAGCATCAAGTACTTTTTTCTTCGTTAAATTTCCTTTTATTTGTCGAAATTTCCTATGGAATCCAGCGAAACAGTGTCTGGTAAGTGACTCGATCTTTTGATTTATTCTTTTTTTTTGTATTTTATGGTTTGGTCCACTGGCGTGACATGTGGTTTTGGCCGGTTAGTGTAACCACAGTTGGGCTATTTTCGAGTCACTTAGCAGCATTGTGGAGCTGGTTCTTTTTATTTCATTTTTGATATTTCATTGTTGTATATTTTTTATATTTCTCTATATTTTATTGTTTAAAAATTTTGTTAGTTCTTGTGGCTTCATGCTGTGAGCTCAGCGGTTATAAACTTTTTTATTAATTTCTATTTAACTTAAATTTTCTTTTCATTACCTTGTTGCCTCTTTATCTAAATTTTTCTTGTTTGTTTTATTCTAATTTACTAGAGGCATGTTTAATTTACTTTTAAGTAATGGCGACTCTACGAGCTTTATATTAAATTTCTTTGTATTTGTTTGGGCTACGTGTAGCTTTATTTGACTAGTCAAAAAAAAATTGTAGGCCATGTAACTTTCTTATTTTTTTTGTTTGTTTCATTTTATTATTATTACCGGTCAGGCTCAGGTCCTCGTGTTCTTGAAACACTTCATGTTGTTTAAATGTATAATATTTTATTTCGTAGTTCAGTATAAACCCTTCTTTCGTACCCTATCCTATTCCATCCTGTATGAGTGTTTACCAACGGGTTGGAACGGGTAGTTCTTTTAATACGTAGTTAGAATCACGGCTCGGACTTGTTTCCTTTTTTTTAGCCGGATCCGTTTCCTACGCTCTACCTTTTCGCCCATGCGAGCCCCTTTTGTTTTGATAATTTTAGATTATCTTTTGGTTCGTGGCGAAGCCCTAGCGGGGAAATTTAGCTCTAACGAGTAGTTAACTTTTAGCTCGCGCGGTTTTATTTTCTTTAGTCCTACTGTTAGCCAGGCGGCCAGTGCTTCTAGAATAGCCAGTCAATAGAGACTTACCGTTTCGTTTAAGTTTTATTTAAGCCCTTCCTTTAGTCTGGTGAACCGAGCGCAGAGTTCGCTTGTAGGAAGGGTCCTTTCTATTTTTCGTCGGTGCCTTGCAACCCACAAAGCGCGATTTTATTCCGTAAGCGCGGTTATAAAAGTTTATTTTTCTACCTTCAGCCCTTATCCTCTTTCCCTTGTAGTACTGTATTTATATGTTGGAATTGTTTTGTTTTTGTATTATCTACTCATTCATCATTTTGTTTAAATTTGAATTCAAAACTTTTATTTGTATAACTTCCGGACGGAGCACAAGAGTCTTTCAATTTTTGTAATCTTTTTATAAAGTACCCAGGCTCTTCAAACCGCGTTGTACCTCCAAGTACAAGTTACTGCGGAGAGTTTTTTTTAGGGACTTAGTGGCTCTGGTGGATGGTGACTGACCCTTGGTCCCGGATTTCGGAGTTTTGTTCCATCTACGAGTCTTGCCAGTCAAGGACATCAGATCCGCCGGACTACGGAGCCATAGCCTTCGATTTTTTTACTTCGTGGAAAGCCGCCTAGTTTTACATCACTGCAGGGTGAAACTTTCACCAAACCAGCGACCGAGAGCTGGTATCGCTGGTGCGGCCACGGGCTACTCCAGTTCCGGAGAAGGTCGACTGGGTTCCCGCTCTACGTCTGGGCCAAGGGCTCGGTTCCCACCACCTGAGTGTTCCAGCTACAATGGCTAGGGGACTCTTTGTGCTGCCGCCATCCCTTTTTTGGTACAAATTTTTATTAATTTTTTTTATAGTTTTGGATTCTTTTATAATTTATTTTGGTGTATAAAATTCAGCCCAAATGTACTATGTTGTTCCCTTTGATACAAAAGTCTTAAATACTAAAATTAAAAAGGTTTGTATTATATTTTAATATAGTTTTTCATTAAAAACTGTTATGGGCTTCAAGTAAAGAGTCGCTTCCGGTTATCCAATTTTACCCAAAATCTAATCAACTCATTACATGAATTCAGAAAGCTTAAATACGGAAAATAGAAATATTTAGAAGTTTGTTATAAGAGTTATCATGGACGAAAAAATCGTCACACACACACACACACACACACACACACACACACACACAGGTACATTCACACAAACAAAGAGAGAGAGAGATAATCGTAAAAATAGTAAAAACATGTTGTGGGGACCCTAATTCGTGCTTATTCACTGAACTCACCCACAAGTTTTTGGACCGATAACATTACCTCCCTTACCTATGGTATGACGGGAGGTAACAATGATCTAAGTGCTCGGGAGAGGCTTTTTTAGACGACGCATGCCTAGTAAGAAGTGCACCAGAAATTTGACCGGTTTTACATTTCCCATGCCAGATACAAGATATTGAAGTAGGCAATTGTCACAAAGGTAATGTATTAGCTTTGTCAGATTTCAGTATTACGTTTTGGAACACTAATGGTTTGTCTAATATATGGGAATTGAGGAAAAGATTGTTCCCTGAATTTACTAAATAATGACTTAATCTGTTCATGTAAAACATGGCACCTGATGGATGAGCCTATTCTACCTTATGATTTTAAAAATAGCTTTTATTTTTATTATAGTTAAGCCACTAAAGACAAATCAAAAGGTCGCCCTTGTGGAGGCTTAGTATTTTTTGTAAAAAGAAGTGATATATACATAGTAACTGTAATATATAATTCATAATTATGGATTATTTTGGAAATAATTAGCATAAATTTAAATATATATTTAATAGTTGTATTTAAATATTTTAAACCGCACTTGGATATGTGGTATATAAATTTATTACATGATACTCTCTCTGATTTTTGTGACTTTTATTTGTTTCATCAGGTTTATTTTATAGGTGACTTTAATGTACACATCGGTGATTTAAACCAAATAGAGAATGAGATATTTTTGTTTCCCAATATACCAGGTACTAGAACTTCTATGCACTAAATTACAAATTCAAGGGGCTTGAAATTGACAGAGAATTTGGAATCTTTTAGATTCTATACACTAAACGGACGGACAAAGGGTAATAATACCGGGAAAATATAACTTTATGCATTTCAACGGGAGTAGTATAATAGATATTGCTTGGACAAATTCAGCACGTTGTCAAAATGTTTTGGATTCTAATATTGCGCCAACATTAACTTACTCTTCACACTCCGGTTGCTCTGTACGGATAGGTGAGTACAGTTTAATTAATCTTAATTAAAATTGTAACGTTCCCATTTGGAAACTATAAAATATATTTTGTCTTTAATAAGGGTAATCCACAATTCTATTTTAATAATATCTCAAATTCAAGTCGAATTTATGTACACAATAATAAGAGATTCACGGGCTTGGCTTGGTTTGAAAAGCTAGAAAAATCAAGCCAAGCCTGCCCTTCAAAAAAGCTTGACTTTTCAAGCCAAGCCAAGCTTCTGTTTCATTAAGCCCAAGCCAAACCAAGCCTAATATTTAAAAGAGCTTGAATTTTAAAACCAAGCCAAGCCTTCGACTGTCAAGTAGGTTGGTTGAAAACAAGCTTTTTCAAACTTTTCTTAAGAAATGTTGACGAGGCCGACAAAATTTTATGGTGGTAATGTACTTTTTCCTTGCTTCGGCACATTTTTGCGAACTTATAAGAATTGGAGTTTCCAAAAGGACCAGCCTTCATTACTTGCCAGTCTAGTAAGCTTCAAAACTATACCCTTCATCATTCTTATTTTCTCAGTCTGAACTAAGTAATCGCACATTTTAGTTCGCGCACACAATCAACTGCGAAATAAATTTATAACATGTTGAAAAAGTTTTTAAATGATAATATAATTTTAGTGTTCTACATTAATATACAATGTATGATTAAAATGATAATACAAAATTTATTGCAAATGTCAATCATTACATATAGAACTATATATTTTTTTTAAATACCTATTATTGTCAAGTTAAACGAATTTTGTTTAAAAATTAATAAATTAAATACTTTAAACTGGAATTAATTATCAGTTCAAAGCTTTAAGAAATAAGATTTTATTTTCAAACAAAAAAAAATAGGTATTAAATTTATCTGATTAGATTTCACATAAACCTAATCAATATTCATTTAAATTTTAACTTACTTGATCTTAAATATCAAGCATCAACACAATATTAATTACTCGTATTTATAAGAATGCTACAAATAGATAATTTTGCTGCAGAATAAAAATTATAAGAAATAATAATATACTCAACACCGCAAGGCAAATTGAGTGACTACGTATGATGATGATAATTATTGTATTTTAAAGTTGTATTTTATACAATATTTTGTTATTCTGGTTCCGATATTCCGAATCATAGAGACGAAACAATTTCTGTTTGTGGATATGTATATTTATTTACAATAATTGCAATGCTATTTTTAGCTCAACCCCTAATGTATCCCTAATAAACCGATCTTGTCTGTGACAGGTATAATACACAATAAGAATGTACCGACAGAGAGCATTCTCTTATAAATATTACCTTGATACAAGTTTTCATTGTTTCCATACATATGAGTTAATAAATAAGCAAATACATATATAAGCGTGGCTTATTACCTAGTCATGGGGGTTTTTAATTTGCTTTTATTCACAAATTTCGGTTACGAATAACGACATATCGGTATCGTTGAAGGTATTTACTTTTGTGCTATTTGTATTTGGACATAATTACTGTAATTATATTTATGTATTTAACTTACATGATTCCGTACTCAAAAATCAGTAAAACTTTTATAGGAAAAGTCGAGTAGGTATTTATGTCACGAACAAATAAAATTTTGGGGAAATATTCGTCTGTAGGGTTTTATGATTCCGGCATGTATTTGATGTACATATAAAAGGTCAGTCTCAGCTCAGTTTCATCCCATTGTACATTCCAAAATAATTATGTATTTATTTGAACACTGTTCTAGCATGTTTGGAGTCTTGAGTTTTATTTATTTATACAGGGTGAATATTACTATATAGTAAGACAAACTTTTTGTTGGGAAGTCATTTCGAGTAAAAATAGCATTATAAACTTAAATCCTATTCATTTTAGTTGTTAAAATATAATAAAGTCTAACTAATATATATGCCTACTTGAATGAATGCAGTCAACAAAAATAATAAAAGAAACATAAAAATTGAAGCGTAAATATTTAATAAAAGATGATAAATTTATGTTGATTGTTTAATGTCAAACTAAAATAAATGAATAAAATATACATTTCAATATTTTTATATTTTAATAATTACAAAGAAAAAATACTTGGTGTAAGTTTCATAAATTTTATTTTATCGTTTTGTTTATCTTTACGATACAATGAAACATCGACATACATCAATATTCCAATACATCGATATATCGGATTTATCCGTGTACCGATATATTTAATTTAATTCACATCGAATATTTATATTAAAATCTTGATACCGAACCGCTACTACTTGTTTTCAAGACCCATATACCTACTGTGCGCATGAGCATTTATGAAGCTTGAAAATTTGAAAAACCTTGAAATAGCTTGAAAAGGCTTGACAGACCTTGAAAATCAAGCCAAGCCTAAAATATTTAAAGTTTGAAGTTTTCAAGCCAAGCGAAGTTTTGTTTCCATCACGCCCAAGCCGAGCCTAACATTAAAAAAGCTTGAAGTTTCAAGCCAATCCAAACTTTTTTTTATTTCAAGCCAAGTAGCTTGACTTGGTGAGTCCCTAACAGTAATGAAGTGGACGTATTATCTGATAATTTGGAGCTTGCGATTAAAGATGCTGCTTGTGCTTCAGGTATGCTAAAGGTTAATAAGATTCATTATAAAAATAATTGTAATTCAAATAAAAACCGTGGTTCAACTTCGACTGCAAAGAGCTGAGGCAGAGATGTAAAGGTAGTCTGAAAACCCTTTAGAAAAACAGCACAAGTGAGAATATTGGCATTTATTTGATTATCAAGAAATCCTATAGAAAAAGTGTTAAGAGGGCAAAATTCGAGTATTTTAAACAAATTGAGGAAAATCTAGCTAAAGTTAAGAAAAGTGTACAATTCTGGATAACAAGTAGATCTTTAAAGCAAAAAATAATAGTAAAATTGAAATTGCTGTAGAGGATTGGGAATTAGTTTATTCAGAATACTTTTCAACCGGTACGATCTCAGTAACTACTTCTACTACCTCCACTTTGATTCACCTATAACCCTTGAAGAAATTAGTAGAAGTATATCGAAATATAAACTTAATAAAGCCCCGGGTCTTTATGGTTAAAACAATGAATTTTACATTTATTTACTTGAAACCTGGTTGCACTATTTAGAAAATTTATTCAATGCCATAATAAACAAAGAAAAAATTCCTTCATTCTGGACTCGTATTCATACCTTCCATATTCATAAAACGGGTGATAAGGGTAATCCGTCCAATTATCGTAGTTATTGCCTTGGTAATTTCGATATGCAAAATATTATTTCAGGATTGGTGTGAAGGTTATAATATTTTAGATAATAACCAATCAAGTTTTAGACGAAGAAGAAGCACTATCAATAATTTTTTTCTTTGACAATAATTTTACATCTTCAATTAAGATTAAAAAACAAAATGCATTTGCAATATTCATAGATTTTCGTAAGGCGTTCGACTGTTTAGATCATAATATATTATGGCACAAAATGTACGACGTAGGTATCTCCGCTAAATTCATAAGAATTTTTCTAAATTTATATTGTTACGCTACCATGCAAATTAAAACAAATGATAGTTTATCCAGTCCTATACAAATAACAAAGGGTGTATTACAGGGAGAAATTCTCTCCCCATTGATCTTTGCTCTTTTTATTAACGATGTATGGAAATACTTCAGCAACGCTGGTGCAAAAGGTCTGAATATTGAAGGAAGAAATGAACTTATGATCTTAGCGTACGCGGATGATTTGGTCGTACTGGCTTCCTCTCCAGTAGACGTCCAACGTAAGCTAAAAATTTTATACAAGTTCTGTATTAAGAATGCCCTAGAAGTTAATACGAAAAAAACAAAAATATAGCAATTTCATGAAATTCGAGCAAAAAAATTAATTATACCATTTCGTATTATGATTCGCCTGTTAAAGTCAAAAATACGTTTGATTATTTAGGCATTTATGTTTTCTTCTTCGGGGAAATTTTCTAGGGCTGCAGAAGAAAACTATAAACTATATAAGTTTGTTATTGGAAACGGGTGTTAGGTTGGTGGAAAAAAATCTTGGTAATGTCTGATGATGAAATGATTAGAAAATTGTACAATAGACTTATGTCACTTGATAAATCAGAGATAAACAAACCTGACTTAAACTGGTGCACGCAAATAAAAATAGTTTTATATGAATTGGGCTTCGAGAATATGTGGCCAAACCAAACAATTACCAAATCCGTGACATTTAAAAATAAAGACCTCAACTTTCTACAGAATTCTTCATGTAGCCCGTTTTATAATCTCATTAAATCCACTCCTGAAACAGAGGAGTATCTATTTTTCAAAATTTCAATAATAAAAACTAGAATTATTGCTTAATTAAGATTAGGAAATAAAAATAAATTTATAATTCTGTACAAAGGAATAAATATGAACTCAATAGCCAAGAACTATGCTCAATTTGTAACTTATATAGACCTGATAATTTAAATCACTTTTTTGTGGAATGCCCCATACAGAAGGCAATAAGATTAAATTATTTAGCAAAATATAATATCGGTGCAGTAAATAAGGCAAAATTAGGTATATTTTTTCTAAAATTTGACAGAGAAAATGAATAATATAGTTTATTATGTCATCTGTGCTTTTAAAGTAAGAAGTTTTTGCCTAAATGAATAAAATAATAAAATGTGACAATTGCTTTATGATACGTGGATAAATATATTTGTACGTTTATGTTTGCATAATGTAACTCATAATGGGATGTTGATATTTTCTTATGTGATATTTCTTATATACATATTTGTTATTTTATTAATTGTATATTCTATATATTTGTGTGAAGTATACTACCAATTGTTGTATAGGAGCCACTCCTAAAACAATTAGCTAAATAAATAATAATAAATAAGTACCATGAATAAATTTTTAAGAGTAAGAAAACGAGATAGGCCGTGGAAAACAAATTTTGCATTATTATTTTCAACAGTTATTTATCTGTCATTAAAAATTAATCTGCGAAAGTTAAGTTACAACTTTAAAACAATTTTTAAAGTAGGTATCGTATGTAAAAATATAGAATTAATCTAAGAAATAAACAAAATACGGTCTCTAATTTTTAATTAAATCTACAACGCATTGAGACTGCAGCAAAATATGTTTTCCTTTTTCGTTTATTGAGCGTTTTCAGTCTTGGGGCCTAACATATACTCGTAAATACGTACATAAATTAATAAGTAACAAGATTAAAAGTAAAATAACTTACAGTTTGTAAACAATTTTACACGCAAAGCAGATTTTTATATTTTAGTCGGTTTTAAATAAATAAGTAAATATAAATATACTATCACGGCCTATTACCCATTGCAATGCAAACGTACGGGCGTTTACCAGACGTCACCTCACAGGCACTTATTGATGGCGTGGAGAGTGCACCACAGGGGTCAATTCTGTGCCACTTATAATTCGTAATATTTGGCGTCGGCCGGGATCGAACCCGTTTCCCCATATTCACAACCAGACACTCAGGCACACGGCCATAGTCGGTTTTAAGAGCAATAAATTTTAAATTTAGTAAAACACACAAAAGTTTTATTTATGCACAGGCATAAATAAACAATAAAATCACTTTACCTTATAACATGTGGGAATAAATATATCTGTGTTCATCTAATATTTCCATTTTTGTGGTAAGCAACGTGAAAATTAAATCAGTTTCTGCCATTAAAACTTGAGTCCCTGATGACAACAAAGCGCAAAACTAATTTCAGATTCAATTTCCTAACACTGTGGTCATGTTACAGGTTAGAATCACATTGAACGTGACAGTTAGTGCCTGTTTGATGTATCTTGGGGTATCTCTGTAAACTTTAATATTTTAGCCCGCGACACAACTAGAAGCTTTAGCGATTATTGTAGTTATGATAATGTCAATATCTATTAAACGTCCACTTCATTTTACCTGCTAAAACATTGCCTAAGTTTTCACTAACACATATGGGTTACACGACACCTATACAGAATGTCCCAAAAAACGACAAACGGCAAGTAGTCAACAATTATTTAATTTATAGATTAAAAAGAATGTTTATTTTTATTGCTAATTTCCTATGTTTGGTCTCAAAATTTTATATTTTGTTGTGTTGCGTATTTTAGTTAATTTTATAATTTTTATCTGGCTGTCGTGGTAGGAAATTCAACAATCGAAATTTTTTAAAATGTTTCATTGCTAATTATGTCAAATATAGTAAATACAATAAACTTGAAAATAATAATAATAATAATAATAATAATAATAATAATAATAATAATAATAAAATGATTGCTACTTTCATTTGTTTCTTTGAGGAAGTCCCTGGGTGGTAGAATGAATGGTGATTAAGAGATGACTAGGGAAGAGATGACTAGCAGTGTTTTAAATCTGTCAATCGTTTATGGTTTATTTTAGAGAAAAATACTTCAAATAAAACTTGCAGACATTTAAATTTTCTATAACTGTTATTTGAAGTTTTCTCTAAAACAAACGATAAACGATTGACAGAGTTAAAACACTGCTAGTCATCTCCTCCCTAGACATCTCTTAATCACCATTCATGCAACCACCCATTGTTTATAACCTATAAATCTAGTGATTGTTTTATTTTCGATTTTCTCTATTTCAAACAAACGAACATACCTACAAGTAGTACATCTTTGAAAAGCTAAAAAATCTCTTTTTAATAGTTTAACTTTCCAATATGTCGTTAATATAAAAATTAAAACTCATCAAATTTAAAATTCAACAGTGATAAAAAATAACATCGGCATTCGAAAGAATATAAAATAGTAATATTTCTCATTTGGAAGTAATTTGCAAAAATAAAAAACTGCAAAATTTACATTTTTGCATGTATCTAGTGACCTATGCTATTTTTCTCAAATAACGATACATTACTGAAATGGTCTCCTATTGGGGCAACTGAATTGGCTTTTTTTTCAAAAATTGAAATCTGTTCTAAAAATTATTCAACAGACATATTTTCTTGTGTGACATGATCATGCAAAATTCTTTTCCAATGACAACTATTATTATCTAACTTGCACAATTTGTGTTCGTTCGTATTTAGAAAATAAGTGTGAACCATTTTATATTAAGCTGCACTGATGAAGAATTCTCAGTACGTGTACAAATTAGTGTGCTACAAAGGTTTAAACCTACAGTAATATTGTCCATATTTCATCAATCCTGGCAATATTTTTAGTAGTTTTCGTAATTTTAGTTGTAGGAAACATGTTGAAAAAAAATTTTTTTTAAATTAAAAATAAAATTTTCTGTGACGTCATTATTTTGAGAAATGAAAGCATATTGAAGAATGTAACTAGTAAACGGCGTGCAAGTGCGAGTTTTAATTTGAATTTGACAGTTTATTTTTCTCTCACAGTATTGTTTAATAATTACAAATTGTGTGGTTTCTGTTAATTTTATTAGGTATTTCGATTTTTTAGACAGGATTTTGAAAAATTTTATATTGCTTATACTCGTACAAGACTAAAATGACCTCCAAACTATTGTTCAAATGTCAAACAGGTAATCTATCATGTTTAAATTACCGTTGCTTTAGGGCGTACCGATACTATGGCTTTACGGCCATTCATTGGTGCAGCGTAATTTGCGTCATATTTAGCGGTGATTTAGATATTCAAATTTTATTTTAATTTTTTTCTAGCCAATTCATGAAAATTTTGTTGAAAGAAAATATATGGGTAGCAAGTATTTATCGTGTCTTCAAAACTATTAAACAAAAAAATGGCTTGAAAGTAACCCATTATAAATTAAAGGTTGCTATGTTTAGTTAGTGACAGGGCATGAGTACTTTATTCCACTCAATAATAATTAATCAAATACTATTAATCTACTGGATGGAAATCAATAGAAGTTTTTTATCCCTTAAAAACAATAAATTTGATAAAACTAACAAAAAAATTTGATGTGCTTCTTTTGTCCTATTACTGAGTATAACTTCTTTTGTATGGATATTGTAGTGCATACATTTCCTGATGAATAAGCAGCGGTACTTAATTTTGATGTACAGTCGTTGTTCTCGGATGCGTTATTTAATAGGATTACTGAAAATCACCTGGTACTTGTTCAAGCGCTACGCTACACTTAATGCTTTCATATTAATTTATAGGGTTGCTAGCTGCACATTGTCTGATTAGCATTTGCCTGGTGTATTCAAACTAATGAAGCTACACTTCACACAACAGGAAGCATTTATAACCTACTATACAGGCTGTCAAAAAAGAGTAAAACTTTTAAAGGCCTGCAGTACTGACCATAATGTGTAAAAAAGCTTAATCAACATAGTTCTGATCTTCAATAAATAAATAAATAAAATCACGGCTTATTATCCATTGTTAGGTGTGCCAATCTGCTTGTATACAGATATCGGTAATGATAGTATATTTGCATCGTGCGGGCGCTTACCAGGCGTCACCTTCATTAGTCTCCGAGATATAAGGCAGTGGAAAATGAGTTTTTATGGGGTTTACCTCTGCTATCTCGAAAACTATTATAACGTGTTCTTTCCTAATTTATGTTGATATGGTCACGTTACTCCACCTGGTTGTTCGGCAGGGACGCCGCCAGCTTTCACACAATGGCGACGGGTTGGGTTAAAACCACAAACTGGGTATAATAAGGAATGTAGGCGCTACGTAATTTATGTTCGGAAAATTACGAAAAGGACGGTATAAACGAGATATAAAAGTTACTTTACCTACCGTGAATGCTGTTGCCTGAAAACGACTGAGGTTCGATAAATAAAAAAGTGATTTGGTAAAACAGAATTTAATAATGTTAAATTTAAATTGAAAACGTGCAGAAAGCACGATAAAATTTACAAGTGAAAATTGTACCATAATATAAAAATAAAAATGAAAAAAACCAAATATTTTAAGAATAGTAAAACTACAAAGTAATGTTGTACCTTGAGCTCTTTCGAGCGCAAGAATAACATGCACAATAATACGCAAAGCTTAGAGTAGATGGCAGCATATGGACATCCTCATAAGAACGTATTATAATGTACACACTTTTGTAAGGATACACAGATATTATCGTGTATAGCCGTGACTTTTCATAGTTGTGGCACATTATATAAACATAAAATATATAATAATATACAGCAGGTGCAATAAAATAAACAAATACGTGGTCTAAATTTATTATTTTAATTTTAATTAATAGTTATGTTTGACGCTCCTTTGACGTTTCTGTATTTTGAAGGTTACAGTAACTAGCCCAGTAGCAAACCTATCGGGAGAAATATTGTGCTAAGGCTCTCATTCGTAGAGTAAGCAAACATGTAATTTGAAACTCGAGTTCGTGGCTGAATTACAAGTCACAACAGTGGACAACAATGCAATCAAAGATAAAATATCGCCAATACTACATACAATAATTCTGCAACAATATAGCTGACAATAGTACTAATAATGAGCTAAAGGATCCAAATTATATATGTATACAAACTGATCTAAATACGGAAAGCTTAAATTTACTGAATCATGAATTCTGAAAAAAAATCATCAAATGACTCAGAATATTCAAAATCACATTCCTCATAACAATGAAGTGCCACATAGTCTTACAGTAAGGACACTCGCTGTACCTACAGTCCTCTTAGGCAACGATATAACTTTATGTTCTCTAGGTTCTTCCTCGCAAGAATGACACAATAATTAGGAAGAACAATGTTGTAATAAAAAAGTATTTTCTCTACTGGCGTATACGAGAATTATGGGAGATAAAGTAGGGCGATGTCGAAGGGCCTAGCCGCTGCTTGCTCCTCCAGGTCGTTGGGGTCCCCAACGATGAAGACATTGACGGTAGAGCTACAAATTCTCCCAAGGATATATGACTTCTAGAATCTAAAACGATACTCGCGCCAACTCACGTAATTTCAACCAAAATACGCAATACTGGTCAGTCAACCGCAATATCGATGCCGTATAAGTCCGCAACAATGGCGCAACCAAATACTGGTGAAAAAAACCAACAATCGAGTACTCTACCTATACGTTTAAAAGCAAATCACGTCGCACCGACCACGCGCCATTACCACGTCTAACCCGAAACACGTTTCGAACAAGAGTCCTCGAGGCTGAAGACTTTTTCCCGGGGATGTCACCGGAAGAAGGAGGCGCCTAAATCAGAACTCAAAGTAACATAAAGAACAAATTGATTCTAAAATAAGATTACTCAAAAAACTATAATCCTAACCAATAATGTGGGTTTTACAAAAAAAAATACTTAAAAACAAACAACGAAGTAGTGCTGAACCAGCCAAACCATTCAGGCTTGTCAAAACTATAAACAACTCGGCAATGTCGCTAAAAGAACAAAATATTTAAGAATACGAAATAATACAGATATATGATTAAAGAGCTAAAATAAGAATAAATGTAAATTACTGGATTGAAATGAAATATATTGCATAAACTGACATTCATAGGTAAAACTAGAACACAATAGAACCAATAAACACTTCAGTAAAACAACAGAATTTATTTATCAGACAGATATTAGCGTACGAAAGCATAATAAATGGAAAATACAAAGATATAAGGGATTGACAGAAAGGGAAGTAATAATGCGATGATAGAAAGCCAGTACTGGTACGAATGTAGACCGTAGTGCTATAAGAGTTACGACTTGAATTAAATAAGACTTTTTGTTTACCTTTCAGACGTAATCTTACATGTGCTTTTGTTTTAAAAAAAAACGACATAGAATATCTTGTCAGTTTTTCTTCGATTTTTCGTTTTTCTCAGAAACAGTTGAAGATCAAATCTATTTTTATTCTGAACTGTAATTAGTGTGTCTTCGAAATGTTACGTTAATCCGCTAATTTGTGACTTTAGAATTAACGTGTGCGTTGGCTTTCTTGGAGTTGATGAACCTCTATCCTTTCATTGTTTCGACTGTTGCTTTGAATCAGGCTGATAGTGGTGAACCCATGCATCAGGCGGACACGTTACTCAACCATCGCTCATTTGACCTTCGACCAGTTGTCCGTGGCCCATTTGTCGCGTACCGGTTTCAACGGTTTTCATTTTCCATAATCATATCAAAATCAGCTTCATAACGCAGTAGCAAGTCGGATGACCTCTGGCAAAAAATGACATTCCTAACTCATTGGCCAGATTATTTTGATCCTGTTTATAGCAGATACCCTGAGCCTATACCATTTCTCGAACTTTGATACGTCGATTTTCTATGAACATATCGAGAGTCAAATTGATGTTTCCTTTGCCTTCCACTACGAGGTTTCAAATGTGTAAACTGGTATGTTCATTATATCATTTCCTTAGTGGTAAGACCATAGTACAATTTTACTGATGTTTGGCAATTAACCAGCTATTCCTCTTGCTCGTTTGTAAATATTTTATTGTTAAAACATCCAATTTGGAATTGCAATTTTTGCACTTAGTATTTGTGAATTTCGGAAAAGAAAATGACAAACTCTGTACTCTTTTGACACTTTTATAACTGCTAAATGATTTTCCAAACTCCTATTTGCTCCGAGATATTTCTGGAGTACTGCGTTTGACGAAAATATCAAATTATTAGGAGTTGAATTCAATATATTTTTTGTCAATCTATTTTCTAATCTACAAATGAAATTAAAACTAATCCTCTGACCAAAATCCCCACTCAAGAAAAACGTCTAATGTTGTCCCCAAGCTGATTGTATTAACTTGACTTGTTCTATGCCATATTTGAGAGAAGGAAAAGATAGGTTGAAAAGAGTTTAATTAAACGTAGAATTGCAGAACGGGAAGCGTCTATTGTCTCGTTCCTTTTTAAATTACAGAATGCAGGAGTGAATATTTACTGCTGGTTCATTAATTCTCATTATTCTGCATCTTCAGATTTAGAAATGTTGGAAGTAACAAGGCTAACGCGATTACGTAACATGTAATTATAAATCGGAATTACTTGTTTTGTTTAATTATACGTGCATTTAAGGACAATATGTTTAATTCCCCGTTAAATGCAGATTTAAAATGTTTTATTATTCTTAATAGCAACTTTCTTCTGATTTCGCTTGCTTTACATTTTCTCTCATCATCATTCATTAGTCCATTATAACTTATTTGATCATTAAAGTAAAAGAAACATGCCCAATGATTTGCTGATTAACGTTGTGTTCTATTTACTGAAGTATAGTTTATTTATTAAATTAAATTTTCTTTTTGGTTATCATTTTTCGTTACAGTTGTAAGATAAAAATTTCTGATGTATTACGAACTACCGTAAAATATTTTTATATTTAAAAAATAAATATGTATTTCTTTTTCGTGCGGGAGTGTTCTCAAATTCAAAATGAGTGCAGGAAATAGACAATTCTCGCGCTAGTACGGGAAATAATTAAAACAAGATATATGTTTTGTCATGAAAAAAAAAATGTTCTGGTTCGCTTAGAAATACTAAAACCCAGTTGCATAAAACATTATTAACATTTATTTACTAATATTTCTTAACTATTGGTATGATGTTAGGGAAAAAAACATTTTACCAAGACTGCATCCCAAATAATTTTGTTTCCCTAACGTTTATTAACATTAATCACATTGTAAAATTTGACAGGGCTTACTTGCCAATGTATTTTATATAATGTATATGTATAATGTATAATTAAAATAATCAATAAAAGTATAATCTACCTGCTCCTTTCCTAATTTAAAAACAAGTGATCACACGGTAGTTGAAATATTTGCAATTAATATTGGCCTTTTAACTCGTGAAACACAAGAAATGGCAATATATATATATATATATATATATATATATATATATATATATATATAACATTTTAACTTTGTTGTGTTTGTAAGAAAGCGGAGAAGGGTACATATATATATATATATATATATATATATATATATATATATATATATATACACTGTTGTGGATTTAATTAGTATTTATTTTTAATTCACGAACTAACATTATACAGACCGCACATGGCGCATTATTATCCATAACACCATTCTTTACAATAAACAATAAGAAGAAAATTGGGGAGAGGAAGTCGCCATATTTAAATAAGTACAATCACAATACTTCCTCTCCCTTTTAAGAAGATACAACAATATAATACAATAACAACAACATATTATAATATTTTATAATTTAGACGATCCGGCGGACGTCTAGGGCGACTAGAACGTTTTAAGGCAGGGTCGGCATTCTCAGCTGGCAAATTTAAATTATTTTCAGGACCAAGACATTCACGAGCACGGAATGAACCATCTGGCTGCTCAGTGTGTTCGTCACTACCATCTTTAGGTTTACCCCGTATGATTTCGGGCATAAATGACAGTTCCCTCTCTAATGGTATATTATTACCTGTGCTCCGTATTTGATCTATGTGCCTTTTCCAAATTAAACCGTTATCTAATCAAATAAGATAGTATAAATATCCCAATTTTTCGACTATGCGTCCAAATTTCCATTTTTCCGTATGAATATAGTCTCGAGCAGCAACTCTATCATCGATATTATAATTTCTAACAATTATTTGGTTACTGACTGTTTTATGCTTATTTGTTTCAGGTTTTATTAATTTAAACCGTGACTATATTTCCCAATTAAACATTAATTTGGATAGGCATACTTTCGTCACCCCATGTGGCATTTTTCGAAATTGTAATAAAAGTTTGCATAAATCTAATTCGCTGGATGAACTATTAGGCTTCATCGCTCGTAAAGCTTGTTTCAATATTTGCACGTATTTCTTTGATAACCCGTTTGTTGCAGGATGATAGGGTGCAGTGAAAGTATGTTTAAATCCATTCATTTTCAAGAATTTTTCAGAAATAAAATTTCTACAGTTGTCTACAGATTGTAATAGTTTTTGCGCCGTAATATCTTTTGTTATAAATACTTCGGGCCAACGCATTTACGCATCAACCAAAATACGTGTACTCGCTGGAAGGGCATATTAGTCTCTTCCCACGGATGTATAAGAACTGTTTTTGTATTGTTTTAGTTTTATTACATTGAATATTGCATTCATTAGCAAATTATTCTGTTTCGTTATCTATACCAGGCCACTAACAATAACTTCTGGCTAGGCCCTTCATTTTTAATACACCGAAATGTGCAGAATGCAGTTCCGCTAAAATATCTGAACGTAAATTTTTAGGTATAAGTACTCTCTGTCCGCGTAAAATGCATCCTTGCTGTATTGAAAATTCGGTTTGGTCAATATTAAATATTGATTCGGGTGATATACTCGTATTTTTGCGTAAAGCATCTAAAAGCGAACGTAGTTGTGAATCCTGCGAGGTTTTGAATGCCAATTTAGGTACTATTATAGGTAAAGTCTCAATTTGACAAATTTCGAATAAATCTGGTTCATCGAATCTGACAAGAGATTCTGAATTTACCGGTAATCGTGACAAACAGTCCGCATTATCGTGTAGTTTTGTAATTTTATAACGAATGTCGTATTCAAAAGCTTGAAGAAAAATAGTGTAATGTTGCATACGAGTTGCACTAAGAACTGGTATTCTTTTCTTGGAAGAAAAATTTGCAATAATGGTTCATGGTCCGTGTAAAGTATGAACCGTTTACCGTACAGGTACTGACAAAATTTACGAATACCAAAAATAATACTATAAGCTTTGCGATCAATTTGCGCGTATTTTCTTTGTCCGTCAACGACGGTGAGGCAAAGTGTATGGGTCTTTCTGTGCCATCGGGATAAACATGAGATAAAACTGCCCCAACGCCATACGGAGAGGCATCAGTAGCAAGAACAATAGACAATTTAGAAACAAAATAGAGTAAAAACGAGTTCGATGGCATCTCCCGCTGAATATATTGAAATGATTTTTCGCATTCTTCATTCCAACAAAATTTTACCCCGTCTCGTAACAAATAGTTTAAAGGGGTTATAACAGCAATGAGTTTTTTTTTGAAAAAACGGCCATAATAATTAACAAGCCCAACAAAAGCTCGGATTTGTTGTTTATTTACGGTTCGCGGTGCGTTTTGAATGGTCTCAATTTTTGTTTTTGTCTTATGTATCCCGTCTTCATTTATTGTATATCCGCAGTACTGAATCTAATCTGTCAAAAATTGACATTTTTCACGATTTACTCGTATATTATGTTTACCCAGACGTGCCAAAACTTCGTTTAGTCTTACTAAATGTAATTCTACCGTAAGCCCCGTAATTTTTATATCGTCTAAAAATACCGTTACTCCCGGAATCCCCTGTAAAATATTCTCCATTGTACGTTGTCAAATAGCCGGTGCTGAAGACTCCCCAAAAATTAACCGATTGCACTGAAATAAGCCTTTGTGCGTATTTAATGTTAATAGGTGTCGGTCATCCGGATGAATTTCTAAATGTAAATACGCTTGACTGATATAATTTTTTGTAAATTTTATGCCGCCTGCCATGGACGAAAATAATTCATCTACTGTAGGTAACGGATGCTCAACAACTTTCAAATTTTTATTAATGGTAATTTTAAAACCTTCGCAAATGAGAATTTTCCCGTTGTTTTACAACCGATACTATTGGCGTAGCCCAATCTGATCTACTTTAGTAAGTACACCTTGACTCACGAGATTATCAATTTCCTCCTCAACTTTAGGAGTTAATACAAAAGGCACTGATTTTGCCTTAAGAAAAATAGGCTTAGTATTATCTTTTAAATTTAATCACGCTTGAATCCATTCTATTTTCCCAAATCCCGGAGAGAAAACAGACGCGTATTTATTTACTAAATTTCCGATTATCGATTTTGCATTTTCCATATATGAATGTTTACTTTGTGTACCGTGTCCCACATATTTACATACATTTCTCGAATCACTTCACGCCCTAATAATGGTTCACGGTTTCCTGGTACCACATATATATTTAAAGAATAATTTTGATTTTTCTACGCGACATTTACCGATTTGTACACCATTACATCTAATTTATTTTTGGAATACGTAATTAAACTTAATTTTGTAGGGGTAATGGTTTCATTGGAAAAAGCTTATTGCCAATCACCGCGACTGCAACTCTACTGTCGATTTCGAAATGCATCATTTTGCCGTTTACCATAACGGATATTTGAAATTTACTCCGGTAATCATTGTGCTCACGTCTATAATTCTATACCTACCGCGATTTCCAGAGCTTTAACTAGGGTTAAATCCCGGGATTTTAGCAACCTATTCTGGATTTTCTCACTTGGGAGACCGAACACGAGTTGATTCCGCAGTACTGTCTTCAGGTAGTCCTCGAAGTTGCAATGAATGGCTGGTTTTCTTAGGCCCACAAGGAATTATTGTGCATTTTCTCCCTCTCGCTATTTCCTTTGTTGGAAGCGTAAATTTTCGGCTGTAGAATTCCTCCATCAGTGTGACGGGCTCGCTGTACTTCTTTGAATTTAGGTCTGCGGGCTCTATTTTGTCACGCAGTATATCATAGGCTTCCGCCCCCATGAAATGTAGTAAATAACGTACTTGTATTAGTTCCACCCGGCATTTTGTAAGTATTTGCGCGGTTGTTAATTAATTAGTCTTTATTCTTAATTCACGAACCAACACTATACAGACAGCACATGGCACATGGTTGCAAAAAACGGAAGTGTCCAAAAACATTATTACCTATAACACCATTTTTTACAGTAAACAATTAGAATAATATTGGGGACAGGAAGTCTTCATATTTAAATAAGTACAATTACAATAAACTTTTATATCCAAACCGACATTGATTCGAAAAACTAGTATGTTATGAAAGAGTAATTTACGGATTTTATACAGGGTTTTCGCGACTCGACTGACAAACTTACACCATATATTCCGGGAGTCTTTACGATCAAAAAATATTATATGACCTACGGGTGAATTGTTTCGGAGATATCGAAGGAATTTAAAAAAATTATAATTGAGTTAGCCTTGACGAATGAACGTATGTTTGACAAATGAATGATTTTTGTGCTGTCTTATTAATTTAAGCCATTATGCCGCATTTTTCTAATGCAGAATTGCCGATATGGTTTTCGTTTATCGTTTTTGCAATGGAAGTGGACGTGCTGCAGCTGCGGAGTACCTCAGGCGATACCCAGATCGCATTGTTCCTCACCACACAACATTTTCAAACGTTTTTCGTTGCTTGAGAGAGATAGGATTTTTCACACGTTGTCGTGTAGAAAGAGATGGAGATGGGCACGCAGCATGGGGCACCACCACATTTTGGAAGACAAGTGACGGTGTTTCTTAATGAAAATTTTTCGGAAAGGTGGATAGGACGAGGTGGTCCTGTACATTGGCCAGCTCGGACACCTGACTTGTCGCATTTAAATTTTTTTTCTATGGGAATGCCTCAAATCTCGTATGTATAATAATGGTAAACCAAAAGAGTTGACTGACCGTATACTTGAAGCTACTAATCCTCTAAAGAATGAATTAGCAGTAATTAACTGGCAACATTCTATGACTCGAAGGATAGCTGTATGTTTATAAAATGGCGGTTCTCATTTTGAACAGTTGCTGTAATTTTGTGTTAATTAGCTATCTATTGATGAATAAATATTCTTTTATATATTTTTTTAATTGCTTCAATATCTCCGAAACAAAGAGGAATTTACCTATAGGTCATATAATATATTTTGATCGTAATGACCCCGGAAATATATGGTATAAGTTTGTAGATCGAGTCGCGGAACACCTGTATATAATTTGAAAATTAAATATCTACCATCCAGATATAATTTTATTGCCACTGAAAAATTATAACTGACAGTTGGTCTGAAGATATTTGACAACCATGCAAAAGCGTTCCCAGCTGTCGTATCGGTTAGCAACGCCCACTTTGATATTACCGAATAAGAGGTATTCTTTGATTAAAAGAATTTGAGATGTACATTCGAAGGAAATATATTTGGATTAGTATTTTACGCGAAAAGCATGAAAAGTTTAATCAATATAATACTTCTTTTGTTATTATATATATATATATATATATATATATATATATATATATATATTAATTTGTTTTGCAGTTCCGATTTGTAGTTTAGAATTAGTATTACATCTTAAAATATCATAACTTTTGTACCAGAACATACCAATAAATGTGCTTCAAAATTCTAATTAAGTTTCTTGATTTTTCTTGCTCGTGAACTTGATTCTAATCGTTAAGCCAACACATTATCTTCTATAAATAAAACTGCATTATACAACAATTTTTTGTCAGTAATAAAATTCAAGCTCTCAACACAAACAGACCAAATATTAAAATATCTCTGGATTTATATAAACGCTGTTACATGTCGATTTCTCTTACGCATACTTCTTAGTCAACCTTGATGACGTCCCCGCGTTGCGGTCGTCTTCGTCATCTTGACCCACTCAGCTAGTTTATTCTCAAGGCCAGGTGAACGACCTCCACCGACGCTTGTGCAAAGATTTAACGTGTTTATTGATAAAGGATTGCAAAATCTTCATTTTTCAAGTCTTCTTCGTTAGCAGCCTGTGGAGTTGCACGTACAATTTTGATGTCGTTGAAGTTACCGTTTTTATCGTTTTTCGAAATATTATCCTCGTGTGAGGGAATTCTTGTACGGCAACTAATTTTCTGGAACAGAGTGGTTCCTCCGTGTATTCGGGATTTAATACACACAGTCCTGCAACAGAATTTACTTTTAAAGCCGCCCACTAGCTAAGGTGAGTTAGCACATGTGATTCACTTACCGTTCTCGTATATTTTCATCGCCTCGATTTCTAACAATAATCGTTCTTTTTAGGCTTTTTTTTTATTTCTAGTTTTATTTTCAAGTTACGTCTTTGACGTTACCGTCTTGTCACGTTCACGTGTACATTTATCGATTTTATTCTCGCTACGTCTATCGTGACGTCACCCCATCGATTGAGACGTTATTTATCGATCGCGAACTGTACATCACGTATCAAACCTCAAGGTTGATTGTTCAGCTTTCGTTGATGAAATACCTGTGCCGTTTGACGCCTACGACTGATTATCTGGAAGTTATCACCACCATTCGCCATCACAGTTTCCTGTACTTGTGGGAAAACCACCTGGTGCAACCTGGTTTGGCTATCTACACACACCTCGTCTGCGATTGGAGCTTTGGTGTCATCTGTCGTCTCCACACCCACAGCCAGCCGTGTCAACCCAGCGACCAGATAAGAGTCTTTTCACTTTATTATTCCATGCTATTTATTGGGACAACGGCTTCCCTGTTGTTCAACTCATTTATTTCAAACGCACTGTCAGATTTCATAACCTGCATTCATGTTTATTATGTAATGTCTAAATCGATTATCTATATTAGTTGTACTTACGCTTTATATAATTGTTCAACGTACACCATTGTTTACCAAGCCGATTCGCGGTCGACTTGTATATTTAATTCATTTGTAAACTGGAGTACGAATCTGCGAACGACTTCGGTTAGGTTAGAATACCGTACAAGTTGTTTATTTACTGCGATTGACGCGCATTCTTTGGCCAAAGACGCATACATCATCGCCGCGCCATTTTGAAATGCTAGTTACTTTTTGTCAATGCTCGCAGGCACGCACGATCAGTGTTGTTACTAAATTATTTGAATGTTCCCGCGAACCGGACTTAAGGTTTTTTTTATGTTTGTAGAAGTACGGCTATTAAATATTCGTTTTATTTTACGTACAGAGTTTATGTTCGAAGTACACTCCCCTATTACCATTACCGTTAACATCATATTTCCTTATTGCCGCATTTTCCCAGTTCCGTACCGTGTGTCGAAACACGTTCGGTTGAGAGGGGCTGAATTTTATTTCGACTGGCGCACTTTCCCTCTTCTTTACGTAAAACTCACCCCTAATCTACCACTGAGTTACGCCGCTCTCGCCATTACTTTCACGGGTTTAAAATCTGGGCATAGTAGTAAGATTTTTCGTATCGTCCATAAATTAACGTTGTCGCCCAGTTTTATCGGTTTTGTATTTGTATCGTTTACCATAATCATTATCCACTCAGGGCAAGAGTGGGTAATAACGCGACGTTGCCACGGTTATTCTTAAACCAGCATACTTCAGTATGAATATAATATTGGAATACGAAACTTGTGTACGTGTTAGTGCAGATTGTACATTTCAAATAAAACATATCTACGGCAAAATCAACAAAATTAATTTGTTAGAGTGTTTTATATTAGCTTTCAACTATTGTTATATATTATGTGTATACAATATAATGTTAAAAAATATGTATATTATTGCAAGTCTAATTCTGTAATAGCTTAATATTTATTTTGAACATACAATAAGTTTTTGAATAGGTACACTACCTTAACCCTCGGACGGTGTGGTGGAGAATAACATACCCCACGACTACTTAATTGATGTATAACTTTCAAAATACACATGTCAGTGCCATGTACGTTCCAGTAACTTCAAATACATAGCAAAAATGAAAATATTTAAAGTAATATGATTACACTACTATTACTATTACGCATGTTACAACGTTTTAAAGTCGTTTTGGGTATAGTATACCCCACCATACCAATGGCGTAACTTTTTGAACAAAGGCATATACCTATTAACTAATATATTGCGGATCCTTTGCTTTTCTTGAAGCCAACACTGTGAAATGGAAATATCATTGCTGTATAAGTCTATCTCACACAAACACCCAACCTGGAATTATGCGCAGGCTCGTAAACCTTGACTACAATTGGCTAACGACGACATCATGATCAATTTTATCATTTAGATTGCGAATCACAGCCCGAAGGAACACGGATGATATGACTTCTGATTATTGACGACTAGTGAAAAAAATATTAAATTTAAATTAATGTACATAAAGTTAAGTCATTGTACAGTTCTCAGGTGTCAATTAGTTAAATAAAGTGTTTTGTGTAGCACTCTTATTTTTAATTGTGTATCGAAATGTGTATTTTTAATCGCTGGTCTTACTACACTTGTTATTTTTACGTACTTTTTACCTAGTGATCTATATTTTATGTTTTACTGTATCATTTTATTCATCTAACTTGACAATTTCGACATACAGCGTAATACGGTATTATTATGTTTAATTAATGTCTGTGCACTGAGTTTTATTTACTTACTCTGTGGACATATGGACATGTGCGAATAACAGTGTATAAGTGCGGCAACTCTAAGTGTAAATCCAAACGTGCGGACAATTTTATTGGTTGTAATGGCACTTGTGGGCAGTGGTTTCATTCGTCATGTGCGGGTTTAACTGATGAAGAATGCTCCCTCCTGAATAACTCCAATTGCCTTATATTCTGGTGCTCTCCTTGCAGAGTCAACTATACCATAGTAAACAATTCAACGCATAAGAAGTTCCTAGAAACATTAAATGAACTAAGTTTAAAAATATCTGCTCTGGAGACAACTCTCATGAAGTCTGTTAACGAAAATCTCACCTCTATACTGTTCACTTCTGTCGCAGAATTGAAAACTGATTTAATCAATCATGTCGAATCAAAATTGGAAACAATTGTCAAATATGTCCAGACATCTGCCAACCAACCCTCTTTATCCTATTCTAAAGTAGTGAATACACCAAGTGTAAAACCTCCAGTAATGTTAAAGCCTACCAATTCCCCTCAGACTCCTGCTATGATCAAATCTGATTTACTTAAGACTGTTAATCCTGTGACATCTAATATTACAATCGATTCAGTACGTCACACAAGCGAAGGTGCATTAATTATTAGATCTGATCAATCTGAAAAGCTTCAAGAAATAGTTACCAATAATCTGGGCAAAAAATATGAAATTAAGCAGTTACCTGTACTAAATCTTAGGGTCAGAATTGTTGGCATCTCAGAGTCGTTCACTATTGAGTCATTTACCCAACAATTAATCCAACAAAATAAATGCTGCTTTGACCACGAAAGCTCTAATTGCAAAGTTCTACAACTAATTCCTACAAAGAAAAATAAATGTATTTACCAAGCTTTACTTCAAATCGATCCAGTAACGTACCATAAATTATTAACCGCTGATAAAGTCATTGTAGGGTTTGATCTTTGTTCAATCTACGATGCTCTGGATCTTCCCCGGTGTTACAAGTGCTGCGGTTTTAACCATAATTCAAAACAACGCCGTCAAATGCATCAATCTTGCTCGAAGTGTGCAGGTGATCACAGCCACAATAATTGTCAATCCACTGTTTACAAATGCGCTGACTGCACTAAATACAACAGTATTCATCACACGAAAGTTGATGTTGCGCATGACGCATATGACAAAAACTGCTTCTCTTACCTTGAGATTCGCAAAAAATTTAAAACAGGAATTGTAGGATCCGGCTAGCAATTACAGTCTGGCTCTCGGCCTCGTTCTCCAATTCAAAATCTTACATGTTTCTACCAAAACATTCAGTCTCAATTCAAAACTGGCTACTCTTTAATCAATTTGCGCATCCATTGACTACGACATCATTGCTCTTACAGAAACTTGGCTGACCATAGTGTCAACTATGCGGAGGTAAGTGTTGAGTGCTTCAATGTGTATAGGTGTCATCGTAATTTAGGGGCGTGTCAAGTGAGCTGAGGTGGAGGTGTGGTTCTGCTTGTCAATAGGAACATTCAATCCTTCCCTGTCGATCTGTCTAGATATACAGCTATTCTACCCAAAAATACAGATATTATATGTGCTAAAATTGTTACCAACAATACAAGTCTCTATGTTTTTACAATTTATATTCCTCCACCTCAAAATATCCAAGTATACTATAATATCTTTGATTCTTTTGAAAGTTTAACTTTTTTGCAGAACCATAAGTTTTTGATTTTAGGAGATTTTAATATTCCTAAATTGGGTATTTTTTCAGATTCACCCAAAGTGCAAAACCTAATAGGTATGCTTGAATATTTTGATGCTGTTCAATAAAATTTGTGTAGAAATTTGAATAATAAACTTTTAGATCTAGTTATTAGCAATGTCCACTGCAATGTTTCTCCCCCTGTAAACTTGTTGTTTGATGTTGAATATCCGTTACATCACCCTGGTCTGGATATTGTTGTTGATATTAATGTTTGCAACCAATTGAAATGTCCCAATAGTAATAATTATTTTTATAACTTTCGTAAAGCTAATTATATTTTACTCTATAATCTTATTGAGAGTCATGATTGGAGTTGTTTGCAGGAATTCTCGGATGTTAATGTGGCATGCGAATATTTCTATAATAAATTGTATGAATTTTTTGATATATGCGTTCCGCTAAAATTGAGTTCTCGTAATCGATACCCACCATGGTTCAATAAGAATATAATAAATAAGATTAAAATTAAACACAAATTTAGAAAACTTTACCTTAAATATCCAAATAATAACTATTATGCTAATAAATTTGGTACTCTAAGATCTGAGTTGAAATATTTAATCAAACAATCTTATATTTATTACGTATCTATTCGTGAGAACTCAATTAGATATGAACCTAGAAAATTTTGGAACTTCGTAAACTCTAAGAGGAAAATGTCTTGTAATTGTAATTCAATGGTTTTTAATAATTCTATTTTAAGCATTCCTAATGATGTTTCCAACGCATTCGCTACTTATTTTCATTCAGTTTACTCCCCCTCATCAAATTCTCCCTCCCAAAACTTTCCTAATATTCAGTCTCATGATCAGGTATCTTTGTCTCATGTCACTATTTCTGATAATAATTCTATCAAAACACTGAAATCGTCACTCTCATGTGGTCCCGATCAAGTTCATAGCTTGCTGGTGAAGGACTGTGCTCATCCCCTGTCGATCGCTTTGTATCACATTTTTAACCTCTGCATCAAGACTTCCACCTTCCCTGATGTCTGGAAACAGACACGTATTACTCCAATACTCAAATCTGAATCTGTTTCCATTATTAAGAATTATCGTCCCATAGATATGCTGTCTGTGTTTAGTAAATTTTTTGAGAAAATAATTTATACCAACATCTACTTTACTGTCAAAAATAAGATCTCTCCCTTTCAGCTTGGATTTATGACTAAAAGATAAACCGTCACCAACTTGATGTACTTTACGCACTCGGTTTCTACTATACTTGATTCTCAAGGTCAAATGGACTTTGCCAAAGCTTTCGATAGCGTTGATCACTGTATCTTGATTTCTCCGTTAATATATAACTATACAATTGAGAACATTTCATTACCTCGAGTCAACTCAATAAAGGATCTTGGTATAAAATTTGAAGCGGACCTTTCTTTTGCACTTCATATCAGAGAGGTATAGAATGCTTATATCAGAATGATGGGCTTCATAATTAGAAATACTAAAAATTTTACTGATGTGTCAGCTATTTTAGCACTCTATTACACCTTAGTCAATTCGAAACTTGAATATTGCCATATAATTTTTAGAAATGCCTCAATAATAATTTTCATAATTTGTGTTTTGGGGTTGCTTAAAATAGTTTGTTCTTTGACGTGGTTAACAAATACGGTTGTATTAAACACATAAGGAGAGCATTGCTTAAACACATTAATAATCATGCGTTGTTTTAACTTTATTTTGAACATTTCCTGTAATAGTATTTTAATATTTTGTTCTACTGATCTCATATTTTATCATATTTACCTGTATTTTCACCAATTTATTTATAAAATTACCTGCGAGCAAGAACAGGAAATAAACTATTACCGATATGGGAAGAAGTAATGTCAGATCCTGAAATGCCGTTTTTATAACTTTTGTATATATATATATATATATGTATATATATATATATATATATATATATATATATATATATATATATATTAACTGGTGTATTTTCACACCATAACATTCCTTATATACATTTTAGGGTACCTCATACCCCACCATACTGTTTACGTAATTATTTTCCAGCACACTGTCCAAGGGTTAAATACATGATCAGCAAACAACGCTTTATAAGCTTAGCCGCCCAAATAATAGATGATACCTACGTCAAAAATTTAGAATATATTTTGTAATTTTTCTTATTTTTGACGAATGCAGAAATAGTATATTACATCCGAGGTGGGGTACGTTTCATTTCAGCCGAGGACTTACGTATTCTACCGAGAGGCGAAACCTGGAGGTGAGATATAGCGCGAGGCTGTGATGAAACTCCCACCGAGGTATGAATACTATTTTATTCACATTCTCTTTTTAAATCAATAATTTTCAAAATAAATTAATGAAGTATAACCTTTAATATTATTATTTTTGACAGCTCAATTAAAATTTGTTCAGACTACTTTATTATAAGGATCTATGACAATGTTATTTCCAACTCAAGAGAATGTCGTTACAGTTAGGAATGACGTATTTCCCAACCTTTAAAAGGTTAGGAATCGACATATTACTATAATAATTGTGAATCTAAATATTATTTGCTCGTTTCTGAAACTTGCATTCGTTTCAGAATCACTAATTTTCCGCACTTGTTACAAGAATATCTGTATTACCTTAAACTTGTATATTTATTTAAAATAAAACTAATTTTTAATGGCTTTATATAAATCGAAACTATTAATTGACAATTAATATTGTTTTGCTCGTGCCTGCTCATTAATTATCAGTAGCAATTGGATGTACGTATGCAAAGCCATATGTCATATGGCCAAATTTTGTAAATAATTCTTTAAATGACTATTACCTGCAACCGATTTTTGTCAATTTTATTTTTGAATTTAAACAAATATTTCTCAATATCAAAGACCAATGGACCGTTTTCCGCTGGTTAGGGTAGGGGCGGGTAAGAGCACGCACTTTTTAATTTTTTATATCTTTTATATTTATTAGAAATTTAGAACAGGTAAAAAAGGTAACATATTTTTATAAAATAAATAAATAAAAACGATAGGAAAATGCGTACTCTTGGATTTAAAAAAAATTAAGAGTACGCAGATGTATAATTGAAGAGTACGTACATTTTAAACGTATAATTTTCATAAATGCTTTGCAAATTTGTAAAAAAATCTTGATACTCGTATGTTAAAACCTGAGGCTTAAGCTTTACTGAATTTTTCTGGTTATCTAATAGCTTAATTATGTCGTTTACTTACCGTTTGCATCCACCATTTGCCAACAAGTTCAATTTCTGTATTAAAAGAAGTCTTCAATAGTAATACCGAAAAATAAACCATCCATGATTTATATATTCAACTAGAACATTTTCCATATTTTCATCAAAACTATGCTTCAACCTTCCTAGTGAAGTGAGTACAGCCCTGAGTTGTAGTCTCTTTCGCAATGTATCCTCGTGAATTCCAATGGATGACGCTATATGGAGTTTTGATTTGCCATTGTCTAATCGAGTTCGGATTTGTTTTAAACAATCTGAAGTGAAATTTTGTTGCCGATTACTTTTTCTTTTATAATAAACAGTCTGCAAAATAAGAACTATATACACGTAAGTATCTAAAAGTACGCACGCGTACTCCTTGACTACAAGGTATTGCGTACTCTTGAATTTTTTACCATTTTATATTTTATTTTACTTGATCAAATAGGAAATGTCATCGCATACAGAACTGCGTACTCTTTAAAAATGACATTTAGAATTATTTTAAATACTTTGCAACGAAATATTTACTAACACTAATACTGTAAATTCAATTTGAAATAAGCCTGGAATGACATCATACCATACAAAAAATTTCAAATTATCATAGCACTACTCTATCTTAGATATAAAACTAATTTTTCCTACAAATAGCTAATGTAAAAAAGACGTACTTTTTACAGTTAACAACTTACACGAATCACATACGCATACAAACTGAGATATGAGCAATGCGTACTCTTAGAACGCGCGTACTC
This sequence comes from Harpalus rubripes, assembly GCA_963082715.1. Taxonomy (NCBI): domain Eukaryota; kingdom Metazoa; phylum Arthropoda; class Insecta; order Coleoptera; family Carabidae; genus Harpalus; species Harpalus rubripes. The sequence goes on from OY720455.1 coordinate 21,050,533, forward strand.
TTAGTCTTAGCCGTCCTTACTCTATACCTATAATGTATACATTCACATTCGTTGATTCTTCTGCGACCTGAATTAAGAAACAGTAAATTAAAAATTCAGGTGGTGGATTGAGAATTCAAATTGTTATTTAAAAATTGCAATTGTATATAGTTTTTGCAAAAAATGGTGTCTATTTATATATACTCGTACATAATATGCCCAATATGTCTATTTATTGGACACTATAAATTATTTTATAATAAAATTAAGGACATTTTTTTTAATTTGGTAATATATGCTGCCAGTATTTATAATAACTTGTCGTTTTCGTCAGGGTTTTCTACCAAAAGAAGAAATATCAATAGTAAGATTAACTATTAGTTCTCAACAAAAGATGTAAACAGATTTTTTAAAATAAAATGTTAAAAGAATAAACTAGATAATTATATTTATTTTCCCTGTGACAAAACAGATGAAGCAGAAATTTCTAGTTCTTCAGTGAGCATATGTCTAAATAAAGTGAATTTTAATTCTACAGGTGATGCACAATACTATATAAACATATATCACAAATTAGGCAGCTGAAAAAACCAAAAAGCGTAAATTACGGTAGTCTTTGCATTTTCGCCATTATTAAAACCACTCGGAATAACTCCACAAATAAAAAAGAATCATCACACGAACAAGGGAAAACAGATTTTCTTTGTGCATTCCATCCCAAAATATTTGAGTTAAAAATACCCCAACTAAAATTGTAAAGAATAAAATTGAGTATGTATATCAAAGCCTCGGAATCCAGGAATTTAAACAAAGAGGCAAATTAATGTGTCTCATTTTACTGTTTTAATTGATTTTGAGTTACAAAGGTACATTTGATGAATTTTATGATACTATAATTTCATTTAATAAAATTTACACGTAAAACTACATTATATTATAATGAACAGATTTCATTTGAACTTAAAATAATAAATTAACAAATCGGTACAATTTAAATACTTTTGTTATTACCACGACATTTCAGATTTGAAACAATTTAATTTAACCCGGCGTCAGTAAGGTAGGGTGAATATTACTACAAGGTTAATCAAACTGCTGTATTTTCTTCATGTATAAACTTTTCGGCTTCTAGCATCATGTACAGGGTGTAAATCGAAAAGTGAAACAGGCGTTTAACATTGGAAACGTTTGCGCAAAGAAAAATAGATTTCCCATGTTAAACTCCTATGTTTCACTTTTCGATTTACACCTGTACATTCCAATTACTGTACTATACACGTTTCTGGGTCGTGAGTAGATGTTTGCATTATATTCAGTGAGTCTAGCATTTGTTTAAAGTGTTCTGAGGTAACATATACCCCACTTCACCGTTAATGTTACAGTTTTTAATATTTCTCTGGTATGTTACTAATGTTAATATTAGACATAAAATAAGAGTTAACGGTTATTTTCAGATATTTCTTATGAACAAGAACGAGGAAAAACTTAGCTTTCTGAAAAAATGATGATAATATTGAAAAATATGTAAACGGTACACATTGTACACAAATACCTATACAATGTCGATGTACCAGATTTAAAAGTTGTTCTTAGTTTACCGATGGTTCGAAACTGGAATCAAAAGAAACTGGAATGGGTGTATTTGGTTCTAGGTTACCAAATAAAGGAATCCACGGGCACCAGTTCCACTATATTTCAAGCAGAGATCTACGCAATAAATCTCTGTGCGCAAATAAACCTAAACAAATGTCTCAAAAGAGCAACAATTAACATAATGTTATACACCCAGACTGCTTTAAAGGCACCAGGTGCCTTCAATTGTGAGTCAAAGCTAGTCCGGAATTGCAAGAGCACCCTTCAACAACTGGCCAAAGACAACCACGTCACTTTGTAGTGGGTACCGGAGTATCAGAGACTTATAGGCAATGAAAAAGCAGATGAGCTTGTTAAAAAGGAAGAAAAATTACCGCTTTACGGGTTTGAACCTTCTTGTGGGCTCTTGAAAAGCCATGTAAAGAAGGAAATCAAAAACTGGGAGGAGGCAGCCATAGCCTCATATTGGAGAGACACCCTCGGATTTAATCAGTCGAAGAAACATTTCACTTTCATCGACAAATGCCAAAAAGCTATTAGCTTTCATCAAAAAGGACCTAAGAATTATGATAGGTACCTTTACTGGTAATTGTCCTCTGAAATACCATCTATGTAAGATTGATAAAACTAAAAACAATATCTGCCGACTTTGCGAAGAGGACGAATAAACTTCGGAACACATTGTGACCGTAAGTACAATAAAATATCTAGATAAAAGGTACATCGCGGCAAATGAGATCGGAAAACTACCTCCTGGAGCAGTAATTGGCTTTATCAAAACTCTGGAACTACTTCCAGAAAACTAAAATAGGGCTATGATACGATCGATCTTTCAGGTCCCGTTGACAGCAACGGTTAGCTTTTAAAGTTTTCAACTTAAATAACAAACAGTTTATTTTATATTGCTAAAGTTTGTGAAGTATTTTTCTTCAGATCTTTCATTCATAGTGTGTAAAACCTGTCAAAAAATGTATGTATGTATTTTTGTACATTTACAGTTTTTGTAGAAGCACAGATAATAATATATTGTTGTCTTAAAAATCAAAGAGTTCATATTATATTGTTTTAATATAAAAAATATTAATGGTACATTTATGTGATTTTTTCTAGAAGTGTGATTTTTGCTTTCGGAAAATATTCAACTAATTTAGTCATAATTTTTATAAATATTTTTTAATAATATTGGCTATTGTCTTAGTACCAAACATATTCAATTTATAAGAAATATACAATGTGTTATTTTTCATTTACAAATAAATATCCTTTATCCCAAAACAGGACGGGAGTTAATATTTACCCCACCTTACCGTTTACGTAACATAATTCCATTTTACCAACGTTGGATTAATTATATTTAATTTTGTTAAAAACTAATTTAAAACAAAGTTGTTAATTCCGGCCTTCCATCTGATGTAAAATAATTTTACTTTTCCATTAGTACCTTTATCATTATTTATTTACATGAAAACTGGGAGCTGGAATACAAAAAAATGTAATGTAATGTCTATATACACAGGTACAAATATGCCTATCCAACCAATGTAATTCACTTCAAACAGATTTAAATAATTAATAATTAGATTGCTTTACAAAATTAACATTTTTCTCTTTACCATGATATGGAAAACCATGTCATAAAACATGAAACGCAAAATGCATAATTTTATATAAACTGATTTAAATATAGGTGTCCTCATCTTTTAAAAATTGGAACGGAGCTCATTTGGTCTTAACTCTGATGCAGTTTATATGAAAAGTGCAAACAAGGCATATGAAAGTATTTAAAAGTAAATTAATTGGGTATGCGTTAAATAAATAATATGTTACATTTCAGTCTCATGCTACACCAGTATGTAGTAAATAGAATTATGGTAACTTTGTATGTATATGTTTAAAAAAACAAAATTTATTTTTAACAAAAACTTATATCGCACAGTTTCTCGCGCGTAATATCTATCTCTTCCCCCATGAATACTTTCTCTCTCTGTACACCAGCAAGGACAGTCACGTACAATTGGTTGTGCTGTAGATGCCTACCCTTATATGTATATAGGTTTTCCGGTTTCGTTATTGTTGTCAACTGCCTCAGCCTCGGGCAGTAACAGCTGTTAACGATTCGCCATTGACCGTTATTGCCAGATCGTTTTCCTTATTGAAACAGGTCGACAGTTTCGATTTGGACTTCAATGACAAACAAAAATTAATAAAAACTCTAATAATAGTATATTACATCTGAGTTGGGATATGTTTAATTACAGCCGAGGGCCTACGTATTTTACCGAGAGGTCGGATACAGCGCGAGGCTGTAATGAAACTCCCACCGAGGTATGTATACCATTTTATTCACGATCATTCTGTTTTTAAATCAATAATTTTCAAAGTAAATAATTGAGTAATAACCTAAAATTTTATTAATATTTTGGCAGCTCTATTAAAATTGGTTTAGCCCACTTTATGATAGGAACATAAACATTGCCAGCCCATGGAAGCATGATCAGTAATTTCCCACCCAAGACATGAGATTGTCATTGCAATTAGGAATGATGTATTTCCCAACTTCCAAAAGGTCAAGAATCGATATGTTATCATAATGATTGTGAATAAAATATTAATTTCCATTTACTTATTCCATATTCAAGGAAAAGGAAGAATATTAAAATGGAAACCAACATATTTATGATCAACCGACAGAAACCGGGGAAGCCACTAGGCATAATATTTGTCATTGGTCTGAAAGTTTTGAAACCCGTCATAGGAGATGTCATGGTGTTCACAGTCACTATCATATCTTGATGTGTGATTCGCCGATCTGTCACCATATCGAGAATAATTTTTTTTAAATAAAGCTTCCCACTTTTTTACCATTTGTATGAAGGACAAAATGTTCCCAAAGTATGGCTGTTCAATTGCGATTTTTAAAAATAGCTTATTGATTTCAAACTAATGAAACAATTTGTTGTATTATTTTTATTTAAACTAACATACATTCATTTTAAATTACATTATACATTTTTATATTTAATGACGTTTTTCAATAAGTCTTCAAATCTCCACTCTAAACTTGTTCTCTATAATTACTTGATTTTATTTTATAAAAATAATTTTAATAGCCTACTTCAATTCCCCCCTTTAATTAAATTATTTTTTCAATACTCCCAGTTGTTCCAAATGTTTACATAATTTTTCTTCGTTTACGTCTTTTGTCATTATATCCGCTGGCTGGTCTTCAGTATTTATATAATTTACCGTAATATTTTTATTTTCTACTTCATCTCTTACAAAATGGTATTTTCGGTTTATATGTTTTGTTCTCGAATTTTGTCCTGAATTTTTTATCCAATCAATTACAGCCATACTATCTGTACAAATTTCTACTGGTTTCTTAATGTAATTTTCTTCTCCTAATTCTTCTAATATATTTATAATCCATGCGGCTTCACACGCTCCATCACAAACGGCAAGTAGCTCAGCTTCCATTGTCGACAAAGTTACTAACTTCCGTTTTGCGCTTTTCCAGTTTATTATGTTTCTACCTAGTTTGGTTATAAATCCGCTGTAAGATTTTCCGTCGCTGGTTGTACACCATCCTGAGTCTGTGTATATTTTCACTTTTTCATTCTCCGATGAAATTTTTAAATATTTCTGTTTTGTTCCTTGTAAATACCTCATTACTCTTTTTATTGCTATCCAATGTATTTCTCTTGGATCTTTACAATATTGCGATAACTTACTCACAGAGTATGCAATATCTGGTCTTGTGCCTCTTGTCAGGTACATAAGCGATCCTACTGCTTCTTGATATTTCTCTTGGTTGAATGTCTTTGATTGTTGATAATCATCAAGTTTTTGTCCAATCACTCCTGGTGTTTTGACAGGTTTACTGTCAGTCATGTCAAATTTATGTAAGATTTTTTTTATATAATTTTCCTGTGATAAATAAATATTACTTTCATCTTCCTTAATTTCGATTCCAAGAAATAATTTTTTATCTGTAGTTTCTTTTATTTGTATTTCTTCTTTTACCTTTTTCATAAATTCTTCGATTGTATCGTCACTATCTCCAATTGCTAAGATATCATCTACGTATACGCCGATAATTACATATTTTCTTTCGTCTTTCTTGATAAAAACACAAGGATCGGTTTTTAATTATGTAAATCCAGAATTTTTCATTACTTCATTCAATTTAGTATTCCAACATCTTCCAGATTGTGGCAGACCGTAAAGACTTTTTTAAGCCAGTAAACATTGTCTTTTCCATCGTCGTAGCCGGGGGGTAATTCCATATATACGGTTTCTTGCAGATTTCCATTTAAATATGCAGATTTTACGTCATAAAATCTTCTAACGCTTTTCTTCATGGCTGATAAGGTCAAAAGAGTTCTTACTGATTCCCATTTTATTACTGGACTGTAGGAATCGAAATAGTCCACACCCATTCTCTGTCCAGCTCCCATTGCCACCAACCTTGCTTTAAATATTTTTTCATTGTTGCCTGGATTAGCTTTAATTTTAAATACCCATTTACATTTTATTACTTTAGCATTTTTTGGTCGTTTTATTTTCTCCCATACGTTATATTGCACCATATTATCTTTCTCTTCATCCATGGCTTTCTTCCATTCATTTCTGTATGATGACTCTATTGCAGCGTTAAATGAATTCGGTTCTTCTTCTTTTGTAGCATTTACCACATAATCTTTCAGCTTTTCTGGTAATTTTCTGATTCTTCTTGATCTTCTTCCATTCTTTATCTGGTCGTCTTCGTGTGTTCTTTCATTTGTTGTTATTTCATTTTCTGGTTAATTTTCTTCATAATGCAAAAACATATAGTTTGAATTATTATTTTCTTCTGTTTCTTTTTCTTCTGCTCTGCTGAATCTTATTCCTTTCTTTGATTCGACAAACTGAACATCTGACGTTTCATGTACTTGTTGCTCTTCTTCATCGTAAATTCTATAAGCTCTTCTTTCTCTTGAATATCCTACAAATATCCCCTTTTTCGCTTTTGGTTCCAATTTAGATCTTGTTGGTTTATTTATTTTGTAATATGCTAAACATCCATAAATACGAAGATGGCTGACGGATGGTTTTTTACCTTTCCATAATTCATACTGTGTTTTAAACTGTTTACTTTTCGTAGGTGTTATGTTATGCAGATATGAAGCTGTAACTATCGCTTCTCCCCAGAATTTTGCAGGTAAATTTCCATCGGCCAATAAACTTCTTGTTTTATCCAGTAATGTTCTATTTCCTCTCTCAGCTATTCCATTACTCCTTGGAGAATAATATATTGTTTTTTCATGTTTTATCCCTTTATTTTTCAAATAATTTATTAATATTTCATTGATGAACTTTCTTCCGTTATCTGTTCTTATAATTTTTACCCAGGATTTTTGTTGATTTTCTATTTTTTGAATTATTTCCATCAATTTTTTTGTTGCTTCAAATTTGTGTGCTAAAAGTTCAACGGAGAAACATCTGGAATATTCATCCACGACCAAAAGTATATATTTTTTGCCTCCGATCGTCGAAGTCTTCATTGGGCCACAAATGTCAATATGTAGTCGCTCCAGCGGTCTTGATGTAGTATCACCGTAAGTTTCGACGTACCTATTTCTTGTCATTTTCCCAATAACGCAAGAACTACACAAATTTAATTTTCCTTTCAATTTACTTATATTTCTTACTAGTTGTTTATCCCCTATTTGGTTTAAATATTCTTCGTTTAAATGACCTAATCTTTTGTGCAATATTTCTCTTGTGTTTTCTAACATTTGAAAACAGTCTTCTTTGTTTCCTTGTTTCTCTTCATTTTTGTTTAATTTAATGCTGAACATATTTTCCGAAAATTTTCCTTTACATATCAAAGTACCATCGTTTGCATAAATAAATGCCCCTTCTTTATTTAAGGTGACAGAATTTCCTTTTTGTACTAAACTTGGTATTGATAACAAATTATCTCTTAATTTTGGAACATGTAAAACGTTTTCTAATCTTACTTTTCTATTTTCTGTATTTGCTCTAATGATACCACTTGATACTGCTTCTATACTTCGCTCATTTTCTGCAACATTTATTTTTTTATCTTCTGCAATAATTTCTTCCATCCATACTTCAGATGATGTCATGTGTGATGTGCAGGCTGAATCCAGGAACCATTTCTGTTCATCCTCTTCTCTATTTTCAATATAAACTGTCAATGCAAATTCGTTTGAATTAGCTTCTTCAGTAATGTTTTCTTTTTCTTTTCTAAATGTAGTCAATGTTTTTCTGTTGCCGCAATTTTTATTATTTAATTCTTCTTTCTTTTTTCTTGTCCAGCAATATCTTGAAATGTGTCCAGGTTTTTTACAGTAAAAACATATCTTCTTATTTCCTTTTGATTTAAAATTCGATCTGTATGCACTGACATCTGCCACTTTTTCTATTTTTAATTTCTTTTCATAATTTAATAATGATTGCCTCAATTCCGTAAAACTTATTCCTCTATTAACTGATAAAGATGTTGCTATTGCTTCATAATTTTGCGGTAAACCTTCTACTATATATCTAACTAGTTCTCTTTCAGAAACTGTTTTTCCATAATCTACTATTTGTCTTGATAAACCTTGAGCTCTTGTTAAATAGTCTTCAATATTTTCTTTATCTTTAATTTTAATTTTTGCGAGTTCCAGCATTAGATCAATGGTTTTTTCCTCTCTAGCTCCTTCAAATCTTTCTTTGATTGCTTCCCATAATTGTTTTGCTTTCTTCATTTCCTTAAATGCTATAGCCAATTCTGCAGATAAATTCAATATAATGTAACTGTAAGCTTCTTTATTTTTCTTTTTCCATTCGTTGTGTTTTACTAATGTTTCTCCAGCATCTTCATTTATTATAGGTTCTTCTTCCTGTAGTATTTCATCATATAGTCCCTTGCTATCTAATAATGCTTCCATTTTAATACTCCATATTGAGTAGTTAGTATTGTTTAACTGCTCTATTTTTATCATATTCATTATAACTGTCTATTTTATTATTCTATTCTTCTTTTATCTCGTATTCCTCAAACTCCGCCGTTTTCTCTAACTATACTGTTTTCTTTACTATGTCGTTTTCCTCCAACTGCTACAACTACGCTCTGCTACCAATTGTTGTATTATTTTTATTTAAACTAACATACATTCATTTTAAATTACATAATACATTTTTTTATTTAATGACGTTTTTCAATAAGTCTTCAAATCTCCACTCTAAACTTGTTCTCTATAATTACTTGATTTTATTTTATAAAAATAATTTTATTAGCCTACTTCACAATTGATTAGTCAAATAATCAATTAATGTACGAATTTACGCGCGATAAGTTTGTTAAGTGTAGTCGAGAAACTTTTTGGTAAGGTGTTAATTCATAAGGTGCGAACCGTAACAATTTGAAAAATTAATGACGTTCAAGGTAGTTTTTTGCCTGAGAGGGGATGTGTCGTTCAATTGTTTGCTCTTCGTACGATTGTTGAGAACTGACTTGACAAGAACAAGAAGGTGTTCTGTGGCTTTCTTGATCTAAAAAAGGCGTATGATAGTGTTCTTCGAGATACTTTGTGGGATGTACTCAGGGAGTACGGCGTGAATGGAAACTTGCTGGGAGCGATTCGTGCATTGTATGAGAGTAGTGAGGCTGCTGCAAGAATAGATGGTAGGTTGAGTGATTGGTTTCGTATAAATGTTGGTGTGAAACAGGGCTGTGGTATGTCTCAGTGGTTGTTTAACTTGTGTATGGATATGTTGTTGCGGAGAGCATTAAGTGAAATGGATGGTGTACATATTAGTAAAAGTATTCTGCCTGCGATAGCGTATGCAGATGATGTAGTTGTTTTAGGTGAAAATGAAGAACAACTCAGAAGATTGATAGAGAGAATACATGTAGTTGGAAGAAGTATGAATTGGGAGTTGAATGTTGATAAATCCATGGTGTTTTGAAAGGAATAAATTGGTGACTGTGTGCAATGTGTTAGTGGACGGAGTGAAACTGGAGCAAATAGATAAACAATAATTTATTAATTTACAAAAAAATTAAAAAACAATAGCATTTTATGAGTTTGTGAAATACTTATTCTAATTCTTATAAGAGACATGACAAAAACAAATCTGTTTTGTGCCCCGGTAATAGTTCAGGTTCAACCAATAAGAGTCGGAGTGTGGAGTTCACTGCCATAATATTTAATGGTGCTGAATGCAGATCGGAATATTCAAGAAGCAAGCACGGTATAAAATATGCTATATATTTTGTAAAATATTTATTTCTAAAATCAAAATGAAACCATTTTATTCAAGAGAAACTGTTAATAACTTCAGGTAATATATCACTTCCGGTTAGCCTGTTTTAACCAAAATCTACTATGTTATTACAATTGACATAAAAGTCTTATATACCAGATTTGAAAAGTTTTGGATTATATTTTAAAATAGTTTTTTATTAAACTCTATTGTAGGCTTCAAATAAAGTACCATTTCTGGAAATTATGTAATAACCAAAAAGGGAGGTGCACAACTAGATGTTATAGCAGACCTAAATACAAAATTTCCACATCCTACGGCTTACCGTTTTTGAGTTATACGAGATACGTACATACGTACAGACGTCACGACGAAATTAGTCAAAATGGATTCAGGGATGGCCAAAAGGGATATTTCCGTTGAAATCTGAAAACCGAAATTTTTCGCGATTACAATACTTCCTTTACTTTGTACAAGGAAGTAATTATAAACGCAACGCGATTTTTTTTAACAACGATGAATGGAAACTGATTCTAATTTGTTCATTGACGTAAATTTAATTAGACGTTTATGAAACCGGACCTAAATCTTCCAAAAATACAAAGGTACATTATCGAATTTACGTGACGATCTCATTTTGTTGAAAAATTCTTTCAGAAGCATCTTATTTCCATTTGGTTTATTTAATTGAATTCATTTATCCGTTTATCGTTCGTACAATGAGAACGTGTGTTGAAAGCAAAGCCCCAGTTGATCGTGGATGGAGAGAAAATAAATACACTCCGCGCACAAGAACCAGTAACAGCCTCTGCACTGCTCGCAAGCTCGTATCCGTCTTACTGATTTATTTGCGTATGGAGAGGAGAAGATTTAAATCTTTTCGCTAGAGTAGAAAATTACTGGTAGAGCGACATCGATCTTTTACTTTATTCAACAGAACAAGTTTAAATTGGAAACTTATTAGTTTATTATTATTTTTATTCAATAATATGACACTAATTTAAATAACTACGAAGGAACTTAAAAATATGCGAGGCTTACCTCGAGAAAATTCTGGGTCGAACTAGCCCTTGTAGAAAAAGATAATTTGTTTCGGGGCCAAATCAGTTTAGGGCCAAAATGGGCATATATTTAAATAGATAAATTTTCACGGGAAGACCAGAAAACATTGTGGATTTTCCGGAAATGAATTTATAGTTCATGATTTATAAACTATAAAAATATAACTATTTTCAAAACGACTTTTGTTGTCAAGAGTTGGAAATATGTGTGGATAATAAGCAATTTAATAAAAGAAGAAATAAAAACCTCCAAATAGTATTACTAAATAAGATCTAATCTACTTGTCACTGGACATAATAAATACATAATACATAGTTGTTTTATAACATACTATATATATATATATATATATATATATATATATATATATACAGGGTGTAAATGAAATAAGTGCATTAAATTTAACCAGTAATGTAACTCGACGAGAGCAACAATATTTCTTAATAACTTTTTCTTGAAATCGCATATTTTTTTTAGCATTTTTACCACCCAGTAAATTAGCGAGTCGTTCCACGTATTTTTCTAATAATTAAATGCAATAGCAATAGCTTTGAAAAATTTTGTTATAGCAATTGACAGTTTTGTCAGTTGTTGCAATTATATTTTGACATTAGTAATAAACTTGTTTATCAGGTAAAATTCTGTCAAAATGCTTACGTGTACAAATAGCGAATACACAGATATTGTAATTACTTACCTATGGTTTATTTATTTATTCGTATCTTTACTACATTTTAATTTGTGGTTGATATAAAGACAGTATTATAAAGTTGCCAACGCATTTAGACGGAGCGTTTCCAAATGATACTGTTCCTAATATTCGCACATTTGTTAATCTTGTACATCTTTATCACAATACAAAGTGTCACATAAGACAATTTTAAATAAAGCAACAGTTGTATCCATATCATGTGCAAAAAGATCAATGTTTTCAGCAGACTTAGATTTTCGGAATGGCTCATAATGTTCATTATTGAGACTGAATATACTTGGAAAGGTGTATTTATTATGCACAATACACATTTCAACAGACGAAAATGCTGTAAAAATTTTCATTAAAAAATGTTTGAGCGGGAACAATAAATGGACGACTAATTATTGGTACTCATGTACCACGTTTAAATGGACAAAAGTTTGTACTTACATTTCTTGAATAACGTATTTAAACTATTATGATTTGTCGACGATAAATAATCATCTCATAACCTAATAACTATGCTTTTGCTCTTCCTCCCCTCGTTCCTCCTTGTCTTCCTCTATTCACAGGTGATTAAAGTCTGGTTTAATACAAAACTTTATAATTTTGTTATCCAAAATTTAAATTTCTTTATTTAAAAAATTGTACTATTACGAATTAATTAATAATAAATGTTATTTCCGTTGATTCGTTTATTAATTACTGTGACTGCAAGTGTAACCGATAACCGACAATTTTTGAGCTGTTTGTATCCCACTTGAATACGGCAACAGCCACTTGTTCTCCATAGGCGGGTAACGAAATATGCAGCAAATATTTAAAGAATTTTAACTCAAAATCTAAAAGACTTAGAAAAAAAAGTTATTAAGAAATATTGTTGTTCTCCTCGAGTTACATTACTGGTTAAATTTAATGCACTTATTTCATTTACACCCTGTATATACCGTGTGTCTGTCTTAAAGATGTACATAGGAGATTAACATGGAAAATCAGTTTTTTGCAATTTTCTGCTTGCCTAATTGTTTTAAGTAAAAACGCGTCAAATAAAAGTTTTAGGGCATAAAAAAAATAAATCAATAAACAGAATTACTTTTACATGCTTTGTAACGACAGAAATTAATTATGAAAATGTCGAAAATTACGTTGAAAATATCGACAGCCATGGAATTGAACAAAAAATAAATAAATGCTTGACGTTTTATCTGTTACAACGTAAGTTAATTTATTTGACGTTTCTGACAATTTGATTTGGAAAACATTGTTAATTATGATAAGAGAAATTTTATCTTGAATTTTATATTAGACTAATAAAGTTAAAAAATACAGTTTTGTTTAAATAATACGAATTTATTAAATATTCAACTGCTTAACAAAATTATGTATGATGCTGTGATGTACTCCCAACTCATTTCCAATACATCTACTAATACAGAAGGGGACTACACTTATTCCTAACACTCTTTCTTCCAGTAACGCACGATTTCCTGCTCATCCTATATTCTCATTACGGGGCTAACATGTATTTTTTGAAGACTCATTAGCAGTCTTCAAATTTTGTCACGAATTTAGCAATTGTGAAATCTTCATTAATATAAATATTCATTTTCTAATAATTTCATACAATAAAACTAGAGACAAATTCAAATTGTCAGAAACGTCAAATAAGTTGCGTTGTGACAAATAAAACGTCAAGCATTTATTTATTTTTTGTTCAATTACATGGCTGTCGATATTTTCAAAGTAATTTTCGACATTTTCATATATAAGTACTGTCGTTACAAAGCATGTAAAGGTAATACTGTTTATTGATTTTGATACAGAATTTTATGCCCTAAAACTTTTATTTGAATCGTTTTTGCTTAAAATAATTAGGCGAGCAGGAAATTGCAAAAAACTGTTACCCCCATGTTACACCTTTAAGATAGACACACGGTATATATATATATATATATATATATATATATATATATATATATATATATATATATATATATATATATATAATATATATATATATATATATATATATATATATATATATATATATATATATATATATTTAAGTATTATATTTAAAAAAAAACCAGTTTCACAAAAATGGCACTTACATCATTTCTTTCTTCGCGTCTTCAATTATTGTAATTATACATTATAGTATAGTGAAATAAAATAATACATAATATTTTTGAAATTATTTCCTATAATATTAATTATAAGTATTTATAATGTATTGCGTTCAACGATATAAATCTAATAATATAATTACGAGAACACAAAAACTATGCGTTGGTTAGGCATATCCCATATAAGCTGTGTGTTCAGTCGGACCACTAATGTGACGTCACACTAATCGTATGCAGGCCTTCTGTATAGTAAAGCCTTTAATAAGAAAATTAAGAATGATTGTGTAATAGCAAAAGAGTTATTGTTCAATGCTGTGATAATTGATTTGAGAAATACAACTGGAATAAATTGCTATTGTTTCTCCCATCGGATATTACATGATATTACAAATGATGTACGAGTATTTTATTTTTATCGAGTCAGCACAAGCTGTAAGTTATAAATATTAGCAAATATAGGCATGTAATTTAATTATTCTCTAAAATTAGAACGTACTTAAAATAGAAGAGTACTTATCACAATAATAAATAATAACATTTGTTAAGAGAAAAACTGTTTCATACAAATAGCCCAGTCAACGAGTGCTCTTAAGAGGGATCTAGCCGGAAAGTCAATAAGCAGAAAAACCGACTTAGGGACTTTGGGTTGGTTAGTAAAAAACATATTAAAAGTCCTAGACCCTCGGGGGGGCGCAAGGGGAGAAGGGGAGCACTTCAAAGTTGCCCTTTTTTGTTTTTTTGCGTATCTCAAAAAAAGTTGGTTCTATAAAAAAATTCCATGCATGAAAATTGTAACTGACAAAATTTCCTACATCTTCTATATTTGAGGTTTTGTTATATCTCCAACCGTGAACGAATTACACGCTTCTGAAAACCGCTATTTTACGAAATAACATTATTCGCGCCACATTTTTCACTAAAATTTTCTCTCCAGCGCCTCAGTCTTTTATTTTATAAAATAAAATCTCGGAAAGAAACCTATAGAGAATTAAAATTGCTTCGAAATGGTGTATAAGTTTGCCATTTTATCTTAACCTGATCCAAAGTTAGAGCGTTTTTAAAATTTTCACTGAAACCGGAGATCCCGGTAGGAACCAGTACTTTGCAAAAAGTTGTTTTTGTATAGCTGTGACTTCTTGACTTGTTGTATATGTTTATTATATTGAGTAGTTACTTTTGAGGTGATTATAGATTAAAACAAAATATTTCATATCAATATTTTTTTATTAAATAGTACTTTTTTATTATTAATTTTTGGCGACCCAGGTAGAGTAGAGGTAGCGCTGACGCTTTACGATCCCCGGGTTCCAGGTTTAAATACCGGATAAGGTATGGCTGTTGTGTCTTTCACAATTTCATCCTCATTAGCGTATGCATAAGAATACAGCGATATGAAAATTGTTTCATCCCCATCTTATATACAAATACACCGTTTATTTACAAATCCATACATATAATAAGAAGCGTGTAATAGTAAATAAAAAATTAATGAATATTATTAATTTTTGATCATCAGTCCTTGTGTATTCGCTGTCATTTTGGTTCTGATTTATCAAGGAGGGCCAATCCACATTCGTTCACCTGCACTTTCACCTCGACATCAGTGTCATGCGATGATGTATGTAGTGGCGGTTTCTCTTCATCCTCTTTAACTATTGGAGTTCCATTGGAACAATTGCCGTGGCAGTTTTCTCAAATATTCGTGCAGCATGTGGAGGCTTTTCTGCTTTTCCCATGTCCAGGTTTCATCATGATAATATCTCGATCAGGTGGAGTTCTCGCCATCAGGAGAACTATGAGGTGCGTGTCATCGCCAATAACTACAATTATCGAACCTCTTGTCTGGCATATATTGGATACTGTGCTTCCTTTAGACCAAATTACTATATGGATTAAGAACCCTCCGTCAAGAACAATGTCAAATTATTTATTTTATGCCTAATTTTATCAGTAGACTGCTAGTCCGATTATTTTTTTAGAACCAACTTTTTTTGAGATACGCAAAAAACCAAAAAAGGGCAACTTTGAAGTGCTCCCCTTGCCCCCTTGCGCCCACCCGAGGGTCTAGGACTTTTAATATGTTTTTTACTAACCAACCCAAAGTCCCTAAGTCGGTTTTTCTGCTTATTGACTTTCCGGCTAGATCTCTCTTAGGAGCACTCGTTGACTGGGCTATTTGTATGAAGCAGTTTTTCTCTTAACAAATGTTATTATTTATTATTGTGATAAGTACTCTTCTATTTTAAGTACGTTCTAATTTTAGAGAATAATTAAATTACATGCCTATGTTTGCTAATATTTATAACTTACAGCTTGTGCTGACTCGATAAAAATAAAATACTCGTACATCATTTGTAATATCATGTAATATCCGATGGGAGAAACAATAGCAATTTATTCCAGTTGTATTTCTCAAATCAATTATCACAGCATTGAACAATAACTCTTTTGCTGTTACACAATCATTCTTAATTTTCTTATTAAAGGCTTTACCATACAGAAGGCCTGCGTACGATTAGTGTGACGTCACATTAGTGGTCCGACTGAACACACAGCTGATATGGGATATGCCTAACCAACGCATAGTTTTTGTGTTCTTGTAGTTATATTATTAGATTTATATCGTTGAACGCAATACATTATAAATACTTATAATTAATATTATAGGAAATAATTTCAAAAATGTTATGTATTATTTTATTTCACTATACTATAATGTATAATTACAATAATTGAAGACGCGAAGAAAGAAATGATGTAAGTGCCATTTTTGTGAAACTGGTTTTTTTTTAAATATAATACTTAAATACCTGTACATATATAATAATAAAAGCCTGGCATCTTTGAACATCTACAACAACGAAAAAAAAAAGTAATCTGGACTTCGATCCTTATTTTTATTATAGGGCTTAGTACTTAAATTATTATTTCTTGTAGCCGAGGCCACGCGAGATTACAGGCCTGAATGCTTGTCACCACTCCTTGCGTCACGTCAAAGCATGAGGCTAGTGTGCTATCTAGCCCGCTAAAAACATTCGAGCTGCAGCAGTCAGTGTGAGTGGATGCTTGGCACTTACTTGTCCGTACCTATCTATGTTATTCATCTTTAGTTCCATTATTATCAACATTTTCATATTTCATTTGTTACTCGTATATTGCTCTCTCTAAATCTAAATATTTATTATTATTTTTATAATTATTATTTTGAAATAACATCTAGTAGGTATATAGATCATGTTGTAAGTTAAATATCATTTACTTCTATGAGTAATGTTTCGATTATATATAAAAATAAAATATTTTAGTGAGATTCTAATATTTATTTTACTATTTAAATAACAATAAATAATTCAAAATAAAACATGAGTTTATTCATATATTTTGCATATTTATAATTCGTTTTTTATTTAATTTTAGTTATGTGTATAAAATGGTTATCATATAATATTTAAATAGTTATTTACGAGTTGTAGACATTTATAAATCACATTTTACAAGTTGTGACGTTCACGAATTGAGCATTCAGCCTGTTTTCTCGTGTGATCTCGTTATAGGACACCATACACCAGTCTACACTGATGTGATATTCTGAAAAGTAGAGGGGATCGTACGCCGACCTTTTGTATAGCCCGTAGTTTAAATCTAAAATACCTACTTCAATAGTTTGCCTGTTGTCCGATATCCGAAAGTACGTATGAGCCAAAATAATGGTAAATAAATTTGAAGGTCATTTAACAATTTGAATTTTTTTTCAGGGACGATGATAAATTCTAATTTAAATGAAAATTGTAAATTTTAAAACGACAAGCCATACCAAAAATTTGGAAACGCGTTGAAACGTATCTAAATATGTATATACAAATTAGAATATCGAAAAATTTTGATTTTAGGGAAAATGGGTGTAAGATAAAATAATAAATTCAAGAAAAGCAAAATAAAAAAATTATGCTTGTGTTACTTACCTACAAGCGATATAAACATCTAAGAAAATAAATTTACCTTAACACGTAATAAAAATTGATTGGTTTTAAAATTGAAACATGAATTACAAAGAGTGCGCTTGGAATAAGGATTCCCTTTATGTTGTCGGTGGCTTTCCACTATTGTGGAAAATTATAGCATATTTATCTTTTATGCTTTGCCTTCAGGGAAATTCCAGTGTTTCACAAAGAAATCCTTCAAATGAATTTCTTATAAAGTTCTTTTCACTTCTACAACTTGAATTGAATTTCCAGATTCTTTACAACCTGGTTTATTGTGAAATAGGGCGGAATAACTATATTTCCGTTGAAATCTGAAAACCGAAATTTTTCGCGATTACAATACTTCCCTTACTTCGTACAAGGAAGTAAAAATAATGTAATAATATCTGCACGTATATAATGAGTTATTATTTTTTGAAAAATCTGTGATTTTCAGATACATCACATAACGAAAGACTTCCATAGTAAAAATATTTATGCAAAGAAGACACGTCTTCAAAACATCATAAAATGCAAAAAAACTGTAGTAATGGCCGAGTTATGTTTAAGTTTTAAGTTTATAGACCAGTGAACAGAGATCGAAAAAGGGGGTTACCTTACAAAAGGTCGGTTAGTTCTGAATATTTGATATGTTGTATAGGATGGCTGGTTAATGAAAAATCCAAATTTCCACAATTCCACTTCCTCCGCCATCTTGTAAAAACCACTATAAATCGGCTCTTTTTTGAGTTTTTCGCCTATAACTTCTATCTGGTGAATTTTAGCGAAAAAAGTTGTTTGTCGACATTTAGAGGATGAAATTTTCAAAAAATTTAGTACGAAAAGTTTTTTTCCACAATTCATAGCAACAGAGCTATGAAGCTCCCAAAAAAGGCAACAATTGCGCACTTAGCAAAATTTTAAGTTTCTTTCCACTGTACATCGGAATAACTCGGTATCACATCATTTTAGTCCTCATAATCAGTCTTGTAGAGAATTTAGTTACCTACAAAATCCATTTATCAATTTCTTTGCAACACGGTAGGGGTAAATTTACAAAAAAACGAAAAAGTTTTTTTTTAAGTTTAGTGCAGCAACGGTCTTTGGCTCATTATTTCTAATTACACAACAATTAGTTCAAACAGAATATCGTACATTGATGCAAAATAAACGTAATTATGTGTTGGTGAACGTCAGTGAAGTCTTGTGGGACTACTAGTAAAAACTCTTATAAAACAGCACTTCTTTTATTTGCCTGCGAGATCTTTCTACTTTCTTTCAGTTCGACGTGAGATATTGTTTTTATATATTTCGCATCATAAAAACAAGTATAGTGTCAAAAATCGGAGAGACAACATTGCTACACTAAATTAAAAAAACCTTTTCCTTTTTTTTTGGTAAGTTTACCCCTACTCCGTTGCATTGATAATAAAAAAAATTCACGCATGGATTTTGTAGATAATTAAATTCTCTAGATTGATTATAAGGACTTTTACGCTAAAATGAAGTGTAACGGAGTTATTGCGATGTAAAGTGGAAAGAAATAAAAAAATTTGCTAAGAACGCAATTTTAAACTTTTTTGGGAGCTTCATAGCTCCATTTCTATAAATCGGAACAAAAAACCTCAAATACAAAATTTACAGGAAATTTTGTGCTCCATAAGTCGGCAAATAACATTTTTCGCGGTAAAATTCATCAGAAAGAAGTTATAAACGAAAAACTGAAAAAAGTACCAATTTTCGGTTGTTAAAATGTGCATAAAGAAAATATGAAAATGGATGTTTCGCGGTAATCTGTGTATTCTATATTTTCTCTATTTTGGCAGAGCTGAGTACAGCAACTTAAACTATATAATGAAATATAATGATAATGATTTATTTAGCTATAAAAAATGGGAAAACCTTAATATTTTTCTAAGACCGCTACTTTTGCCTTGTTGAGAGCGGAGTAGATCAACCACTATTGGTTTGACAAAAAACAATATGGCAAACTGGACTGTTAGGAAAACGAAGAAAATAAATACTATTTTTTGCATACTATAAAAAAAGTACATTTGAATGAAATTTACAATTATTTTAAAGACGAACATAACGTTGTTAACGAATTTTTAATTTATTTCAAATAATTGTAATTCATTATTTCACCAATGGATTTGAAAATTTATACGTTTACATGGCATGTATATTGCCAGTCGGTCATATGGTGTTCTGTCATTTGTACGACAATAAATTTTATTGGTTATGTTTATATTGAACAAAAATCATGACTGATGTAAATGAATAAAACAAGCAATTGCAACAAAAATTACTGATTTTTATAGATTAAGAGGACAAATGCAAGTAGAAGTGGATCAAATTGGTATTTGCTTCACTTACCTCCTTTACTAAATGATTTTTGTAACAAATGCTGCAATTATCATATGTAGCTACTCGTAACTTTGCTACTTATAATAAATGACAATATTGCGGAGATAAATATACATTACTACTGTAACCATCATCTATACATAGTCCTTTTTACCTTCCGTCACCTTTAGGTAATGAAGGTATTGGTCTTTGGTCAAAAAATTCGGTGGTGAGTTTTAGATGAATAAGCACGTTTTAGGGTCCCTAGAATACGATTTTACTATTTTATGTACGTGTGTGTATCTGTGTGTGACAAAATTTTCGCCTGGGATAACTCTAATACAACAATTTCAAAAATTATAATTCTTTCGTATTCTTCTTCGTTACATCCATAAGAAAAGCTGATTAGATTTTGGTTATAATTGGTCAACCAGAAGTACCCTAATTTGAAGATTTTAATAGTTTTTCTTGAAAAAACGATGTTAAATATCATTTTTTCACATTTAATGTTATTACAAATATTAATGAATGTTTTATTCTCTATACGATTTGAATGCATTTTATACTTCATATTAAATGGATATAGAATTAAAAAATTATAAAGAAATTAAATATCATATATTAGCCAGCTATGCTATAACTCTGGAAACAGCTGCTATATTAAGAAAATTCTGATTTAAAGGTGTCAGTGTCAAGTGCAATTGACAGTATGTTTGTGTTATAATTTTACTGGAAATATAGGATCTTTTGCTAGAAAATTTCTATATAGAATTTGTATAAAATACATATAACTGCCTTAAGGTAATGTACAAGAAATAGAATCTTTTGCAAGGAACTGTGACATTTATACAAAATACATAAACCTGACGGAAGGAGATGTGCGTGAAGTAGGTACATATATATATATATATATATATATATATATATATATATATATATATATATATATATATATATATATATATATATATTTCAATAAAATATTTTTTGTAATATAATTTTAAACGTTATTTTAATAATAATATGCAATATATCGAATTATGGCGCTACTCTGTAAATTTCTGTACCGCTAAAGAGTTGTAAATTTAAACAATATCATATGAATTTTTGTTTAAAATTATTTTATTGTTTAACATTAATTTTCTAATTTTTTTAACAAGTGCTTCATTTATTCCCCGTATTCCTTCTGAAATGCTACCTGGAATGCCCTACACCGAATTTTCAATATCATAAACTGGAAATATATTAAGTTTTACAGTGATATTCAATTATTAGTTGTTTAGAAAACCGATTAACTTGATCGCATAAATTAGCATCGCTTATAAATAAAATTATGCAACGCACATTACATTTTTTAAAATTACTATACCAGGTAAACCAGGTAATTCCGTGACGTCATTATCTAGTTACAAACTTTGATGACGTGCCTCTTCTGCATAAATATTTTTACTATACATTTAACTCCTCTCTGGGCATTCACAGAGTGGCGCTTTGGTATGATGTGGTATCTTGTTGCGCTAGCATGCATTTTCTTACTCTCTGTAGTCTTTGTTAATAGATGGCCGCAAAAAACGTTGTGCATCGATCGTTTTACTGGGTCTAAAGCGAGATCATGCACAGACAAAAATGATTGTAGACAGAAGGGTCTGGTGATGAACGGCGTCCACTGCGTCGCAGAAAATATCTTGTTGTGTAAATGGAATTCTTATTTTCTTCAGCTGAAGCCCAGTAGACGACCATTAAATTAGACTTTGCGGCTCAGGATCATTTTGGCGAAAAGCGAAGGTGACTGGCTTGTGGTTTATAAAAATGGTGAATTTACGGATTTCTATAATGTCATCATTTCGGTCGTATTTTGATTGTACTGGACCAATTTCTTCCAAAAGAAAGAAAGTGGTGGCTATCCCTTTGCGGTATTTTGTTGCAGAACTGCACCCATTGTTGTATCGGTGGCATCCATCAAAATAGCGAGCAATGCGTTTAAACACGGGTGAGCGAGAACCGTGGCCTCGGAAAGAGCGTTTTTAGAAGCTATAAAAACACCAATGTTCGTCGGTCCAGGAAACAGTTTGCTTCCTTTTGCAGTTGAGCTCTTGTAGCAATTTGTGGAGAAGAGCATGAATTTCTGTCGAATTTTTCACAAACCGCCTGCAGAAATTAAACACACTCAGCAAAACGGTGCAGTTTGCGGCTTTTGAAATTTATTAATGGCGCTAACTTTGCTTTGCAGTGGCTTGATTCCTTAGGCAAGCACAATATAACCTAGAGATGAAACTCCTTTCGCTTCGAATACACTTCGCTGAATTTATGCAAAATTCATCGTGCCTTTCTGCTAAAATTAAGCCTACCAATATGGTATCATTATAGGCTTACGTGAAATCAAACCCGAATAGTACATTATCAATGAAATATTGGAACGTTTTTGCGGCGTTTCGGAGTCCTATTTACATACGGGATCCAAAGGGCCTGAACAGTGTTATTATTACCGTCATAGAGATGTCATCTGGGTGTACTAGTATTTTGTGATAGGCGCGTTGGCGCTCACCAGAGGGGTCCGATTCTTGACGTTCCCTTCTGCGCGAATGCGAAAACGGAACGAGTAGTACAACGCGATGCGTAAGCACGAAGCATATTCTCAACTACTCTTTACTTCACAAGTCACGCATTCGCATTTTACACGAACGCTAATATTTGCCAACGTCATATCATAACTGCTATGACGTTTCATTGAATTGATGGGTATTGTTTGGATCATTCTTATTTTTTTGGTGATTTGTTTTTACTATTATAAATATGGAAACAAACAATGATAAAATATCTGAGAAACAAAGACCAATGCTTGCTAAATTAATTAAGAAAAACCCTAAAGTAGTAATTTGTAAATATACAGCATCTTTTACGTCTAAAGATACGCAAGCCAAATGACAGGAAGTATCCAACGTATTAATAGTCCAGCCAAATAGATATTGAACTTCGGAATAATTCGCATAGATGTTTCTTATTTTGTCAAGTTAACAAATATTATATTATTTAACTGGGCAGTACGATTTAAGAGATAGGTTTCCTTACAAGATTTGGAAAACTATTTACAAACAAAATTTGCAAACGTAAATTTCACTGTAACTGAAATTGATGAACATCATACAAATCAAAGCCGTAACAAATCATTCAAATTGGAAGTTCCTATGCATCTTCTTGCAGAAATCAACAAACCAGAATTCTGGCCAAAGGGTTTCATCATTCAAAGGTATAGGTTTTTTCGTAAACACGAGGCATCTCCCAACAATAAACACAGCAACACAACCTCAACGTAAACATAATAATCTAAAGTTAAGCGACAAAAAAGAACTTTCTTTTTTTATATAAACATTCAGTGTTTAACCAACAAAATTAACGAAGTATCCTTATTTTTAGATAAATTTAAATATGATGTATTGTGTATTTCTGAGAACTGGATGGAAAGCTTAGCAATTGAGACGGTAAATATTCCAAACTATAATCTTGGGCACCAGTTTTGCAGATCTAATTTTAAACAGAGTGGAGTATGTATATTTCTGAAAAATAATATTTTATATAAACTTTTAGACCTATCCAATTATACAGTAGAATATCATTCTGAATTCTGTGGCGTTATTTTAAGTAATATTAATGTAGCTTTAGTCATAATATACAGAACGGAAGCTGGAAACTTTAATTTGTTTCTCGAAAAATTAGATAACATGTTCAAGTATCTGACAAATATATACAAAAAAGTAATAATCTCTGTGTTATAACATTCATATCACAACTACTGATTATACTAGGATAACTCTAAATTCTGCCTCGTGTATAGATTATTTTCTAACTAACTTACCCCCTGATTTATATCAGGTTGAAGTTATAGACCCTAGTATATCTGATCATAGTGGAATTAAATATATTTTATTAGATACTACTGAGAATATGAAATTTACGAACAAATACCGACATTATCCATCTGCCGGTTTAAAGAACTTAAGCCTAAGCTGATAGCTTTGATTGGTCTCAATTTTATAATCCGAAATTAGATGTAAATTTGCTTGCATCTGAGCTTATGTTCATGCTAAAAGAAGCACTTTCTGTAAACTTTCCTTTAAAGCAGTCAAATAAAACTCACCTGCCATTTAAATGGTTTGATGATAATTTTAAAAAAACTTGGAGATTCTGTGTTTTTATCAAAACACGTTTTTAATGTTACTAAATCACACGAAATACATAATATTTATAAAAAATTACGTAGTAAATACTCTGAAGTATTACTTCTAGCCAAGAAAAATGCATATGAAAATTTTATAAAAAAATCGGAAAACAAAAATAAAGATTGTTGGAAATTTGTGAATAGTGTACGAAACAAATTAAACAAAAATATTTTGCCTGATAGACATTCAGTTGATGAAGTATATAAATATTTTACCGAAGTTGCCGAAAATATTCTAAAAACTCTTCCAGCTATCAACATAAGTAGTGATGCAAGAAACCCGATGTATAAACCTGATGTACTCCCAAATTCTTTTTATATGAAAGATATAACAGTTGAAGAAGTTACTTTAACAATCCTAAATTTAAGCAATTCAAATTGTCCTGATATTTACGAATTAAATAGTCTTCTACTTAAACATATCGTTCATATTATCGCTTCCCCACTCACAAGTCTCTACAATAAATGCATAGCTAAAAGTATTTTTCCTGATGTCTTTAAAGTAGCAAAAATATTACCAATTTATAAAAAGGCGATAAATCCGATCAAAACAATTATAGACCCATAGCGATACTACCCATCTTTAGGAAAATCTTTGAAACTCTAATTAAAAACGACTAGATAATTCCACTTCTAAATATTCAATCTTAAATTTTTGTCAATTTGGCTTTTGTCAATCTAAATCTACTTCTCAAGCAATTTCAAAACTTGTTGAAAAAACTGTCGAATGTTACGAAGATAAGAAACTAGTTGCTATCAAGCTTTGTGACTTAACGAAAGCGTTCGACTACGTATCGCACTCCATTCTATTAGATAAACTCTTATCTTATGGAATAAGAGGATCTTCTTACAAATTAATTCAATCCTACCTGGATAGACGACAACAATGTGTTCATATGAATAACATTTGCTCTAATTTCCTAATTGTCAACCATGAGGTGCTTCAGGGTTCTATATTGGGCCATTACTTTTCAATATTTACATCAACAATTTTCCCTGTAGTGTAATCGGTGGTGAATGTATCCTTTACCACCCTAATATCGTCAGATAATAATTTAAAAAATCTTAAAATGAATATGGAACAGCTAGAATCTGATGCAAGAAATTCGTTTACATTAAACAAACTTAAATTAAATCAAGGAAAAACTCAAAAAATAATCCTATCGCCTAGACTTAATATAGATCAGCCAAAATTTGTAGTAGTTCTAGGCTTAAATATTGATCCTCACTTAAATTGGATATATCTGATAGACAAACTTCGAAATAAACTTGCATTAGTAATATTTCTTTCCAGAAACTTATCCAAGTACGTATCAACAGACACATGAAGATAAATTTATTACGCTTTATTCGAAAGTCATTTGACATATGTTATAACTGTTTGGGGTAACTCCGTCCATGCAGGAAAAATGTTTGTCCTCCAAAAAAAGATCATACGTTTAATTGATAAAGCTCTGATAAATACACATTGTCGTCCTATATTTATTAAACTAAAAATTATGTCTTCTCCCTGTCTGTATATCTATCACAGTTTGCTTGACATCCACAAAAATAAAAACCTATTTATATCAAATAATGATGTCAATCAATATAACACAAGAAATGCTCAAAATTTACGCCCTCCGCATATTAAATTAGAATGTTCTAAAAAAAATTCTCCAAGTATTTTTCTTTACCTATAATAAATTACCTAGTAATATTAGAAATATGAATTTTATTAAATTTCAAATATGGTTAAAGAATTATTTGCTGTCTCAGTGCTTCTATACAGTGCAGGAGTTTTTAAATACTCCAATTATTTTGTGATTAACTTTGTCTAATTTATTTATTTATGTATACTGCTAATATATTTTGTGACTTGCCATAAATGTATTACCATTGATCTTCTATATAAAATATGGTATAAATGGTCAATAAAAATATTATTATTATTATTATTATTATTATTATTATGATTATTACATTGTCGTATAAAGTAGCTTAAAACACATGTTTTATATCAAAAAAGGCTGAACTTGTAAGGCGAAGGCATCAAAAAACATAATGACAGAAATATAAATTTTCGTGCCATTTCACGCTGAATAATAAATAAATCAAAAGATCTCTTAGGTACTAGTACGGGTTTGGCAACTTTTTCCTATAGGTATTCAAAAAGTGTATTATCAATTCTAAATAATTATTTGAATGGTGTATCTGCTAAATCTACAGGATTTTCTATATCCGTTATTTATCTCTCCAACATATTCTTCATTATAACATCTTCATTATCTAACTCTTCATTTAACAATAAATTTATTAGCTTTTTATTATTAACCAATATTACAATAATCTGCACTATTACAACTACTGATTACACGTCACTTTCAAAACACAAGGCGCAAATAAATTCGACAACCAGTGTGATTAATTCTTTTATCCACTCGCTTTGAACACGAATTCGTAACGATGCGAGGAGTCAAGAATACAGGTTTAAGGATTTCGTTCGCCATGCGTACGATCGCGCACGACTTTGACTATTACGAAGGGTCGAGAATACGGCCCCAGGTGTACAGTAGAGAAGAGGTTTTTCTCAGCTACTGTGTGTGTAAAATCAGCGATGTGTGGCACAGGGGACCTGTCAAAAATTGTACGAACGTTAAGCGCTCGGTAATCGTCGGATGGACGCCAGGTATTGACGTCTTTCTTGGACACTATTACCTATGGAGTTGAATATCGGCTGTCTGAACGTAAAACCACAACTAAATCCAGCATGACCTTAAATTCCTTGAGATTGTTGAAATTTTTATATAATGGCGAGTCGATTGCTTCGCCGTTTGTGAATTTATATTACAGGATAAATTATAAAATGACTTACCAAATTATACTGGGAAAAAACAGTCTGGTGAATTCGTTTGGAATGTTTTATTACATAACCGACATTTTGGCACTAATTATACCTTCTTTAGGGAAATGTAAAATTTACTAAGATGTAGTTTTGAAATAAATGTAGAATATACTTTTGAAGTCAACATTAAAAAAAATTCATTATAGTAAGTTTTGCATTTTCCTGAAGAAGGCATTATTGGTGACGAAACGTCAATTATGTAATAAAACATTCGAAATGAATTCATCAAACTGTTTTTTCCCAAAGTTTTCCCAGTATTACATTGATCCAGACATTTATTTACCACAGTATATAAACGAAGACGGATTTGTGAAAAATTCACGGACCCCAGCGGGATTCGAACCCACGGCCTCCCAATCCGTTATTTAACTCTCTCTTACCACAGTATGTTTGACATATTTTCTAAAGAATTATAACTATCTGTCATTAATATTCATTCGTATTTATATAAGAAAGCACATTTTCTGCATGGTGGTGTATAATTTTAAATTTCCATATAGTTTAAATCGGTAACAAAAAAAAAAAAAAATACGGTAATCTTAAATTCCTGGCTACGACTAAACATAACTCAATTATTTTGCTGTGTCTCAGCTTGCAGTAGGAAATCCCGCAACAACCTTAACACGATAATAACCCAAATTATAATTGACTTAGAGGAGTGTACGTGGTCCTAGTACAAGATGCAAGATGTAAGCATCAACGGCAGCCGTTAACTGTAAACAAATTAATTTCACGTGACAGTCTGAGGCATCTACAGCGCCCTGCTTTGCGATTGGATTATATACGGCCAAATCGAGCCAGGATACATGCTATAAATTTCTATACTCTAAAGCCTCATGCAGTCCGATTAAAATACAATACAAACCTTAAAACATCTTTCAAATTGCGATTAATTTTTAACAGAACACATCTAAAATACTAGACAAGTGAATATCTTTTTAAGTATAGGTAATATGAATACTATTCAAAAAATAAAATACCCATATATTTTTCTTAAATCGGTTAATTATTTTTTATCGGCTTGGTAGCTGAGCGGATTTTTACTAGTTCGCAGTGACGTCACCCGATGTGTGATATGTCATAAAAATAAAGCTATTTATGTATTTATCACACTCGGATGCTATAGCTGGCCACATATACATCTTAAATAAATGTAAAAATGGTTAAAAGCCAACCGGCAGTACAGCAGTGGAAGAACATTGCGGCCCACGGTTGGAAAAGGTAAACGGCGATAGCCTGTAATACAAGATAAAAAGATTAATTATTTGTAATTTAGGAGAAATAAATTATAAAAAATTTGAAGAAGGGGTATAATGACTTCGGTATATTCCGAGGTTGGTAGACAAAAACAGAAAATATGCCACTCCAGTTGATCGTGGTAGAAATATAAACTCATCACATTCGCGCTTCAAAACATTCAATTCCAAATAACGATATTATTACAAAATAATGTTTAATATTTATTTTTATAACGAAAAGCTACAAATTCTATTATGGTCACATACTCCATTAAAAATTATATATAAGGGATGGTGGCGGTTAGGGGTGACAAATAAATTTAACTGCAGAGTGAATACTTAATTAGTAGCAATTAATTTGCTGTTCAACTTAAAAACTAAATTATTTATGTATAGCTGGGCCTGTTACAACGTAGGTGTTGGAAAAACATTATTAAAATAAATTTTTAATATTTATTGTTATAAAGGTTATATTTTATATATCTTAATGATAATAAGGCCAATGACCAAAATTGGCGAATTAGAGTTATATATGTAACAGAAAAATATACAGTGGAGTGCCCGGCGTATGTAGAAAATCGTTTATAATTGTTTTCGCTTGAAATTTATCTATATAACAACAATAACCTCACATAACGCACCAAACTCACTCCGAGTTTTCCAAGTATGAATTTCTTGCGTTAGGTGCGGTTATTGTAGTTGTGTTTGATTGTTTTGCAAGTGAGATTAGTTTTAGGCAAGTCTCTACATTTATCGGCAATGTTCAAGTTATCCCACTATGTAAATTTACTATAATTCTAAAAAAAATCCAAAAACATCAAACTAAGTTTTATACTGTTAATTCATTTCTCATTAGTGTAACGATTAAAATAAAGCCCTACCACGTAGAAAAGTTATTTCATGCGCATATACTGTTTCACGAAAAAATTAAAAATTTAAAAACTCAGTTTAACGTTTATTATAAATTCGTAAAACGGTCATTGACCTTTTAGCAGCAAGGTACAGAAATATTTTCGCTAAATTTAATTGACGGTATATATCACATTGTCTATTGATTATTACATTGTTCTACATTTACATGTCTAATAAATATTAAATATATATTAATAGGTACATAAATATTTCTGCTTTTGCGTAGGTTGACTTGAATTGGATTTAAAAATGCAAAAAAAAACTTCTATTAAACTGACATCGTCTCTTATAGTTTTTGAGATTACTGGCAGTTTCAATGGTTCACAATAATGTAGATTATGATAATAAAATTCAAAATAGATTGCTGAAATAGTCGCGGTAATGGAGATATGGAACGAACTAACAGTTACAAATGAATGTATGTAACTTTATAATTTTTATATTCAATATCTTGTAGTATAGTTTCTTACTACATTCAGTTTTCATGCAGATTCATGGAAGTTTATGAATCATTCTGTCATATTAACAAATAAAGTATCATTTCCTTTGGTTGGAAATTTACCACTGCCATTGATTGCTCATTGAAGTTCTTTTAACTGCTAGATTGTCAGTAATGATATACCGACACATTGTGAAAAACAAAGTAAGAAATTTCCAGAACTAACATTTCTTTCATAGGTGGATCACCGGATCTAAATCCATTAAATTTATTTTTCTGGGGCTACTTGAAAGAAATTTTTTTAAGACAAATCTGTTATGAATACGGCCCTGAAATGTAGTAGCTCGTATTGACGCTGCTGTGGCGTTAATTGACGAAAATATGGTACAGAGCGTAGTTGTTTCCACGATAAATCGTGCAACTGCACGTAGGAGGTAACCTTTTCTGACAACAGATATGGAAAATATCTTGTTTTTAACGTTATTCTTTTTATGTCAATTTTTTGAATTTATTCATGGTTTATTTAAAAAAAATACATTTCTATAAATAACAATATAATGAGTATCTATTAGTAATTGTTGTTATTACTATTAAGATTATTATTTTGTACTTTATCAATTTTTTTTACATACCTACATGTTTCATTTAATTTTGAATCACCTTTTCACATAAAATTTCTACTTCTATGATTAATAATGAACAAAAGTGACATAATGGTCCAGTCGTCCAGTATTCCGGAATAACTTTATTTTTCTTTTTCAGGAATATGAGTCATATCAAAATTAATTATGAATTCGATTTGGGGACCCACTAGTGTTGCAAGAACATAAAAAACAAATTATGTGACACTGGTTAATACATCCTAATTCAGATGATTATACGATTAGTCCTCTTTCAAGATTTCCAAGTCATTAGTTAGTACTGTTAAAAAATCCTTGTGATTTATTAAATAAAATGGAAAGTAAATAAAATTTAATTCACTAGATATCTATGTTACATGAAACAGTTTAGGGATAGAGTTCTATTGACGACAGACAACTTTATTCTGAGTTGATAAAATTTGAAAATTTCGATTTATATGAAATAAATAAACAAAAAGTGTGCAGTATTTATTAACTCAAAATTTCTGTCCTGATAACTAGCAACTTACAATTACCGATTTCGAATATTGCTATTATACTAGTTCAGTACTTCCGCTACTCTTCGCTGGGAGTTGGATCCACTCACTTCCTGGCAAACGTATTGTAGCATAATTCCATGATGAAACTTTCTCGAATAAATACGTCCAAATAAAGTAAATAAAAATGTATAAATTTTTTCCTTTCGGTTAAGCTATATTATAAAGAGAAATTTAATTATGATAATATTTCGCAATATAATATCTTGGTAAATATTTAAGTTTTAAAATTTAAATTATCGAATGGTAAATTAAGTTTGAAATACAAACAAAAAGCAATACAACCCAGAATAGATATAAAAGTCTCGCTAGATTATATATAAAAGTGAAAGAATAACAGCTATGCAAATTTACACTGGTTTACATATCGACGCTAAATTTTGTAGAAATGTTCTTTCAACATCAACACGTGACGTAGAAGTTGTTAAAGCTCAATAATATATTTCTTATAATTAATTTTCAAATTTTGTATTAGAATAGCATTGGCATTAGTTTCGAGAGCAGCCTTACCGACAGTCAAAATGCCAACATTTTCAACAAATTTTATAATTTTAAATAAATGATTTTCAATGAATTTCATGTGTTTGTTGTAAATTTCGCCGAATTTCTAACCATATATATTTTTAAAGAAAACTTTGTCCAGACGGATTTAAGATTTGGAATAGAGTTCATTTATAATTTAAACCCCGGAGAATATGGATTTAGTGTTAAATTGAAAATAATTTAAACCGCTGAAGAGTTGAGAACAAAATAAAATGCATTTTTTGGGGAAAATTTTTCCCAATTTTTTTAAATTTGGATCCCATTGTCTGCATCTCTAAGGCCTTTTGGACACTTTTAAAATATTAATATAATCGACTCTAGAGTTTAATTTTGCAAGAATTAATACTATCTTTAACCGACATGCATAAGTCCTGAACTGAAGCTCGCGGGTATCAGCTAGTTGAGAATGACACGTGGTTCATATATCTTTGAATTTTATTTATAGTAAAAGTATAGTTCACTTCAACAATAATACACTTTATCGTTCTTTCCTTCAATTTCTTAAAAGCTGTCAACAGTGACGTATTTACCGGTGTTCCGTGGAAAACGGGCCCGGTGCCTCAAGAGGCCCGGCGCACACATCGAAAAATATGTTTATTTTTATACAGCCACAAAAATATTTAATTGACCTTACATCTTTTTCACCATCTCTGTTTCGATTGCTTCAGCAGAAAGATCCTCACCTAATATTTCAATAGAAAACGATATTGCCAGAACAATATATGTATTTAACTTGGTATCAACTTTTGGCAAGAAAGGATAATTTTATTAAAATCGTCATTATTGTGCACAAACATCATCATTACAAGTTCTATCGGCACTAAAGTAATTCAACGTACGACGATTTCATGAACATGCAGTCTTGCCAATCTTATGATTATTATACATATAAAATAATTTGAGTAGGTGTACGATGTACAATAGTAAATTTGTACGTAAAATGACAAAAAAATATGTGCAAGAGTATAAATGTTCTTTACGATCCTTTAATTGTCTGGAGTTTCGCAACGTTGAACATAAGTAACTGACAGCAACTGACAGATTTATCAACCTAACTGGACCTACCCTGTAAAAATAAATATTCCTTTCATTTTCACAAAATTTCGATTTCAAAAAATATAATATGCACCTCGGCACTGAAGTTTATTTTTATCTCCTGACCCTACGACTTCGGCAACTAAATTCCACATTTGTGATGAAAAGTAGAACTTCAGTATTTTGATACATAAATAAGTATTTGATAAAAACTGCTGATATATACGTATAATATGCTCTGATTGTTTTGGTTTTTTGTTTATATTTTGTAATATTTTTATATTTTATTTACAATTCATTAAAAAATGTAAGTGGTCTATTATGGGGTCAGTAAAAACTATTTTTCTTATCGACATAAGGGCCCGAATTGACTCGGGAACACATGCCCATAGCTTCCTTGTTACGCCACTGAATGTCAAATAAATTTCTATTGACTTAAAAACTTCCATGATTTATTAAGGATATTAATGATGTTACAATATTATATGGTCTCCTTACCCTGACACAAACACAAAACTTGACATGAAACTTTACACGGTATGTGAACTTGCTTTCTATTCTAAGTTGGATCTGCGATCTTTTGTAGCTGGTAGCGGAGAAAACGGGTCGGTTCGCTGTCAAACTAATTTCAGACTGACTTAAAAACTATGATAATTTTCAAAATATAAATCATGGTTTGAAAATGCTTAGTATATATCGTCGCACAGATGGATGCACACTGCGAATAAATGGAGAGAGCGACAAAATAAATTAAAATTATCCATTTTGTAGAACCACAAGTGACAGGAAACTACAAGATAATTGTTAATCTATGTTGCTAAGTTATTTATTTAAGAAAAATTGCTATGGAAAAAAATTGTAAGAATCCAAAGATATCGAAAACGTATACATACCGCGTGTATGTGATGTGAATGCAAAGGTATAACAATTGCTTGTGTAATCTGTTGCATATCTAGGCGAGAGAGTTCCGAGCATGTATTGCGTGTGTATCATTTGCAAATCTCATGCCCTTTGTTCAGAACACTGCACTTTGACAAAGTTTAACAGAACTCTAAATTCTATACAGCAGTCCAGTACACAGTATTTTACCAGCTATAACCGGTAAATTTGTTTTATTATTCTCTACAGATAAAAGTGTAATTAGGTACCTTAACCCTTTCACTTTATATTTAAAAAAATTGCCCTGAAAAGACTTTTGGGTCATACATGTCCCATTGAAAATTGAAAAAATGATATGGGCTACAAATGTTATTTAAATTACATTGACAGCTGTCCTAATTACACATGCAGGTCTAGTTTTGATATTTAGTGTGGTTGAGTCAACTATTTTGTGCAGGTTAGTAGAATAATACCACGTTTATCTGCTTTCTACGTGTTATTTGATAGAAATTCCTTATTTCATTTTATAAATTAAAGCAATATAGATTGGTTAGTGATATAACCTACTTTTATTATATTTGTATGCGAACATTTCATGAAAATGAGCTGTTTTGTGATCATCGGATCACCAGTGTCTCAATAGTATTTGAAGTCGGTTAATTTTATAAAGATTATATAATTTTGTGTGATGCCTAATGATAATCTTTATTGCACTAAACGCGGTTTGATAAAAATAGGAACTTGAGGAATTAGCGAACAATATATCGGATGTAGAGCATGTAGACGAACCCTACGAAGATAGTGGATCAGAATATGAAGTGGGAACTTCCTCCAGCAATGATACTGATGATACGATAAAAGTATCAAATAAAAGTGTTCCATAACCTTCCCCTTCTTCATACAATAAAAGTAGTATTGTTTCAAAGAAAGGTAAAATTTCAAAACCTTCCTTATATAGTGATATGGGTGAGTCTAGTTCCTCGGATTTAGAAGTTGATGTTGCTTATTTGTCAACCATTGATTTTTCAAATAAAAGAAGCCGACATTAGTTGGATATGGTACGAGGTAATTAATAACTTTGTTCCACGTATGCTTGTACGAAATGAAAAGCTCTGCTCCGTTTTGATTGACGTCAATAATAATTCATCTAAACTGAACGTGTTTACAAAATTATTTCCTAAAAGTCCTTTTATGTATATAGCGCAGTGTATAAACCACCGCTTGAAAATACTAAATATAAAACATAGAAAAAGGATGGTTCAATTAACGGATCCTCATGAAATTATGATTATGGTGGGCTGCTTTCTTATAATATCATATAACAAAGTGCCAGCATTTCATCAGTACTGATCATCAAACAAATCTCGTGGAAATGCAGCTATGAAATTAGCAATTTCTAGAGATAGATTCAAAACAATCGCCAGTTAACTTTACTTCAATACCCCCGACAAACCAAAGGATGCAAATAAGTTATATTGAGGAGGTAGTTTCTTGTCTGTAAAATACCTTTGCTCAAGTGAGATCAGAAAGTACATTTCAATCCGTAGATGAATCTATGGCCAAGTTCAAATGCAGAGATCTTTCCTCAAACAATATTTACCGTTAAAACTAAATAAAAGGGGAGTAAAAATTTGAGAACGCTGCGATTCAAAACCAAGATATGTTTATGACTTCAATATTTATTCTGGAAAGAAAGGTGATGCCCTTAAAGGAAATGTGGGGGAACGAGTTATTCAAAAATTAACGGGCACAGTTCGGTTCTTCACATCTGTAAATATTATGGATATATTACCGTTTTCAACAGTAGGTACGTGTATATCTAACCGTAAACATATGTCAAGATTTGAAAAACAGAAAATGGTCAGAGGTGAAACGCAAACTCTACATAACGGTATTGGTACAATAGCTTTTCTCTGGAAGGATACAAAGGAAGTCACAGTTCTAAGTAACTGTCATGAATATCAAATGGTTAAAGCTAAGCGAACAGCAAAAGATGGAACAAAATTAGTTTTACCTTTTCCAAAAGCCATACAGTTCTACAACTCAAACATCTGCGGTGTAGACTTGTCAGAACAACTCACTGGTATGTATGATATTGACAGAAAATTGCAAAAATAATGGAAAAAGTTTTTAATAAGCTTTTATTAACAACTGCAGTCAACGCTTGGATTATTTTCAAACACGTCCGCAATAGCAGAAGATATGATTTCGACTGGGCTATTGAATTCAGCATTAGTTAGGAAGAGGGCATACGGAAGGTAAAAGCAATCATCTAAAAATGTCATAAATGTAGGGAACCATTTACAAATAACAGTGAAGTTCACGAAAACATGACGCGGATGTAGCAAAAAAAAAATAAAAAATTGAAGGAGAACTAAACTAATGTGACCCGTTGTGATATTCCTTTATGTGAAGAATGTTTTAGACCTTTTAATTCTTAATGTTTTAGTTTCTGACTGTAATAATATATTAATACCCATTGTATTAATTTATAATTAGTTATAATATTTAGAATATATTTTGTTCATAGGTACTCGTATAAGATACTTTGTTACTTTTGTAACATTTATTCATTATAATAAAACCAAAGCCATATTTTTTTTATTTTTATTCTTGCCAAACTATTCCGTATATTTAATAACATCAAACTATATAAAAATAAAAAATCTGATGTAGCCGACACAATACCTCCAGCTATGAGAGGCTGAAAAAAGACGCTCGGAACAGAATAGCTTGGAGACATTTCCATTGCGACCTGTTGAAAGACAGAAACTACATAATGATGATGATTTAATTT
This sequence comes from Harpalus rubripes, assembly GCA_963082715.1. Classification (NCBI taxonomy): domain Eukaryota; kingdom Metazoa; phylum Arthropoda; class Insecta; order Coleoptera; family Carabidae; genus Harpalus; species Harpalus rubripes. Next base: position 21,086,674 of record OY720455.1, read on the forward strand.
TCATTAATTTAAATATACATACTTACATATTTAGTTATGCTAGAAGCTGTATAAGATCCATTCCACATAACTATGGTTCTATGTATTATTTTCTTTTTAAAACGTTACTATTATTAATTTGAAATTATTAGTTCTTTGACAGTTACATTTATCTGTCAGTTACATACATTTGTGATATGAACTGTGTAACCAAGGAGTTGTGCTTGTTTAAAGCGTAGGCTCCGGGATTTAAATTATCGATAATTTTATTAATTTATCCATAAAATATATAGAAAAAGTACTAATGTAAATATGTAGACAATTTAATATTCTTTAATTTTTATAATAACCCTAATCTCGAGGAAATAACGCTCGAAGAAAAACTATTGTAAGCTTCAAGTAAAGTACCATTTCCGGTTGGCTGATTTACACCAAAATTTAATGGATTCTTTCCATAATAAATACAAACACATACAAGGGATCAAAATTTTCTGAATGATTACAGAGTATTGTACACACACACACACACACACACACACACACACACACACACACACACACATACACACACAACATATATATACACACACAGACACACACATACACACACACACACACACACACACACACACACACACACACACACACACACACACACACACACACACACACACACACACACACACACACACACACATCGCGAAAATGTTAAAATTGGATTCTAGGGACCTTAAAAAGTGGTCATTTACCAAAATCTTGATATGCGATTTTAAGCACGATCCCTACACCTCTCTTACCAAGGGTAGCGGGAGGAAAAATTCAATACAAAAATGTTGTCTTTTCGGGTATCAAGTTTACATGGGACATATACCACCCATTACTCGGTAAAGGGCTAATTAGATAATAACATATATATCGGCTACAATTTTACTGCATGAAAATGTAAAGAAAATTTGTTGTTATGCTTATACAAAATAATAACAATTTATTTATAATAAGTTTGTTTATTTAATATGATGTAAAATAGGCACAAATATCTGAGCACATGTTTTGTAACATTTAACAATGATCTCTTAGGTCGTGGAGCTACCTGTTCTGGAATTCATGTAATCTCACTCAAGCCTGGTTTACATAACTAGACACACATATAAGTAGCATTACAAATCTCAAGAAAATTTAACTCACACGACAAGTTACATAAAACAATCTAGCAATGTGCGCTCGTAGGGCGCCGCACACAGGGATTTTCTCTGAACTGAATGAACTGTTTGGTTTTGGCTTGCAATAATGTGTGCCTTGCCTCTTCGTCATATAAAGCTGTCCCAAAATGAGCTGGTATTTTTTTAAACATACTTTGACTACAATGTCATGGAACGCACGTTATAGTTTAATGTTCCTGTTCATATGAACACTGCGTATGAATCAAATGGTATTTATAATGATGGAAACGTGTTTACAAGCTAATCTCAAACAGTTTTATTAAAAATGCAATTACGTCATATTATACGTCAAAAACTAATCTAAATTTGTGCAATTTTATAAGGAATTATTTCAAAATGAAATTCATACTTCTCGAAATTCGCAACAATTAACACACCTACCTGTCGCAAGTCTAAGACAAGTATACTCTCTTTTCGGAGCTGTGAGTACGTACTTATTTTATTTTAATCGCTAATAAATAAGTAGGCCTTGAAGTTTTAATCGCTTTATTTTGGTAAAAAAACATATACGTGACCTTTTGGGCAATAATCCACTCATCACCAGCCTTAATGGGGTTTCGTGGCCGCGGGCCTGAGTGTCAGGTCGCAAATCTGGGGAACCGGCTTCGATCCTGACCGACGCCAAATATTTCCAATTTTAAATGGCATAAATTGACCCCTGTGGTGCACTCTTCACGCTAGCAATGAGTGCCCGTGCTATGTCGCCTGGTAAGCGCCCGCACTGTGTAAATATTTCATCATTACCGATATCTGTGTACAAAGCAGATTGACACACCCAGCAATGGGTAATAAGCCGTGATGATATATTCATTTATTATTTATATCATCAGCCTTATATTATGATTTAACATTATTCAATTGTTTGTCACATTATGTTAATTGGTTCTAGAAAACGGTTTGTCGATAAAAATAGAGAACCTCAGTTCAAATCTTGTATATGCCATGCCGTACAGTGGTCTGCAAACGGCCACCATTTTATGTAGAGTATAGGATATACTAATTTAGTACTATAATATACTCTACACTTGTATAACGTAAAACTTGGACCTTCTATAACACTAAATAATAAAATTAACACACATTAATTTGAACTGGAAAGCAAAACTAAAAAATGCTTTTTTTTATATCCTATCAACATTCAGCTACTTTTTTGTCACTCGATCGAACATACATAACAGATTTTGCTTATAGATGTTCAATCATCATACGACTGCTAGATCATAACTGTAACAAATATACCTATTCAAAGAACCTACCTAGTTCAACTAATAATACAACCATTTATTCCTTCCACTTGTTAAAAATTCTCAACTAATTTTCGTTTGGAATGCTTTCAAAATAATAATGAATTGCTGCAACAATCTCTTATTCAGACGACAACGTTCTACCCTGTAAATTTAAATAAGTCCAAAATATAATCAAAAGATGCGTATTATGAGGTGAATATGGCGACTGTTCTATGGCTTTTTTAGCATTAATTAAAAAACGTGGTTAATTCCATATTTTTACTTAAAAAAATGATTAACTAAATTCTAATTAACTTACCTTTTGCTTTACTTAATTTCAAATGACATATAAATAACTGTTTAAAACAGTAATGCAAATTTTTGCATATTATACTTACAGCCATGAGCGATTATATAATTTTAGTCACATTTATCTTCAATAAAACATTTTTTGTAATATTAATAGACTTTATACAATAAAATGCTTCAAAGTTTTTGTAGCTTTTATCTTATTAAATGATAGCAGAAATGTAAGCGTTTCACATTTTAATGGAGTTTAAAAAATTGTGATTTATTGTGAATATCCTGCCTTACTTGGCTCTCACAATGAAACTCGTTTTTCTATAATACAACATAAAACAAAAATGTGTTGAGTGCGTACATACATATATTCATCAAACGAAATTTAAGTTACATTTCCCGCTTACAACAAAAAGAATGTGCCAAAATACTTGCCAGCGTATAACTTGTCACAATGGGATAAAATACACTCGTAACGTTGTTTTTTAAAAGTACCACTGAAAAGTAAAGAGTAATGTTCGACACCTTATTATATTTTTATCTTGCTAATTTTTTATAAATGTTTAAGTATTCGCACAATGGTAAACAATAAAGCAAATAAATATGAACCTGTAGATAGGATTTAAGATTTTTCATTGTAAAATCAGTACGGATTATATCAAACTGGAGACTTATTCTAATTTAAGTTGGCGTCCACCGGAAACCATAATTAGCGCTTTTCGATTGTGTTGTCACCTAGTGAAACATGTGACAAGTACATCCGTGATGTCATAGTCGGCGAACATGCGAGAATAGGGTCCTCCAATCTAATATTTTATTATTTTAAATGTAAGTTCCTTTAATTTTGAAGCAATTCGTAGTATTAAAAAGTCATAACTGTTTTTAATTCAACTGCATTTGATTTTTAACGAAACAGCTATCTGTCTCTTATCAGTTTCTGTAGTAGGCTGCGTGAGAAAGATAGCAATAGTTGTGACGTGGATGTATAGATGATTAAAATCTCAAATATTTTAAAAACTAACAATTTTTTTTTTTATAAATTCGTCTTACCATAATTTTTTCTTATCTACTTTCAATATAACTTACATTTTACTCAATTATTTGTTATGGTGGAGGGCCCTATTCCACCATGATAGAGTAAAAAAAAAGTAATTGACAGTGGCGCAACAGCGCATATGACAGCTAATAAGAAATATTTTGTTACGTATGACCAATTTCCTATTCCAAGACATGTAGAGGTAGCCATTGGAACGGCAATGAAAGTGTATAGTTGCGGTAGAATTAATATTAAAGTAAATGTCAAAACAGATGGATAAGTAACCATATGGAGGAAGTATGGTACGTACCTGAGGTTGGTGTAAACTTATCCTCGCAGCCCGTTACATTGTACGTGAATGGAACTAAATGTAAATCAATACTAAATGAATTAGGTGGTTTTAAACAGGCATGTCGTATTTCCTCCAGAAAAGATTCTTCAGTCAAGATATTCACTTGAAGCAAATCTACCAGCAACTGTTCAAAATGATCTGCGATAAGGAGGAAGAAATTAAAGAATCAGTTGAGGTAGAATATAGCTCCATTGAAGATATATAGCAGGAGGTTGGTTATACCTAGCATGATCAAAGTAAGATCAAAATACCAAGCTATTTGGGTATGCTTGCTGCAAACATGATTGAAAATGATCCGAATTTGTATGAAGAAGCAATGAGGTCACAAAATTGGAGGAATTAAAAAGCAGCAATGCATGCATAGATGGCATCTTTATATAAAAATGATACATGGAATTTGTTTCCATTGCCAAAAGGTAAGAAAGCTATAAGAAGTCGTTGGGTTTTACAAATCAATACTATGACAGAAGGCAGTATTGACAGATTCAAAGCCAGACTAGTAGCAAACGGCTATGTTCAGAAAGAAGGAATAGATTTTGATGAAACGTTTAGCAAGATTTGAAACAGTAAGAACATTACTCAGTATTGCAGCTAGTGAACGATTAAAGTTAGAGCAATTTGGTGTAACTACAGACTTTCTCTATGGAGAAATGGAAGAAGAAGTCTACATAAGCCAACCAGAGTGTTACGACGATGGATCAGGTCGAATGCGCAAACTAAAGAAGAGTTTGTATGGTCTTAAACAAGCGCCTCGATGCTAGAACAACCGCATAGTTAAATTTCTGAAAACGTTCGGACTCAAGGCATTAATGTAAATCCATGTGGACGCTGGGCTGGTGGCTGGAACTAATTGAAAACAAATCAACGAATTTATATTGGAACTCAACCGAAAATTTAAAATTAAAGTTGATTCTTTAGATAGTTTTCTAGGAGTTCAAATCTGCAAGAATGAAGATGGATCAATCTTCATACACCAGAAAAACTACATTAGAAAAATCTTAAAAAGATTTAGAATGGATGAGGCAAATTGGGTTGCTGTCTTTGCTGTCAACGAGGAGATTGCATTTGAAGATGAACAGGAAAGTGCAATTGGAATTCCGTATAGAGAAGTTGTGGGTAGAGTCATGTATCTCATGATAGTAACGGGGCCGGACACTGCTTTTGAAATACACAAAGCATATCAAAAAATTGAAAAATCAAAGCAAGCAGACTGGAATTATGTTAAGAGAATTTTTGATACTTGCGAGGTACGCTGGTTCACGGTATATTTTATAAATCAAATAACTTAGATACATTAGAAGTATAAAACAAAACGTTCAACATCCGGTATGGTTTTTAAATATGGTGGTGGAGCAATTACATAGTTTAGTCAGAAAGAGACAGCTGTAGTTCTGTTAACCACTGAGGCTGAGTTCATTGCTGAGAGCGAAGGAGCCTGGGAAGCAATCTGGACAACGTACCGACGTTATTTACAGACAATGCAAGTGCTACAAAACATAAAGAAATCCTGAATTCCATAAACGTGCAAAAAACATGGAGATACGGTATTATTTTGTGCGTGCGAAGTATTTCGATGGAGTAGTTACTGTACAGCATTTGGAAGGAAAGATTCAAATTGCAGATATGACGAAGCCACTAAGTTGAGTACGATGTGAAAAACTTCGAGTTAATATGAATGTCCGTGAAAATGGATATTAATATTCAGTAAAAGTTGGGAGGAAGTGTTGAGGATGATAACGGTTTACTGAAATCACTAGATTATATGTAGAACACTATGTGTATAGTTCAGTTGTGTTAAGATTTGATTCACAACCTGTGACAAGTTATATGTATGTTTGTTATCTTTTATTAAATCTGCGTTATTATATTCTATATTTCGTGTCATTTTTTGTATTCTGCTATAGTTAATTATAATAAATAATAATAATAATTAATAACAATAATAATCTGAATTTGTATGAACATCATTTTCAGGTTAAAATTTGTTTAAAACAAAGAGCCTTTCCTTCAAATATTCCTAGTTGCCTATCTTATTTAAATGTTAAACCGGTAAAGAAAAGAATTAAAACAAAATTGTTATTAAAAAAAACCCAAAGTTTTTATTTTAAATAAAAATAATGAACGTAAAGACTTTAATTTATCAACAGACACAACCAGTTAATATTATTAATGATGTAAACAATAATTATGTTTTTATTAAATGCAGTTTTTTATTCTGAACATTTTATGTATGTATACTTTTGTTCTACAAATAATAAGGCAGAAATTACAGTCATATGGATATTTTATCATTGTATTTCCTATGGTCTGTAAAAAAGTAGACATATAAATAAACAAGTTTTATTAAATGAAGCACTATTTTTAAGAATTCATAGCTGTTTTTTAGAAGAAAAGCTTAATCATGAACACATTAAAATATCTGAAAATAATCACTTTAATTTTTTTTTCATTAGTAAATAAAATATGTAATACGAAATTGTTAACAATATTTTATTACTTTATTTTGCTCTATTATTTTATATATTTTTATTACTAAAAATATTATATATAGTTGTAAATATAAAATTGTGCGTTTTTGTGACATGTAAAACTCTGTTCTGTAAGTGTATATTACTTAAACTTACATTAAATACTTAAAATTACTAGTACATGTATTGTATAGATATAATATTAAAATGTTAAATTTATTTTCCTCTTAAGAAAAGAAAAATATTTATTTAATTAAAGGACCAGTTTTTTAAAGAACAAGAAAAATCTTCATATCTTCCCGTTCAAATATACGCCTTCTATCTTCTATCTCTCTCTATCGGCCGAGAATATAATTTTCGGCCGTCCTAGAGGCATTCATGTCCAATCCTGTTGGTATTATATTTCGTGACGAGTAGTTAAAACAATTATCTCCTGCAAGTTTCTAAAATTCTAAATTTACTTAACCCTGAATAGTTTTCCTGTTTTATACAAAATATTATCAAATTTCATTTATACGAGAGATTTAAGTAAAAAAGTGATCTTCAGTTATCATAATCAAGTGATGATGAATATAATTTAAAGGGAGCGGTATATTCATAAATTATCTTCGATATCTGTCATTTTGCAAACGTGTTTATTCTAACTTAATATCACAAAATGACAATTAATAGTCTTAGATCCATTCCAACAAATTTTGGGCTGATAAATAGAACCGAACAAGTCAGCGTCGACGTATATGCATATTATAACCAGTACATCACTATTTCACTGTTCATGAGTCTGCCCAGTAAGACTATAGTAAGAGTTTTTTATGCGGTTACAAAATTTATTTAATTTGGCATTAACAGTTGTTTATAATTTATTAAAAATAGTACTCATGGAAACGAATTAAATAATAGAGTTGGTTTGAACGAGATACCGTAATAATTATTCACTCATTTAAACCCCACCCCGTTTGTTTTTATTATTCTTGTTTTATTTTGTAAAATGTATTAATAAATGAAATACAAAATTAAAATAAATTGTTTCGTAAAACAAATAATGCTTCATTGAATACGTCAAATAAAAAATGCGAATAATTAATTTTTGGATAACTGTTATATGAAGTATTTTTCTAATAATATATAAACGATTGACAGAGTTAAAACACTGCAAGTCAAGTGATCATCAATCACCCTTAAACACTAGTTTATGCTATACCAGCCGATGTACAAATAAATAGTAATTCTTTAAAACATTTGATTTACCAAACAGTTTGTTTTAATTTTGTAATTTATTCATTAATACATTTTATAAAATAAAAATAAAATAATAATAAAACCAAATCAGCATTCTTTTTGGTTGCTAAGCTAACTAAATTGTACGCAATATAGTGTACATAGTGCATATATTGTTTTAATTTACTAATCTACATCTTTCTAGTGCTTATATACAGCTTTCGCTGCTTACTGTCTCCAACCGTACTCACCGAGCCACAGTGTTTTACCACTGCTGTAATACCCATTGGATTTCAATTATTTCCTCGTTTATTTTGAGTATTATCATGAATACTAAATACATATTGTCGGTCGACGGAATTAAAACGCACGGAAAATAGTTCGCATGGCGTTGTAGCAAGCTAGGAGATGTGCGCTAGTCCGTTAGGCCACCCTGGAGTTACAATTATATGTAAATAATTACAGCTAAAGATGATAATCATACAAATCTAAATTGAGTGATAGATGAGAGTGCACTTATGAAGTTCGTGCAACAAGTTGAAAGTTGACTGAAGGGTAGGTATAATCATAATCGCATACTACAAAATCATTACTAGTCTTGTTATATGATAGAAATAGAACGAAATTAGTATATTGTGTAACAAAAAGTGCACAAAGTAAGCGATTCGCGCAAAGTGAGGGCTGCAACTCAGCCGAGCGCTAATCGCTTTTCGCACGTGATACAGACAATATTTTTGTTCAACTTGCCAAAAAGTCACCTTTTAAATAGATTTTGCGCACGGTTCTTGAACTACTTGGGCAAGATAGACAAAAATTATATTATGAACACCTTATGTTTGTTTATACAGTGTAGTCTTTGTATAAAATATATAACTTAATAAAGAGTATTGATATTGTTCTTTATGCTTTGGATTGTACAATATAATATTCTTTTCACTTGCCACTGCGCACTCAACCTTGAAGGGCAATGCTAGAATTGATAATACATTAAATATTTCCGCAATAAGTATTTTTGTGCATATTTTCATTTACAAATTCTATAAAGTATTAATCATCGAAACGGCAGAACTTAAATACTTATTATAAGTGACAAAATTATAGATGGCACTAATTGCAACGGAAAGTTATAATTATCAAAGCTATTTTGAAAAGAATGTGAATCGCTTCGTCTTTTCACATCCCTAAGAAATTTAACACATAGCAAACCGTAAATGTGACACAAATGGAGAGTTATTATGTTTGAGTCGTAATTTAGAACGTTTTAGGGAAATGCGTGATTTTCCGCTTTCCGCTTCATATGATCATTTGCATCTGTCGACAAGAATGTCATTCCCCATGTAGTCCCGCTTCTCGACTTCAGCGTTTCTGGGAAACGCCAGTTGAATACACAGGAATTGCGGGAAATTCTAGATAAAATAAACGAAAGGACGTTCCGGCGGTCTTCTGATGCAAGGAGACTCCCATATATATCTTTTAGCTTTTATAAAATATTTTTACTGTAGTATAGATAAGAATAGACTTAGGAGTAAGATAAGGTTTACGATTCCAGCTTTCTGATTGGTCTACATGCAAACCAAGTTTACAATAGCAATATGTAAGCAGGTATGTTATTTATTCCATTTTGACTTTATATCTATTTAACAACTTTAAGTAACTGTTTTCTAACTAAAGAATTAAAAATGATCTAATTTTGACGTTTCAAGCTGTCAAGTATGTCATATGCAAAACAAGACTAATTCATAAATTTTATGGGTGTAAACAGGCTGGCTCCACAGCTCCACTAAGTCTATTCTTATCTGAAATATAGTATAAATTACACCAGTGCTCTGTGTAAATAATACATCAGGCTTATACTGTGTCACTTTCTGTGGATATTTTGTTAATTAAAAATGACAACACGACTCTGCTCCGCTTGAATTACAGTGGCAATATTAACTCTGTAGCAATTTTATTGTACAAATAAAATATTTACTGCCGGCTATAATTAAGTATATGTTTAAAAAATATTAAAAACCTAAAATTTTTGCTTACGCGTAAACTGAGCCCTAAAGGTAGCTAGAATTTGGCCGACTATTGTCCACGAGATTTGGCTCCCACCACCCGGAATCTTTTGCCCCCGTACGCCTTCGGCAGTGGAAGTGGTGCCCGGCGATATCGAAGCGATAGTAACTCAAAGGGAAACCTTCCTTACCAAGGACCTCACTAAAGAGGGCGCAGTGGACCTGCGTTTGTCCTTGGAAAGGATCCAGAATAAAGGTTTTGTTTATCATACAAATCTTGGTAGCACGCACTTTAAAAATTTACATTCGTTTTTTATTTTGGATATTTTCGGGTATTATGCTATTAGTACAGTCATTGGGTAGAAAAATAAGGTTTATTCCTCAAAAGGTCGGGTATTTTTGATTTTTCGATATGTTGTATATTTGGGGGTCCTAATAATAAATACAAGTTTTCGACCTCGGGCCCCCTCAAGAACCACTGCCACGCAAAAAAGCTTTTTCAAAATATTTCTTTACGAGTAAGTATTAGGGCGAAAATAGTTATTCTTGAATGTGTTGCAAATAAAATTCCCTACAACTTTTATATAAAACATTTTATTTTATAACCAATAGTTAGCGAGCTACAGAGCGCTTTAAACAGAGCAAATTTTAAAAAAATTATTTTATGCTTCATTTGAGTCTTATTTTATAATATATTTTTAATTTTTTTATAAATTATTTATTTTTCATTAATGATTATTATTTAACTGCTATACATATATATTAATTTATGTTTACCTTTTTTTCAATTTAAAGAGATTTTATAGTCAAGGAAATTTTCGATTTTACTTCAAAGTAATTGAAACAAAAGCTTTTTTAAGTAATCCTGTCCAGAAAAATGCGCTACATAACATATCAAAATTTTCCGGAAATCGAAACGTGGGAACCTACCGCCAATTGGGAAAAATGGCGACACACGAACGCTACCAAATTTTTGCTTCGTGGCGACAAGCGAAAAAAAATGCCTCATTTGATAAAATTCTAAAATACGTGCTGTCACTACAGGGCTTATTCTGTCGGGGGGTTGGCGGCCTTCTTCAGCGGGAAATAAGTTCCGAGCGAGGACTCCAGGCCGTTGGTACTCCTACTCCTACTTTTCTTAAAAAGAATAAAAACCACAAAACACTGCCTGCATATTACAAAAATATAATTTGCTCAGTAGAAACGACAAAGCTAATATAACAAAACAACATTTTACAAACTGAGTTGTTAGTAAGGGAATACTGCAGTGGGGAAGGGGCGAATTTACGGAAACACGGTTGAAAATAATAGAGAGTTTTCACATAACGTCAAAATAGATAGCGTGAACGTTAAAATTTCATGTTACGTAAACGTTATTCTACACTTTAAAATATGTTTTCACATACCGTACACGCTATATTATCTGATACATAAGAAAAATGGATGGCGAAATGGAAAAGCTTATTTTGATTATGTATATTTAGCAAATTCAAGTGAGAAATATTTCAACGATGCCTTAATAAATTGTCACACAAACCACATTTACAATAGAAATATTACTTACAGCCTTTCAACCTCTAAATACAGTTACGTTTGTGTAAATTAAATGTAATGTTATGTCTGCTTAACGTGAAAAATAAGTAGTTTTCGACGGACACTATTTCTGTACAAACAAGGTTAAACCTTATATACATGCCGTAAAAAATTTACGTACACATGCGCACTGATGTTAAAATGAGCTATAGTGTTCAAGCTATTTATTTTGTCGTTATGTGAAAACTCTAATAAGTGAGGGACTCCAAATTTTAAAGCATTATAACAAAAACAGAGGCTAAACGTGTTGCGGAACAAAACTCAAATCATCTTTAAATTGACGCCAACAAAAAAACCCGCGATCATCTAGCTTAACAAATTGGAACATTTCCCAAGTTGTCAACTTCGGCACACAAAACGTTCTTTACTTAAAGCTGGAACAAGCAAAAAGAAAAACTAGAAGGATCCCTTAGGAAACAGAATAAACGGAAGCTCCAAGGTAACAGAACTTCAAAAAAGTTAAACAGAATTATTAAAAAATGGAAAAGTTGCAAAAAATGAAGGAGCCGTGCTCTGGGAACGGAAAGTCTTTTGATTGTCGGCCCCGGAAAAAAATAAATTGAACTAAAATAAAATTACTAAAAATTAGAAGAATGTTGAGTCTGACCAATAAAAAAAGGTAAAATATTACATGAATTTTTGAGATTCTAATCGTAAGGCCGAAAAGAAAAGTTTCGGCGGACTCATGTCAACACGCTTCTTTGCTGAAATCACCCATAAAATTTTAGTTCTAAAACAATAAACTTACTGACTTGAATTTTACAAAAAAATAGGTACGAGCTCTGGGAAATGGAAATCTACAATGTAAGAAGGCAATGTAACTCAAACGAAGTGCGCTTTTCCCACGCGGTCCCAATATACACTACCTACGTACAATTTTTTTTTAAATCAAAACGTGCAATCGGTAAAAAATCTCCCCAAATCAAAATACAGCTGATCATCTTGGTCTCCGTCGTGAAATTTGGAAAAGTAATTTTGGAATTTAGCTTGTCAAACCGAAGTCGCCTGCGAGCCTTTCGGCGTCCCAGTACCGCCTTTTTCTTTTATAAAATTCTCTTTCTCTCCGTAGCAATAAAAACTCTAAAGCCCTCTAGTGGTAAAAAAATCCTCACCAAAAAAGCATAGAAACGTGTCAATCTCAAATTTAAACAATATTTAAACAAAATTCAAACAAAAATTTATAAAACTTTAAATGAATGCAGTGCTGGTAAAAGACAGGTCACACCGTTCTTAACGAGACAGTTAAAACTCGTCAAAATAATCTCAAAATTTAAATTAAATTTAGAGATATACAGTGTGACAAAAAGACAGTTTTGTCACAATTGATATACGATGCTGATATGTAGGTATTTATTTAATAAAATATTTTTTAATTGATTATACCATATCTTTATTTATTTTTTATACACATAGTTTATTATATTTTCTTAATAAATACTGGCGTCTTTAACACCATTTTTGTTTCTGCAAACGTTTAAACATACACATATTTCATATTAAATTAAAGCTGGAATCGTAAATAATACAAATATCCAAGTTTCCGAAAATATTAGTGGGGAAAGTTTCACAATTTAAAAATTACCAGGAATTTTACTCTAATTTGAATCAAACATGGTGGCCATGATAGCAAACAATAAATGTTACAAGAACTTGACAGTAAAAAATGGCTCATCTTTTATTTCATGGCTAGATGATAACTTCTCTATCACTGCCGTATTCATTGTTCTCTTATAATTTTTTCGTGTAGGTAACAATGAGTATAGAAACAATAAGTGCAGGACCATCCCTGGTTCTTTTTACAATGGGTCTGTTGCTTCCTTGGGTTAATTCAACGGTATGAATTATATTTTAAAACAAATATACAGGTATACCTATAATTTTTATACTGTTAAAAATGTATTGTAGGGTGCCTTGGTAGGCAGTTTAAGCGGTATGACATTTATGGATTGGTTGATTTAATGTACCTAATCTGCAATAACTAGCGGTCATATTAAATATTCGGAAAAGCCTGTTTCAGTTAGTGGTAGCCAGTATAGTTATGGTTCTGATACACATAACCTTTTGTAAGTAAAAAAATAGTTATAGCTGCCATGCGATAAGTTGAGACTGACACTACACATACTAAATATAAAAAAATCGACTACATTTTTTTAGCTGAACGAATCCCTTTCCACTTTATACCAATTCTAAATATTAATGGACTGTTTTTCTTTCTTCTTGTAATAATAGCATGTAATAATTACTAGTAAATTAGTAACAATACCAATTTAAGTAGATAGAAAATATGAGCAATTTAATACATATAGTATGCCAACAAATGGGGGGAGTTATATTTTCGTCCTTGTCATATGAGATTCATGGCGTTTTTTTAACAAAAATTTACATGTAAAATGTAAAGAAAGTCTGACAATTTTTTAAAAAATTCTCAAAAAAGTTTCGCAAGTTTATTGTAAAATATGGCCCGGAGGATTCTGTTCCCAAATTGTAATATTATTGCGAATTTGTCTCACAATTGTTGTATGTTGAATGTTCCGAGAGGAGTTTTTCTATATTAAAATTTATAAAGAATTATCCAACATGTATAATCAGTACCGTGCGTTTTAAAAATCTTGGTATACTATCTATGATAAATGAGTGGTGAAGTAGACTTTGACTTTATGACAATATTATTAACGATTTTGCTAACAATATGGCAAGGTGATTAGTGACAACTACTAGTACCTAACTAAAAATGCATGGCAGAGATTGTAACGTTGCACATTTATCTTTTCACAATTTCGTATTATATTTCATTTGCAGAGACACCCAATTAGCTACTCGTATGCAAAAACTAGTTGCTAGTTATAATATCAAGGAGGAGGAAGACAATGTCTCTGGAATATATCATTTGTCGTATATGTGGTATACTTTAATAGGAACAGCGATATCCTGTGATGTAGGATTACTAGTCAGTTGCCTTGGATTTATAGGAGGACTTTTAGATCCCAGAGATGTGAATCCTACATTAGTATCGTCTTGTGTGAGGAATAGAATAAAACCTAGAATATTTTCCAAACAGCCTCCAACACAGGATCCTATTATTTTAGCCTATGAAACAGTAAGGATGTTTTAAATTTTGTTCGTTGTCCTTCCCTACACTCAATCGACATTTGGTTTTGTAGAGTAGCTAGTACAGTACTTTTACGTTATACTGAATCGTAAACGTCTTACTACAGAGCTCTGTCTCTAATGGCAAAAAATTTACGGGTTTTTAAAACCATAGCAACATGTATACAGATTTATTTGTTCATTATTTCGCTTCGCCATATGTTTCCAAAGACTATTTCGGTCAAATAATTTAATGTATTGTATTGTAGATTCTAATTAATTTTTTTCAAATTATTTACGATTCAGTATATTATAAAACATTGTACAATGCTCAAACGATACCCAATATTTACGTGCTCGCACGGATAACAAGCTCGCTTCTCTCGCTCGTTAGATATCGTGCTTGCACGTAAAGTTCTGAGTAACGGTCTTGCATTATAAATTACTATTAACTAGATTTAAGTGGTTCAAAATCTCCCCTATACCATTATAATAAAATACAATTTTATTCATACAAATTTATTTATAGCAACGAAATTATTATTTATCACTACGAGTATTTAAAATATAAATTTATATTCATTATTAATAATTACAATAACTATAGCAAATAAATTAAATGCATCAGGAAAATTATTTACTTTTCCATTTTTAACTAATTATATTGCATTTAAATTGCTTATTGTTATTTTTTATTTGTAAATTTCAACACTAATGTAAAACTTGACTGTGTATTTATTTTTTTTTTGTTGCAGAAAAATTACAAAATAAGCAGGGTACCTGAAAGTACCGAATTGCCTAGTTATAAAAGTTATACGTCACTTTCTCGATTACTAATAGTTTAGAAGTAATCTGGAAAAGAGAAAAATCAACAAAATCTTGTTTTTTCTCATGATCTCGTGCCCTACGAGAATTTTTGGAAAAATAAACGCACATCTGGATATGCGTCCATAGGCGCACAAAAAGTTTCATTTAACCGACATCGTATTTCTTACAGTTCTCGATATCCCACTAGGGACAGTTCTAAATGAGACTGTACAGGTATCCTAAAAAAAATTACTCTTTTTTTAATAACCTGTATAATCTTAGAAATAATAGTAACGTGAAGTAGTATTAGATAATTTCAAATAAACTCTAGGTCCTGCATGTGTCCAAAAGTTGTCTTCAATCACCAGGAATTTACCCTCAATATACGAGCACACCACCCATACGTCTGTTCACTAGCACTTTAAGATTTCAACAATAAAAATTTACAAAATTAACTTATATATGTGTCAACTCAACACCTATTTTTGAAACACACAAGCTGTGATAAATTTTAGGTTACACACAACAATTTGGCGCAAGTTTGCCTCGGGCGCCAATCTCGGATAGTCACAGTCGGGTTATGTCCAGGGTTATAAATAAAACACAAGGCTCGATGAAGATGTGGTCTTTTATTTTCACAGCCAATTCCTCTTACAGTAACTTTGGATCGTAAAGAATAATTACATAAATCCTGAATTACGAGCGGTGCAAGTTTACTGGTTTGACTAATTATTTCTTCCTCGATACAATGGTTCCTTCCGGTCTAACTTTGCCCCACCGGGGTCTAACTCCAAACCGACGCTCGGCGTCGCGACGCGGGTCAGTGTTGGCGACTCGGGATACGTGTCCAAGTCGAATACCGAAATCAGTACTTTAATACTACGAACGGTTCCCGATTTTTAGACGAAAAACAGGACGATGACATCACTTGTACGATCACCAGTAGGCAAACAAAACGTTACTGACTCTGCTGGGCGCCTCCCCCCGATCGCGATGCTCGCCGGAGCCGACGGTCGTTGCTTTAGTCTATCCTCCGAGGTATGGTGATCTCTCCACTCAATGAGCCGAGGTTCTCTCCGAGGATTATCCCTAACTCAACGACTGTTATGAACACCAAACTTTGGGTCGCGACAAAAAAATCTCGCGCCAAACGTTGCGGCGCCACGGTCCCTGGTTTAGGATTCTCCACTGAGGGTTATGCGAGTCGAGGTTCTCTCAGTGGGTACAGGGAACGTGCCGCTGCACACCCAAATATTGGGTCGCGTGGTTATTACCGGTCGACTCTACCCAGAACTTCGGGTTCTGTCCAAAAATCCCGTTTTTGATCTTTCTACTAAAACATCATAAAGCTTTACCTGCAATTTCCAGCAATTTTCCAAGGTTTCGTTAACTCTCTCGGCTTCTCGCTGAGGGTCGTTTATTTGCTAGAGCACTCTGCTTCTCGCGGATGAATACTACTGTCTACTCGCAAATCGGCCCCTCCTTTTATAGATAAATCTTTAGAAACCAAGTTAAACTTACACCATGTGGTCTATAACGAATATGACAATGGTAACATAATGTGAAATTTGGAACAAAGGTTGCTACCTAAGAAACCATGTTTACAATAACATGATTCGCAAGCCCTTGTCCTCCTAACTCCGTATAAATGTTTCCGTACTAACTGGTTTACTAGTACTAAATCTATATTCATTTGAAATCACCATTTACTGTTATTAAGCAAAATAAGGGTTGCAAGCGTAGTTTCTCATTACTTTATGGTACTCCTTGCAAAACCGTAACATTACCTCGCTACACACAAATTTCCGTAGTACTTCCTCAACAATTAATACTTCTAAGTGTCTTTCAACTGATAACATTCTATTATTGTAGTTAAAAGCCCGAATGTAACTTATATAAAAATGATTGACTGCAGTCTGACTAGACAACCGATGATTTGTATGAAACCCTAATTTATAATTACATTAAATATATTTTGTGCGAAGCCCAGCTTCGTCACAAAGCATAAAAATTATCTTCATTCTATAAGTTTAATATTATTATATGTTTAATATTATTTAAATATGGAATTTTTTGCTTTATTGTCCACAATTACTTTACTACATAGACCACAAATCAAGTTTTTATCAGGGTAGGTAAATATAAAATGATGACTAGAGTTATTACTAATATAATTATAGATTTTATAAATTTTTTCACGTACATTTATAGATACAAATTTATGTTCTAATATATCATATATTTAAAATTTATTTACAATAATTATTGGCACTTAATAAATAAATCCGTAATGTGATTTTTATATTTATAATTTTATTATAATTATAAACGTATATATACCGGCTGGTGCATCGGAAGACGCACCGTAGCGATATCAATGTTTGCGCCAGCCCGTGTATATATTCTGGGTTAATTGTAAAAATTATTAGATTAAGCATTATATATTTAACAAATAATTAGGATATGTACAAACGTTTAAAATATATTTGAATAACAAATACTGAATATCTACATTACTTGTTTTCAATAATTTTTTTGTAATATCAATAGATATGTTACCTCATTTTTATATTTTACAATACACATATTTTCTGTAAAATTGTTACTATTAATACACCTAATCTTTCATTCATTCATTTTTACCGTACTTAGTTATTAATCAGTTAAAAAAGGATATTTTCAATAAATTCTAAGAGTAGGTACTTTTAATACAATATTATGCACATTTAGATCAAAACACTTTCTTGTTGAATATCTTTAAACCATAAACATCACCTTGAATTTAAAATGCATTAATTTATGGATGGCTATATTGTTATATGCAGCATATTGTGCAACAAAATGAGTTATATGTTGAGATGACAAGAACATAATTTACCTGAGACATATGAATATTACCCTAAATACTAAAAATTTATTTAAATAATATGCTAACAACTACTCGAAATCTGAGTCATGCAGCATCTATTCTTATAAAACCGACGTTTCGGTATACACTTATACTTCTTTCAGAGTAAATAAGATCATACAGATTCCTAAACATAAAATCATATACACATAAAAACATTTGCTTATTTATTTACGTGTACAGAAATTTATTTTACGAATCTTCAATATATAATATATTACTTGCACTGATGAAGATAAAACTGTACCTACACCGAAGCGTTAGTTTTGTAATGCTGTACGACTGAGATTTCGAGAAATTGTTCACACCTAATCCACACCATAGCAGAAAAAATTATTCACGTTTAACATAATTATATTTTTTATTAAATAATATTATATATTTTTTTTTCGACTCACTAGAAGAATGTGAACGACGAATAATATCTGCCATACCTATTCATTTATATCTTTACTATGTTTATTTTTGCTTTTCACATCAAGATTCATCGAAATATGCATACCTAAATAATGAAGGAAATTCAGGACATTAATTAAACCACACATACACCAAGTAATTAATTTTTTGCATTTTTCTAAAAAAATAAAAATAAAGAAGGATTTACCAATAACACCCTATTTTATATTTTTCCCTAGAAACAAGCTTTACATATAATAGTCTCTGAAAAAAATATATACAAATCCAGATTCAGAGAGAGTATGCGACTTGTCACCGAACAGAGGGGACGAAGATCATCAACAGGAGGTACTCGATAGCAGGTGTGGGAATCGCCGACGAAGAAAACGAGTATGTTTCCATGTACTCGAACGACGGTGGCGCGTGTGTTCGAAACACAAGCGACGGGGGTTCCTCCCGCAGAGCCTCTACAGGCGCTACGCTGCTGGCCGAGTCCACGATTGGCTCCCTGCTCGTCCACTCCGTCATCCACATCGGCGACAGGCTTGTCGTTGTTGTTGTGGGTGGAGGTGTTGTCTGGACTTTTATCTCTGCAACATACGACGGTCACGCTAATAGTTACTTAAAGGTTTTTTTTTTAAATATATAGTATGAAAAATTCTAGAATCTAATTTTCATACCGCATATTTCTATTATTCTACAATATATGCGTGTGTCATAAACAAAAGCAATCTCCGGATTTTATTTATATAATTATTACGTGTATTTCGGACCTAAATATTCTGAGAAGGAATTGATAAAGAAATCGAAGAGTACATTTCCAATTCCAAATGAATCAAATATTGAACGGCTAAACAATATGAACTGGTATACAATTGTACGAATAGCGTACAAATGCCTACTGTCTGAATCCCGAGAATGTGTTTGCTGTTGGGAAAGCACCGGATTAGCTCAACCGACTCATGTCTGTATGACGTCACACGCTACACGCTGTCATATTTTCGCGATTGAATAACTCATGAAGTATTGTTCTAGCAAATTGAAGTTTCCATTTTTGCTCTTAGATATTTTTTTCTATTTTATTAGTGCAAAGTCGTTTTTTGTTCTTCTTTAAGCTACAAGGAATTTAAAAACGACTCCACATTCAAAGAATGCTTCCCGCCTCGTCCAAATTGATACCTGTGAAAATAGAATACTAGTATTCTAAACTAAATATTTAAAACTTAAAGTTTTAAGTTTTAAATTTTTAGTTTTTGCATGAAATTAGCTTTCAGCAGATCGAAGCGTGAACAAAGATATTAGACCAATGAGAGGCTGTTTGTTAATATGTTTAATGGTGGAACGAGACAATGAGACTGAGATGCAGACCTCGGAGGTAATATTCTTCATTGTATGTTAAATATTTGCGTCGAGTGTTCGATGTCTGTTGTGCGATTATGTGACAAAGGAATATTGAATACAAAGGTGGGTGGTACCGTAGTGGCTTGTATTTTCTTTAATTACGTTGCAATTTGCTATTAAGCCCATTGATATAAGAGCAATAATAAATAAATAACTTTTTATAAAATTGAAAAAATCTATAGTTTGAAGAACAATATTTTAACTTTGTTATCTTTGTTAGTCTATTAGAAATAATTATCTTTTTTCTCACAGCGATTTGTTGAGTCTAGCTTTCAGATGTCTTTGACAGTTATGAAGTATTTAAGTTATTACATGCTTAAGTTAGGGTTGATAGTTTGTTAGAGATGCCTTACCCAGGACTCTGCACACGCTCGAGATATCTGCTCATGAAGATAACGCTTTGTTTTTAAACAATCTGCCTTAGTTACTCATGTAGATAAGACACAGGAAGTCTGCTTTAGTTACTCCTGTCAATAAGACATGGACAGTCTGTATTAGTTAATAAGTTAATTGTAAATATTAAATAATATTATGTGTAATAAAACTTAGTTTAAAAATCCAAGTCATGTCCGTGTCTATAACAGCAAGTGTTCATCTCTCGGCTGTCATCAAGTCCGTGAAGTGGAAGTGACTGTGTTCCTTCCTTTTCAACAAGTCACCAGTTAAAAAAAGTGTGTCATCGTTGGAAAAGCAGTAAGATCCGAGCTTCTTCACCCCTATTGTTACAGTGGCGCAGTCGGTAGGATAATGAGAGTAATATTTTACTCTTATTTATCCGAAAAGTTCCTACAGTTTTAGAATTATTAGTTTGTGACAGAAGAGAGGGTACTTGGTGTACAATATGTACTGTGCGACAGCTACCCAAGCCATATCAGCCGTCACCAGATATGCTTGAAGTACATTTTCTAGGATGGCAGTGTCAGTGTAGAAAAGAACATCCACAACATGTTTTCAACGAGCAGAATATACGGCTGGGATGAAGCTTTACTCAGCAGCGCAATAGTGTTTAGACTTAGTGGTAATAAGGCAAGGGTATAATATTTTGCTATTCCATTGTATAAGCGGCTTACCACTGGCACAGATATGGTGCGTTGATTAGAAATAACCCATGCAAGACGTAGCATATTACCGCCATAAATTTTTACAGCATGAACGCATCACCAGTTTACTCACCGCAGATGTCATTAGATTCGCTGTCTCCAGGACATCCGTCGGTGGCATACGACCATGCTTCGATTGCTATATGGAGAATGTACGAGTTACCAGTTTGGAAGAAATTGTGTTCTGCTTTAGTTACTCATGTCAATAAGAAATGGTCAATCTGTATTCGTTAGTTGTCGGAACATGTAGCGTTTTAGTTTTTAGTGCAGGCTGGACGCCCGCCCGCTGAGTTACAATGTAATATGTATTAGTTTAGCTATTTAATTGTGTCTAGAGTGTAATCTTTAATAATAAGTTAGTTGTAAATATTAAATAATATTATGTGTAATAAAATTCAGTTAAAAAATCCAAGTTATATCCGTGTTCATAACAGCAAATATACATCCGCTGAGTTACAATGTAATATAAATTAATTTAGCGGTTTAATCGTGTCTGGAGTGTAATCTTTAATAATAAGTTAGTTGTAAATATTATATTAATGTGCAATGAAATTTAGTTTAAAAATCCAAGTCATGTCCGTATTCATAATAGCAAATATACTTCCTTTGGCTGTCATGAAGTGTAAGTGTCCCTGCCTTTTCAACAAGTCGTGAACGCCAATCGTCCAAGCGTCCACGAGTTAGAAGTGTGTCAACGTTGGAAAAATAGTAAGATCAGATCTTTTTCATCAAGATATACCGTCATTGACCTACCAATTACGGTGTACCGCTTTACAGTGGGTAATTTAGAAACCTGAGTGTTAAATTAACGAAATTTTGCTACTTTCACGAAATTTATCTGAATTACCTATTTCAAATGAATGTAATTAACTTGTGTACCTTTAGTCTATGTTAGTCGATGACGTAATCGTCGCGAGCAAGTGGCGAGATATACATACCATTAACGGGTGGAATGTTTAAGAGTTTAATGTTTAGAGCAGTTATATAAGACAACACAGCTTTGTGCGACGGGCAATTCTGTTTGCGCAGTTCAGTTGTATATACACAGGCTGTGGAAGCAGTTGAGTATATAAACGCTGTGGAAGTCAGTTGAGTATACAGACGCTGTGGAGGCAGTTGGGTATACAGACGTTGTGGAAGTCAGTTGGGTATACAGACGCTGCAGAAGTCACTTGAGTACACTAACGCTGCGGAAGTCATGTGAGCACACAGACGCTGTGGAAGTCAGTTGAGTATATAGAGGCTGCAGATGTCAGTTGTAATGAATTGTTGTTATTTAGTGTTGTGATGGTGAGTGTGGTAGAACTGACGCGCGAACAGTGGAAGTTCGAGCAGCACGTGACCATACAGGGAGGAGAGAAAAATTAGACAGATGGCGTTAAGCACATGTTGGTAGTCAGTAGAAGCAAATAACAGAATAGAAGTGACGAATAAGTGGAAGACGAAGAGAAGGTGTTGAAACGGTACGAGAGCCAAGAAGGAAGAACGAAATATAGAAGGAGAAAGTACAGTGCTCAGAACAGCACCTCATTGGCCATAATCGTTAATACAAAGACTTTTCCTAAGTTTAGTATTTAAGATTTATTTTTGTAACAATATTTGTAGTATTTCACGTATTATACGTAGATCGTATAAAAGCCTGTCTCTGTCTTTTGTATCGGGGCTTTCTTGTAAATATTTCAGCCTGAACCCACAACCCTTAAGTAAAACTATTTATAATTTCCATTACACAGTTGAGTATACAGAGGCCGCGGAAATGAGTTCAGTGAGAGTTAGATCTGTTAGTAGAGTTGAAGAGAGTTCAGTAAGAGACTTGAAAGGAGTAAATTCGGTCCGGGCAGTTTAGTACACAGACGCCGTGGTGGTCAAACAATTGAATATAATATAAGTAAATAGTGACAAATAGCGTGAAAATTAATACTTTTAAACGGAAAAAAAATAAACATTGTTTAAGTAATTAAATATATTCTTGGTCTTAAATTAGTATTTAGCATTTATTTAGCCATAGTTATCGTCATTTTTATTATCTTTTTAATACTTATTTATAATATATTCGTATAATGAACTTTTATTTTAATGAATAATATTTCTTCGACTTTTACACTTTACCCAAATAAATAAAACGTTACAGTTAAAAAACACTCTTTTATTTAAGTACAACCCTGGTTTTCTTTACCCTCATAATCTCTTTACAAGTTTCTAGCTGTGAGGGTGTAATTAAATGAGGAAGGGTATATTTTGGCAAGAACTAAACCTAATTTATTTTACCCTCTTAATTCGGTTTCGTGTAAAATTTATTAATGAATTTGAGACAATTGTTATCGAAATATGTACGAGTATTTGGTTTTTATTTTCACTTAATTTTAAGGTTTAAAGGTGATATTCAATAATTTATTATTAATTATATTATTAGCCTTAGACTCTACAATATTTAATTAAATATTATGCCTGACTTGTGCGTTGTATAAAGAGAAATTGATAATGATGAAACTGCAGAGGTTGCTGTACACCGAACATACGAGTATTATTACTTTTTTAATTTTGACGTTTTAAACTCTCATTATTAACTCCATAGAAACATCTACGTAAAGAAATTTTTTTTAAAGATGTCCGATCTGTGTCTTTACGAATTAATAAATTAGCATATAATTATCTCCCTCACAAGAAACATGTGCGACAAAGATGGATATAACACGCTTGTCTTTCAAAAACTGATCTTGTTTTGACTATGTTAGGACATTCTATTTTAAAAGGCTGCTGTTCGAAATGTTAATTTTTCTCGCTAGTCCTGTGACTTTATTATAAATTATATATTATTGAAATTTGGCAATGTTTGACTTTAGTGCGCGACAGAGGCTTTTTTTATGAAATAGTTAAAATAAATGAGTAATATGTTATTAAAAAAGGTTCACTTGATATTTACTAATTTAAAAACAGTGAGAAGATTTTATTATTTTACCGATTTCGTTTTCCTTTTGCACTGTTTGTAATAGTTTTAGAAGTATGCTATTTGTATAGTCATGTTGTTAAGCAGTTGTTATAGAAATAGTAGTTATGTAGATTGTAAATTTTGACAAACATTAATATTGCATGGACTTAAGAATTCTACATTGAAAAGCTAAAATGTATTGTAATGTGCAGTGCCCACCGTCGCCGCCACTGTTACCGCCTCTGTCCCCGTCGCTGTCGCAGGGACGAGCGAGTGTCTATTGTTAGCGATGACGCAAGCGACTTGTCGGAGCCTGCTTAATTACGCGGTTGATGTAACCTATTGTGTTTTATCTAGAATAATACTCTAGAATTCTCTGGAATAAAAATGCCAGGGTATATAAACACCGTTAGCGAAGGCATTGGACAGTCTGATATAAATAAGTGTTGCGTGTTAAACAGTTGGTGATATAAGCAGATAGTCGACGTTGTGAACATAAATAAATATAGTTGTATAAATAAATAAGTGAGCTATATATTGTTTAAATAAATAATCTTAGTGTTTAAGTGTCTTATAATATTCGTAGTCTTAATTAGTGTTTAATATTTGTTTAATAGTAGTATTGGTTATATTTATCATCTTTTAATTATATTTAATATCTATTTATCGTTATAATAAACTTTCATTTTAATTAATAATAATTGTCTAATATTTACACTTCACCCACATAAATAAAAACGTTACAATTGGTGTCAGGTGTGGGGTTAATAAACTGTGAAGTGTAAATTAAAAAAAAAATGGCGACTAAACAATTAAAATTAAATGAATTAAAAGTAAGTGATCTCAACAAAGAACTGGAAGAAAGATATTTGGACACAACAGCAAAGAAGTCAGTCCTCCAAGAGAGACTAAGAGAAGCATTAATCGATGCTGGTGAAAATCCTGATGATTACTTATTCGAAATTCAGTGTGACATTCGTAAACCTATAGAATAAAATTCCAAAAAAAAACAGAAAAAGTTCTAGAAAATTAGAAGAATTGACAGAAAATTCTAGAACATTAGAGCAAAAATTTGAGGAAAGTTCTAGAAAATCAGAAGAAAGTTCCAGAACACTAAAAGAGGAGTTATTGGAACAGTCTAGAACATTAGAACATAAATTAACAGAAAATTCCACAACATTAAAAGATGAATTAATGGAACATTCTAGAAGCTTGGAAGAAAAATTAATGGAAAGTTCTAGAAGAGCAGAAGAAAATTCCAGAATATTAAAAGAAGAATTAATGGAACATTCTAGAAGTTTAGAACACAAATTAGAAGAAGACCTGAAGAATTTAGAAGATAAGAATGACAAGTAGATCGAAGAATTACGAGAAGAGGTCACAAGAATTACATTGTCACCAATGTTAAATTTCGGTGTAGCGAAGGCAAATTTACAAGAAGAAAGGAAAGTAGTAAAACTTGAAACTACTACAACGATGAATATTAAAACACCGGAATTTGATGGAAAGTCGTCGTGGCCGAATTATTTAAAACAATTTGAAGCGGCTGCGAAAGTACATAACTGGACGTCCAAAGAGAAGGCTACAGCGTTGACTGTTTCTTTGCGTGGGGAAGCCATCGACATCCTGCAAACGCTGAAAGAAGAAGAACAAGAGGACTACGACCAACTAGTCAAGCGGTTGGACATGCGGTATGGCAATGCGCACCTGGAGCAGATATACCAGACGCAACTGAGGAACCGCTATCAGAGTTCAAAAGAAAGCCTTCAAGAGTTTGAAGTCGACGTAGCTCGTTTGGTGCGTCTCGCGCATCCTGCAGCTCCTGACAGCGTTTTGGAGTGCATGGCCGTTCAAGCATTCATCTACGGAGTTCGAGATAGCGAAACGCAGCAAGCACTGCGATTGGCCCGCCCAAAAACATTAATTGACGCACTCTCATATGCACTAGAACATGAAGCTGCTAAACAAGCTTCACATAATCAATCGCGAGTGCGAATTATTGATGCCGAAAGAAAAGAAGACACGGAAGATCTAGAAGAGAAAATGCGACGAATTGTTAATGAAGTGTTTGCTGAAAGGAAGAAACTTAGTTCTTCGAAAAATGCAAAAGAATATGGAATCGACAAAAGAAAAAAAAAGGAGTCGAAAAACTAAGTCGGGTTGATGCGAAGGGGCAATCGTCTACCCGTAATCTAGTAGCCCCACAATCCATCAGTTATGTCGCATCCCTTCATCATCAAGCCAGTAGCATCTACGTGAATGGCTCTGTTAATGGAAGGCCACTGAAAATGTTACTAGATACAGGTGCGACAAAAACTATAATTAGACCCGATTTAGTAAAGAACATAGGCAAGACGCATCTTCAACCAACCAAGTGGAGATTACGCACAGCGACAGGAGAACAAGCTACCACATTAGGAGAAATAGATATGACCATCACTATTGGAAATACATCTTTTAAACATCGAGCGCCGGTAGCTGACGTTGAAGATGAATTAATACCCGGTATGGACGTAATGAAAAAGCACGGTTTTAAACTTGACCTGAAGAATGGTGTAATGATGGTCAGTGAAGAAGAACTTGTTTTAAACCCACGTGAAGACAAAGCTGTGCGCGTACTAATGGCCGAAGATGTTACCCTTCCAGAACGAAGTGAATCTATTGTGCAAGCACAATTAGATGGTAGTTTCTGTGAGGGGAATATTGTTATGCTTGAGCCCAAAAATGATGATGTGAAGACTGGTACTGGAGTTGTTATAGGAAAATCAATCAAGCCAGTCAATTAATACCAGTTCGAATAATGAACGTAAATTTTTATCCTGTTGTTCTTAAGAGAGGAACAATTGTAGGAGAATGTTTGGAAGTTTCCTCGATTATTCGAACTGTGAAAGCCAAGGGAAACATATCTCAGGAAGTTCCGAACACGTTAATTAATGAATTATCAACATCCTTCCAAGAACTGACCGCCGACCAGGGAACCAAGGCGAAGATATTAATTGGAAGATTTCAAGATGTATTTCAATTTGACAAGACCAACGGAAGAACTAATGTGGTTCACCAAGATAGACACCGGCGACGCAAGACCCATCCGCCAACCAGCAAGAAGACTACCATTGGCGAAGCGTGAGGAAGCGGAAAGAATTATGGAAGACATGAAAAAGGAAGGTGTGATCGAACCTTCAAGCAGTCCGTGGGCTTCACCAGTGGTGTTAGTAAAGAAGAAGGATGGCTCTACACGATTTTGCGTCGATTACCGTCAACTTAACAACGTCACCAAGAAGGATAGCTACCCGCTACCTCGAATAGACGATACACTAGACACTTTGGCTGGCTCGAAGATCTTCTCCACTTTGGATCTAAAGAGCGGATACTGGCAAGTCAATTTGGATCCAAAAGATAAGGAAAAGACCGCCTTCACAATTGGTACCGGACTGTGGCAATTTACTGTAATGCCATTTGGGCTCTGCAATGCCCCTGCAACGTTTGAACGACTCATGGAAACAGTATTGGCTGGATTATCATGGAAAACCTGTTTAGTCTATCTCGACGACATTATGTGGTAGGTAAAACATTCGAGGACCACATGAAGAATTTGGAAGGGTTTTCCAGAGATTACGGAAGGCTAACCTGAAGCTCAGCCCCAAGAAGTGCCACCTGTTTCAAAAGGAAGTTTATTACCTTGGACACGTGGTTTCAGATAAGGGTATTGCAGTTGACCCGGAAAAGATAAAGGCTGTGAGAGATTGGCCAGCGCCTAGAGACAAACACGAACTTAGAAGTTTTCTTGGTTTGTGTACTTATTATCGGCGATATGTACCTGGATTTGCCAACATAGCCAAGCCACTGACAAAGCTTACTGAAGAAGGTCGAAGATTTATCTGGGAAATGGACTGCAAAGTTGCGTTCAAAGAACATAAACATGCTTTGACAAGCGTACCTGTCCTGAGTTATCCGTTACCTGAAGGAGAAGTCATACTAGACACAGATGCATGCAACGTGGGAATTGGTGGCGTTCTTTCCCAGATACAAAACGGACATGAGAAGGTTATTGCCTATTTTAGTAAGACTTTGTCAAAACTAGAGAGGAATTATTGGTGTTACTAGAAAAGAACTCTTGGCAGTCGTGAAATCCATGGAACATTTCTACAAATATTTGTACGGATGGAATTTTTTTGATTAGAACTGACCATGCTGCATTAAAATGGCTGCTACAATTCAAGAATCCTGAAGATCAGGTGGCTAGATGGATTGGAAGACTACAGGAATACGATTTCAAAATCGAGCATAGAACAGGTACCAGCCATCGTAATGCCGACGCATTGTCCAGAAGGCCGTGCCAAGATGATTGCAAGCATTGTAGTCGACTAGAAGAGAAATTTTCCATCGTAGCCAGAACAACAGTAGTCGACGATAATTGGCAGCCCGATGGACTACGCAAAGATCAAGAAAAAGACCCAACTTTGAAAATTATACTCGAATGGAAAGCAGAGGAGAGAAAGCCAGTATGGGAAGATGTTGCACCACACTCACCAAGTGTAAAATCGTACTGGGCGCAAAGGGACTTCATGGTGATTGAGGATGGCATGTTAAAGCGTGTGGTAGAAAATGCTGATGGAACTGAGAAGAGAACTCAGTTAGTTATTCCTAAAAGTAGAGTACCAGACGTGTTGAAAGAGATCCATGACGGATCTGGAGGCCATTTTAGAGTCATCAAAACGCTAGAAAGATTGCGCCAGCGGTTTTACTGGGTTAACTTCACGGAAGATGTTAAAGAATGGTGCAAGAAATGTGTGGTTTGCGCTGGAAGTAACGGTCCGCATAAACGACGAATAGTTCCAATGCGTCAATACAACGTTGGCAGCCCATTTGAGCGTATTGCGATTGATGTACCTGGACCATTCCCAGAAAGTGAAGAAGGAAATATATACATCGTGGTTGTTATGGACTACTTCACCAAGTGGGTTGAAGCATATCCATTACCCAACCAGGAAGCCACCACGATCGCTGAAACTTTAGTTAAGGAATGTATATGCCGATTAGCAGTAACGCGTGAATTCCACTCCGACTAGTGAAGAAATTTTGAGTCTGCCGTTTTCCAAAATGTCTGTAAGATATTAGGAATTAGTAAAACTAGAACAACTGCATTACATCCGCAGTCTGATGGCATGGTTGAACGAATGAACAGAACGATTAACCGATATTTGTCGCAGGTAGTCTCCAACCACCAAAGAGACTGGGACCGACACCTCCATCTGTTCCTGTTGGCTTATCGTTCATCCGTGCATGAAACAACAGGGCAAACTCCTGCGAACATCTTATTCGGGCGTGAGTTGCGCTTACCGTGTGACTTGGTGTTCGGCAGTAAACCTGGGGAAGATCTGGCCGGGGAAGATTATGTTACGGACTTACGGAGAAGATTGGATGACATTCATGAACAAGTCCGTGCGAACATTCAAGCTGCCAGCGACTAAATGAAGGACCGGTATGACATCAAGGCCGAAAAGGTTGGATATCAACCTGGGGATTTAGTGTGGCTTTACAACCCACAAAGACGTCGTGGGTTATCACCAAAGCTGCAAAATAATTGGGAAGGCCCCTATGAGCTAGTCAAAAGGATAAACGACGTGGTATACAGAATTAAGAAACGTTCGTCGTATCATAACACAAGAACCAACTTTTGAAGACTTCATGGAGAACTATTCCTTTGGCCGCAAGGCGCGGTTCCGCGTGACGAAAGAAAAACACCGAGATCCATTCACCGTATCTTCAGATTATTCCCTGGGTCACTGCGTATCGGAAGACTTAAAGATGTCCTGGCCAACCAACGCTTAACTGTTGGGAAAGCAATGCAGACCATCAGCGGTATATCTATTACCTGGTTACAAAACCGCGCTCGTACCAGAAGCCGTCGTACCGCAACCTGTGGTACTCGCTGTGCGATTTGAGGGACAATTTGCTTGAAAATGACATTTTGAAGCTAGCCGTACCGAAGTTAGGCTGTGGTCTAGATGCTTTAGATTGGAGGATGGTTAGGAACATGATAGAAATCCTCTTCCGTTTTACCGGTGTTGAAATTCTCGTTTGCAGCTTTAACCCTAAGGGACATAAAGAAGAAGTCGAACGGACCATCGACTGACATTTCTTCAAAACTTCGAAATGCACCAAGGGTAATGAATGCAGATTTCGTCATCACGAACTGTTCCGGGACGAAACAGTTTTAAGGAGGGGGCAGTGTAATGTGCAGTGCCCGCCGTCGCCGCCACTGTTACCGCCTCTGTCCCGTCGCTGTTGCAGGGACGAGCGAGTGTCTATTGTTAGCGATGACGCAAGCGACTTGTCGGAGCCTGCTTAATTACGCGGTTGATGTAACTTATTGTTTTATCTAGAATAATACTCTAGAATTCTCTGGAATAAAAATGCCAGGGTATATAAGCACCGTTAGCGAAGGCATTGGACAGTCTGATATAAATAAGCGTTGCGTGTTAAGCAGTTGGTGATATAAGCAGATAGTCGACGTTGTGAACATAAATAAATATAGTTGTATAAATAAATAAGTGAGCTATATATTGTTTATATAAATAATCTTAGTGTTTAAGTGTCTTATAATATTCGTAGTCTTAATTAGTGTTTAATATTTGTTTAATAGTAATGTTTGTTATATTTATCATCTTTTAATTATATTTAATATCTATTTATCGTTATAATAAACTTTTATTTTAATTAGTAATAATTGTCTAATATTTACACTTCACCCAAATAAATAAAAACGTTACAGTATTGTTCATATTCGTATTGTGACTTCTAAATTTATTCCGTCTGCATATATAAGAAAACCTGTAAAGTGCATGACATGGCCCTATTAAAAAAAAAACTGACGAGCTACAGATCATGTGACTAATATAAAGCGTCCCTAACAACCATGTAAAGATAATCTGAAGAGAAAATCCGTACACGCACACATTTCACTGCATACCCCAGAGGTCCATGCACTATATTCATAATTTTCTCTTACGCTTTTGTAATTTATATGTTCAATAAAATGCACTTCAAATAAATCATTAAATTCGTACTTTAACATAGATTCTAAATATATAAAAATATATATTTGATACCAAACATTACCTTGTTTTTTTCTACGAAAATTTATTAGAACAGATATATTTTTGGCGGCCATTTTGAAAAAAAAAACTGACGGGCTGCAGATCAGGTGACCACCATGTAAACATAATCTGAAGAGAAATTCCGTAGACGCACTCTTTCCAACGCGTATACCTCTATGGCCCCTAGACTATTAACTTAGCACGCAACAGTACAAATGTTCAGAATGCGGGTTCAAATCTCGCCGGCTAGTATTTTTGTCACAATTTCTTTGATTTAATATCAATTAAAAATACCAGATTCGTCTACTATTGCAATACACTCCTGACAAGGTTGTGCGAATGTATCTAACAATTCACAGGTGTTTAAATGTACTGGTTAGCATACCTCACACCTACATATAATGCGGGTCTCATACAAGCCAATGAGTTTAACTAACGAAAATACTGTATAAGCCGGTGGATTTACAGCCCAGCCTTGGTACAATTGGTAGCACGCAACAGTACAAATGTTGAGGATGCGGGTTCAAATCCCGTCGGCTAGCATTCTTTTCACAATTTCTTTAAATCAAGTTGCATTATCTGTGGCAGTAATTTTTCTCAAGAACGGCGAACATAGAAATAAACAGCTCGAAGTTTAGTAATCGCTCAAGCAGTTATCTGGAGGGCATGGAAGAAATACCACGAGACCAATCTTAGACGTATTGAGCAACGTTGAGGAAGGGCAACAATTGCCAATATTTTTTTTTTTTTATTTAGAAAGAAGAGTGTACAACAGGCCAAGGCCTAATAATAGTACAGCACAGTATCAATATACACAAAAAAAATATAAGTTTCTAGCTAGACATGAGTGTAAGGAGAATTAAAAAAATAAAATCTAACGATTTGAATAGGAATGCGAGTACACTTTAATCGATTCACTGTAGAAAACATAGCTGCGTTGGTTTTATATCTTTTAGTAGAGAACGTTTTAACAGAACGAGTGGCATAGGAAGGTACACGCAAAGATATTTTACTTAAAATAGTGGGACTGTCTATATAATTGTTTACAATTTTGTATAAAAATGTCATATCAAGTACTTCTCTACGTTTTTGTAAAGTAACAAGGGAGATAGCATTATTTGGAAATTTCCAATTTAAAGCAGAAATAAATTTAAGTTGGATACCTTCAATTCTGTTAATGTATATTTGGTAATGAGGGGACCAACATACGACAGCAAATTCTAATTGCGAGCGAACAAGTGAGTAATAAAGTTGAACGAGAGTGTTGTAATTCTTGAAATGTGCTCCAACCCTTAATATAAATCCAAGCATTTATATGCTTTCTTTACAACAGTGTCAATGTGAATATCGTACATGAGTTTTTTGTCTAATATGATTCCAAGATCCTTTACTTGAGATACACGATTGATAACATTTCCACTAATTCTGTATTGAAATCCAAAATAGTTTTTATTTCGAGAGAAAGAAATGCATGAACACTTACTATGGTTGACAGATAAATCATTAGTAATTAAATAGTTATTTAACCTGTCGAGATCAGCTTGAAGAGAAAAACAATCTGAAATACAAGTTATTTCACTGTACACCTTAAAATCGTCAGCATACATAATAAAATTAGAGTTTTCGAAAATGTTGCTGATGTCATTTATGAAAATGATAAAAAGGAGTGGTCCTAGATGAGATCCTTGAGGGACACCAGAGGTCACGGGAAAATAATCAGATCTGAACTCTTTTAGAGTTACATATTGCTGCCTGCAATCCAGATACGAATTAAACCATTTAAGTAGATTGCCATGTACTCCATACATTTCTAATTTATTTATCAACATGGAATGATTTATTCTGTCAAACGCTTTACTGAGATCAGTGTACACCGCATCAACCTGGGTATTACAATCCATAGATTGAAGAATATAGTCTGTGTATTCAACGAGATTAGACTCGACAGATCGTCCACTATAAAAACCGTGTTGCTGAATATTGATAATGCCCTTGAAGGCTGCAAGTAAATATTTATAAATAATTTTCTCCAAAAATTTTTCAAATATACACAGTTTTGATATTGGACGATAGCTTTCAACAGAATTTCGATTACCCGATTTGTAGACTGGAACAATAAGAGCTTTTTTCCACATGCTGGGACACTGACCTTCAGTAAGCGACTTATTAAAAATAATAGTTAACGGACAGGAAAGAGAAATGGCACAGTTTTTAACGAAAAAGCTCGGGATCCCATCAGAACCAGCTCCTTTATTTACATCAA
The DNA here is from genome assembly GCA_963082715.1 of Harpalus rubripes. NCBI lineage: Eukaryota > Metazoa > Arthropoda > Insecta > Coleoptera > Carabidae > Harpalus > Harpalus rubripes. Next base: position 21,120,057 of record OY720455.1, read on the forward strand.
GAGATGACATCAAATCGTGTACCTCAGTTTCGGAAACAGATAAAGAACAAAGATCTATGTTTGTTTCACAATGTTTCTTATTATACGTACCAACTGTATTACTGTTTAAAAAGACCGACTGGAAATACGTAGCAAACATATTACATATTTCAGTTCCATTGTTAGACATGGTATCATTAAAAGTCATATTAGAGGGGATGTTTTGTTTTTTGACAGATGACACGTAGGACCAAAACTTCTTTATATTTGTAGGAATTTCCTGTTCAATATTAGATATATAGTCGGCATAGCAGATACGAGTAAGGTCTTTTACTCGTTTGCGAAGTAGAGAAAATTCTAAATAATCTGCTTGATTATGAAATCTTTTAAATTTTTTATGCAACTTGTGTTTTTCTCTAATTAATTTAATTAGATCAGCTGTGTACCAAGAAGGATAAGTTCTATGAGATAACATTTTTTTGGGGACGAATGAATTAATGGCAGAATATAATAAATCATAAAACTTGCTTACCATATCCTCTGCATTAAGGGATGAAAATTCGTATGACCAATCTAAAGTGGATAGGTGATTATTTAATGAAATAAAATCGGTCTTTTTAAACAAATACAATTCCATATTGTTATAGTTCATTGCCGGCAAATACTCACATTTATAATAAAGCATTAATGGAGGATGGTGAACATCAACTTTACTAAGTGGACTAAAACACGGTTGTAAATTTACGCTGTCTGGATCAGAGTTTGTAAAGATCAGATCTAAACACCGGTTATTACAATTAATCACTCCATTAAGTTGTTTGAAGTTACAATAATACATAATGTCCATAAAATATCGCAGTTTTCTGTCTCAGTCTTTCACTCCTACATCAGGTGTACCACAAGGGTCTAACCTGGGACCTCTATTATTTTTACTATTCATTAATAATATTACAGAATATATATTATGTAATTGTCTGCTCTTTGCTGACGATTTAAAACTATATTATGAAATTAATTCTGAAGATGATAGTAATATCATACAAAGTAGTCTCGATGCTATCAGAACATGGTGTGAGTCAAATGCTTTATATTTAAACATATCCAAATGCAAAGCTGTAACTTACTGTAGAGGGCAAAATAACGTAACATCCAGATATAACATTAATGCTGTTCCTTTAGATACTCTTGATGTTCATAAAGATCTTGGAGTACTTTTTGACAAAAAAATTTACCTTTGAACCTCATATTAAAGATATAACTACCCAGGCTTTCAGAACCTATGGTTTTATTTATAGAAATTGCCGAGAATTCTCAAATACTACTTTATACATTTTATTTTTTACACTTGTTCGTTCAAGATTAGAATATGCTAGTATCATATGGTATCCAATTTATAAAAATCAAATAGATATTATTGAATCCGTGCAGTTTCTCAAATTCATTTATTATTTGTCAGAAGGACATTTCCCATGCAGAGGTTTTGAACATGATCGTTTATTACTGCAATTTAATTTTACATCTCTGCAAAAAAGACGCATCATAGCCTCCGTAAAATTTTTATATAACTTAATTCAAAATAACATTGATTGTCCCTGGCTACTCAATAAAATTAATATTTATATACCACGCTTACACTCACGTATAAATAATACTTTTTATTGCACAAGACCACATACTAATTTGCTAAAAAAATCTCCAATTAATATTATGTGCAATAATTTCAATGAAATTTGCTCTAAATGCGACATTTTTGAAGATAGCTTATCATTTATCACATCTATTATGAATGAAACTTTTGAATGAAAATTTGTTTTGTTAAACCTTCAATATTTATAAATTTGTAAATGTTTGTTATTTGAATAACTATGCACTATTTTTGTGTACACTATCATATTCTCTATTTGTTTTGTATTTTCCTTGTAATTGGGTGTTAAACCTGTTTGGAAATAAATGCATTATTATTATTATTATAAAATCAGATAACGTGATATTATAAATATTATTTGCGCAGTAGTAGTTGTGAACCCGGTACCACTGAAGGAGGGAAAGATTAAAATCACTGCAAATAAGGAACTTGTCGTCCGGTGCAGAGTCAACGATAGTAGAAAGATTATTTGAAAAAGTATTGAGTGCTTCAACGCAGTTGGGTGGGATGTACACGCAGCAAATGTGAAGCTTTTGCGTTTTGAGAAAAATAGTTACCCAAACATCCTCACTGGTAGTTGACCAATCCGCTCGATGCACAAATTTTAAATTATTTTTAACACCTATCATCACACCACCACCATCACACTTAACTGAAGATGTTGTCTGTCTATCACGGCGAATAACGGAGTAATTAGCACTTAAAATCTCATGGTCAAAAACCGACAGGTTCAAAAACGTTTCAGTGAAACATAATATATCAATACCGCATGAAGAAGTGTTTGTTTTGATATCGTGAGTTTTAGAGCGATGTCCTCTTACGTTTTGATAATATACGCTAAGATCCATAGAGAAGTAAGGAATATATATGGCAGATTATCAGTGATTAGTTAAGTTTGTCAATATCCTGCTCAGAATAAATAGGTATGATCTTAGAATTGTCAGTTTTTCGAACAAAAATCTTAGCATTTCTGGTCCATATATATTTATAGTTTTTAGGGCGTAAATCATCACGTTCTTTATTGTAAAGCAACATATTACTTCTAGTCAAATGATCATTAGCGTAGATTTTTACCACGGATCCGTCATATCCCAAACTTTTAGTGGTAATGTCTTTAGCCTTAATCGCTCGAACAAAAGTGTCTTTTACTCCACGTGATACGAACTTCACTACAATATTTTTGGGTCTTGAAATGTTGGCTTTGCTGCAGTGAGGCACACGGTGGGCAGCATCAATGTCCCTAAAATGAACATCAATATCTGCAGTTTTGGCTAAGTTAACAACGATATCATTGATGTTTTCGTTTGTTTTCTCAGGTATGTTGTGTATTAGAACATTATTAATTCTAGAATACTGCTCCATATCATTTAATCTTTTACTCATATCATTTACCGTCAGTTTTAGTTGCATATTTTCGGCATGAACAGATTCTAAATCTTTTACTTTAGCATTCAATGCATGTAAACTTTTCTCAAAGTCCGATATCTTATCAGAGCAAAAATTAATTGACTTCATGATGGATTCAAATTTAGTATCTATGGCTCGCAGGACACGGACCTCAAGAGCATTCAACATGGATTCCATATCACGGCTAGGTGGAGTATCATCAATTTTACGGGCAGCAGCAGCATCATCCTTTGGACGACATGACAAACAATACCAAGGCTGGTCGACATCGACAGGAGCAGGAGCATCAGCACACGCAGCATGAAATATTCGAGCACATTTGAAACATCGAAATTGACCAGGGTATTTGCTGTTGACGTTCCGATTACACTTACTGCAGACCAGCATAATGAAACGTGTTGCAAACGATTTAATTAGTAGAGAATTGCAAAATGCAAAAACCACGTCTAAGTAAAACACTATTTTGATTAAAATTAGGTTTAGAAAAACGTCAAGGACTCTAAAAATTACACCGTACAATCACTGATACTATTACCACGTCTCGTGAAATTTAAAAAAATTTACGATGAAAATTTCCACCAAAAATGAGAAAAATTAAATTCACAAAAATTCTATCAAACACACCGTCTGAACAGAGAACAACAATGAAGACCAATTTTTAAGTTCTGGCCTTATATAAGCACTCAATTCCAGCTCAAGAGCTACAAAATGAGCTCTGCTCTCTTGTACAATTGGTAATAGAATTTCTGATCAGACTGTACAAAATAGACTTCATGAGGGACATTTTTCTCCCAAGGAGTCCTTTTAAAGTACTTTCTTTAACTATGAATCTTAAAAAAAGATCTAATTCAGTTTGCTCAGTAACGTCAAGGTTTGCAACTATGACACTAAGGGGGCTAACTCTTTACTGATGAATTGAAATTCAATTTACACTCACAATATGTACGTCTTAGAATTTGGAGCAAAAGAAATGAGTCTTACAGCCAACACAGCCACGTGTTTCTTTTAAAGGCTAATCAGTAATGAATGTCGATCAGTGATAAAACCGAACTTTTCATTATGTAGAACGACACTTTGGCTGCACGGCACTATGTAAATAAAGTGTTAATTGTTCATGTTCATCCCTTTGCTCCTGAAGGGAGAAACAGGCGTGAAAATTTAGTTTTGGTGCAAAATGGAGCCCGCGCATATACAGCTACTAGTCACACAATACCTTTGAGACAATAATATTGAAAAGTTATGATGGCCAGCATGTAGTGCAGACCTCAATCCTGTTAAACACCAACGAGATTAAGTTAGACAATGCATCAGAAGTAGAATTAAGTCAAATGTGACAATATGAAAACTCGAAGATTTTCTGGTAGAGAAATGACAAGAGATTTCACAAGCAAGCATACAAAGACATCCGCCGCATGCTAAGCCGTTACCAAGCCGTATTAGATGCTGACGGGGGTAATACACGATATTAGAGGTATAATTAATTCTCATACGGGCCTATCTCAGTCGTGAATTTTTAACATCGTTTAAAATAATTATAGAATAGATATTGATTTAACAAAAATCTAATTTTTTGTTATATATCAACATAGGTACTTGATAGGGTATTTTTTTTTAGCCAGTAATTAAAAATTAACCACTGAGTAACAGAATAGGCCCGCAAAAGAGACGAAAGTAACAAAAATTAAGTTTGTAATTTTTAGTTTCATTTTTGGTAGCTTGCATCTTCGGGCAATTCAGTTTAGTGGTATGTATTGATGGCAATTTGAATATAATAAAATTATTAAAATAAAGGTTCAAAGTATCTGTAAATTATATTTAGGTAATATGAATCCTGCATTTAGAAAAAAGTTATAAACAAAAAAGGTAACCATTTAATTGTTTTGAGGACTGTATTAAACAAAATATGTGTTAGTTGTTTTACTCATTACTTAAGTCAACATTTACGACAGTTTTTCCAAATTATTGAAGAAAAATTATACTTTTTTGTCGATTTAAAAGTTCGGTACATTATAGAAATTCATGTTAACTCTGGAGGTTAACTATAGTTAGTTAAAATTTTAAATATCACATAATATAGGTAATTTTAATGAAATTGAGTTTATAGCACAAAAGCATTTTCGGTGCATATGTCACAAAGCTAACTTTTTAAACTTTTTGCTCGGGGTCAGCTGCTCAACCGCCATGTTAATGACCTTAAATCCTGAATGACGTAGTTGCAAGTGCTCTATTAAAAGAAGAACTAACCATAAAGACGAATAGTGCCTTCAGCACGGCCTAGTGAGTTTGTGGCAACGCACATATATGTGCCCAGGTCACGACGGCTGAAGTTGCGTACTACGAGTATAACATGCACCCTATAGCCGTTACGTTCTTCAGACACCACGTACTTCCTTCTGAAACAAATATAAAAAATTATATATCATTCCATTTAATAATAAACGCGGATGTAGAAATCTGGACATTTTGGTTTTAACAGTCGGATGCTCTTCCTACCACCAACCCCCACCATTTACCCGGTTTGAGACCGGAACCAAGTTGAGCTGGCTTGCTATCTCAGTGGCTGGTTAAATAAATAAAATTCAAAAAACTTAAACAGTAGATATACCTCAAGCAACGTCACTCAAAAATATGTACCTATGTATTTTACATGTGTTCGAATCGAACTGAATTTGAAATCAGTGGGCAATGAGATATTACTTTTAGAGCCGAGTTTGCACTACCGTCCATAATGAATTTCAATACACGAACTTTAAAATATATTTACTAAACCAGATTTTACATTAATTCCATTTTTAATCTTACCCGTCTAATAACATATCTCCACGATTTTTGACCCAGTAGTTGATTGTGTTGGGAAAGGCTTCCACGTAGCACTCCAACTGTACATCTGTATCGAACGGAGCACCTAGCAGCTGATTGGGAACTTTGATGATCGGTGCAACTGCAACATAGTTTACAAATTCTCACTAACCACTATCATTCCTGCATTCTTATGTACGTTGAACTTACAGTTGACATTCAGGGTGATTCGTTTACTGACGGCAGGAGGGACATCGTTGCTCGCGATGCAGAGATATGCACCCATTTGCTTTCGATCTAGTTTCAGAAGTGTTAGGTTGTCTCCACTAAATGTGTCCACTATAAATTTTTTCTTTAGTAATAAATATTTTTGTTCTAAATACGTATGTACAATACGAGAGTCATGCAAGAATTATTAAGATTTATATCAGGTAGGCCAAGGAAAACCATATTTTCACTGTGAGTAGTTTTTGGCGATGAACCGTTTTCATGAATGTTTTTAAACCTTATTCTACCATAATATCATAAATATTGTAGAGCTAGTTAGCCTCCTCAGGTGCACCCTGGGTAACGCTAAATGAACTAGCACAAGTCGGCGACCAGACAATCCTCAAGAATCTTGAGTTCTTGACAACATTCGTCACAGTGGCTCAAGTATAGTGGTAGCGACTCAGCAGTTACACTAATACCATCCAGTAATGCACGAAGACGAAAATAAGACAGAACTACACCTTCTTCAATAGTGCCCCCCACTACTTCGACCAACTACGTCTTTTTCAAGTGTAGTAATGCATTTAAAATTTGTGACGATTGTGAACCATACGATAAAATAAAATAAATCATAAATGTGTGAGTCTCAAAAATACACTATTTTAAACCAATAAGTTTGACTGTTAACCAACACAAATGTTTTGTTAAAATTTATAAATCGTCTGAAAATAACATACAATAATGCAAAATATTGAATATAATGTTGACACATTTCCAAAAGGTTATAGAAAACTGTTGTACGTTATAACCGCCGTCATCCTCTCACCCCTTTCTTTGAAATACGTTTTGAACCAACTGTAGATTATGGTTCAAAACAGTTTGAATACGGTTCGTGTGTGTTATTGTTTGATTCGTATTCAATCAAGAAAATGTAATGTTTTACACCACTACGGGCCAGTTTCAAAGCAGTGTGTCGCGAAAACAGCTATAATTTTCAACATTTATTTACCTTTCATTTGAAATTAAATTAAACGAAAGTTAAATTACTTACTTATTAAGTAATATTTTTTATTATCTTTTTCTAGTTTTGGCAAAATATATGCGACTTTTGGATTCAAAATATTTACGGAGTAGTAGGATTTCGTCTGAAGAAGAGATTGATTCTGTAATTCATGATTACTTTGAAAGAAGAAATGGTTGGGAGGGAGCTTTTAAGAAGTGGAAGGATAGAATGGTTATGTGTATTTAGAAAGAAACTACATTGAACATATTTAAAATTAAATTATAAAAAATGTACACCAATTGTCTTATTCTCAGTGACCCTTGTTACAAAGCCTGTTTTACAATTGTCAATTTTATCGCCAATTTTAAGTTTGTAGTAAGCCGCTAATTAAGCTGGAAATAGAGCATGTTATTTTTTGTTTTCTACTATATACTATTCGCGATAACGAGAGAATTGTGAACTAACTTGCGAACAGAGACAATTACTACCAAACAACACCTATGTCTTAAATGCTTAAAGAAAAGGCAGTCTTTCACTAATTAATGATGAATTTAAATGCGACCAACAGCAATTTAAAAATGATATAGATATTTGTAACATGTTACTGTTACTGTCCAAAGTTGGTCAAAAAGTAGTAAAGCAAGATTAAATTTTTTGGTAATCGATATGTCAACAAGCGATAGATATAGACAGCACTGAAATATATCATAGACTGGAATGAGAATACATACGTACTATGATAGTGAGGGCCTACTGAATGCCGGCACCTAGTGGAATCATTAAACATCAGGATAAATTGTGAGCTTACGAAAATTACTGTACGGAGATGGGTTTGTTTGTCAAAAGTAAAATGGCGAAGTTGTGAGCACGGCGCAGGTTTTTAAAAAAATGTAGTAGGGAGGAGTGCATACGACTATATGGCTATGCTCGGTTCAACACGGATATACGCGGGTCAGCTATAGACATTCAAAGGGCTTTCAGTTCAGCGTATGTTGATAGGTAGAATACGCGAGTTCAAGTCTATAATATATTTCAGTGATAAATTACTTGGTACTAACGAGAGGTACAGAAGCTTAGAATACGATTCGCATATTCGATTGACAATATGAATTTTGTAAAAGTAAAAGGTATGTAAAGTAATTTTGATCCTTTGAAAGGCGATTTTTAAAAGTACGTCATTGTAATTAGATACTTGTCTATGGAAACTTATTACTAAATTTTAAGTTCAATTTCTAGAACTCAAGTTCTTAAAATTGACAAATGTAAAACGGGTTTAATACATAAAAAATTAAAGTACTACAGATATTTTCCTCGAAAGAGCACTGCAACCTGACTGTGTATTGTGTGGTATTATTGAGCATAGTACAAAAAATATAGCTTGATCTTCAAAGTATCTAAATTCATTTTTATTTAAATTATATGTTTTTGTTGGTATTACTTGTAAATAAACCAATGAAATAATAAATAAATGTGAAATTTGGTTTTGATTATGTTTGAGAACGAGGGCTTCAACCAGGCCATTAGTCACCGCAAAAAACTAAGCAAATGAGCAGCTAATTGATGTATAGTTCAGTTATATACCCCTAATGGCAGAATCGCGGGAGTTCTTGCGCAGCACGAGGTGGTCACCATCCTCGCGACGCCAAAGGATGCGGGGCGATGGCTGTCCTGTGGCACGACAACTCAGCGTGGCGTTTTCGCCTTCAGACACTGTCACATCGCTGCTTGTTTCCTCATCGTCAATGTCTGGGGGCACTGTAACAAACAAAACATACATGCCTCTTGCCATCTATCAAGTTTAATATATAATAATTATCTTTGGTTTTATATACTCATTCAAAATAGATTAATTTATTTGAATTATAAAGCAATAAAGATTTGCCTGATTTAAACGATTGAAATAAAATTGAATTAGTTACAATCGATATAAACATCGTTTCGTATGGCTCGCGGCCAAAATAAAACGTTCAAATGGCAATTTACTGGTAGCAAAAGCAGGAGATATACGTATATGGCGCTTTACATCGCGTATGTTTTTCAAGAATTGCTGGAAGTTTCAATAAGGGATAAAAATACGTAAAAGAAAAAAGGTACAAATATATGCAGTTACAAAAAATACAATGGAATAAAAATAATAAAGTAATACAAGCAATAAGGAACAAAATATACATATCTCTTTCGATCTCGGTATTAAATTTTGGCAATTGTTTAGAAAGCTATATTTGTTAGTAACTCTTAAATAGCTATTTATGATGTAGGTAAATGTTAAAAGTTTCATTTTATTTTGTGAGAAGGGAGTTTAGGCACAACGTGCAGCGGAGTGATCCAACACTTTCAATACGTACATCATACACTATTTTTACATTTAAATTTGAAAATTTTATAAACTTTGCAAATAAGAGTAGATTGGTATGAATATCTGTGATCATGTATTCCGAATACATTCTTCTTCCTATCATTCCTTGCAGCGTTTCAAAAGCTATTTTATAAAGTTTGTGTTGGTGGGGTAGCCACCCCTACGCAACATTGGATTGTTCGTACTTGTAGCATAATGTTTTATCATTATTGTTCGATAAATTACACTTCTTTTTAGTCCTATTTTTTGTTTAATTTGAATTGGTTTAAATGTGAGTTCGTTGTTAACTGTTATTATTATATCATTTTATTAGTAGGGAGTTATTATGTATCTAGGATTTTAGTAACTAGTAACCTCCATTCATTTCTGTTTTTTCTATTTTCCTTGCTTCTTTCCATGTCAGTTTCTGTGTGCACAATTCTTTGTTTATTGTTCTTTTCCAGGTTTCTACTGGTCTTCCTATTTTTCGTTTACCTACTATATTAAAATCCAGGACTTGTTTTGTAATATTATTTGGTGATTTTCTTAATGTGTGACCTATCCATTTTATTTTGCGAGATGGGAGTTTCGGCACAACATGCAGCGGTATGATCCAACACTATTAACATGAATATCATACACTATTTTTACATTTAAATTTGAAAATTTTAAAAACTTTGCATATAAAAGTATATTGGTATGAATATCTCTGATCATGGATTCCGAATACAATACAGAACATAACATATACTATAAAAATTTATTAAAGAGTTTATTTAACAATATCACATGTATTTTCAGTGCCTACAATCTTTGTCTGAATAGGTGTAGATAGAAGCATTCTATTACGTTATTATAATTATATAAAATATTCAGCTCTCATTCAGGACTTAAACCCATGATCGGCTTAATCAAATAAGATTTTCACGTGGATTAGTACGTCCTAGGCAAGTTAATTTCCCGTCGCAGGTTGGTTGACAGCGCAAAGATGAAGTACGCGATGATTAATAGCCACCTGAACATTTTCATCCAATATTGAACTCCTTTTATAAATGAGGTTATTTTTACCATGAAATTTTCAAGTAAAACCCAAGAAACAAGGATTTATTGTTGACAAAGTTGAGGTATGAGTAATTTAAAAATTGGAACCAAACACTCGCTTTAAGAACTATTCGAATACAGGAATATAATTAGGTAGAGCAACGAGTGAGTGTTCGATTATAGTACCATTACTCGTAACCGAAACCGATAATCGGAACCAGGTAGTGAAACCGAAGGTCGGATTTGAACGAATGGTAGATAACTGATCATTGAAAAGAAGGTTCCGATCTCCTTATAATTTTAATTATCCCTAATATTTAATTTTCCATAGTTCCAGGAATTTATTTTACTATAATTCAAGTTTAAATGAGTTTTCAATTTTTAGTAGACCCTAAATATTTTCGCTTCTACGTCTTAAAGACAATTAATGTATGTATCCATCCCATGGGCTTCGTTGACTCGTGGGCCGGTGTTCACCGAACCACCGACTCGTACACCACTGTTTATGTGTTTCTACTTGACAATGTATTCATTTTACTTTATTTATCATTCTACATCTACCTTACAGCGGACAATTAGTATCTCTCTCTTTTGGGGTCATTACGTCGCCAGCAATTTACAATAACTACGTTAATGTTTTTTTTTTTTGTATTATTAATTTGCTTTAAAAATGGAGTCTTGTTTTCAAGATTAACGAAGAAAAATTAAAAATTATGATAACCTCCATTGCAAGCAAATAATGGCGACTGCACGATACTATATAACTAAGGTACACCGACAAGGCGATCACTAGTGACGCCGATTTAGCAGCCAGCCGAAGTAGAAAGAGACAGAAGAGAGAGGGTCGCTGCAGCAACAACGTATATGAGTTACGGTTACGAGTGTTATGTTTTGTACGAAATACAAACATAATTTTTAAATAAACTATGTTGTTACGCCACAAATTATGGTAGTTTATCAATTTGTATGTGATATACGTAATACACTATTTATACAGCTTAGAAATATTAATTTGGAGGTTATTTGATATGTGGCTAGAGGAAGAGTATTCATAATAAAAGAGTGTTTATTTGATATTTGACTCCTTTATTTTCCTATCATCGTAATAAGTCAGAAGTGGGATAAAGAATCCGGCTTTAACTCCATTAAAATAAAATGTCGAAAGAGATACGAGTAGATAGAGTGATAGTTTGATATTTATGATGATTGTGATGGTAATGGTGAAAATTTTAAACTTACGAAACTATTTGAAGAGATTTTAAGATTAAGCGTCTAGAAGTCTAGACCGTGTAACTTCGTCAAATTATAACACGCAAGGCTGTGATCTACGAGTACTGCCACTATTCCATAAGTAATAAGCTGAATAAATAAAATTTAACAATTATCGCGAAATTACAATTGGAACTCAGAAACATGTGCGTATTTTACGTGCAATCAAATTAGAAGGCTTAACAAAATAGTGGCACAGCAATTTAAGCAGTTACTACAAATCTTGGTCAGAATTTAAACGAGTTACTGTTAGTTTTGTGGATTATTCTTCTATGCAGCAGGATTACGCAACATTGGTTAAAGAAGTTACAAAATCAATCCATAGCAACATATTTCGATAAAACGCATTATTAGCAAAATGTGAAATGTAGGGACAGAAAACGGTATCTCTAATCATTGACGGGAATACCTGAGCAATTATTTATGAGCAGCGCAAAGGCATGCGTTTATAAACAACCAGATGATCATTTCCAAAGCTTTATCAAATGCAATCCAGAGATTGAAAGGATGGCAACGTTTAGTCTCACTTCAGATAGATGTTAAATGGCCGACAAAGGACAAAAAGGGAAGTATCATTGAATTCCTATTATTTTATTAATCTATTTGTAATTGGAAATATAGCTCATTCAATTTTTGTTATCTTTCCTGTTTGTAAATGGAAATGTAGCTATAGAATTGTGAAGTAATTTAGGGGTATGCTCAGATATCAAATTTAAATTTAGATCAAACAGAATGCGCAGTAAAATATTTTTCAGAGCAAGTAATGTTTCTTATCGATAAAGCAAATGTAATTTTAGTGTTAATGATATTATTAGCAACAGAAATCATGATACTAGAAACCCAGTAGTAAATACTGCAAAGAACACTTTTTAATTCAATGGCATTAATTTAAAATTGGTTAAATCAATCGAGGTATTTACAATTAATGCTAATTACATGTATTTATTTCAGTACTAAAGTTAACATTTTTGTAACTGAAAATATCGCAATAAATCCAATTGCTAATTGGTTTTATATCTGCGACATTCGAAGATGACTGAACTTAAGTCCAGGACGGAAAAGAAATAACTGCGGTGGTTTCAAGAGTATAAAAGTTTTGGTAGTATTTACGAAACATAAATATTGGCTAAAGGTGAGATAATTTATAGTAACAGTCGGACAAAAATGAACGTAATGCGGTAATACATGAGACTAAAAGGGAAGCAGGAACAGAGAAAGCAGGCTGTTATGGGACTGTGTGGCCCATTATGATTAATTGTGTATGGACAAGGATCTGTAATAATATAAACGCTAAACAAGAAATGGGTAGTTTCTGAGTTACTGTGCGGTATAAGCTAAGTGCGAGCAATACAAATATTATCTAATGTGAAATGATTTTTACGATTTCTTAGTTACTATCTGATATATGCTAAGTGCGAGCAATACAAATGTGATTTAATAAGAAATGATTTTTACGATTTCTAAGTTACTAATGTGTTTATGAGTATGTGCGGTATAAGCTAAGTGCAAGCCATAGTAATGTGATCTGATGCGAAATGATTTTTACCATTTCTGAGTTACTATATGTGTTTATTTGTATGTCCGGTATAAGCTAAGTGCGTCCATATAACATACAACCATAATTAGAGCGCAATGCAAATGATTTAATTTTACTTTTAGGTAAATCAAAATCTTAGTGAGGACACTGAATGGGATCAGAATGGCCGAATGTTACGCCACAAATTATGGTAGTTAATCAATCTGTATGTGATATACGTAATACACTATTTATATAGCTTGGAAATAGTAATTTGGGGGTTGGTTGTATTTGATATGTGGCTAAAAGAAGAGTATTCGTAATAAAAGAGTGTTTATTTGATATTTGACTTCTTTATATTCCTATCATTGTAATAATATATTATTTGCAGAATTTACAATTTCACAATAACTAAATTTAAACCTTTAAGTACAAATTCTAGGTATAAAAAAAACTATTTTTTTATTTTTATTTTGCAGTTTAGCTTCTTTTATTTTATGCGAAGAAATTTCTTTAAATTTAGTTGAGCCATACTATTTAATGCACCTTATAATATCAAATTATGTATAATAATTTAGATATAATATCTTGTTGATTTTCCTCACAAGGCAACAAAATAAAATTCTATTAGAAAATATTTCATCAGAAGCATCAACTAAATTGATATATTTTATAAGTACTGTTCATCACTTTAAAAAAATAAAATATTACTAAATTTGTGTTATTTAATGCACTTTTAGATCTTATGTCAGTTAATAAACTGAGTAGTTGCATATTGACTGGTTTTATAAAGCTTTTTTGCGACATGTTGGATATTTTAAAGTTTTATAAGCTTTCTTACATTCAAGATCAGGCAATGTAGTCATAGGTTCTTTATTATTAATAATTGTAATATCAATTGGCTTATTGAATATAAAAACTTTAATTCCACTACATGTGAAAATATTTTTTTCCTCACAATCTAATTGTCCTTTTGAGCATTTATAATTATTTCCAATAACATATAAAATTATAATATTTACCTGTAATAATCTGGAAAGTCCAGGATTTAAAAGGTAGTAAATACAGAAATTATCAAACAGTTTAACTTTAGAATCATAATGTATCGTAAATTAAACGACGCTCGTTTTTCTTCGGGTGAATTTGTTATGTTTTGCATAAGCCTTTGAGCTTAGCCTCTCAGTAGCTTCCTAATCAGTCTTGTTCTATATATGGGTTTTATGATGGCACTCGAGGTCTGATCCAGAAAAAAATTATGGTAAATGCTGCCAATATAAATTTATATGTTTGTACTGCTGAAATAAATTCAAAAACCATTGGAACCCCTCCGATGTTATCAATTAATGATAGATCTGAGTCATGATATTGCCAAGTCTGGATGGAGCACAGACTAAATATCAAGAATTAATCTTCGCCAAAATATTAGTGAAATACTCAAAATTGATGTAGCACTTAAAAATGCTATCACTGTACAGAGTAAAAGTGCAATTTGCTTTACTACCCCACTTGATTAAGGCGTATGACCACCAGATACTGCCCCCCAGTGCCAACACCCAATTTGCAGAGAACACTGTAAGAAGTGCTGCATAATTTGTTTACAAGATTTGTAACATGTTATGAACGAATGTGTGACATGCATTACTGAAGGACCAAAGAATCTAAATTATTTTTTGTATAAATATAAATGTAAAATTAAGTCAGTTACAAACTTATTTTGAAAAAATCGTAAAATTTACGATAGATTAGTATTAATGTACGTAAAATACATATTAGTGTTCTAGGGTTAATAGAAGCGAACCACCCTGTAAATCTAAAGTGGCCAGCTTCAATTTCTGAAGCGGGATGATCTAAAAAATAATATATTTAATTTATATTATGTATATTTTTTATAAACCCAAAATATTATATACCGCTACCGTGCTTTGCCCTAATTTACATTTTTTTATTGCAGGGTTATCTATGTTTCTTCATCTGCCAACGCCTTTTAATTATGTCCGGAAAAATTGTAGGTACAGCATTAGCTCGGGATAGCTAATTTATGCTGAAACCATAAATAATAGGATCCGGTACTCATTTTTCATTTTTTTTTTTTTGAAAGATTTAATAAAATGATGAATTTTAGTGTTTGTTACACTTCCAAATGTAGCATAATTTTTGAAATAAATTTTTTTTAAATTTAATTTTGTGTGACGTCATATCTGCAATTTTACTTCGCCTACTGACTAAAGTTTTTATATATGTCAATGTCATTAATTCTGCCAAAACTTGATGTCAAGAAGAGTTAACTAGTGACAGCTGTCAAAAAACTATAGTTGTACCTTGTCAAAGGAAAAATTTGGTGTTATAGAGATTTTAAATAAATATTTATTTTAATAAAAATTATAAATATTTTATAAATTTTCATGTAAAAAAGAACTACATATAAATATATGGATTTTATTTTCACAAGTTATGAATAATATAAAATTATATTCTTTTCGGTACACTGATACAAAAATACAGATGTGACGTCATATCGTTATAGTGCTAATCGTTTTTATTAAAATTATGAATAAAAAGTTAATATTTTAAAAATACCCCATTCTATGATTAAAGAAATTATCTAGGATTTAGCCAGTAAATGGTTTTATTCAATAATAATAAAATAAAACCATTCTATTTACTAAATCCCAGAAAATTTATTTATTCACATAACTACCTAATCAAGGAAATTCATCATATAAATAATAATAGTGTTCATTATCAAATTATAGAACATAAAATACGAGGATCAAAAATGTAATGTTACTGATAATTTTGGAAGTTTCAGATACTTACTTAGCAAATTTCTGTTTTTATTGTAGGTATAAAAAGTTTACTTTAAAACTGGTTTTTCACATATAAAGTCTTTATAGGGTTATTCTTTATCTGCACGCGGAATTCTTTTTTTCCAATCATTTATTTTATTTCCAGGAACACGAAATAAATACACATTACTTTTATAGCCGGATATACATTGTGGTACAAAACATACCTTACCCATGGTATAATAATTTTTACAAAATTTTAAACAATATTAAATAGATAATGGTGGTAAAAGATATAAATCGTAATAAAGATAGCGTACGTGTGTAGCTTTAACGCGTAGCGTAGCCCTCTCTCAATCTATCCTTTTCTAACCCTCTCACTCACACATATGCTTACGTTTTGGAGTCAACTTTTGTACGCTCAGCCAACTTCGTGCCTATACCAACGACCACAAATATACTAGACAAAACATGCCCAAAGCTCACTATTATTTGTTATGTCCTCGGCTAGTCAGAAAGAGACAACTAAAGATAGACATATATAAAGTCTACTGTAAAGTTTGTCGAGAGATGTCTCTACAGTCCTTATAAAGTATTTGTGATATTTTGCGCCTTTGTTTGGAAGTTGTGAAGTCGTTCGGGCCTCGATTTTGTAACTTTAAATTCTGTCTGATTTCAAATTCAATCAGAATTGGGTTTTCTCCACTACGAATTCTACTGCTCCAGACCAGTAGAATTTGACAAAATTTGAAATGAGACAGAATTTATCTTAAAGTTAAAAAATTGAGGGTCGCTTGTTCAATGTTTTCCGGTTTCATTGTTCTCTATAAATCTGCCTTTTTAAAGTTTTGAAATAAAATATACATAATTTTAAAAACTCATTAATTAAAAAACAATTAATTAATATTACCATGAGAAATTTACCTACGGGAATTTCGGTCAGGCTGTATTCATAATAATATCTACATCTAGAGATGGGTCAATTTCCGAAATTTAAAGATACGAGAAAATTTCCTGATATTTTCTCGGGATTTTTTTAGAGAAATTTCCCGAGGAATTTCCAGAAAAATTACTTTCGGGAATTTCAAATATACAAATTGCAACTGTAGGTTTATCAGTTTTATTTTTCAGTGAAATTATGGTTAAAAAATACATACATATACTTGTATCATATTTATGCCGTATAGGTCCGATACGAGTAGAGCGACTTTATAAGAACTAATAAAAAATACTTCCCATATTTCAAATATTCACTATATTTTCATACTTCTCATCAATGATCCAATATTCATAAAACTTGAATGAATAATTCAAAAGCATCGGACTAAATTTCACAAGTACTTACATTTACTTTAAAAGAATTCACCAGAATAATAATTTGTTTGAAGGAAACTTAAATTACTCAAAAAATGAAAAATGTTACATATTTAATAATTATTTATAACTTGCACCAAGCATCAAGGCCAAAATGTTTTAAAATTTACGGAAAATATTCAAAGTTATATTCACGGGATATTTAAAAAAAAAATCAAGGAGAAAAAGTAACAAAATTTCTTCCCAAAAATCGTGTATGAAAAACAAATTGCCGTCGGGACATCACTATCTACATCACGATCCACTAAATAATCGTGGCATTGAATTTTTCTACTTAATTTTAGACATTTATTTAAAAATTTATAAAAAACTGCAAATAGAATAAGAAACAAGTATATAAAAACAACATTGTTTAAAAATCAATAGAATAAAATATATAATTATATACAATTCTTTAATTCTTTTTACCCTTGCTTAATACTAATAACAATTTGTTTCGTGCATTTTATAATTGGTTATCGTTAATAATAATTCAAATATGTCAAATATAGTACAGTTCAATTTAATAAAACAAGCAGTGACATCTGGCGAATACTCCGTGAGGGGACTTAACATAACTCTATCCTTAGTTGTCTCTTTCTGTCCAACCGAAAACAAAACAAATGCTATGAAGGTATATCTAGTGTATTTGTAATCGTTGGCGCCTACCTTATTAATGTAACGTTTCTATGTATGTATATGGGTGAAGTGTAAAAAATCAAAAAATTATTATTAATTAAAATAAAGTTTATTAAATGATAAAGAAATATTAAAGAGATAATTAAATTCACTATTACTATATTAAATATCAATTTAAAGACTAAGAATGTTATAAAACACTTAAACACTAAGATTATTGATTTAAACAATTATTACAAAAAGGGATTTATGTGGGTAGGAAATACAATATTCAGAATATAATAACCCTTTTATTCCTTTAAACTCTTACCCCAATCACATTACATTCATGACTGCCTCCCAAAATTCCATTCCCCAACTTATAAACACTGCAATACGTAACTTAATTAATTAATTTAATCCGTGGTGTAACATTCGGCCATCCTGATCTTAATCAGTGTCCTCACTGATATCCGGGTTTACCTAAAAGGAAAAATTAATTATTTTTTTCCTTTTATACTGTATATACTCATTAACACAAAGTAACTCAGAAATTGTAAAAATCATTTCGCATCAGATCATATTTGTATAGCCCGCACTTAGCTTATACCGCATCATATACTTATAAACACAAAGTAACTCAAAATCTTAAAAATCATAAATCATGAAAATCATATTTGTACGTAGCTTATAATACGAGAGTAATTGTCCTTAACTTTCTAGCAAATCAATCAAGTCCTCTCTATCTCTTATAATTTGCTCATTTTCGCTGCTACTACTATTTTCGCTCACGCTCATGGTACTTTTATAGGGCCTTAATGAGTCAGCTGCTACCATAGCTGTAAAGTTCTTGTAACCACGCATACCCTTCACACTTCTTATTTTGTATGTGTTGTTTCCGGATATTTTGCAAATTTTGTACGGACCGCTATATTTTGCATCCAATTTTCTGTTTACTCCCGTGACCCCACAACTACTTGAACTCTTCCATAATACTAAGTCACCTTTTCTATATATTTTAGATCGTTTTCGTTTTCTGTCATATATGCTCTGTTTCTTTTTGCTTTTATGTTAGTCCTGTTATTATTACCATAATTTATAACATCTCTACTTAAAATCTGATTACCCTTGGATGCAAACATTAATTCGTAAGGAGTAAACTTAGTACTTTCATTTATTGTATTGTTTATGCCCCATATTATATCGCTAATATTTTCGTCCCAATTATGTTCATCGGCATTACTCGTACGGATTGCATTTAGGATAGTTCTGTTTGCTCTCTCAACTTGACCGTTTGCTTCGGGGAGTAGCAATCGCGTTTAGGACATGTATTATTTGTTTACCAGTTACAAAACTCTTAAAGCGCCGACTTGTGAATGCTAGGCCACGATCTGTTATTATTCGTTTTGGGTAACCAATAAACATACCGAATATTTCCTTTAAATGCATAATTGTCTCGCGTGAACTTAGAGTACGACTAGGCTTGGCAATAGTATAATTTGTAAATGAATCTATAACTACTAGTAAATAGGCTTTTCCGCTTTTACTTTTTACAAATGGCCCTACATGGTCAATATGTACGATATGCATCGGTTCGTTTGGTTTTTTAATAGGATGTAACAAGCCCTCCTGCCTACCATAATTACCCTTCTTGTACGCACAATCTAAACAGGACTCTACATATTTCTTTATAAATCGCGCCATTAATGGAAACCAACATTCAGACTTAATTAATTGTTCACACTTTTTAAATCCGGGGTGACCAATTTCGTCATGAAATTTACGTAATATATTCCACCTTGAATATTTAGGTACAACAATCCGTTCACCATTTAATGTTTTCCGGTACAACCGGGAGTTTTTGAATGAATAGTTATTTATTATATCCTTATTACTTCCGTCTTGTACACGTTTTACTATAGACTGAACATTATCATCTTGTAGCTGAAGTGTTAAATACTAATCGTCAGTGGAAATGTTATCGACTTGCATTATTACCGGCTTTCGACTAAGTGCATCTACATGCTGCATACGGCTACCTGGTCTATATTCGATTTCGAAATCGAATTCTTGAATTTGAAGCCACCACCGTGCAATACGTGGTACTAAGTCGCGTTTAACAAATGTAGCACGACTGCTGAACAGTCGGTCACAATTTTAAAATGTGTACCTGCGATGTATATTCTAAAACGTTTAATTGATTCAACGACAGCTAATGTTTCTAATTCATAACTGTGGTAGACACGCTCCTCGTTCGATGTTACCCTACTAAAATATGCGACTGGTTTTAGAGTTCCATCAGATTGATATTGCAAAAGTATTCCCCCCAATCCGGACTTACTAGCATCGCAATGGATTTCGGATTTTGCAGTTTGATTGTAGATTGCCAAAACTGGTTTGCTAACCAATATCTCTTTTAGAGTACGGAATGCGTTTTCTTGTTTATCGCCCCACGACCAAACATTATCTTTCCGCGTTAATTCAGTTAAGGGTCGTGCTATAGTTGCAAAATTCTTTATAAATTTACGGAAATAGCTGGTAAGACCAATAAACTGTCTGATTTCATGTACATTTGTTGGCACTTTAAATTGTTTAACGGCGTTAATTTTATTTGTGCCTGGTGATATACCGTTTCCAGAAATACTATGACCTAAGTATTCTATCTCGGTTTTGAAAAATGAACACTTGCCTAAATTCAGTTTGATACCTGCGTCTGTAATCAACTTTAGAACCGTGTCCAGTAAGGCTAAGCCCCCGTCAATACTTTTAGAAGGAATAAGCAGATCATCAATATATACCAAAACTTGCTCGTGTCTCATTTCTCCTAATATTTTGTTCATTAGTCTTTGAAACACCGAGGGCGCGTTACATAGACCCATAGGCATTTTTAAGAATTCATACTGTCCGTCAGGTGTGACAAAAGAGGTTTTATGTATCGAATCTTGTGCTACAGAAATTTGATGAAAACCTTGGGTGCAATCAAGGCTACAGATATATAATTTGTTCGACAGTTTTGCTAACTGATCTTCAATATTGGGAATAGGGTATCTATCTTTAATAGTAATTGCATTTAAAGCTCTATAATCTATACACAGACGATGATCGCCGTTCTTTTTCGAAACTAAAACTATGGGATTTGCAAATTCTGAATTATATTCGCGAACAACACCGGCTTCTAGTAAATTAGAAATTTTGCTTTGTACAATCTCGCGTTCTTTGAAAGAGAGTTTATATGGTTTATAACATACGGGGCGATCACTTTTTAAACGAATAGACAACTGAGCAAGGTCAGTTGAACCCAAGTCATAACTATTCTTTGCAAAACAATTTTGATGAGTTTCAAGTAAGTTATGTAATTTTTTACATCATCCGGACTAATAGGCCCCACATCTAAATTAGTTAATGATAATTGAATACTACTCTTGGGGTTTCTGACAGAACTTGTGGCATTTAAAACGCAAGCTTTAGAAAATAAATCACATACCTCACCTCTGGTTATTAGCTGCCCTTGTGCAATCCTTACACTTGACGATCCTAGGTTGAAGATTGTTATTTCCGCAGTAGGAGGCTTCAGAACTGCGCCGGGAATACATATTACCGCTCGGTCAACTTCGTACATATTTTCTTTTATGAGTACGTTGCCTGTTTCTGTACAGTTGGTTATTTGGACAGGGATAACCTTTGAAGAATTCGGGGCTATAATAATCTCTTCTGAAGCTAATACCTTAATGCGCTCCGAACATTCTTGCAGTGATATACTCGAAAGCATAATTTCGGCACTTTCAGGAATTTCATGTAGTGAAACACTAGAACCTCTCACGTTTAAACTTATGTAGCTTCGATTAATGACGGTTTGGCCAACAATAAGGTCGACGGCCCCTAAGGAACAGTAAGGAATTACAGCGCTTGTATCAATCCGTATACCATGAAGTATTAAAACAAACGTTGTCTCAAGTCTAGCTATAGTAGATCCTCCTGCAAAGCCATTTAGAATTGTTGTGGTTGAACGAGTTGTTAAGTTGAGTTCTTCGGCTTTCTTTTTGGACAAGATGTTCACTTGGCTTCCAGTATCTTTGTAGGCTGTTACACCCATACCGTTTATTTTAGCTGTTTTTATGTATGCTTTGTTAATTGTATTGTTTATTAGCTGTATAGTTGTACGTTTTTTTTATTTCTGTAACATTCTTCTCGCGTATGACCACCCTTGTTACAAATTTGACAAAACTTATATCGGCAGTCTCTGGATAGATGACCAAATTTCTGGCAATTGTAACATTTCCGTCCCTTATTTCCATGTGGTTTATATGGAAAGTGGCGACGATTGATTCTGTACTCAATGTTAATATTTGGTTTGTCATATCTCGTAGTATGCGACTGTTGATTCAGTAAACTAGGAGTCTGATAGATATCTAATGAGGAAAGAAAACCAGTATACAATTTAATAGGTATATCACATCTAAACGCTCGCGCGTTTGCTTGTAGTTCGACTGTAAGGCCTTTTATTATACAGGATATAGCAGCTTCATCATCTAATCGGCACTGTTTGATTAAAGTCATTTTTGCACGATAATATTGCGTCATCGACTCGTTAGACTGTTTCTTTCTATTAACTAGCAACTCTAGAGTCGTTGCGAAATCTTGTTGTCGAGGAAATGCAGATGAAATTTTTAGTTTCCAGTCAGACCATACCAAGTCGTAATCTTCTTAACGAATAAACCATATTCTCGCTTCTCCTGCTAATCTTTCTTGCGTATAACAAGCTTTAGTATGATCATCCCATCCATGGATATGTCCCAATTGATCTACTTTGTTTAGCCAAGTTATGGCATCCATGGATTCATCGTCTGGATCAAACAGTGGTATAATATCACTTCGTATTTTTGAAGAAGATGCCTCACTCTCGTCTGTTAATTTCCTCTTTTTCTTATTTTTTGTAAGTTTCGCAATCTTTTCTTCTATTTTAGTATCGATTAATTTCTCTAGTTGGCTTGTTCGTAGTTCTTCTTCCTCTGATCGCTGTCTTTTCTTATTTGTAGCACATACACTTGCGCTGGAATCACTATCACTAGAATCACCCATATCTGGTTTGGTAATCCCACTTCTGACTTATTACAAAAAAGGATTTATGTGGGTAGAAAATATTGAAGTAATACAATATTCAGAATATAATAACCCTTTTATTCCTTTAAACTCTTACCCCAATCACATTACATTTATTACTGCCTCCCAAAATTCCATTCCCCAACTTATAAACACTACAATACGTAACTTAATTAATTAATTTAATCCGTGGTGTAACACAATATTTATCTCTTATTTATTTATATAACTACATTTATTTATATTTACTACTCTTCGACTGCTTGTTTTTGTTACCAACTATTCATTTCACGACGCATGTTTATATCAGACTATTCACTTCACGATGCTTGTTTATATCAGACTGTCTAATGCCTTCGCTAACAGGGCTTATATACTCCGGTGTTTGTATTCGAGAAGCTACTAGGACATTATTCTAGATAAGAATGTCAAATACAATAGATCACGTCACACAAGTAATTAAACAAGTCTGAACAGGTCTGTTTACATTGCACGACCGTACGCGGCTATTTCGTCATTGCTAAAAATGGACACTCGCACATCGCTGCGGCGACGGTGGCGCGGCGGTGATGGCAGCGGCGTCTGCGGGCGATATACTTTACATTAATAAAGTACCGTTGGCGACAATGATCATCGTGGATTATAGTCCATATGTACAAGAATTAAGAGGGAAAATATAGATCGCTATATATCCTATTTTTTAAGTAAATAGTGCAAACATAAAGCGTTACGGTAATTACTACATTTACCAATATTGGGAAATAGTTATAAAATATACCAGTCTTATTATAAGGAGATATGAAGACTGACCGTGTACATCGATGCAGCCCACTTGCTTTTTCATGGTGGACGTGTTGATCTGGCACATGTAGCAACCACGATCTGTCTCCTTAAGTTGACGAATGCGAAGCTGCCACGTACGCAGATTATCGTGGGCTACCGTGATGCGTGAGTTGTGAGTCACCACACGCGTGTGTAGGCTTAGGATGGTCTGGTCCTCAGCCTTCATCCACCCGACCTAGAAACAAAATATGCAATTATTCTTCGTTTCTTCTTGCGTACCAATAATATTATCATTTATTCAAAATAATAACTGTGAGAAATGAGTGGTCATAGTCATAGAAATCTAGGAGACTGTGTAGAGCTAAGATTGTGAAATACGAAATATGTTTTAGAAATTACAATAATTAATATTTAGAACAAGCCACGAGTAAGACTTGCAGAAGATTATCTAATCTAAACTAAATCATTATTGTCCTTGACATTCTAGCAATGACGTTATACTTGCTCATTTTTTCTCAACCTGTAACATGAAATACCTAAATTCAGACTGTGTTCGTTTCATCTCCAGATGAATTAGAATTGTGTTCCTATAAGAGTTTCGACTCCAGAAAAATGAGTGCATATCGCAGGTCCCAAATCCTACGACACATAATTCCCGTTAGGTACAAAACGAAGAAGGCCGAACAAACTTCGTTTTGGCCACACGTGAATCCCCCAATAACCCACAAAATTTATAGATAAATTAAATTTGTTTAACTATTCTAGACGCACAATACTCACGCTCACATTCGGGCAAGGAATTTTAAAGCTGATTTAATTTGTGGGCTTACAATATTAAATAATTTTCATCTATTTTGTATTTTTTACAGAATTTTTTTTTTATCTTTGTATTGACACCACATCCATTGCAGTAAGTTAAAACGGGGGGCAACCGTTGGCAAAAAACTGATTTCCCATGTTCATCCCCTATGTACACCTTAAAAAAATCACACACACAAACACACACACACATGTATTAGTTAACCTAAAACATGTTTGTAAATGTTATAATCTTTATTAAAAATCTCAACTAATGTGAGTACTTAAGACCAAAATTATTTTATACACATATTGTACGTATTTATTAATGTATTGCAGTGACCTGAGGATGGTTAAAAATATAATCGAAAGCTTGACAATTTAAAAAGAGTATACTACACTTCAGCCTACAATATTCTGACTGTCACACCCACTATCTAGTTACTATTCGCCACTATACATTCTCAGGACACTGTAATACATTAATGAATACGTATCGTACAATATGTGTATAAAATAATTTTGGTCTTAAGTACTTACAACATTTACAAACATGTTTTAGTTTAACTAAAACATGTTTGTATATATATATATATATATATATATATATATATATATATATATATATATATAAAGATACGGTGCAAAAATAGAAGAAAATATAAACTCAATCTTTAGATCCAAACTTTTATTTCCGTCTGCTACGAAGCACAACTCACAACTAACTAAATAATCAAGTTGCACTCCGTAAATTTAATTAACAAACAAAAATTACTGCTATTATGTATTATTATTACAAAAGAGTTAGTAACAATTAGTACTGCAAAACTATTGCGTTTTTTATTCAAATGCAAACAATAATATGAACAATTCCTAACATATATATATATATATATATATATATATATATATATATATATATATATATATATATATATATATGTACAGGGTGTAAATGGAATAAGTACATTAAATTTAACAGTAATTTAATTCGCCGAGAGCAACGATATTTCTTAATAACTTTTTCTCGAAATCGCATATTTTTTTAGCATTTTTACTACCCCGTAAATTGATGAGTCGTTCCAAGTATTTCTCTAATAATTGAATGCAGTAACAATAGCTCTAAAAAAAATTGTTTTAGCAATTGGCAGTCCTGTCAGTTGTTGCAAATAAATTTTGACATTAGTAATAAACTTGTTTATAAGATAAAATTCTGTCAAAATGCTTACTTTTACAAATAGCGAGTACACAAACATTGTAATTACTTTCCTATGGTTTATTTATTTATTCATATCTTTACTAAATTTTAATTTGTGGTTGATATAAAGACAGTGTTATAGAGTTGCTAACGCATTTTGTCTGTGTTCTGTGTTTTAACGGAGCGTTTCCAAATCATACGTTCGTAATATTTTCAAATTTGTTAATATTGTACATCTTTATCACAATACGGAGTGTCACATATGACAATTTTAAAAAAAGCAACAGTTGTGTCCATACCATGTGCAAAAAGTTCAATGTTTTTAGCACATAACAGACTTCAATTTTGGGAATGGCTCATATTGTTCATTAATGAGACTAAATTTACTTGGGAAGGTGTATTTATTATGCACAATTCACATCTCGACATACGAAAATGCTGTAAAAATTTTCATTAAAAAATGTTTGGGCGGGAACAATAAATGGACGTCTAATTATTGGTACTTATGTACCTCGTTTAAATGGACAAAAGTTTGTACTTACATTTTTTTGAATAACGTATTTAAACTACAGGGTGGGGCAGAAAAACCTATCCGATTTCAAATCCCTTTTTCCCAGAAGAGGGAACAGGTAGAGTAGTGGGGTACAAACCGTTAGAAAGCCGGTTTTATGCCATTTGTGAGTAGTTAACATGCCTTGGTCTGGTGAACATCGTGCTTTTGTTATTGAGCGGTTTATCGAATGCGGCGGTTCGATAATTGCTACACAACGTGCTTTTCGAATTCATTTCGGACTCGGGCGTCATGATCCTGTTCCACATCACGCTACGATTAAAGTGTGGGTGTCAAATTTTAGACAGACGAGTTCAGCATTGAAAAATAAGTCGCCTGGACGTCCCAGGACAGCAACAGGACCTGAAAACGTGGCCAATGTGAGAGCCGCGATTGAACGTTCCCCGCGTCGTTCGGCGCGAAAACATTCGCTCGCTTTGGCGATTTCCAACCGCAGTATTCGGCGCATTTTGCACCGGGACCTCAAAATGCATCCCTACAAAATGGTTGTTGCACAGGAATTAAGTGAAAGGGATTTTGAAACCCGTACGAACCTGTGTCGCGATCTCCGAGAACTCCCAAACGACGATGTTGTGCTCTTCACGGACGAAGCCCATTTTCACCTTTGTGGTGCCGTTAACAGGCAGAATTTTCGATATTGGAGTGACGAAAATCCTCGAGAAATCCATCAGGAACCCCTCCATAGCCCAAAAGTGACAAGTTGAGTGGTTTTAATTTTATAACGTTTTGAAATCGGATAGGTTTTTCTGCCCCACCCTGTATTATGATTTGTCGACGATAAATAATCATCTCACAACCTAATAACTATGCTTTTGCTCGTTCCGTTCCTCCTTGTCTTCCTCTATTCACAGGTGATTAAAAGCCAGGTTTAATACACAACTTTATAATTTTGTTATTCGAAATTTAAATTTCTTAATTTTAAAAATTGTACTATTACAAATTAATTAATAATAAATGTTATTTCCGTTGATTCTTTTAATAATAACTGTGGCTGCAAGTGTAACCGATAACCAACAATTTTTGAGCTGTTTGTATCCCACTTCAATACGGCAGCAGCCATTTGTTCTCCATGGCCGGGTAACGAAATATGCAGCAAATCTTAAAAGAATTTTAATAAAATCTAAAGGAGTTAGAAAAAAAAGTTATTAAGAAATATTGTTGCTCTCGTCGAGTTACATTACTGGTTAAATTTAATGGACTTATTTCATTTACACTCTGTATGTATATATATATATATATATATATATATATATATATATATATATATATATATATATATATATATATATATATATATATATATATTTAGTAGTAGAATAGGATAGTGATTTTACTTCTCTTTATGGAAATAGATCATAAGGTTGCATTACAAAAATTGTGAGAAAAATCGAGCTGAGAATTTGATAATAATGAATGATCAAGTTACCTAGAACTTATTTTCAGTTCAGAATTTTTTGTTATGCTTTTGTGTCATATTGATAATTACTACTTTTATTGAAATTAGTATTATATCATGATAGAAATTTATTGAACTAATTCATCCATATTAATATAATACATAATATCTTTAATATAATTCGTAATTAATTCATAAATAAAAAATAATAATTAAAAAACTGTCTTCAAGGGGATTCCAACCCCAACCTCTAAACGTCCTCACTTTCTACAGTCAGCTACGCTAACCATTCACCTACAATGACTATTGCAAATATTTTGATATTACGCAATAAAATATTGAAACAAATATTTATTAACAGATATTTATAATTTCATCATTTACGCAATGATAATAATGTAATTAATATTAAATAAGGTACACGTGATAATGTACTATTATTATGTTAAATAGCATGGCTTAATTTTATGCCGGACACTTTTTATTTACAAAATTCAGTTTTCCCATGTTAAACGGCTATGTCAAATTGTCAAGGTTTGCTTAGGACACACGGTATATACATATATACAAAAACATAAATTTCAAATTCAAATAAGATTGCCAAAACTATAAAATGGACGACGGCAAAAGCAAAAATACATCCTTGGAGCACAATTATTAAGCTATAGCTATACACGTCTCAGCATTGAGAAAGGGCAGCATTATTATTTAAAACATCTAATATCATGGCAATTAACAACTCCAGGCTATATTATTCGCAGAGAAACTGGCCATGCTAATGTACAAACATTAGTATTAGAAAATGCTTCTTTGGTGATACGAAATTTTACTGATGCCTAACACTAAATATGTAAAAATAAAAAAATATTATTTGACAAACTCGCACAAATCACCGCAAATAAGAAAAACAATCAACAAATTTGGACCAATTTCTTAAAAGAAATGCTCAAAATGGCAAATTTCCATTAGCTCTAAGAAGAACAGATTTTAATAAAACTAAAAACACAAATGGAAAACATATTTACGGCAAATAGCTTAACTCTGTACATTGCAGATTCAGAAAGAATTAAAAATTCGTCATATAATCCGCACTACGCAAACTATAATTTTCAGAAGTGGACAGTAATGCATTACAAGTAATGACATTTAATTTCATTACATTTTATTCTAATAAGTAATTTTATAATGCTATTTTCATTACATTCATAACCTAGTAATTTGTAGTGTAATGCATTACTTTCTCAAAGTAATTTGTAATTGTACATTACAATTACCTACTAAAAATACGCATATGCATTTTCTAGATAAGTTATAACTTGTCTGACTTATCTGATCGTAAAAGATTTTGTACGTACAAGCACTCGCTGTAAAGTACAATATTTAGTAGGTACTGTCCATTAGAGTCATCGACATTCCTCCATGTTTTTATTTTGTTTTCCTATTGTTGTGTTGTTTTTACCATTCTTCATATCTAGTTAAATGTTAATCCTCTATTATGGATAAAACGTAACTGTTTAAATAATATTACTTTTAAATAAATCGGATGATGTTTTTTTAATGATTTTACTTCTAATTTCTAGCATATTAAAACGAACAGAAGCAACGCGAATTTTTGACAGCAATGATTAAAATATCACAAGAACAAGGAAACTGATTCGAATTTGTTCGTTTTAATAAACCGCTAAACAAACAATGCGTAGATGAACGTTTCTGCACAGAGCATTAGTTTATAACAAGTTAATATTATCCGGTTTGATAATCACAGCAAATTTTACAACTCGTTTATTTATATTTTATTTGGTTTTTTTTTCTTATCTTGTGGCAAATAATCAGCATTATTGCACTTTAAATTCATAGACATACACATTACTATCTTCATAATCACACTGAAGCAACTGCTGTTAGTTTTTAAAACAGTGGTATTTTTTTGTTTTAATACTTTAATTACACATATATAAATATAAAAGTCGTAAACAATAAAATCAAATTCCACTCATATGTAATGTGTAATGGCATTACATATAAATTGTAATGGTAATTACATTACTTTTATTACAATTTAAAAATGTAATGTGCAATTGTGAGCCTTTTTCTTAAAAATAACGTAATGGTATTGCAATTACAATTTGCACGTAATGTGCCCAGCTTTGATAATTTTACCCTAAACTACCTATCCTATAACATGCCCTACAAAATTATGAAAACATGTAGCCCTCTAAGATCACGTAACCCAAAAATACCAAAACAGCTTGTGCCATAAATTCAGAAATGGTGAAATCTGTTCGATATGCAACAAACTTGAACCAAACGATTTAGAACATTTCCTCTTCCATTGTCCTATATTCTCCCTGATTAAAAATGGGTTTATTTTAAAGCACTACCCGAATGAAGGCGTAACAATGGGCATCACAACGCTGCTGACGGAATTGACCGTGGAGATGTTCAATATCCACAACTATGTCTGCAACTCGCTCAAGCTGCGGGTTCTCGCCATGGATTTATAATTTAATTGTTAAAACAAATATGTATATATATATATATATATATATATATATATATATATATATATATATATATATATATATATATATATATATAGTTGACAACAGAGAGATAACCGTGATTATGGTCAAAGACGGCACTAGTTTACTTATCTCGAAATATGAATGAAGTAGGAACGCCGGCAATGATTATACAGCATTCTATCACGATTAATATTGTTATGATTAAATAGTAATTAAGTTTCCTAGCTAGTTAGAGTCTGTTTGTGATGTACGGACTGTTTAAAACCAGACTCGTATATCAACATATTTATATGTAAAATAATATATTTGAAATTGAACTTGAAATAACTCTTTTGTTTCTAATTTTAAAGGCATAGTGGTATTGAACTTTTATATCCAGATAAAAAAATCATTTATCATTTTCAATATGGCATTCCATTTAAAATAAACACATGGAGTCTAAGGTTAAATATAACTAAAACTATTATAATTAACCCTTAAATTTAATTTTAATAGCTAAATACGTATTTCGAGAACTAGGTTCTCATAATCAGAAGTACATGGTTGACTTGTGTAATCTTGACTACTCTGTTTAACTTTAATTATAATAGTTTTACTTATTTTGCTGAATAAGTTGCGTATATGCTGTTCAATTGCGTGAACTTTATTTTATGTTACTCACTTCTAAATCAAATTTAAAATTTATTACCCACTCTTGCCCTGAGTGGATAATAATTATGGTAAACGATAAAAATACAAAAACTATAAAATTGGCGACAACGTTAATTTATGGACGATACGAAAAATCTTACTACTATGCCCAGATTTTAAACCCGTGAAAGTAATGGTGAGAGCGGCGTAACTCAGTGGTAGATTAGGGGTGAGTTTTACACAAAGAAGAGGGAGAGGGCGCCAGTCGAAATAAAATTCAGCCCCTCTCAACCGGACGTGTTTCGACACACGGCACGGAACTGGGAAAATGCGGCAATAAGGAAATATAGTGATGTTAACGGTAATGATAATAGGGGAATATACTTCGAACATGAACTCTGTACATAAATTAAAACGAATATTTAATAGCCGTACTTCTACAATCATAAAAAACCCTTAAGCCCGGTTCGCGGGAACATTCAAATAGTTTAATAACAAGACAGCACTGAATCGTGCGTGCCTGCGAGCGTCGACAAAAAGTAACTAGTATTTCAAAATGGCGCGGGTGATGATGTGTGCGTCGCTGGCCAAGGACATGAGCGTCAATCGCAGTAAATAAACAACTTGAACGGTATTCTAACCTAATCGAAGTCGTTCGCAGATTCGTAATCCAGTTTACAAGTGAATTAAATATACAAGTCGACCGCGAATCGGCTTGGTAAACAATGGTGTACGTTGAACAATTATATAAAGCGTAAGTACAACTAATATAGGTAATCGATTTTGACATTACATAATACACATGAATGCAGGTTATGAAATATGACAGTACGTTTGAAATAAATGAGTTGAACAACAGGGAAGCCGTTGTCCCAATAAATCGCTTGGAATAATAAAGTGAAAAAGACTCTTATCTGGGCGCTGGGCTGACACGGCTGGCTGTGAGTGTGGAGGCGACAGATGACACCAAAAGCTCCAATCGCAGGCGAGGTGTGTGCAGATAGCCAAACCAGGTTACACCAGGTGGTTTTCCCGCAAGTACAGGAAACTGTGATGGCGAATAGTGGTGGTAACTTCCAGATAATCAGTCGTAGGCGTCAAACAGCACAGGTATTTCATCAACGAATGCTGAACAATCAACCTTGAGGTTCGATACGTGATGTGCAGTTCGTGATCGATATGTAAAGTCCCAATCGATGGGGTGACGTCACGATAAACGTAGTGAGGACAAAGTCGATAATTGTGCACGTAAACGTGACAAGACGATAACGTAAAAGAAACGTAACGTGAGAATAAAAGTAAAACATAAAAATAAAAAGCCTAAAAAGAACGATTACTGTTAGAACTCGAGGCGACGAAAATATAAGAGAACGGTAAGTGAATCACATGTGCAAACTCACCTTAGCTGTTAAGCGGCTTTAATAGTAACTTCAGTTGCAGAACTGTGACTACGTTTACACCACGCGTACTAAACATTTAGTCCGCATACCAAGTGACGTAACAAGATGGCGACGAATGGTGTAAACACTATGTACCAAACCTTTGGTACGCAACTGGTACACATTTTTGGTACGTTCAAAGGGGGATGTACCAGACCTTACTCATGCACGGTGTAAACAGCAAGCGTACCAATGCGATTTTTCTGCCATCTATAACTACTGTTAATTCAATTAAATGGTGTACTAACATTTAGGGAAATTGTGTAAGTTTAGTAATTTTTACAATTTTAATAGTGTGGCGATGTAAATTACATATTTTTCCTTATTAAGTAATTTTAGGTTAGGGTGACTCTGACAGTTAAATCTGCGCAAGCGCGTATAACGTACCAAAATATTTAGTATGTTTATTTAAATACCGGTGTAAACATACCATACTAAGATAAATTTTAGTATACACTTGGTCTGCGTATCAGAATAGTACGCACGGTGTAAACGTAGTCTGTGTGTATTAAATCCCGAATACACGGAGGAACCACTCTGTTCCAAAAAATTAGTTGCCGTACAAAAATTCCCTCACACGACGATAATATTTCGAAAAACGATAATAACGGTAACTTCAGCGACACCAAAATTGTACGTGCAACTCCACAGGCTGCTAACGAAGAAGACTTGAAAAATGAAGATTTTGCAATCCTTTACCAATAAACACGTTAAATCTTTGCACAAGCGTCGGTGGAGGTCGTTCACCTGGCCTTGAGAATGAACTAGCCGAGTTGGTCAAGATGACGAAGACGACCGCAACGCGGGGACGTCATCAAGGCTGACTAAGATGTAGGCGTAAGAGAAATCGACATGTAACAAATTATAACCTAAACCTAGCAGTTACCATTGTCACTTATTTTTGTTACGTATGACAGTAACGAAACACAATTTTCACGTGTTAACAACGTTGCTAACCTAGTAAACTAACTTGTAAAATTTTACCAAATTAGCAACCAATTTTACAAGTTAGTAACTAGTAAAGATTAATTTTCAGAAGTAGTAGGCGGTAGTAATAAATAAAGTTTACAAGTGAATAACAAATAAAAAAATACAGAATTGTAAATATTTTATTACAGAGGTCTGTCTCGTTTGGCAAGGAATGTTTTTACGGGCTGTTAAAACCATAGGAACATATGTACAGATTTATTTATCCATTATTTCGCCATATGTTTTCAAAGACTATTTTGATCAAATTGTTTAATGTATAGTGCTGTACGTGCCAATATATATTTTTTTAAATTATTTATGATTCAATATATCATTGAACAATTGTAGAATGCTCAACCGTTACCCGAAATTTACGTGCTAGCACGGATAACAATATCGCTTCGCTCGCTCTTTAGGTAACGTGTACGCTCTTTCTGAGTACCGGCTTTGCAATGTAAATTACAGTGGGATAACGGCTCTAGTGTTATTATAGTTATTTTTCTGGTCGGCAAATGCAATTTGGGAACTCGAGGCCCGTAGAACCTTTGCATTTGAGACCAGTAGAAATAACGTATATTTCGCGATATTTACATTCTTTTTCGAAATACCTGCGGCAGTGAAAGCAAATAGAACTAATTAAAATTGACAACGCTGTATTATAAAACAAAACAAGAAAAGTGGACGTAATTAGTTGAAGTATAAGTTACAAAAAGTCTAAATTAATATCTACCGCCTGTTCTTAATGGTGCTAACATGTCTAATTGTCATTTGCATATTCCTATAACTAGAGAAGCTTAAAATAAAATACATCGAATTCTTAATTTTATTGGCATAATTTGCAGGTAAATTATACTTACAGTCCATGAACTATAAGTAAATTATTACAGACCTGTTGTAACCGTAACCATAGTAGGTAGTGCATTGTTACTCCTATCGAAAGATACTTTTTGTTAATTGACTAAAATAAAAACAAATATTACCTTAAACTTCCATTAATTTTAAAGACATAAATAATAAATAGAAGTGAGAATGAAAAAAATATTATTTTAACAATGACAAGTAAACACTCAAATATTGTTATAAGAAATATTTATAAAGGCAGGGACGGGAAAATGCTATTACATTTATTTGTGATTTTAATGTATTTCAAATTCATGACTAATATTAAAAAGTACCTTTTATAAAAATTTTATTTCGAAGTTCTCCTTTACAAAACGTGAAAAATAATATGTAATTATTGCTTTAGATGTGTTACGCCCTGTACAGTATATAAAACACCCACTTGTATTTCTGCGAGATGCCTCTGGTATAAATCAATCAAATTAAAAGCCATGTGTTCATTTAATCAAGGATTACACGAGAGACCGAGCACAACTACCACATTGGAAGCCGGACATATAAAAGGCAATTACGCGAGCAATCAGTGGAGTAACCGTAGCGCTATAGGCCGATAGCCGTGCTTAGTCTGACAAACATTCTAACACCTTACCAGCTTTCACATTATTCTGATATTCCCCACTTAATTAGCCGTCTAAGTTTGCTGCAAAGCTTCTAAATTACTATTGTTGACTCGTGTACTCATAGTTAATGCAAGAGTATTACGAATATTACACCTGGTTTCTAGTTAATTATGAATTTATTGCAGACAACCGTTGTTAACTGTAGTAAAATTTCATATTTAATATTAGTTTAAAACAAAGTAATAACATCAAAACTGAGTTTTTTTAAAATCTTTTATAGTTCTTGAAAAAAATTATGTTGCGCTTTCGCATCAACAGCGTAATCTGTTGATAAAATTAAAATAATAATTAATTTTTTTACGTATCATGCTTTTATTTACAAATATATACAAAAGTAGCTAAATACCTTTGTCAAATTATAAAAACATTAAAATATGTATAATTATTACATGAATGAAGATGAAGAAAAAACATAGTTACAAGTAATATACGTAAACGAAAAAGACGAAGATGGTGAACTCGATTAAGGTATATAGAAACAGAGATACGAAAAAGTAGCAAGAGAATTGGAATTCACAAAATAAGACTCCAAGAGCAACATGAAGATGGCTTACAGCAATTAGTTGGGCAGAAAGAACAGCTAAAGAAAAAGATACTGGACATCTATAACGAAGTGAAAGAATAACGTCAAGTAGCCGTTTAGCGGAAAAAGAAATTAAAAAAATTAAATGCTGAAGCCGACCATCTACATTTGTTACTAGAAGTGAAAAACGCAAGAAATAATCTGTTAGAGATGAAGCAAAGGAAATCTGATAATGGAACGCAGTTACTACATGATGAACTTTTGTAAGACAAACAGACAAAAGAAAAAAAATGCCACGAACAAAAAGAAAAATTTGCTGGGCAGACACAGCTTTAGAAGAAACCAAATTGAGATTGGAAATGGTACAGGAATAGATACTAAAAGAATAAAAAAAAACTCAACAACGAGACGAGAAAATTGAAGAAGTTGGATGCAAAGTACAGAAAAAATTAAACCCCTAGAATCACAACAAGAGAACAGGAGAAATTATGATAGAGGGCGAAAACCGCAGTACGAATACAAAATTAGCGACATTACTTTTATTAAACGAACCCATATCATTGACCTAAAACCTCCTCCTAAAGTCCTTGGTTCTTACAAAGTAATACAGGTTTGTTCCAGAGATAAGTACGAGCTTCAGAAGATTAGCGATGACGAAGGACCCACTCGAACAACCTCGATTGCTAACTTTATAAAGCTCTGGCGGACCGAAGATGATGGCAGCGACCTGGAGGAAAACAGCGAAGAGACTTCTCCAGAAGCCGAACCAGCGACTGAGGGCAGTTACACTGGTAGGAATGGCCGAATATGTGATAGTTGGCAACCCTGCGGAGGCAGCAGAGGGAGTTGTTGGAAGGTGCGAGACAGAACTTCACGATTGTAGGAGTTGAGAGCTAGAGAAATGTTTTAAGTTTGTAATTATACGTTAATAAAAGTATTATTTAACTACCGTGAATGCATAACTTAAAAAGAATTCCTTATACATATGAAGTTATTAATTATTTGTCGGTTCTGTTCAGTTTTTTACAATATTTGATCAACAGTTCAACCAGAAATTATATATTGGAGTCCGCGCAAGTTAAGACAAGTCAACTACGTCATCAATCGTCAGGTACGCGGCAGTGGGAAATAATGTTACGATGTTTATGATTGGGTAGGATTCTAATTACGCTACGTAATAAGGCATATATTTTTGGTAGTAAATTTGAAAATATTTTTGAAGAGTTTTTCATTGTATTTTTAATGGTGATTAAAAATATCATTTTTTAATTAAATGTAATGATTTGTATTAACAGAAATATAGTATTATAAAAAATTAATATTGTATACGCCGCTGAACACTTCCTTGGAGGCGTGGCCAGTAAAACCAAGTAATGACGTAGCCGGCTTGTTCTTAACGTGTACGCACTCTATTTGAATCTATTCACTACTTTTTGAAAGTACACATTGAAATTATTTTAAAATAGATATTAATATTAATGTAATTAATTTTCAAATAAGTACCGGTAATTGCTCGTTTGAAAAGACTACGTAACGCGTATGATTCTTACCTTCCGTCATATCTTTAGGTAAGGAAAGTATTATTTTTGGTCAAAAAATTCGATAGTGGAGCTTTATAGCTATTAACATACCTAGGAATATTATGTATATCATAACTGCCGAAGATGTCTGTTTAAAATCCGAGGTCGTAGAGCGAGGATTTTAAGACATCTAACGCTTGTTATGATTAATAACATCCCTGGTTTGTTCAATAGTTTATCGGTTTCAGAAAATTAAGACATTATTGATAAATACCATTTTTTGAAATTCTCTCATTAATGCTACTTTCAGATTGCTATGGTTAACAACAATTATTTTGACATATGTCAATATGACAAATATTCAAATTATATGCTGTATTCCTCATGTTTAATACTTTAGAATAAAGTAGACCGTATTTAGAACGATAGGCTAACGTTATCTGTATGTATTAATGAAGAACATCATATTTTCATTTTATTTTATTTTCATTTTGTAGACCGTTGTTGACAAGTCAGTATGGTAATAATATTACCATACAGGTACAGTTATTATTTAGTTACCTAGTTACCAGCCTACTTTTGTACATGTAAACAATGGAATAATATCCTGAAACCCGTAAATGAATAAACACGTTTTAGAGTCCCTAGAATACAATTTTACTATTTTTGCGACGATGTCTGTATATCTGTATATCTGTATATATATATATATATATATATATATATATATATATATATATATGTGTGTGTGTGTGTGTGTGAGACGATTTTTTCTCCGTCGATAACTCCAACACTACAATTCTAAAAATAATAATTCTTTCGTATTTCTCTTTGTTATATCCATATGAAGAGCTGATTAGATTTTGGTTATAAATTGTCGACCGCAAGTACCCTCATTTGAAGATTTTAACAGTTTCTCTTGAAAAACGCTGTTAAATATATTTTTTTCACATTTAATGTTATAAAT
Organism: Harpalus rubripes; assembly: GCA_963082715.1. Lineage (NCBI taxonomy): Eukaryota > Metazoa > Arthropoda > Insecta > Coleoptera > Carabidae > Harpalus > Harpalus rubripes. Next base: position 21,157,957 of record OY720455.1, read on the forward strand.
ATTGAAGAATATTTTATTCTCTATACGATTTGATTACATATAATACTTCATCTTCAATGGATATTGAGTTAAAAAATTATAAAAAAATTAAATTTCATAAAGCAGCCACTATGCAATAAAACTGGAAACAAATAAATAAATAAATAAATATATCATCACGGCTTATTACCCATTGCTGGGTGTGCCAATCTGCTTTGTACAGAGATGCGGTAATGATGAAATATTTGCACCGTGCGGGCGCTTACCAGGCGTCACCTCACGGGCACTCACTGCTGGCGTGGAGAGTGCACCACAGGGGTCAATTTTGTGCCATTTAAAATTGGAAATATTTGGCGTCGGTCGGGATCGAACCCGGTTCCCCAGATTCACGACCTGACACTCAGGCACGCGACCACGAGACCCCATTAAACTGGAAACAGCTAATGTAATTTAAAAAAATCTGATATACATATGTCAATATGAAGTGCGATTGACATAGTATTTTTGTGTTACAATTTTATTGCAAATATAGAATCAATTCTAAGAAACTTTGTGTATGGAATTTGTACAAAATACATAGAACTGAGGGAATGTAATATATTGGAAATATAAAATCTTTCGTACGAAACTGTCTGTATGGAAATTGTATAAAATACATAGAACTGACGGAAGGTAATGTTGATGCCAATGTACCTTATTGTCAAGTAGAATTTGCGCAATCTATCCATCGGTTGGTGTACAGCTGTATGTTAGGTTGGGTTAAGTTAGGTTATATTTAGAATGCATGAAAATATCGAACAAAAATGTTGACTCAAATTTTATGTTGTCAATGTTGGAAAGTCCTGCGCTAAGTCATCTTTGTTGAAAACAATAGTGTATGAGCATTCAAAGAAGGTCAAAAATACACGTCAAAATCGTTCTTGTAATAAAATGAGCTTTATAACTTATTTTATAATTTTTATTTCAGGAATTTGTTAGCTAACAAATTCGTGGTTTATTTGAATGTCAATGTCGTCAATTGTCTGGATTACTTGATTACATTAAGGGTGGATTGCATGAAAGTGGGTTAACCCCCAAGTTACGCTAATCCAAGGTTACATACACAAACAGCCTATTTGACAGCTAAACACGGATCAAAAAATAAGTCACCGAATTTCACGAGTTAACCCGCAAATAGAAAAATGCATTTGGCCAATAGTTATCATTTCACGTGACATATTTAACACAAAACACAAAATTACTTTTTTTGTATTAAATATGACGCGTGAAATGACAACTCTCAGCCATACGCATTTCGCTATTTCTGGGTTAACCCGTGCAAATCAGCGAGTTATTTTTTGATCCTAGATTATCTGTCAAATAGGTTGGAAACCACTTGGAAACTCTCTGTTTGTGTATGTAACCCTGGGTTAGCGTAACTCGAGGGGTAACCCACTTTCATGCAATCCACCCTAAATGTAATACATTGAACTACTTGATTATAATTTACAAAATCATCACACGTTCCTTTTTATAAAAATAATACAAAATCAAGAAATAATACAAAATCAATAGAAAATATAAACTAATAACCAAGACGATCCGGTTTCTTTATTATTCTTTCACTTCTTGTTTACGGCAGTGAACTTTCAACATAACTGAAGTTTGTAGTGGAGGTCTCAGTTTCAGTAGCTTTGGCCTCTGTTGGTTGTTGTGAAGGATTATTCTTTGAAGTTTCTTGAATTGCCATTGGTTCAAAGTTCTCAGTGGGTTGCATGGAAATTCTTTGTTGGGAATGTTACAAGTGCATATGTCTATACACCTAGATAAATCTAAATTTCTTTCTCTTGCCAATTTTTCTCGTAAAGAATTACTGTTGATTCCACAAACAATTTTGTCTTTAATTAGGGACTCCGCTAATTCACCAAAATTGCAGTCTGACGCTTTACTTTTAAGGGTATTTACATATTGATCAATAGTTTGATCGTTCGTTTGAAAGTGTTAATGTTTAGTCTGAAAGAATGTTATATTTACTGTTTAAAATAGATATGATTATTAATGCCATATAATACAAAACATTAATTTCATTACATATCAAAAACTCAAACTATCATCAAAATGACTTGATTTAGAATTTATATTTTAATGTTATTTATATCAACAGAAAGCAAGTAAAAATAGATGTCTCATGTATGTTTCATTTTTATATGGAAGGAAATGAACTGATAATTTATATAACATTACTGCTTAAAACTAACATGTTTTAAATGAGAGGAATTTGGAAAATATTAACCCCTTGAGGTAGCAACCCGCTGCACATGGGAATAGAACGGTTAACCCGCCCTGACTCTATTTAAATAAGTCAATAAATAAATAAAAATAACTGTTTCTGTTACTTTGAAAAATTAGTTATATAATTTTACGTGTTTAAGTTTAATTTTAGAATTGTTTGAAATAGCTGTAGTATCTTAAACTATTTATTAACATTATTATTACTGCATCTCGTTTCACGCGAGTGCGCGCGCACCCCCACGCCAAGGTAGTGCCGCTACATCATCGACCAACTCAGAGTGTCTCTGGCTTGCAAACGGTAAACACGTATCGCGTCGTCGTCCGCGAGAGTGGCTTTCCACCATTTTGCATTATCTTTCTGATTTTCATATGGTCAGTAAAGTAATTGGTTGTTTAATTATCGTACGCGTAGCTTGATTAGCCTAGCACGACTAATTCAAGGAGTTATCGTTCGGTTTTCATTTAATTTGGTACTTTATAGTCCGTGAATACTTTCCGGCGCCAATTTATTCAGCTAATCGACACATCTCAGGAATCAATTGTAAAATCGAACTGTACAATTTGATTTCTCACGGAACTCGTGTTGTTAGGGATTTGATTCATATTTCCTTGGGTGAAATTATTATTATTTCTTTGTAAACCTGTTTGAACAAGTTCACGTTCGAGTGACGTCATCCACAGCGCATCTGCTGTTATTGTCGACTAGGTACAGTCAAGGCAACAAGTTTGCATTCTAGTTGGTTGTTATTAAGTTCATTTAGAGTTCTTAATATTGTTTAACTAAATTTGTGTGTTCATACACTTATTAAATGATTTAGTTAATTTCAACAAATATCGCATTTGTTCTATCTTTGGTTTATTATTGTTTATGTCACTTATATTCAATACGCTATCACATATCTATCAGAATTGTTTTTCAGTTGTTTGTTATTTTGGTGCAATTATATTTAGCACGTTTGTTAGTTTGTAAAACTAGCTGGTCCTTCGTTCGTTGTTAATTAGTACGTTTCACAAATTAATATTATCCCGTATATTGGCCAAGTCTAGTGATGTGAACCAGCTATCGAAGGTTGTAATTATTTTGGTTTACATATAGTTTTGTTTTATTCATTGAATTTAACATCAAACACATTGTTGGTGCCTCTAGACCGGATTCGCTGATCTAGAGACATCACATTTTGGGCTTGCGAGCAGGATCAAAACATTTGGTTCTTCTAGACCGGATTCGCTGGTTTAGGTATTGAACATTTGGTCCTTCGAGCCATTAGGTCCTTATTACTTAGTCCTTCGCACCGGAGGGACGCAACAATTACTGTAGTTGTCAACTTATCTTCTGTTTCTAAAAAAGTCATTGTATTATACACTTCAATACCATATAAATGAAAAAGTATTGCTCGTTGTTTATCGGTGCAGTAGTAATATCAGCTGCAATCCAATATATTTCAATGTGTTGTCGCCAGTTGGATCAACATTCAAAAGGGGTAGAGCCAGGAATGGTTTCAAATTAGCCATTTTACCTAATTATACTTGTATGCCGCAGTCACCATGTAATAGTAGTTTATTTTATTGTTTATTTCAGAAATTTGTTAGCTAACAAATTCCTGGTTTATTTATATGTCAATGTCGTCAATTGTCTAGATTACTTGATTATATTAGATATAATACATTGAACTACTGATCATCACAGTTCTAAAATCAAAGTCATGTTGACTGTTTTATTGGACTAGCGGTGTGTTGTCTCCACTAGGATATCCTTCTAGAGGGGCAAGCAGTTATCAAACAATATTATCTGGGCGTTATGATATTTTCGAGAAGTGTTTCGACGACTGGATTTTTCGTTGGATTAGTGCATCGCATCAAATAAGGCTTATTTTGAAGGCGATAGAAGAATTTTGGCTTATTAAACCAATATTTTGTGTTTTATTGAACAATTTCTGAAATTTATATGACATAGTAGGCATATGTGCAAGTCTGTAACTGTAAAATCCATTTGCCTACAAATCCAATACTATAAACGAATTACTACATTTATGAAGAAGAATGAAATGGATACATATTATACATCATAATTATGGTACACATTATGACATATTATATGTCGATATGTATTATTACATTACAATGAATACATACGAGAACAGTGTATAACACTCCGAAGACCATACAAGGTATGTATATAATAAATCTTTTACATAATAAATTATAACATTCAGCGTTGTTTCTGCATTACTGAGCTACATAACTGTATGTTTCCTTATACTATACCGGATAACTAATTGAAATTTGTATATACAGAGTGCCCGTTTTTCGAGGCTCACCATTTAGGATCACGATCATTTTAAAGATATACTTTGCATAGTTTGCTCTAGATAAATTTAAAAAATTCAAATTTTAAACAAAATAATATGGAATTTTAGTTTTCACCTTTGATACTTTTTTATATTCTTTAGAACGGTGACGTCCAAATTTTTTATCACTGTTGGATTACATGTTATGATGTCAGTTATAATTTTTATACTTATTATATAGTAGAAAGTTATACCGTTAAAGAGATATTTTTTTCAGCTTTCTAACGATGTACTCATATAATTTATCTACAGGCTGTTTACTGAAAAGTGGGCCATAGTAGGCGCATGGGGAATCAGTTTTTCCTTGGGCAAAAGTTCTCAATTAGTTTTAGACAAAAATGTTTTAAATAAAAATTGTAGATAATTAAATTCTACGTCTGAATAACTGACCATATTTTTTGGAATTTTTGGTAACCTGAAAAAACTAATATGAAATTTTATAAATATTACTCATTGGTAGCGATAGCCAAGGAATTCAAACAAAATTACAAAGAAATGCGTATCGTTTAAACTGTCAGAAATTTAATTTTATAGTTGACTTACAAAATATAAAAAATAATAAAAATAAAAGTTGTGTTATAGTAATTAACGTATAAAGGGTGTTATAAGGACAATAACGCCTGATGTCAACAGTGTACTTTTTCAGGGCCTCTGACCCGAGATGTGTACGTTGACCGAAGGCATTATTGTCCGTTTAACTCTCGTGGTGCGTTCAACGGTTAACGCCCGACTATAATTTTTAATATTCTACGGTTTACGGATCAGAATGTTATAATAAAATTTATAGAGTAGGTAGGCTATGAATGCTTGTGCTTGTTTTTCAGGTTTTATCCTAGTATCAATGTCATTTTATTGACAACATTACCATAACAACAACTCATAACACGCTCTAGGGTGTTATTTGGTATATAACAACCCTGAAAGCAGGATTTTTATGATAATAACATACTAGTCGGACGTTAAATTTAAAAACATTTGTTCAGTGATTTTGGTGCAGAATTTAATTATCTGTAACTTTTTTTAAATCCATAGCTTTCTCAAAGAATGAGCAATAATTATAAAATTTAGATTCTAGAGGATATAGGTACCAAAAGTGCAAAAATATATTAATTGGGAAGTATTGCGCATGAAAAAACTGATTTCCCATGTTAAACGTCTATGGCCCGCTTTTTAATTAAAAACCTGGTATATTGATTTGTTGCAAACTGCAAAAATTCAACAACTATTATATTTATAGGGTTAAAAACAATTCACACAGTCGCGATCACAACCTATTAATAAACTATAATTCCAATCACTAATTTGTATCAATTTTACGTAATACCAGCTTTATTTCAACATACTAGCGAAACAGTTCAGAACCACTCGACGCTTGCGTAGTATTTAAGTAGCGTTCCAACCAAAATCAAATTGCACTTTTGTCTGATAGTCGGATGTTCCAATTCCAACAATCTTCGGACCAAGAGCAAATCAGTTTGGTGCTTTTCAAAACAGTCAGCGGACTGTATCATAGTCTGAACATGCATAGTAAAAAAGTCTGATGTGGCCGGCACATTACATTCCGTCAGTTATATGTATTTTCTACAAATTCCATACAGAAAGTTCCTTGCAAAAGATTCTAAATTTCTTGTACATTACCTTTCGACAGTTGTATTTATTTTATGCAAATTCCATACAGAAAGTTTCGAGCAAAAGATCCCATATTTCGAGTAAAATTATAACACAAATATACTACGAAAATGTCAATTGCACTTGACACTGACATCTTTCAATCATAATTTTCTTAATATAGTAGCTGTTTCTATCATAACTGGCTAATTTTGGATAAAATAATTAAAAAGAAAAATAAACAGAATGTAACAAAATTAATTTACAATTCAACAAATAAAGATAACATAAATAAACCTTGGTACCCTATAAACCATGTACAAACCATTTCAGAAAATGTAAAATTTAAACTGAACAAGTTAAATCTTAGAATAATCTCTGTAAATAAGAACAACTTAGGTAGAATGTTAGTAAACAATAAAGAAAAAATAGATAAAAAGGATTTAACAGGTGTATACAAAATTTCTTGCAATGACTGTGACGCAATTTACATTGGGCAAAGCGGTAGAAACTTTAGTTGTAGGATAAAAGAACATATGAAAGCTATTAAGGACAATAAAAATAATACAGGCTTTTCCACCCATTGTGTTGATAATAAACATAAATACGATGGTAACTTTGAAGTTCTACACGTACAACAGAAAGGTTATAAACTAAACGCATTGGAAAACCTGGAAATCCAGAAAGCGGTCAATACAAACGAGAATATAGTAAACGAACAAATAGATCTAAGCGCCTCCCCGTTGTTAAACATTGTATTCCCCCATAGAGATAGTTAGTATTTAAGAATGCACATTTTGTAAATTTGTAATAGTTAACCTGATGATGACCGCAAGGTCGAAACGATCGTCGAACAATTAATAAACTGTGAAACTTAACCAAGTGTTTTATTTTTAACCTTAATTCATATAATAATCAATATGTTTCATCAAGTGCCTACCACTCAATCTCTACAAATTAAAAACTAAAATGTTACAATTTCACTTGATGATAAATAGATTTATTATTTAATGCAAAATTTATAAAACTTTCATTTTTATAATAGAATTAAGTGAAGAATGTGATATTCAATTGTCACAATCAAGTTTTATGATTTGAAGCAGCACGCAGCATATTCATAAATTATCTTTAATATCATCTGTCATTTTTCAAAATTGTTTATTCCAGCCTAAAATCACTGAATCAAAGTGAACAGTCCACGATCTTTTCCAAAAAAAAACCTGAACAGACAAAAATAGTTCCTAACTGGTCTGCGTCGACGCATGCGCCATATTATAATTTTGAACCGGTACAGAATTAGTTTAAAATAGCTTGTTTGTTAGAACAACGTCCCCATGTAAAACAATATGTATTTACTCCTGCTTTATTTGAATGTTATTCATTTGCCAATAGTTAAACAAGGGCATTACTGGCCATGCAATAATTCGAGCAATAAATGTGGAAATTCTTTGTCAAGCAAAGTAGAAGAATTTGATATAAAATGGAATATACATTTTGTTGGAGATGTTGAAGAAGATCAATAAGTAAAGTTACATATAGAGCCGTATTGAAAGCGATTTGGGTACTGTATTGTGATATTCCACTCAGTTGGTTTCATATAATAGAATTTTCCTTTGCATGATGGATTTCTCTCCGAGTCGATCTTTTCGATATTTCGTCTTTCTTTTCATTCATATCTGCTCTTTGCCTTACTGTATCTTTTGTGAAGATCGACTATCCATTTTCCAACCCAGTTAATAAATTTGATGAAATTTTATTCAAAATAATATAATAATGAAGTTTTAGTATATTATCCATCGTTTAAATAACTGCAAATTAATATGAATACTAAAATGTACAAGAAACAAAAAATAATTATTAGGATTGCTCAAATAAGATGTTACTAAAGTAATGAATATAAGGAAAAAGTTTCTAGAGCACGGTCAGACAGAAAGAACAATTGGAAAAACAGAATTTCATCATAATAAGCTGTGGTAGCGGTGGTCGTGAAAATGAACGATTCACACATTCAGCAATCACTCATGCCTTGGAAAACAAAAGACCTCGTCAATTCAGTGCACGTAATTCACTATCGTTTATCAACTTCAAATTTCTCTCGTAAAATTAATGTTTCTCGAAAATAATACCTACAGAGAAAATCTACTTTTATAGTGTATAAAACATAAGTCGCATACTCCTCCAAAATTCAGAAAAATTTTATTTAAGAAAATTACTTTCGTAATAATTAGTTTTACAGTCAAATATAAAGGTGTCCCAAAAAAACTCGTAGGGAACGTATTTTTGGGACACCGGTATAGTGTAATAATAATAATAATAATAATAATAATAATAATAATAATAATAATAATAATAATAATAATAATAAAAATATATACATAAAGAGTGTTTTTTTTATGAGATTGGTAACTCGGAAACTGTATTTGCTAGCTACGACTTCGTTGTAATGGAACAAACGTTGCCATATTAGACCATTTTAGTGATGTGTTTGTTTTTTTAATATGCATAGGTCACTAAATAATGGTGAAGAATTGATTTTGGTTATTTTTTCTTTTTCAAATAACTCCTAAACTATCAGTTATCCAGAAAAATGTTTCAAATGAAAATGTTACAATATTATATTGTCTGTGTGGCGTACAAACATATTTTTTGTACTAGTAAATTTTCAAGATATAGCACAAACTATAATTTTTTAAATGGAATACATATGTATATATATATATATATATATATATATATATATATATATATATATACCGGGCGTGTCTTAGGCCAACCGAGACATGGGGGATTAATATGGAAAATCAGTTAATTATGAATAGTATCTCCTCAGTGCAAGATATTTAGTTGAAATTCTGTATGCTTATCTAAGGATACTAATTCTATGGATTACATTTCAAATCAGTCAATTTACATGTGTAATATTAGAAGATATTAAGAAAAATTGTAGAATTTCCAGGTGTTCAATGCTATTTAGTTTTAGTACTTTCTTCAAATTTTCTGAATTCATGCCACTACATTTTCGCGCCTTTTTCTTGAGGTTATCGAATTTTCTCTTTATTTATTAGGAAGTTCTAGGAGGGTTTGAATTGTTTTTTTAATTTATGTTGACCATGCTTTTACCTTTAAATGAAACATAATAATAACAGTATTTGGTTATAAACAAGGAGAAAAATTTATTACAATAATCAAAACATTGATATAATAAAAGTGCATTATATTTACTACTTACTTCCAATAAAATTAATATTATACCATGATTTAAACTTATTTGTAATTATTTAAGTAATTCATCGATATTAATACAACAGTATCTGTAATATAATTTGTAATTGATTCATAAATAAAAAACTGTAAAATATTTAGCTTCATGGAGATTTGAACTCCAACTCTCAAACGATCTTTCATTCCACAGGCAGCTATGCTAACCATTCAGCTACAATGACAACAAAAAATCTCTTGATATTACGTAATAAAATATTTATTGACATATTTAAAATTTTCTTTGATTTGTGCAATGATGATAAGGTAATTTATATTTAAAAACGTATACGAGGTAATGTACTATTATCATGTTCAATAGCATGGCTTAATTTTCCGCCGGACACTTTTTATTTAAAAAAAAACTGTTTTCCTATGTTAAACGCCTATGTCACGGTTTGCTTAAGACACACGGTATATACAGGATGTTAAGTAAGTAATGTGCAATAGTTCAAGATATGATAAAAAGAAATGAAAGAAGATGTAATCTGAAATCTATTCTGAAAAATCTCTCAAGTTGAAAAGTTGTAGGACTATAAAGCCGACCAATTACGAACCAGCTTCTTAACAAATTAAAATCTAAAAATCAAGTAGTTGCAAAAAAATGTTGGTTGTCATAAATGTCAAATTTTCAATACCTAGCGTAGTATGTACTTCACTAGTCAAGAATACACCGACATGCATATGGTTTACGGTTTACAGGCGCCAAAGTGTCTTACGTATGTTTAACATCTGATTTCAATCCTTCAAAAATGACAAGTGTTGTTTTCACTCAAACTATTGTGATTTTTAAATAATTCTTTATTCATATCAATAATTCTTATTGGTCCATCTTGAACTGCTTTTACCGCTGCACATTAGAAAAGAAATTATTGAAGATTATGATACATTGCAACCTTGTTTAATAAGTAGTAACGTATGGCACATTAATTACATAACCGCTGTCACTTTAAGTGGTACACTATTGCTAACTCGAGAACTATAAGACTTACAAGGTCGATTAAATTAGCAAACAATTTGTATTTTACTAGAACATTTTAATGAGCGTATTGTTTTTTCAACCACTAGTTTTAATAATAATTTTTTTTCATATGAGTTTTTCGCAAGAACAGTTTGTAATACCTAATCGCACTGATATTAATAACAAACAGTTTTATTTATTGGCTAATGCAAACTACTATGCATTATTTCAATTGTTTCTTATTATTAAAAAATCTGGTGTGGCCAACATAATACCTCCCGCCATTTACAACCCGAGTAACAAAAAAGATTAAGTTAATCCTTATTTTTAGATAAGCGAATTTTACTCTAATTTTGACAGTATATTTCTTAAAATATAGTCTAATCTAATCCAAGTAACTACCTTTTTTTTAAACACCTTAACAGGATTAAATCCCAATTACACAGTAGGTTCACATTCACACTCATCCATGCCTTAGTGGGATTCGAACCCAGAGCCCCGAGCGCATTCATGACTTATGAGGCGTTGCTCTAAACATTGAGCCAACGGAGATATAATAAACTGGAGTTTAAATTTTAAATACCGGGATAGAATAGAAATCACTAATTCAAAAATAAGGAATAGCTTAAACATTTTTGTGAATCGTTAATTTTTATTAATCTGAATACATACCTACTTATATATATATATATATATATATATATATATATATATATATATATATATATATATATATATATATTTACTTATGCAGGAAACTGTATTGAATCCTTTTCTATCGTTCTATTTACCTTTTTCTTTTTTTTAAATTTACTAATATTAATTTAATTTTAGTTCTTTGATAGTGACATTTATCTGTCAGTTGCATACATTTAAATAACTGCGTTTTGTTTGTTTAAAGCGTAGACTCTGGGATTCAAATTATAGATAATTTTATAAATTTATCCATAAAATATATAGAAGAAGTATTAATGCAAATCTATAGAACATTTAATAAACATTAATTTTTATAATAACATTAATCTCGAAAAAATAATATTTTAAGGTATTTTTCGAAGAAAAACTATTTTGAGCTTCTAGTAAAGTGCCATTTCCGGTTATCCGATTTTCACCAAAATCTAATGGGCTCTTTCCATTACAGAAAAAGTTCGAAATACAAGGTTTCAAAGTTGTCTGAATTATAGTATTTGAGTTAGAGTGAACGATCCACACACACATACACACAGACATCATCGTGAAAATGTTAAAATTGGATTCTAGAGACCTTAAAACTTGGTCATTTACCAAAATCTCGATATACGATTTTTAGCACGATCCCAATACCTCCCTTAGTAGCGCATGGAAACACAGTAAGCTGCGCGCGCATCACTGCAATACCAAGGTCAACAAAATATTATAAATATTATTAAAATTCAATAATATACCATTCTATACTCATTTCAGTCATACTCTCAACGTATATTACTCGTTCAAAGAATAGTTGAATAATGAGAAATCAACAATTGATTCATTAACCATTAACCTTACCAAAGAAGCGCCAAATATGAAAAGGAAAATCATTATAATATAAATTCTAAAGAACAATTGTTTATAACTTTGTTAATGTAATATGTCTGTTGTTTTTATATTTTAAATTCATTACCCATATACATGTGCTAATATTTGTACAGTATAAACTAAACAATATCCCTTCAGGATAATCAGGATAATATGAAAACATGCAATGACTGCATTTTTATAAAAACAATTAAACAATTGGTAAATAAAAGAAGTTTCGTTCTTAATTTTTTGCAATTATTATCCTTATGTGTCTGACAATATCTGAGTAGTATTAATTTAGCCAAAATCCGTTCAGGATAAAAAAAACAGAAAAATTTACATTTTTATATAAACAATTGTTTATAACTTGGTTAATAAAAGATGTCTGTTCTTCAGTTTTTAAAGCAATTATCCTTATATATCTGGCAACATCTACGCAGTGTCAATTTTGCCAACATCATTTTAGGACTATCAGGATAATAAAAAGACTAGAAAAATTAGCATTTTTATAGGAACAATTGTATATAACTTGGTCAATAAAAGATGTCTGTTTTTCATTTTTTATAGCAATTATCCTTATGTATCTGACAATATCCGAGCAGTATTAAAATCGCTTTAAGACTGTTAAAATAATAAAAAACTAGAAAAATTTGCATTTTTTATAGAAACAATTGTATATAACTTGGTTATTAAAAGATGTGTGTTCTTAGGTTTATAGCAATTATCCTTATGTGTCTGACAACATCCGAGCAGTATCAAATTTGCCAAAATTCTTTCAGGACTGTTAGGATAATAACAAAACTAGAAAAATTTGCATATTTATAGATACAATTGTTTATAACTTCGTTAATAAAAGATGTCTATTCTTTATTTTTTATAGCAATTATCGTTTTGTATTTTACAATATCCGAGTACTATCAAATTTGCCAGAACCCCTTCAGGACTGTGAGCATACCAAAAAAACCAAAAAAATAGCATTTTTATAGAAATAGTTGTTTATAACTTGGTTAATATAATATGTCTGTGCTTAATTTTTCATAGAAATTATCCTTATGTATCTGACAACATCCGTGCCGTATAAATTTTCCTAAAATCTTTTCAAGACTGTCAGGATATTAAGAAAACTAGAAAAATTTGCATTTTTTATAGAAACAAATGTTATAAACAATAACTGTTAATATAAGATGCCTGTTCTTTTTATATTTTAAATCATTACCCATTTACATGTGCCAATATTTATACAGTATAAATTTTGACAATATCCCTTCAGGATAATCAGGATAATATAAAATAGCAAATATTTCAATCTTTTTATTATCTGATAGTCCTGAAGGAACATTGGCAAAATTGACACTGCGCAGATGTTGTCAGATACATAAGGATAATTGCTATAAATAATGAAAAACAGACATTTTTTATTAACCAAGTTTATATAGAATTGTTTCTATAAAAATGCAAATTTTTCTGTTTTTTATTATCCTAGTTGTCCTAAAGGGATTTTGGCAAAATTGATACTACTCAAATATTGTCAGATACAAAAGGATAATTATTACAAAAAATGAAGAACAAACATCTTTTATTAACCAAGTTTAAACAATTGTTTTTATAAAAATGCAGTAATTGCATGTTTTCGTATTATCCTGATTATCCTGAAGGGATATTGTCAAAATTCATACTGTATAAATATTGGCACATGTATGTGGGTAACGAATTTAAATTATATAAAGAAACGACATCTTATATTAACAAAGTTATGAACAATTGTTCTTTGAAATTTATATTATAATGTTTTTCAATTTCATATTTGGCGCTTCTTTTGTTAAGGTCAATGTTCAATGAATCAATTATACTTTGATATACCCTTTTAAACATTGTTTTCACATTATTTAACAATAATTTTGAACAGAGTAATGATATGAGTTGAGAGTATGACTGAAATGAGTATAGAATGGTATATTATTGAATTTTAATAATATTTAACATTTGACCTTGGTATTACAATGATGCGCGCGCAACTTACTGTGTTTATATGCGCTACTATCTCAAATCGTCTGCCAATTTCACCGTCATTAATAAAAACATCATTTCAAAATTGTGAAAAACTCCGAAATTATTGGTTTTAGGCATAGGATGATACTCTTAATAACATAGAAAGATAACATAAAAAGAAACAACTAAATAATAATATATAAGGTGTTTCATTTGAAAATTTGATGTAATTTTTCTAGTAGGTATTCAAAAGAGTTAGGTAAAATTTCGGAAAAGAATATATTCTAATTCACAGTGTGAACAGAACTAAGCTTACTTAAATATTTATTTGTGTAGGATTGAAACTGCTCTGAAAATACATCTCTCTGGCATATTTTTCACGCTGAAAGTGACTCTATGCAGCACTAGTCTGCTCCGCCTATTTTAACAATGAATTTTACTTATGAATGTTGTACACAATATTGTTTTGTTGTAGTCGTAGATACGCATCACAAATACAAAAATGATAATAAACGTCAAATTATTAAAAAAATAATACCCTTTTATCTTGCAGGAATAGAAAAATAGTAATTTACGTTATAAGTCCGGTAAATGAGTTTTTACAGTACGAATAAGAAGTTTGCAGGAATTTCGAAATGTACACCATCAACATCATTTAACTGACGTATGACGTACAACATTTTATTTCATACTTGTGTCGCATTTTTGGACGAAATTTTACAATAATGCATCTTTTCTTTCGTTTTTAAAAAATCACGTCGCGTGGTCTTAATAAAAATTAAACAGTAATGACAGCAACCAATTTTGTTATCTTTTTGATATTTTTAATATTTTTCAAAATTGAGTATAAAAATCTGATGTGGCCAGCACATGACCTTCCGTCAGTTATATGAGGTATTTACGAAAATTCTACCGGTGAACTGTTACCGGTAAACAGATTTTTAACAGGTTATAGCTACCGGAATCGATATTTTAAGAACTCAAGTGGTAAACAGGGTAGATCTATAACCTATGAAAAAATTTGAAAAATTAAAACAGGGTAGAAATTTCACGTAGTTAACAAACTGAGCAGAGTCCTACTTTGAACAAATTTCCACTTTTAAGCGCGCGCTTCGCTTTGTATCACTACCTTTTTTTGAGATTAGACTCTTCATGAATCTGGTAGATACTGAACAATTTTCGAACACGGTAACTTTTTACCACTCGTGTTTTTGAACACAGTCTGTAGATGCGGTATCTACCGGCAGAATTTTCGTAAATGCGTACATATTTTCTATAAAATCCATACAGAACGTTCCTTGCAAAAGATTATAAATTTCACATATGTACACTACCTTTCGACAATTGTATGTATTTTATACAAATTCCATACAGAAAGTTTCGAGCAAAAAGGTCCTATATTTTGAGTAAAATTATATGACAAATATACAACGAATATGTCAATTGCACTTGACACTGACATCTTTCAATCAGAATTTTCTTAATATAGTAGCTGTTTCTAGCATAGCTGGCTAATTTATGATATTTAATTTCTTTATAATTTTATAACTCTATATCCATTTAATATGAAGTATAAAATGCAGTCAAATCGTATAGAGAATACAATGTTCTTTAATATTTATAATAACATTAAATGTGAAAAAATGATATTTAACATCGTTTTTTCAAGAAAAACTGTTAAAATCTTCAAATGAGGGTACTCCCGGTTGACCAATTATAACCAAAATCTAATCAGCTCTTCATATGGATGCAACGAAGAGGAATACGAAAGAATTATAATTTTTGGAAGTGTAGTATTAGAGTTATCGTAGACGAAAATTTTGTTACACACACACACACACACACACACACACACACACACACACACACACACACACATCCACACATACACACACACACACATACAGACATCATCGTAAAATAGTAAAATCGTATTCTAGGGACCTTAAAACGTGCTTATTCATTAAAAACTCACCACCGAATTTTTTGACCAAAGACAATACCTTCCTTACCCAAAGGTGACGGAAGGTAAAAGACGATAGTTCCGATCAAATCCTATTAAAATCTTCAGAAACAAGCGAAAAATTGATACTGAAAAATCTGTTGAAAGATATAAGAACGAATATTGGCTTTTGTGGTATGGAGAAAAGAAAATATTTTTGCAAACATATATTATATCTGGTACGTTAATGTTTATTATGTTCAGTTTTTCTCTTTATAGAATTTTTTTAATTTTCCAGTCGAAGAAAATTTGTATTTATGGTTAAAATACTCCGTGGGTCTATGCTCCTGATGAACAAAATATAGATAATTCTCATATTTATTGGGAAATAAATTGTTTCATTGAAAATGAATGTTATTAGGTTATTACAAATAAAATATTCTAGTTCATTTTGAATTTCATCATAAATTATATGTATTTGACAGTTCAATAAGAAGTAGACTGCTGAGTAACAATACAGTACCGTAAAGAATATTACTACTGTAAAACCTCATTTATCGGACTGAAGTCACTCCTGTAAACAATGGAAATGCGAGACAGTATGAAATAAATAGTATGTATAATACGTGTTGAAAGTCCTTTGTCAAACACAAACGATTGTATCCTGCGCGTTTGGTTCGACGAAAAAACACTTTCAGCGTTTGATATACAAATACCTATTGCAGACTGTAACTATTAGCAACGGTATGCAAAGGAGCTTTCGTCTGCAATTATTCACTTTCTGTATGCAAATTTCATTCGAAAGGCTTACTGTTTTATCGATTGTAGAAAAAGAATATTTCGCTAAAAATTGTTCCATCACAAATATGTGAACAGGAGCAGAAAACATTTTTGTTTTAAGTTTCTATAGCAATTTGGAATACATTGAAATAAGTTTTATTTTATTATAAGTAGGTACCGATTTCCATGGTTTTAAAACTGAATTAATTTTGATTTTGTTATTCTTATATGCAAAGTGAGTGCGCGCTCTTCGGAATCTGACAACATAAAACGGGCAATAAAAAAATCTGAATTAATGTGCCTCTAATCTTTACCTAAACTTGTTTACATATCAATCTCTAGCGAAATAAATATCTTATAAGAAAATACAATAGATACACTGTTAGTTGATATTCCCATCATCAATCGTAAGCATCTGTTTCAAATCGCCTGGGGCGAAAAGGAACTAATGACTTAGTGTCAAAACTGACAGCATTAAAATATAACCAAAACTCTGTGATTTATTTATTCGATTCCAACAAAGTACAAACAAGAATATAACAAAAGTGTAAAATATAGTCATCCACAGATGTTTCTTCATATATCCGTAACTTGTTTCAGCACTCGCGTTAACTGATTTCCGTGGGTAGAACCAGACTACCTTCGTCGAAGGCAAGCCCATACTGGAACGATCCCTTTGAATTATATTCTACTTCTCGGCAAAGTAATGATATAATTACTGAGTTTACATGCAGTTTTGAAACCGTTTTTAAAACGTTTTTAGTTTTGAAAACGCCATGTATACAGTGTCAAAACGGTTTTGAATTATCTCAAACCAAAACTAAAATTCATGGGTTGGACTTGAAAACTAGTTTCAAAACTACTTATGTAAACACTCAAAATTCAGTTTCGATACTGCGCATGCGTACAGAGCATAACGTTACTGTCGCTTTGTGTTACTAACCTTCAAATATACTGACAGTTGTATAGTTTTAGTGCGTAGTGGTTTAATGTATAAAAAATAATTGGAATAATAGCAAAATGAAGTATTTGGAGTCAGGAGGCTCTGTCACTTACATCAGCTAAATGCGCATGCGCCGATACTGATTTCAAATCAATTTTTAAACTTGTTTTGAAAATTGCATGTAAACAGTTTTGCATAATTTTGACTGAAAACTGAAACCATTTTCAAAACTGCATGTAAACGTAGTAAATATATACTAGCTACGATCCTAGTGTAAAAACTTATTAAATGGTTAAGTTGTAAAAATAGTATAAACATTTATTTAGGAATAATAAACCAATTGAAATATTATGATATATGTATAATGGATGATATATGCCTGTTTTCTTTGTCTAAAAGCAAAGCATTGCAATAATTTTTGGCAATTTTAGAAACGTATACCTATAATTTTATTTTATTGATATATTTACTTTATTGGTGACATAGTCACGTACTTTCTAGAACTATGTTATAAAACTTGTGCACTTATTAGGCGCGCGCTGGTCCAAAGTTCTAATAATTGGAGAATCCGGTATAAAAGTGACATACTTATAGTTTAAGTTTTTTTGGATTATCCTTTAAAAACATGCGTTCTTGTACGATATGCACAAATGTAAGTAATTTTTATAGTTTACCAAAAGATGCATTGGTTCGTATGGATTTGAGTGTATAATTGTATTTAGGTCAGAAACGCAATAAGAGTTTTTTATTCAGGTAACAGGGTTAAATATGGTTAACCGCACGTAACCGGTGTAAATAAAATATGCTTGGTTACTACAGATGTTTCTGTCAAATTAATGATTTGACATTTGTCAAATATTTATCTTGCTCATAGCGTGATAAATTGAATTTAAAGCGTATTAATGTAATATAAAATACATTAACAAAAAATGTGACAATTCCATTTTTATTTTTACTGAAAATTGACCAACTGTTAAAATATCAGCTCTTTGACAGCTAGACAAGGACAGCAATAGTACATACCGCGGTTACACGTTTGACGTAACCGGTATGGTGAATAAAATGCGGATAGCATGTAACCGGGGGTAACCGCTCTGAATAAAAAACGCTAAAGCTTCATTCACAGCTACTTTTTTAATGCATAACGATAATACATAAGGCTAATAGATAATGCGTAACGAAGTTTGTTATATGGCAACGTACAGGACCATTCACAGCTAGTTTTAATATTAACGCATAATGCATAAACACAATGCATAGCAACAAATGTTTGCAAACTCAAAACTTTAATAAATTACGCATTATGCATTAAGTAAATTTGTGACAGCTGTCAAAATAAATTTGCGAGAAATCTTAAAATCTTCAATTTCGAAGAAAACAAAGAGCTGCATCTAGTGCTACATTTGTAATACCATGTGCTCAAACAAAATTAAACAAGGAAATACGCTTCGGTAATCCTCTCCTGCCATGATAAGCTTCAATTTTGACAGGTAATTTGAATAAACACAGATGTCAACTATCAGTTAAATTTTGTTGCAGAAAATGCTGTTTTTCTTAACCTTACACATTAACACTATGTATTAAAGTTATGTCTTATGCATATACTTGATCGAGTTACAAAATTTAAAGATTTGGGAGTTATATTTGATGTTAAGCTCTCTTTCAATGCGCATATAAATTACACTGGAAGGTCTGCCTACAAAAATCTAGGCTTCATAATTCGCAATAGTCTTTCCTTTCTTAGGTTAAGAACTTTAAAAATGTTATATTTTTCATTCGTGCGTTCAAAATTGGAATACTGCTTACAAATATGGAATCCGCCATATAATATATATAGCAACAGCATTGAAAGGATACAAAAAAATTTGTAAGGTACTGTTATTATAAAACATACGGTGTTTATCCTACTCATGATATGTCATACAGTAACTTACTATCCATTTTCAACATGGTGTCATTAGAAAATAGAAGAAACATGCAATCTTCGATCTACTTATATAAATTAGTCAACAATATTATAGACGATCCTATTTGTTTTGCTAGTATTCCATTTTCTGTTCCGCGCCTATCTTCTAGAAATAGATATACATTTCAATGCTCACTTGTAAGAACTAACTACGATGCAAGATCGCCCATCAGACAATTATGCTATATTTTTAATAACATTAATATAGATATTGATATTTATCACGTATCACTTAGACATTTCATGCGAGCATTATTAAATATGTATATTTTGAATTGATTTTCATTTTTGAAAATTATGTTGTGTAAATAATTATTCTTGTCTGTTGAAACATTGTATTGTAACTGTTATGTATTCGTTGCGCATCCACCCCGTAATTGGGATTTCGATCCTGTGGGATGGATGGGATATTAAATTAAATTAAATTATCATACGCATTAAAAAAGTAGCTGTGAATGTAGCTTAATAAAAAATTGTAACTGTCAGTGAAGTTTTTCACATGGCTATGATGCTGCCATCTAGGTTGAGCTCTGCCCGGTACCTCCTATTAAATAATGGTTTTGTATAGATACAATGAATAGAGATATTTCATCGAGGGGTGTTTCATTGGCGTAATCAGGTGTACAACCAAACGTAATGAATTATATAATCAAATAATCATTTTAATATTGAGTATTAATTGTAATGGTCCGTATTTTGAGCGCTCTTTTATAATATGGAGCACACTCCTCATAAGAAAATAATTTAAATTATGCTAAAAATCACATATCCAGACTTTAGTGAATAAGCACATTTCAAAGGTTACTAGAATACGACTTAAACGTTTTTACAATGATGTAATATGAGTGTGTGCGCGTGCATCTGCATGCGTACACGCGAGTGAGTGTGTGCGCGCGCGCTCTTGTTTTTGAGTGCGTGTGCGCAATAAAATGTGGTTACCACGAAACCATATGTAACCACTCTGAATAAAACACATCTTATATGCATATTGTGTGGTAGTGCGAGCTAGGTTTTAAAACTTAACCTTTGACGTCGAAAATGTTTAACTGACATTACTGAATGCTTTTTCTGGGATGTACAACAATTAATATTTCTTATTGCATTATTACTTTACATATATACCGTTCAGAAATACCACCAATTCAATCAATGAATATCGAACATTTAGAAGATAGATGACAATAGATTTTTTCAATCAAAGATATTGAAATAAAAATTACATGATTATTATCCAAATGAATATATTTTAAAGTACTCCGTAAATAATTATACATCTTTCACATAAGAAAGTAGCAGACAGAGCTTGGAGAGCCGATCGTATTTACAGGCATTTAATATATGTACTTACCTATTATTTAAATTAATGAAACCAAACTGTGTCAATACAAGGTACTTATTTATAAAATTGTACCGTACCTGAATATTATAAAGTAGAAAGTCGAAATCAAAAGCATGGTTAAGTATCGCTTAATTTTGTCAATTTTATTTGATAATGGTAAATCATAATTGATAATGCTATTTTTTTACGTGAAATGAGCTATAGTAAATTTAAAAACCATCCGTAATCAAAGCAATATTTCGAAAATATGTAATATTATGTAATCTATAGTGTAATATATGTAATAAGTGTAATTTAGTAAAATGATTACGAATAGTATAATATTACGTAATATGAAATCAGGTGTATATAATTTTTACTAGTGAATCACCCCTCGTATTTCATAAATTAATCATTTTGGAAAGACGTCAACGCTAGTTTACCAAATTATTCAAAATACAACTTAAGTGCTCTGTTTTTGAATAAATAGTTTTTTTTTAACGAAATAGATACAATTAAATCGACATAAAAAATGATTTTTTAGCATACATTTTTCTAGTGAGATGAAAATGACCCATTTCCAAATGAACTTACATTTTCAAACATCGAAGTCACTTTAGGTTAATATAAAATATTTTTAATTTGAGCAGCAAAAATTAAAGATAAATATAAAATTTAACTGTGTGATCCATTTCTACCATGGTCTCTGCGAGTTCCAAGAATTAGGTACGCGTTATTCACAGCGGAGATCATAGAATAGAATTACCTACATTTAGAGGGCTCTGGTGTTTACTCGTTTTCACTATATGACAAATATATACATAAGGAAAATTATGGGCGTGGTACGTGATGTGCAGCAGAGATGACTCAATAGCCATGACGGCGCTGCGACTTGAGTTGAGTAATCAACGTCCACGTGGTCGCCCAAAACAACGCTAGATGGACATAATAAAGGACGATATGAATCTGGCGAATGTCAGTCCTGAGGATGTCCAGAATAGAACCAAATGGAGGAAAGCGATAAAAGAGCAGACCCTGCCCATATGTCTTACAAAAGTTTTAAAAATAAATATTCTACTGCTTGGAAGTCGTAAGACTGTTAGATCTGTTGGTATGGATTAGCATTACTTCAATTTTAACATTAATTTTAAAGTAGGTATTAGAAAAAAAATGCATGCCAGTCTACAGTACAAACAATTTATTTATAAAGGCACACTTTAATAATGCATTATTTGTTTGCTATAACATTTTTTGTACCTACTTTCTTTATTTGAGGAAATCATTTGTTTTTGATTATAATAAACCAGAGGAATAAGATGAAAATATTTACATTAAAATTTAATTTAATTTTGCAATTTACTGAATCTTAGACAGTTTAAAATATTTTTTTCATATGATTTTTCTGGAAATAAAAAGGGTAATTCGGTCAGAAAATTTTTATTTTCGAAATTGACACGATATGACTCCGCGAAGTTAGCCAAAATAGTAGCTAAAATAAAACTATACACACTTATGTTAAATTTAACTTTAAATACTCATGTGTCAAACATGAATTAACCTAAATATCTAAAAAATATACATATTGCAAACTTTTTTTCACTGGATATCATGGGTTCACATAACATTCAACTCGATGGAGACTATGTCTAACTAATTTTTAAGTTAGTGGTAAATTGTCCAAAGATGTACATGATGTTTGTGTTGTTAAAGTATTTGACAGATCTTAATACATTTGACAGTACTGTTGTTACCACAGCTATCTCCATCGCAACAGCTAGCATTTAATTGATCTAATATCTTACAAATACTTAACATAGCTATTTATTTGTTTTTAATTTATAATTTAACGATTTGGGAAAAATTATAATGTATACTACGGCACTAAAGTATATTTTTATTACGAATATGGAAGGCGATAGCCGAGGAAAATAAATTCCATATTCGTTATAAAAAAATATGCATTAGTGCCTAGGTATACAAATAACTATTTAATGGAATTATAAATAAATCTATTAAGTGAAGAGTGAAATGCACGTTGACATTGTCCAGTTAACCGGGATAGACCATACAACGACCACATATATCCCGCTATACAGGACGACAGCAATAACAAACCGATACAGCCACAGTCCGACCAACATCCGATCAGTGCAGAGCTCAAACAGTATTCGTTTTCTATTAAAAAATATAATCGGATAACAGTGAACGCTCGCATAGTCTTCAGTGTGTTGTAGTTGTCATCTGGCAAATTGACCGTCCCGTCAAAGCGCAACATGCTACGGTATTACTCGGTAGCTGGACCGCAAGTGCATCTGTGTTGACAAATTCATTTAAAACAATAAGTTTTCTTCCTGGTAAAGCGGCCCCGCTAATAGGCATAATGTGGTCCAAGCCTAACTCTCAGACCTAATTTATTATTCAACCTCACTTTTGTCAAAGTGCTGACTACGGTGTTTAGCTTTTAAATACAAACCTTCTGTTGCTGTTGGCGAAATGTAACTGTCTGCATTAGTTGATTCCATTTTGAATATTAACCGCTTTTTGCTTGTAAAACTTTCCTGCTAAGAGTAAATATTACCACACATTTGCTTATTGGTCAAATGTTACGTAACTGCGCATTTTAAGACGGCATGGGCATGACCTATGAAACAAGCATTCAACTCGGAGTTGAGCGGCGAACGTTTGAAATACGTCTCCGTTCTGATGTGATAAAGGATAAACTCGGCGTAAAAGCAACGCTAAAGTAACGTTAACTTATCATCATATATATCCTGTATCCCAGATTTAAACGGCATAACTTCAACCATGGATTAAACACGTAAAAATAAGGTGACAAGTTCATTTGAGCAAATGTCCGTAGATGCTTAGTTTCAGAGATGTTCATGTTTTTCTCATTAGCGCAGCGCTACTTTAAATAATCAACTTCATAATGTAATATGAAACATTATCTTATTAACTTGCGACAATAATTACATTCATTATAAATGATTTGGTTATTATTTAATTTCACTACAAAATTTAGTTTATTTGCATTGGATGTCAGTGAAAATATGAAAATTATCAATGATTTCAAACACATTTACTATTTACAATAAATCAATAACGTATCATTTTTTTACAACATTTGTTGAAAATGTGCACCTGCTGCAAGCAAACAGGCACGACAACGATCTGCCACTGCACTGGTTGCTGCGTGACATTGCTCGGGAGATATGGTTTGGTAAACTTTAATAATTTTTCCGCGTAGAGTGTCCAAATTATCTATCGGTTCATCATAAACTCTTTCTTTTAGGGCACCCCAAGCAAAAAAATCTAAAGGTGTTGGATCAGGCGAACGTGCTGACCACGGTACAGGTCCTCCGCGACCAATCCACCGTTGTGGATAGTGTAAATTTAACCAGTCCCTTGGTTGTCTCCCATAATGTGCAGGGCAGCCATCCAGTTGTAGCCAAGAATTTCGTCTTACTGCTAAGCTAACTTCTTCCATTAAATCATTTAAATCATTATTTAGAAAATTGTAGAAGCTCTCTGAATTTAAACGTGGAGGTAAAAAGAAAGGACCTACTAAAGTATTTTCAATAATACCTAACCAAACATTACATTGAAATTCATATTGGAAATTATTCTCTTTAATTGCATGAGGATTTTCATGTAACCAAAGATGAGAATTTCGTTGATTTAAAATTCCACGCCGTGTAAATGTAGCTTCGTCAGTCCACAAAATGTAGGAAGGGTACTGAGGTTCATTATTTACTATATGTAAATACGAATCACAAAACTCTCTCCTTCGCCTCAAATCTTGCGGTAATAACTGTTGTACTTTTTGATAATGGTACGGATAACGTCCATCTGATTTCAACGTTCTCCACACTTCCATTCGTCTTAAATGTAATACTGCTGAAGCACGTTGAACACTTGTTGAAGGATTTTCATCAAAATGTTCTAAAATCATTTCAGTTCTTCTTTCATTTTGTAAAGGTGTAAATACACCAACAGCACGTGGCACAGCAGTAAAAGAACCTGTATCTCTAAGTCGCTGAAACGTTTTAGTGAAAACAGTCCTATGTGGCAATCTTCTGTTAGGGAATCGTCGCGAATATTCGAGACGAGCCCTATTCGCATTACCATCACAAAAACCATAAATAAATAACATATCGGCATATTCACTATTTGTGTAAGAACGAGGCATTTTGTCTAATATCACAAGCAAACTAAATTTTGTATTGAAATTAGATAACAACCAAATTATTTATAATTAATTTAATTATTATATCACAACTTAATAAGATAATATTTGATAATTTGTTATGAAGTTCATTATTTAGAGTAACGCTGCTCCAATAAGAAAAACGTGAATATCTCTGAAACAAAGCATCTACGGACATTTGCTCAAATGAACTTGTCACCTTATTTCTACGTGTTTAATCCATGGTTAAAGTTATGCCGTTTAAATCTGGGACATTCTGTATATATGTATTTCCAACTTAAGAGATTGTCATTACAGGAATGATGTATTTTATAACCTCTGAAATGTTAAGAATCAACATATTACTTTACATTACAATTGTTCAGCAGTGTTATGTGTTATGTATGGTTACCCACTAAAATCGTTTATCAATAAAATCATACATCATGAGTAAATAATATATATATATATATATATATATATATATATATATATATATATATATATATATATTAATACAAATATTATTTGTTTATTAATTTAATATAAAAAAATTTAAAACTTATTTTTCTGTATAACATGCTTGTACAAATAGACCACTGGGCGTACTTGTTAGATTTCTTTGAAGTACACCCAGAAATTATAACCAACTGATATACTCGTCTGGTAGTGGGAAAGCGGACATAAATAAATTGTGGATTGATGTAGCGACCGGGTTAAATTCTTTGGGATATGGAACAAAATCTGTGAATGAATGGAAAAATGTAGATATGCTTATTTTAGGTAACAAGAATAATACGTAAATAAATATGAATATAAACAATTCAGACTAACTGATTGGAAATCTAAGACAAAAACTAAAGCTGCGGGACTGGGGAAATATAAGAAGATGACTGGTCGTGGAGGAATGGGGAAAAGTGCAATAGAGGGATATCCTCGAGTAAGAGGAATAGGAGTAAAGAGAATCGAAGTAAATAATTTCAAATTAATATTACTACCGTTATTATTAATTGCAAAATATTTCAGTTAATACATGAAGATAAAGCAAATTCAGATAATAAAGAAAACACTCATTCATATTTAGTTTCAGAACATAAACCACCAACAACATCCAATCTCACTACCTTACATTTAACATTTTGTAATCCGCGGCCCCATTTTGCATAAAATACACATATGCCAGTATATCCTCTTATTGAAATATTACTAATTCCTCAAAGGCTGCAAAAAAATTTAATTCGGGCCTTGCTGCATTAGGATGAGAATTATAGTGCATATATGGAATTAATCTCGCCATCACATAATGAACCATAGCCTTCGTAAGCCTAAATAAGTCTTTAAAACGTGCATCACTTAGGGTAAATGGATCGCTTTGGTTTCTCATTAAATGTCTTCCAATGCTATAATTGAACATCACAGCCCTTCTTTCTTCTTCTAACATTTCGTATACAACCAATAAATGCATCGGAAGAGCCATTACTTTATTAAAATATTTACAATAGGTGCGTTCAATGAAGTAAGCAAATCTAGCAAATGCTAGGCAAGCAAGCGAGACTTGTTGCTTAGTGCGCTGAACGATTTGCTAGCTATATGACGAACTGTCATCCCCAACTGTCATCGAGAAACGTATATAGATGTCAAATATAACATTGTCTAATTGTGTACTTGTTGTATTTCTTTTCTTGGTCTGCGAACATATGGAAAATGAATTTATATATTTATTTTCAGATAGTGGGATTAATTTGGAAGCAGCTATATTGACTATAACAAAATATTTTAAATTTAATAATGTTATAAACATCCATCACAGAACTCTCAAAGCCTTTTTTACATGTGGTTGATAGACACACACCATATAAAGAAATAGAAACAGTTCAAGTTAACTTCATGTATGTAAAATTTGTATTTCCCGCCATTATATTTGACACTTAGCAAGACAAGCGAGAAAATTGTGGCTTGGATTGCTTGCGAGCAAATCAAGCAAATGCTAGGCTAGCAAAGTCGTTCAACAAATTTTACTTCCGGTTGCTTGTTTTGCTTGGCTTATTGAACGTACCTATTATCTGATAATAAACATTACAATTAAGAAATTTACTTTCTATAACTGTAAATAACAACACGCTGTGTTCACAGAAATCTATATAATGTACTTCTTTACTTCACAATAATTACCTACAAGTACAGAATTCACAAAAATTGACAATGTAATTACTATTTATTTATTTGAAATGTCAAAATATTTGTCAATTTTTACAAAACAGATAATACAAAAACCGAAAGTAGCCGAATTACTTTTCTATTCTACAAAACGATACGGCGCGATACCAAATTTCATTTCTATCGCGTTTTCTTTCTATCGCTTTGTTTCTATAACTCCAAACGGCGCGATCCCACTGCTGAGCTGTGTTGTTCATCAAAGTGTCGATGCTCTTTTGCCTGAAGATTTGCATCATCCCGCCTTATTAGTTCATTATGAAGTCTGTAATAATTTTAAAGAACTTAAATGTAAACCAGTATGTGTATCAATATCATAAAGGCAACTACGATTTACTTTATGATTTAATTCAAAATGCTAATTTAGAGCTGTAACGGATTGCACTGATGTTAATTTGGCTGTAGAAAGTTTTTATGGTATACTTTGATATATTTGTTAAATGCATTCCGAAGACTCGAAATAGGAATAGTAATTATACATACCCATGTTGGTTTAATGCGGAATTAATTAACTTAATTAAAATTAAGGATCTTATCACAAACTTTATAGAAAATATAAAACAATTTACTATTACGACAAATTTAAAGACACAAGGAAAAAGGTAAAAGTTGCTTCAAAAAATGTACACAGTATTTATTTAAGGAATATAGAATAAGATCTTTCAGTATACCCGAATAATTTCTGGTCTCATGTAAATAGTAAAAGAAACTGAAATAGTATAATATTCACTTTAAATGATGGCGATAAAACGTACACTGGTGGGGAAGAAATTGCTGAACCTTTTGCTAAGTATTTTAAAAGTGTATATCCACGAAACAAACCAGAAAATATTTCTACTTCTGACACTAATCAATGCGAGTACAACATGCAAATATGTATTAATTTAATAACATAGAAAAACATTTTAGAAGCGACTAACAAAAAATTTCTAAATCTACTGGTGAAGATAATATTATGTCTATATTTATAATTAAAATTTGCTCAAATGCATTGATACATCCACTTCTTTATATATTTACTGGCTTATTCTGTAAAAATATCGTTATATAACAACTATCGTTATTTATAAATGTAACGATGTGATCCTGAACGACATTCTGTAAAAATCGTATTCACTAAGTATTATCGTTATAAACGTCCTCATACCGTTTGTCACAACGACTTCAGCCAATTTTTTTGGAAAAGTTAGTAGCTATTATTGAAAATTAAACTGTCATTGTAATGTCATTCTGCAAAAAAATTGACATTATTATTTTAATTATTACTTCTTTATTCAGTAAAGAATATTTGTAAAAAACGATTGTCAAATGGATTATTATCCCATAAAAGATTTTCACGACCACAAACATTTCATCTAAAATGTAATTATGGTTGTTAATTATATATTTGATGTATGAATAAATGTTTAGTTACCTGTTTTCCATTTCTTCTTGCACAAATATTATTAATAAATTAATTAACCCTTCCATTTGCTAACATTTGACATTGTCGGACTGAATAACGACAAGTGAATCCTTATCGTTCAAGAACTACTTAAAATAACGACTATACGATTTCAATATAACGACAATGGTTTTACAGAATACGCTTTTTGAAAATTATCGTTATTTAACAACTTTTTCATCATAACGATACGTTATGGTATAACGACATTCTTACAGAATAAGCCAGTTAATCAAACAATAAAATCTATGTCGTTTCCAAATTTATGAAAGGAGGCTAAAATCAGCCCCATATTTAAATCAAGTGACAAAAATTTACTTAATAATTACAGACCAATTTCATGTCTTAATTCGTTCTCTAAAATTTTCGAATACATTTTATTTAGTAACATACAATATCGAACTATGAATTATTTCACTCCACTACAGTCTGGATTTGTTCGAAACAGATTAACAATTACGAATTTACTTAACTTTTCTTTATATGTTAGTGATGCTCTTGAGAACCATCAGCAAGTAGACGTTATATACATGGACTTCTCAAAGGCGTTTGACACTGTTTCTCATCCAATATTAATAGGGAAATTACAAACATTGGCTTTTCTACAAATTTGCTTACATTAATCTTATCTTACTTACATAACTGAACACAATATGTTAAAATCAATGGATTCTGTTCAATTTCCTTTATAGCATATTTGGGAGTTCCTTAACTCTCTGTCTTATGGTCTTTGCTATTTATACATTTTATTAACGATATAACTTTGTCCGTAGGTAAAATATTCGAAATGTCCACTTTTTGCGGACGATTTCAAAGTGCTTCACTGTATATCGTCTACTGCTGATTGTATCAAATTACAGTCTGATATTAACAAAGTTCGTTAAAAAATAAATTGTATATCAATATCCCTAGTTACATGTCTGTCACAGCGATAATAAAAAACAAAGAAATTATCATTTTATTTATATTCGTTATTAAGAGATTTTTTTCTTTATTTGACATTGACAGTTAATTTTGAGTATAAAAATGTGCGATAATCGTTGAATTGATATTAACAATGATGAAAATAATAAGCCCAATTGTCAAATCAACCATGTTTTAATACAATATATTAAAAGTTAGGTGAGCAGCACACACAATGTGTCACAAAATTTCATTATATTCGCTCATTAAATATAAGCTCCTGATATGATTAATAATCGAAGATATTGCTCGTGAAACCTAAGTAGCACATTTCACTCGTCCTTCGGACTCGTGATATCTGCAATTCAGTTTCACTCGAGAATATCATCGATAATAATCATATCACTTATTATATTACGTATGAAAATAAATGTCAGGTTATGAGTATTACTCGCAAAAAGAGTCTGTTGAATTTTAACTGCAATATTAACGATGCATCTCTGCATCGAGTAACCAGAGTAAAAGATTTGGGGATATTGTTTAAAAACAATTTTATATTTAATTTACATATTGAAAAGATGTTATCTGAGGTCTCCAAAAGTATGGGTTTTATACTGTGTATCATATAACTATCATAATAAGAATATTTTACAATCTCTGTTTTCTGCAATTGTATGCAGCAAACTCGAATATGGTTGCATAATTTGGAATCCATGCTGTGTGTATCAAATACAATTAATAGAAAATTTTCAAAAAAGATTTACTAAAACATCTTACTGCAAAGTAAATCATGGATGGCCAAATTTGAATTATTACTTTAGAATCGCTACAAAGTCCTCACTCATGTCATCAAATACTGTTTTTGTACAAAATTATAAACAACTTAGTTCATGACAATATTCTCTTAGCAAGCTGAAATTTCTATTTAAATCCATGCAATGTTCAAAATACATCAACATTTTTATGTAAGTTTGCTAGAACTGTTTCAAGTTATAATTCACCTCTTAATTCAATATGTCATGTATTTAACTTTGCAAGCGCTGAATTAGATTTTTCGGACAATCTGTATACATTTAAAAACAAAATTTATTCATATATTATTAATTTGTAATATTATAATGGCTTATCTCAGATTTTGTGTCTTTCTTGCTGTTTAATTATTTTTCTTTGTTTATTATTAAGTATTATATATGTTGTTTATTTAGGTATAATAATATTTATGACTCTAACATATTTACAATCTGTACCACTCTTTGTTATATTATATGCAAAATTATTCTGTAATTGGGATTTATCCTGTAGAATAATAAATAACTAATAAAATAGTGAATCAGCCAGAAATTACCAGTTTTTAATTGTTTTAGTAATTAGTTTAATAGCTTTAAAAGTGAATCGTTGTGATACATGTTCTGGTTCAATTCGTGAAATATTCAATATGTATGTCTCAGTGATAAGAGTAAATTAGTTGATTGATCAAATCCGCAGGGGTTTTCACCAAAACCCGGATATGAGCAAACTAGTTTGTAACACACACACACACACACACACACACACACACTCACACACACACACACACACACACAAACACACACACACACACACACATACACACATACACACATACACACATACACACACACACACATACACACATACACACATACACACATACACACACATACACACATACACACACACAAACGCGCGCGCACACACACACACACCCACACACACACACACACACACACACAAACACACACATTAGGAGGACGACGTGAAGGAGACATAATGACTGTCACTATTTCTTTTCGAGCCTTAAGAACACGGTATTTTATTCGATATGGTGGCACTACTTGTCAAAAATACACTTGTAATTCGTTAATAATAATAATCTTGACATATAGTTGCGCTGAATCGTAGTGATACAATCGTAGGTCGACAATTATTATAGAATAGTTTTAATAATTGTTCGAGAGTACTCTTCACCATCAGGATCTAAGCTTTTAAACGCTGGCGTTCTACCCCTACCCTGAATCAGGGGCTCTCAACATTTTGCTGGGCGTCGAACATGCCGCGCGCTTTGTAAGAATATAATCTTTTAATTAATCTAAAAGTTCCTTGATTTTTCGTATACCTATACATACATAATACATACATATTTATTTACATTTTATACACCATAATACAATAACTTCAATCCTAAATGGAAGTCTCTGAATATTAAACAGTTCCAATCAATGTTAATGGAGGACATCGTTGTCAAGTGATCTATTAACAAGCCCAGTCGTGGTACGCAGTCACCACGCGAACAACACTGTCGGGACCAGGGTGTAATTGCACAATGCGTCCTAAGCGCCACTTTAAAGTGGAAACGTTGTCTTTACGTAGCCTCACCATGGTGCACTTGGGTTGATTTTGAAGCTGCGTAAGGTAGTCGACTGACCACAGCATGAATTCGATGTGCTGCCAACGTGGAAGCCTGCCTATCTTTATGTCTAGCAGGTTTGGTTCAAGCCGGGGCTAAAGCAGAAAGGTCGTATATATCAGCTATGAAGGGGGTTAAGGGCCGCGAATTTAGAACGGTCTCAATACGTGTCAGAAATATAAACACCTCCTCATATGTTAGATTTATATTTCCTGCAACCTTATATAGATGTTTTTTCACCAATTTGATACCAGTTTCACAGACCTCTCCGAAATGAGGAGATCTCGGTGGAATGAAGCGCCAAGTGATATTTAATTTTGAGAGTTCACTATGTAGTTCTGCTGGAAATGAGTTTTTTTGCTAATTGTCTTAACTGTATCAGTTCGCGTTCTGCACCTACGAAATAAGTCGCGTTATCAGAATAAATGTTCGCAATCATACCGCGTCTTGAAATAAAGCATTCAGAAGTAACTCGGTAGTTTGACTACTTACTAACTCTAAATGTATGGCTTCAGTAGCTACGCAGACAAATAGTCTGATATTACATTTGATGGTTTTACTTCCTCTACAGGAAGCAGTTTTTAATAGTAAAGGACCAGAGTAATCAATCCCACTATTGACGAATGGTCTGGCAGGTTGAATACGTCAGATGGCAAATTACCCATATGATAATCAAAAGTCTTTGGTTTTGATCGGAAGCATTTTACACAATGAAAAACCACTATTTTACTGTCTGCTGTCCAGACACTGGCCAGTGACAATTGCGGAGAGAATTTAGCATAGTTTTAGTACCCGAGTGTAGAAGCAATCTTTGACATGTTCACGTTGGATTATAAGATTAGTAATGTGATTTTTGGATGGCAATAGAATGGAGTGTTTTTTTATAATATGAGATCGCAGAATTCCGGATGGGACCCCTTACACGCAATATGTTATTACGGTCCAGAAACAAGTCAAGAGATTAAATTTAATTTTTTTGTAAATTGTACCGCCTTTTTTGAGATCATTCCTTTGCACAAGTTTTGTAATAGTTTCATTTGCTTTATTGATTTCCTGAATTGTTAATAGCCACACTGTATATTAGTTTTATTACTATAATTTTTGAGAATAAGCTTGATAACTTTGATTAATGTGTTATAATCTGAAAATCAAATTAAAATGTCTAAATTGTGAAGTTGTACTGCTATTATTTTTTTATTCTAGGATTTCTATGTTGTGCACTGATTTAGTTTTAGGTCAATGTTCATTTTTTCTTGAAGCCAATTGGGGCCGAATTTCGAAATATTTAATGCAGCCAAACTATTTGGTGAAGTACCGCGTGAAATTAGATCCGCGGGATTTTCTCTCGAAGGTACATGGTGCCAAATATTTGCGCTTGTTAATAATTGCATCTCTCCTACCCGACTCGCATTAAATGTTTTTAAAGATCTAAGAGAAGTCACGATCCACGCGAGTGCTATCATTGAATCGCTCCAGAAGTATTGCTTGTGTTATGGCGTTTATTAAGGAGGGAATTGAACAATTACCTGTATTGTGTTGTGTAATTGTGTCGACGCTAATTGGTGGCGTAATCAATTAGTACCTGTTATTATGGAGACAAGGCGACTCTGATTATTATTTTTATATTTTATTTTGTGTGTGTCAACCAAGGCGTTCGGTTGTATTTGGTATTTCGAAATAAAATGCTTTATAGTGAATTGTGTTTTATTTAATTATACCACGTGTAACAAATCAGAAGTTCAAGATAGTGATACAGAAGCGCGACGTAATTGACAAGGTGAAAGAAACTATGATGAATCATCAGCCCGCGAATTATTGGAAGAACTCATGGAAAAGACGTTGGATAAGAAACTCAGTGAATGGATGCAACGTCAAGTGAGTAACGGACGTGTAAAGGTAGGTGTTCATGATGTCAGTAATGTGGATCGCCGTAACGTACATTTAGATTTAGATGAGCCTACGGCTAAGCGCAAGCGTATGTCCAAGCCTTCTGCTTCTTGAGATATAATTCCTGAATTTGATCCAGATGATAACGTGAATATCGAAGGCTGGTTAAATCGTATAGACCACATAGGTAATGTTCATGATTGGGATAATTATAGTCGGTCTCTGTATATACAGAGACCGACTATAAGGCAGAAGGCTTGGACATACGCTTGCGCTTAGCCGTAGGCTCATCTAAATCTAAATGTACGTTACGGCGATCCACATTACTGACATCATGAACACCTACCTTTACACGTCCGTTACTCACTTGACGTTGCATCCATTCACTGAGTTTCTTATCCAACGTCTTTTCCATGAGTTCTTCCAATAATTCGCGGGCTGATGATTCGTCATAGTTTCTTTCACCTTGTCAATTACGTCGCGCTTCTGTATCACTATCTTGAACTTCTGATTTGTTACACGTGGTATAATTAAATAAAACACAATTCACTATAAAGCATTTTATTTCGAAATACCAAATACAACCGAACGCCTTGGTTGACACACACAAAATAAAATATAAAAATAATAATCAGAGTCGCCTTGTCTCCATAATAACAGGTACTAATTGATTACGCCACCAATTAGCGTCGACACAATTACACAACACAATACAGGTAATTGTTCAATTCCCTCCTTAATAAACGCCATAACACAAGCAATACTTCTGGAGCGATTCAATGATAGCACTCGCGTGGATCGTGACTTCTCTTAGATCTTTAAAAACATTTAATGCGAGTCGGGTAGGAGAGATGCAATTATTAACAAGCGCAAATATTTGGCACCATGTACCTTCGAGAGAAAATCCCGCGGATCTAATTTCACGCGGTACTTCACCAAATAGTTTGGCTGCATTAAATATTTCGAAATTCGGCCCCAATTGGCTTCAAGAAAAAATGAACATTGACCTAAAACTAAATCAGTGCACAACATAGAAATCCTAGAATAAAAAAATAATAGCAGTACAACTTCACAATTTAGACATTTTAATTTGATTTTCAGATTATAACACATTAATCAAAGTTATCAAGCTTATTCTCAAAAATTATAGTAATAAAACTAATATACAGTGTGGCTATTAACAATTCAGGAAATCAATAAAGCAAATGAAACTATTACAAAACTTGTGCAAAGGAATGATCTCAAAAAAGGCGGTACAATTTACAAAAAAATTAAATTTAATCTCTTGACTTGTTTCTGGACCGTAATAACATATTGCGTGTAAGGGGTCCCATCCGGAATTCTGCGATCTCATATTATAAAAAAACACTCCATTCTATTGCCATCCAAAAATCACATTACTAATCTTATAATCCAACGTGAACATGTCAAAGATTGCTTCTACACTCGGGTACTAAAACTATGCTAAATTCTCTCCGCAATTGTCACTGGCCAGTGTCTGGACAGCAGACAGTAAAATAGTGGTTTTTCATTGTGTAAAATGCTTCCGATCAAAACCAAAGACTTTTGATTATCATATGGGTAATTTGCCATCTGACGTATTCAACCTGCCAGACCATTCGTCAATAGTGGGATTGATTACTCTGGTCCTTTACTATTAAAAACTGCTTCCTGTAGAGGAAGTAAAACCATCAAATGTAATATCAGACTATTTGTCTGCGTAGCTACTGAAGCCATACATTTAGAGTTAGTAAGTAGTCAAACTACCAAGTTATTTCTGAATGCTTTATTTCAAGACGCGGTATGATTGCGAACATTTATTCTGATAACGCGACTTATTTCGTAGGTGCAGAACGCGAACTGATACAGTTAAGACAATTAGCAAAAAAACTCATTTCCAGCAGAACTACATAGTGAACTCTCAAAATTAAATATCACTTGGCGCTTCATTCCACCGAGATCTCCTCATTTCGGAGAGGTCTGTGAAACTGGTATCAAATTGGTGAAAAAACATCTATATAAGGTTGCAGGAAATATAAATCTAACATATGAGGAGGTGTTTATATTTCTGACACGTATTGAGACCGTTCTAAATTCGCGGCCCTTAACCCCCTTCATAGCTGATATATACGACCTTTCTGCTTTAGCCCCGGCTTGAACCAAACCTGCTAGACATAAAGATAGGCAGGCTTCCACGTTGGCAGCACATCGAATTCATGCTGTGGTCAGTCGACTACCTTACGCAGCTTCAAAATCAACCCAAGTGCACCATGGTGAGGCTACGTAAAGACAACGTTTCCACTTTAAAGTGGCGCTTAGGACGCATTGTGCAATTACACCCTGGTCCCGACAGTGTTGTTCGCGTGGTGACTGCGTACCACGAGTGGGCTTGTTAATAGATCACTTGACAACGATGTCCTCCATTAACATTGATTGGAACTGTTTAATATTCAGAGACTTCCATTTAGGATTGAAGTTATTGTATTATGGTGTATAAAATGTAAATAAATATGTATGTATTATGTATGTATAGGTATACGAAAAATCAAGGAACTTTTAGATTAATTAAAAGATTATATTCTTACAAAGCGCGCGGCATGTTCGACGCCCAGCAAAATGTTGAGAGCCCCTGATTCAGGGTAGGGGTAGAACGCCAGCGTTTAAAAGCTTAGATCCTGATGGTGAAGAGTACTCTCGAACAATTATTAAAACTATTCTATAATAATTGTCGACCTACGATTGTATCACTACGATTCAGCGCAACTATATGTCAAGATTATTATTATTAACGAATTACAAGTGTATTTTTGACAAGTAGTGCCACCATATCGAATAAAATACCGTGTTCTTAAGGCTCGAAAAGAAATAGTGAGAGTCATTATGTCTCCTTCACGTCGTCCCCCTAATGTGTGTGTTTGTGTGTGTGTGTGTGTGTGTGTGTGTGTGTGTGTGTGTGTGTGTGTGTGTGTGTGGGTGTGTGTGTGTGTGCGCGCGTTTGTGTGTGTGTATGTGTGTATGTGTGTGTGTATGTGTGTATGTGTGTATGTGTGTATGTGTGTGTGTGTATGTGTGTATGTGTGTATGTGTGTATGTGTGTATGTGTGTGTGTGTGTGTTTGTGTATGTGTGTGTGTGTGTGAGTGTGTGTGTGTGTGTGTGTGTGTTACAAACTAGTTTGCTCATATCCGGGTTTTGGTGAAAACCCCTGCGGATTTGATCAATCAACTAATTTACTCTTATCACTGAGACATACATATTGAATATTTCACGAATTGAACCAGAACATGTATCACAACGATTCACTTTTAAAGCTATTAAACTAATTACTAAAACAATTAAAAACTGGTAATTTCTGGCTGATTCACTATTTTATTAGTTATTTATTATTCTACAGGATAAATCCCAATTACAGAATAATTTTGCATATAATATAACAAAGAGTGGTACAGATTGTAAATATGTTAGAGTCATAAATATTATTATACCTAAATAAACAACATATATAATACTTAATAATAAACAAAGAAAAATAATTAAACAGCAAGAAAGACACAAAATCTGAGATAAGCCATTATAATATTACAAATTAATAATATATGAATAAATTTTGTTTTTAAATGTATACAGATTGTCCGAAAAATCTAATTCAGCGCTTGCAAAGTGAAATACATGACATATTGAATTAAGAGGTGAATTATAACTTGAAACAGTTCTAGCAAACTTACATAAAAATGTTGATGTATTTTGAACATTGCATGGATTTAAATAGAAATTTCAGCTTGCTAAGAGAATATTGTCATGAACTAAGTTGTTTATAATTTTGTACAAAAACATTATTTGATGACATGAGTGAGGACTTTGTAGCGATTCTAAAGTAATAATTCAAATTTGGCCATCCATGATTTACTTTGCAGTAAGATGTTTTAGTAAATCTTTTTTGAAAATTTTCTATTAATTGTATTTGATACACACAGCATGGATTCCAAATTATGCAACCATATTCGAGTTTGCTGCATACAATTGCAGAAAACAGAGATTGTAAATTATTCTTATTATGATAGTTATATGATACACAGTATAAAACCCATACTTTTGGAGACCTCAGATAACATCTTTTCAATATGTAAATTAAATATAAAATTGTTTTTAAACAATATCCCCAAATCTTTTACTCTGGTTACTCGATGCAGAGATGCATCGTTAATATTGCAGTTAAAATTCAACAGACTCTTTTTGCGAGTAATACTCATAACCTGACATTTATTTTCATACGTAATATAATAAGTGATATGATTATTGTCGATGATATTCTCGAGTGAAACTGAATTGCAGATATCACGAGTCCGAAGGACGAGTGAAATGTGCTACTTAGGTTTCACGAGCAATATCTTCGATTATTAATCATATCAGGAGCTTATATTTAATGAGCGAATATAATGAAATTTTGTGACACATTGTGTGTGCTGCTCACCTAACTTTTAATATATTGTATTAAAACATGGTTGATTTGACAATTGGCTTATTATTTTCATCATTGTTAATATCAATTCAACGATTATCGCACATTTTTATACTCAAAATTAACTGTCAATGTCAAATAAAGAAAAAAATCTCTTAATAACGAATATAAATAAAATGATAATTTCTTTGTTTTTTATTATCGCTGTGACAGACATGTAACTAGGGATATTGATATACAATTTATTTTTTAACGAACTTTGTTAATATCAGACTGTAATTTGATACAATCAGCAGTAGACGATATACAGTGAAGCACTTTGAAATCGTCCGCAAAAAGTGGACATTTCGAATATTTTACCTACGGACAAAGTTATATCGTTAATAAAATGTATAAATAGCAAAGACCATAAGACAGAGAGTTAAGGAACTCCCAAATATGCTATAAAGGAAATTGAACAGAATCCATTGATTTTAACATATTGTGTTCAGTTATGTAAGTAAGATAAGATTAATGTAAGCAAATTTGTAGAAAAGCCAATGTTTGTAATTTCCCTATTAATATTGGATGAGAAACAGTGTCAAACGCCTTTGAGAAGTCCATGTATATAACGTCTACTTGCTGATGGTTCTCAAGAGCATCACTAACATATAAAGAAAAGTTAAGTAAATTCGTAATTGTTAATCTGTTTCGAACAAATCCAGACTGTAGTGGAGTGAAATAATTCATAGTTCGATATTGTATGTTACTAAATAAAATGTATTCGAAAATTTTAGAGAACGAATTAAGACATGAAATTGGTCTGTAATTATTAAGTAAATTTTTGTCACTTGATTTAAATATGGGGCTGATTTTAGCCTCCTTTCATAAATTTGGAAACGACATAGATTTTATTGTTTGATTAACTGGCTTATTCTGTAAGAATGTCGTTATACCATAACGTATCGTTATGATGAAAAAGTTGTTAAATAACGATAATTTTCAAAAAGCGTATTCTGTAAAACCATTGTCGTTATATTGAAATCGTATAGTCGTTATTTTAAGTAGTTCTTGAACGATAAGGATTCACTTGTCGTTATTCAGTCCGACAATGTCAAATGTTAGCAAATGGAAGGGTTAATTAATTTATTAATAATATTTGTGCAAGAAGAAATGGAAAACAGGTAACTAAACATTTATTCATACATCAAATATATAATTAACAACCATAATTACATTTTAGATGAAATGTTTGTGGTCGTGAAAATCTTTTATGGGATAATAATCCATTTGACAATCGTTTTTTACAAATATTCTTTACTGAATAAAGAAGTAATAATTAAAATAATAATGTCAATTTTTTTGCAGAATGACATTACAATGACAGTTTAATTTTCAATAATAGCTACTAACTTTTCCAAAAAAATTGGCTGAAGTCGTTGTGACAAACGGTATGAGGACGTTTATAACGATAATACTTAGTGAATACGATTTTTACAGAATGTCGTTCAGGATCACATCGTTACATTTATAAATAACGATAGTTGTTATATAACGATATTTTTACAAAATAAGCCAGTAAATATATAAAGAAGTGGATGTATCAATGCATTTGAGCAAATTTTAATTATAAATATAGACATAATATTATCTTCACCAGTAGATTTAGAAATTTTTTGTTAGTCGCTTCTAAAATGTTTTTCTATGTTATTAAATTAATACATATTTGCATGTTGTACTCGCATTGATTAGTGTCAGAAGTAGAAATATTTTCTGGTTTGTTTCGTGGATATACACTTTTAAAATACTTAGCAAAAGGTTCAGCAATTTCTTCCCCACCAGTGTACGTTTTATCGCCATCATTTAAAGTGAATATTATACTATTTCAGTTTCTTTTACTATTTACATGAGACCAGAAATTATTCGGGTATACTGAAAGATCTTATTCTATATTCCTTAAATAAATACTGTGTACATTTTTTGAAGCAACTTTTACCTTTTTCCTTGTGTCTTTAAATTTGTCGTAATAGTAAATTGTTTTATATTTTCTATAAAGTTTGTGATAAGATCCTTAATTTTAATTAAGTTAATTAATTCCGCATTAAACCAACATGGGTATGTATAATTACTATTCCTATTTCGAGTCTTCGGAATGCATTTAACAAATATATCAAAGTATACCATAAAAACTTTCTACAGCCAAATTAACATCAGTGCAATCCGTTACAGCTCTAAATTAGCATTTTGAATTAAATCATAAAGTAAATCGTAGTTGCCTTTATGATATTGATACACATACTGGTTTACATTTAAGTTCTTTAAAATTATTACAGACTTCATAATGAACTAATAAGGCGGGATGATGCAAATCTTCAGGCAAAAGAGCATCGACACTTTGATGAACAACACAGCTCAGCAGTGGGATCGCGCCGTTTGGAGTTATAGAAACAAAGCGATAGAAAGAAAACGCGATAGAAATGAAATTTGGTATCGCGCCGTATCGTTTTGTAGAATAGAAAAGTAATTCGGCTACTTTCGGTTTTTGTATTATCTGTTTTGTAAAAATTGACAAATATTTTGACATTTCAAATAAATAAATAGTAATTACATTGTCAATTTTTGTGAATTCTGTACTTGTAGGTAATTATTGTGAAGTAAAGAAGTACATTATATAGATTTCTGTGAACACAGCGTGTTGTTATTTACAGTTATAGAAAGTAAATTTCTTAATTGTAATGTTTATTATCAGATAATAGGTACGTTCAATAAGCCAAGCAAAACAAGCAACCGGAAGTAAAATTTGTTGAACGACTTTGCTAGCCTAGCATTTGCTTGATTTGCTCGCAAGCAATCCAAGCCACAATTTTCTCGCTTGTCTTGCTAAGTGTCAAATATAATGGCGGGAAATACAAATTTTACATACATGAAGTTAACTTGAACTGTTTCTATTTCTTTATATGGTGTGTGTCTATCAACCACATGTAAAAAAGGCTTTGAGAGTTCTGTGATGGATGTTTATAACATTATTAAATTTAAAATATTTTGTTATAGTCAATATAGCTGCTTCCAAATTAATCCCACTATCTGAAAATAAATATATAAATTCATTTTCCATATGTTCGCAGACCAAGAAAAGAAATACAACAAGTACACAATTAGACAATGTTATATTTGACATCTATATACGTTTCTCGATGACAGTTGGGGATGACAGTTCGTCATATAGCTAGCAAATCGTTCAGCGCACTAAGCAACAAGTCTCGCTTGCTTGCCTAGCATTTGCTAGATTTGCTTACTTCATTGAACGCACCTATTGTAAATATTTTAATAAAGTAATGGCTCTTCCGATGCATTTATTGGTTGTATACGAAATGTTAGAAGAAGAAAGAAGGGCTGTGATGTTCAATTATAGCATTGGAAGACATTTAATGAGAAACCAAAGCGATCCATTTACCCTAAGTGATGCACGTTTTAAAGACTTATTTAGGCTTACGAAGGCTATGGTTCATTATGTGATGGCGAGATTAATTCCATATATGCACTATAATTCTCATCCTAATGCAGCAAGGCCCGAATTAAATTTTTTTGCAGCCTTTGAGGAATTAGTAATATTTCAATAAGAGGATATACTGGCATATGTGTATTTTATGCAAAATGGGGCCGCGGATTACAAAATGTTAAATGTAAGGTAGTGAGATTGGATGTTGTTGGTGGTTTATGTTCTGAAACTAAATATGAATGAGTGTTTTCTTTATTATCTGAATTTGCTTTATCTTCATGTATTAACTGAAATATTTTGCAATTAATAATAACGGTAGTAATATTAATTTGAAATTATTTACTTCGATTCTCTTTACTCCTATTCCTCTTACTCGAGGATATCCCTCTATTGCACTTTTCCCCATTCCTCCACGACCAGTCATCTTCTTATATTTCCCCAGTCCCGCAGCTTTAGTTTTTGTCTTAGATTTCCAATCAGTTAGTCTGAATTGTTTATATTCATATTTATTTACGTATTATTCTTGTTACCTAAAATAAGCATATCTACATTTTTCCATTCATTCACAGATTTTGTTCCATATCCCAAAGAATTTAACCCGGTCGCTACATCAATCCACAATTTATTTATGTCCGCTTTCCCACTACCAGACGAGTATATCAGTTGGTTATAATTTCTGGGTGTACTTCAAAGAAATCTAACAAGTACGCCCAGTGGTCTATTTGTACAAGCATGTTATACAGAAAAATAAGTTTTAAATTTTTTTATATTAAATTAATAAACAAATAATATTTGTATTAATATATATATATATATATATATATATATATATATATATATATATATATATATATATATATATATATTATTTACTCATGATGTATGATTTTATTGATAAACGATTTTAGTGGGTAACCATACATAACACATAACACTGCTGAACAATTGTAATGTAAAGTAATATGTTGATTCTTAACATTTCAGAGGTTATAAAATACATCATTCCTGTAATGACAATCTCTTAAGTTGGAAATACATATATACAGAATGTCCCAGATTTAAACGGCATAACTTTAACCATGGATTAAACACGTAGAAATAAGGTGACAAGTTCATTTGAGCAAATGTCCGTAGATGCTTTGTTTCAGAGATATTCACGTTTTTCTTATTGGAGCAGCGTTACTCTAAATAATGAACTTCATAACAAATTATCAAATATTATCTTATTAAGTTGTGATATA
Source organism: Harpalus rubripes (assembly GCA_963082715.1). Lineage (NCBI taxonomy): Eukaryota > Metazoa > Arthropoda > Insecta > Coleoptera > Carabidae > Harpalus > Harpalus rubripes. The sequence continues at coordinate 21,201,095 of OY720455.1, forward strand.
ATAATTAAATTAATTATAAATAATTTGGTTGTTATCTAATTTCAATACAAAATTTAGTTTGCTTGTGATATTAGACAAAATGCCTCGTTCTTACACAAATAGTGAATATGCCGATATGTTATTTATTTATGGTTTTTGTGATGGTAATGCGAATAGGGCTCGTCTCGAATATTCGCGACGATTCCCTAACAGAAGATTGCCACATAGGACTGTTTTCACTAAAACGTTTCAGCGACTTAGAGATACAGGTTCTTTTACTGCTGTGCCACGTGCTGTTGGTGTATTTACACCTTTACAAAATGAAAGAAGAACTGAAATGATTTTAGAACATTTTGATGAAAATCCTTCAACAAGTGTTCAACGTGCTTCAGCAGTATTACATTTAAGACGAATGGAAGTGTGGAGAACGTTGAAATCAGATGGACGTTATCCGTACCATTATCAAAAAGTACAACAGTTATTACCGCAAGATTTGAGGCGAAGGAGAGAGTTTTGTGATTCGTATTTACATATAGTAAATAATGAACCTCAGTACCCTTCCTACATTTTGTGGACTGACGAAGCTACATTTACACGGCGTGGAATTTTAAATCAACGAAATTCTCATCTTTGGTTACATGAAAATCCTCATGCAATTAAAGAGAATAATTTCCAATATGAATTTCAATGTAATGTTTGGTTAGGTATTATTGAAAATACTTTAGTAGGTCCTTTCTTTTTACCTCCACGTTTAAATTCAGAGAGCTTCTACAATTTTCTAAATAATGATTTAAATGATTTAATGGAAGAAGTTAGCTTAGCAGTAAGACGAAATTCTTGGCTACAACTGGATGGCTGCCCTGCACATTATGGGAGACAACCAAGGGACTGGTTAAATTTACACTATCCACAACGGTGGATTGGTCGCGGAGGACCTGTACCGTGGTCAGCACGTTCGCCTGATCCAACACCTTTAGATTTTTTTGCTTGGGGTGCCCTAAAAGAAAGAGTTTATGATGAACCGATAGATAATTTGGACACTCTACGCGGAAAAATTATTAAAGTTTGCCAAACCATATCTCCCGAGCAATGTCACGCAGCAACCAGTGCAGTGGCAGATCGTTGTCGTGCCTGTTTGCTTGCAGCAGGTGCACATTTTCAACAAATGTTGTAAAAAAATGATACGTTATTGATTTATTGTAAATAGTAAATGTGTTTGAAATCATTGATAATTTTCATATTTTCACTGACATCCAATGCAAATAAACTAAATTTTGTAGTGAAATTAAATAATAACCAAATCATTTATAATGAATAACAACGTGAATATCGAAGGCTGGTTAAATCGTATAGACCACATAGGTAATGTTCATGATTGGGATAATTATAGTCGGTCTCTGTATATACAGAATCGCTTGCGTGGTGAAGCTCGCGCGTGGTACAACAGGCGTAAAACGTACGATCTTACTTGGAAAGAATGGAAAAGACAATTACAGTTAGTTTTCCGAGAGAACGCGATTATGCAACGATGCTGGGAGAAATGCTTAAGGCTTTTCTTGTGTCTTTAGAAAATTATCAAACACCATCTTCATCTAGTAGATTGATGCATGGCGAGCATCCTAACAGAAAAGAATGGCGATCTGCAACATTTACTCAGAGAAACATTTCGTTTAGGCGGACATATTCTATGGCGAACATTCGATGTTATAATTGCCAACAGTTTGGGTACAAATCCTTCCTAAAGAAGACATAAGGAACCCGAAACCGGTTGAGGCCAAAAATTAAATACAGAGTTGACTGCAATCAAGAAATTTATTTCATTTCATACACCCTTCTAGTCAAGAAGCTTCATCATCCACAAATCCTTATATTGCCCAAAATCACGACTGGAGAGATGTATGGAGTGTGGTGTTGTTGGGCATAAGAGGGATGATTGCACTGTAAAGAATGGTACAGGCGGATTACGCAATAATGTAAAATTAATTGGTAATATAGATTTAGTTTATTTTAAAATTGGAACAGTGAACGGCAAATGCGTAACAGTTTATTCACATACTGGCAGTCAACAAAATTGGATTGCGGCGTACATTGCAACACGTTTGGGTTTGGCAACAAACCCTAAGGTAAAGAGGATTTGCGGGTTAGGTGGCGGACGAACCATGGCGAATGGCGAAGTTAGATTTTCACTTAAGTTGGATGATATTACAGTAACCACAAAGGCGATAGTGACAGATTATGATATGGACAAGATTCATTTAATCATTGGACAGCCAGTGATTAATATAAATGGCGTGTCGCTGGTTGTAAGCAACAGAGTTGCAAAACTATTATTTAATTCCGCCTTTGACAATTTTCTTTCAGAAATTATTATAGATGACACTGATTGGATTGTGAATATTAAAATGTCGTTTTTGTAATCCCAAATTAAACCTAGCATTTTGCTTTCTGTCGCTTCATCTAAAGATATAGATGTATGAGAACTAGTCAAAGTGGGTAGAATTAATTGAGGTATGTTTGAGGCCCACTTATGCAAGTTGAACCCGCCTTTTGACAAAATGTAATTAATTCGTCTCCTAGTTTACATGCCCTCTAAATCGATAGTTCATGTTAACAAATCGTACATAAAAATTATTTTTAATAATTGAACTGGCTAATGGTGAATTTAGTTCTTCTTCAATAGCTAATTGATGTAAGCATCTAACTGCAGATGCTCTTCCGTAGGTAACGGTTTTTAATTTAAATATTTTGATTGGTACATGCGGAGTTTTGCGCCAAAGAATTTGTTGAAATTTATACTCGTCGGGGTTAATCTAGAATTGTCGATACATTTTAGATATGTCCTCAAAAAAATGCATCTTGGTGAACTTTGCAATTTATGATTATTTCAAATGTCTTTTTAAATCTTAGACCCGACTAATAATACGTAATTAAGGCTAACTCCGAAAGTCGTCTTACCGGAAGCGTCAAATACCATGAGCAATTTTGTCGCTGTACTAGCAGCATTTATGACCGCCCGGTGAGATAGATAGTATTCCGTATTATCTGTTTGATAATTATTGGAAATTTATTGCATGTGGTCGATATTTAGATGTTCTTTTATTAAATTACTGTATCGCAGCTGTATAGAAGGATATTTGTTAAGTTTACTTTCTAGTGTCATAAGCCGCTTTAGTGCTCTAACTCTAAAACTCCCTAAGTTGGAAATATTTTCTTTCAAAGGTAATTTAGTTACAAACCGTCCGTCGATGGCTCGTCTTTGGGTACTTATAAAATGGGTTTCGCAAAGTTCATCTTTGTTGGAAAAATATTTGTTATTGGTCGACTTGTTATCTGTCTCCCAAAATCGCTCTACCTTTGCTTGAAGGTTTTCCATTTCTAATAATCGATCCGATAACCCAACCCAAGACCGTTTTTTGTAAGTAAGGTTTATTTTTCCCTAATTTATATTTTTTATATTCGAGTTTTCGGCCTCCCAGAAACAACAAATGAATCTGTTGAGGAAAGTGTAACTAATTTATGTACGAATAAATTAAACATATATGTTACTAAAGGAGACATTGATCGCTGCTATCGTGTTGGTAAACCTTCACGCAATGTTAACCGGTCTGTGATAGTGAAATTTATAAGATATCGAGTGCACAGTAAAGTTTTTAGTGCCTAAAAAAAATTAAAATGTTCGAAAATTACTGTGGAAGAAGATTTAACGAAGTCCAGATTATCACTCTTAAATACAGCAGCAGATAAATACAATTTTAAAAATGTTTGGACTTACGATGGCAGAATCTTTGCAAATGTAAAAATCTGATGTGGCCAGCACATTACCTTCCGTCAGTTATATGACGTATTTACGAAAATTCTACCGACGAACTGTTACCAGTAAACAGCTTTTTATCAGGTTATAGCTACCGGAATCAATATTTTAAGAACGCAACTGGTAAACAGGGTAGATCCATAACCTATGAAAAAATCTGAAAATTTAAAACAGGTTAGAAATTTGACGTAGTTAACAAACTGAGCAGAGCCCTACTTTGAACATATTTCCACTTTTACCGCACGCGCTTCGCTTTGCATCACTACCTTTTTTTGAGATTAGATTCCTCATGAATCCAGTAGATGGATCTGGTATATATTGAACAATTTTCGAACACGGTAACATTTTACCACTCATGTTTTCGAGCACAGTCGATAGATGCGGTATCTACCGGTAGAATTTTCGTAAATGCGTATGAATTTTCTATAAAATCCATACAGAAAGTTCCTTGCAAAAGATTTTAAATTTCTTGTATGTACATTACCTTTCGACAGTTGTATGTATTTTATACTAATTCCATACAGATAATTTCGAGCAAAAAGATCCTAACACAAATATACTACGAATATGTCAATTGCACTTGACACTGACATCTTTCAATCAGAATTTTCTTAATATACGAGTAGTATCTGTTTCCAGCATAGCTGGCTAATTTATGAAGTTTAATTTCTTTATAATTTTATAACCCTATATCCATTTAATATGAAGTATAAAATGCAGTCGAATCGAATAGAGAATACAATGTTCTTTAATATTTATAATAACATTAAATGTGAAAAAATGATATTTAACATTGTTATTTCAAGAAAAACTGTTAAAATCTTCAAATGAGAGCACTTCCGGTTGACCAATTATAACCAAAATCTAATCAGCTCTTCATATGGATGCAACGAAGAGGAATACGAAAGAATTATAATTTTTGGAATTGTAGTATTAGAGTTATCGCAGACGAAAATTTTGTTACATACACACACACACACACACACACACACACACACACACACGGACACACATACATACACACACACATACAGACATCATCGTAAAAATAGTAAAATCGTATTCCAGGGACCTTAAAACGTGCTTATTCATTAAATACTCACCACCGAATTTTTTGACCAAAGACAATACCTTCCTTACCTAAAGGTGACGGAAGGTAAAAAGGCGGGAAATATACCAAACTGTTTATAAACTGTCCTGATGATTTATTAGATTGACATATCTATATCATCCTTTATTCTCACATATTATGTTGCTCAATCATGTTAAAATTATTTTATTTTTGTCTAAATTTTTATTAAATTGTATCATATTGTATCGCTTCTATTTAGCCAGAACGTAATCAGCATTAAGGTTAATTAAATTTTTAGATTTAAACGTGCAAATTTGAAATGGCTTAACTTCGATATTTTTTCTTTTTTTTTAACTTATTTGGATTTAAGGTATTTCACACTGATTGAGCAGTACGTTTACTTTCGGTCAAATAAATGTCGAATCTCTCAACTCATGTTTTACGGATTTCAAAGATTTCTTATACGACCATAATTTTGATATACTGGCAGTCACTGAAACTTGGATATCAGATTCTGCACCGTCTTCCTTGTTCAATATAAATGGATATGATTTGATTAGTTTTTTAGAACAATAAAAGTGGTGGTGGTGTAGCATTTTATATTCGTATTGTTATTAATTATAAAATATTAAATACTTCATTTGTTAGCAATAATAATATTGAACATCTTTGGATTCAAACTACAATCAATAATAAAAAAATTGTATTCGGCGTTGTTTATAATCCGCATTTGCATATGTATAAGGATCTTTGTATTTTGAATTCAATATTAGAATTTTTTTTAATTGAAGTATAATATTTATTTTTATGTGGCGGTTTTAACATCAATCTTTTGTCATTATCTGCATTTGGGATGCGTCAGTTAATTACAACATATACACGACCAGTATCTAAGTCTATTGATTCTACCAAAACCTTTATGTATAGAGATTTAAAAAAAATTTAAACTGAAATATTTTTGGCAAATTGTTCAAATGTAAATTGGAATGAGATTCTAAATTTGAATAACATAAATGCAAAAATAGAATTTTTTTAACCAGAATGTAATACATCTGTTTAATATACATGCACCGCTAAAAAGAGAAAATTTTAAGAAAAACGATTGTCCATGGGTTACTCCACTCATTCGTATTAAGCAAAATAAAAGGGATAAGGCATTAATAAAATACAATAAATCCAAAAGAGCTACAAACTATAAATATAACAAAGAATTAAGAAATCTTACAACTGCAGCAATACAAAAAAAAACAGATATATTTGCAGTACAAAATTAATAATATTTAATAATGATTCGGGGAAACTATGGAATAGTTTAAAGCGCCTAGGTATGAGTAACAATTTAACGAACAATATTCCAGAAACATTAAAAGAGCCAGATATGTACGGAAAGTATGTGCTAGATAAAATTGGGACAACTGATGTTGATTTTGTTACAAAGAATTTTTACCTTAATAATACTTATGCAGAATTTACTAATGGATATTCTGTATTTAAATGTACGGATAACAAAAATATCGCAAACATCTTAAGACATCTAAAATCTAATGCTATCGGTGTTGATGACATTTCTTAAAAAATGATTCTCATAATACTGCCCGTAATTGTAGATATCACGCACATAATAAATACTTGTTTATTGGAAGGTGTTACTCCAGAGATCTGAAAACTTGCTTTATTAAAACCTATAGCTAAACAATCTCAATGTTCCATATTTAACGACAAAGTACTGGAAAGAGTAGTCAACCTGGGTTTCGACCTGGTTATAGCACAAATACGTGCCTTTTAAACATCGTAGATAAATTAATAAATAACTTTGATAAATCAATATTGTCAATCCTAATTCTGATTGATATCTTCTTTTTCAAACAGCTCTTCAGTGGTTTAACAGTTACTGCGAAAGTAGATATTTCTCGGTCTGCATGTCGTCGGATGTAGAAACAGTTTATTCATCTACTTTTCCTCTAAAACGAGGTGTTCCCCAGGGATCAATATTAGGCCCGCTATTGTTTTTAGTTTGTTGCTAATATGCCGTCAGTTTTCAGTTTTAGTACTATATACTCATATGCAGATGACACCTCAATTGTTGCGTCAATTAGTCCTAATAATGTATCTGAACAGTATAACATCGTTAATAAAGTACTTAATTTGTTAAGGGTATCAAATAATGGATTAAAAATTAATGCCTCAAAATCTTCTTTATTTATTGTAGGTAATTGCAACATTCCTTACATTCTATTAGACGGAGTAACTTTGAAACGCAATGATATTATCAAAGTTCTAGGACTACTTATTGATAAGAAACTCAAATTCAGGGACCATGTAAATAAATAATTAGTGGCTGTTAGACTAAAACTGAAAGAGTTATATCAGTTCCGGCATGATGTAAATTCTCAAGTTACGAATTATAAACTCGTTAGTTTTACTTGTATTAGATTACTGTCAGATAAGAATAAAATTTTATTCATTCAAAATTCATACTTACGGTTTATTTGTAATGTGCGTAAGTACGAACACATCTCGCAGTATACCATTAGCTAAAATAAGGGATATGGAGACTAAAACTAAAATTTCCATCTTTTGCACGGTATATAAACTGAGACTTACTGGTTCTCCTGCATATTTATAGGACAAATTAATACTCAAAGACTATAAATACTCTTTACGTATCAAGAATTTATATATTGGTCCCTCTTTCATTAAAGTGAAATTCATAGAGTCATTTTCATTCTTGGCACCCTCACTATAACAAATTACCGCTATCAATGAGATCTCTATCTTTTGGTAACTTCAAAAAGTTAATAAACCTCATGTATTAATTACCGTTCAATTTAAGTTATTTACTATATATTAATTTATACTCTTGTATAATTCTTTGTTTTTGACATTTGCTAATAATTGTTGACATGTTATTTACACTTGTTTTTGTAATATGATTGGTTAGGTGGAAGAACCTCGCCTTTGTCCGTATTGACAATAAAGATTTATTATTATTATTCTTATTATTATTATATATTATTAGTTCTTATAGAGACCGATCTTGCTTCTTGGGTATGTAAGATCCACTTTGAGCTTCCTCGGCATGGTAACCTTTTTCAGCACTTTGTGGTGTTATTTGGTTTTGTACTCGTTGTCCTTGTTCATTGCCAGGGTTGTCATCCAAAAGCATTTGTCCTGTGTGTGGCGACATCCGACCCGGTGATCTCGGCACGCCACACGATGTTTGATATCTTGTTCGTACCATTTTTGTTTAATTTTGCATTTTATAGCTTGCTGCCAGCCTTGTTTTCAGCCGCCTGTGTTGACTCGGGAACGTGGTGTCGTCGCTCACCAGGATGCAAAGGTGAGTATGCATCGCCCATGCAAGTTTTATTAACAGCCGCCCCACTGGGAAACAGACGCTGTTAGAGTGCCGCGTCTCTGGCGTACAGTCGCACCCAATTGTGGCTCGAGGACCCAGGGACGCCACTCCCCGTGTAGATTCCCGAGATAGCAAACCATCCCCCT